>OY735220.1:11663880-12058880 GCA_963457665.1 Thysanoteuthis rhombus
GGATCACAAAACCCTTGTCCAGGACCATGACACATGAAGGTATCCCTTCTGCCCGCATTAAAGATTATATATATATATATATATATATATATATATATATATATATATAGCTAAAAAGATGCCAAAAAAATAGTAATTTTTATTTTTTATAAAAAGGCAAGAAAAACAACTACAACAAAAAAAAACAAAAACAAAACAGATATATATCCTTTCCCAAAATAACCAATTCTTACATCTTTGTTAAAAAAAAAAAAGAATTAAGAAAAGGGTAAAATAAACACCAAATCGGAAGCTAGTTGGCTCAAACCTCATAACTTTCACATCTGACGAATTCACTCAACTTTGAGATTTCATCTTCCTCTCACCCCACCACTCACACTATCTGACCATTCCAACGATTTATAAACAGGATGGGTGTTCTAATTCAAATTAGAAATCACTTCCTTTCTCAACTCATCTACCATGAAATGTTCGCATTTTTTTGAGGTTCAAGGATATTTATTTTTGGACACGTTAAAAAAAATAACCCCAGAAATACTGTATACGCCAGCATATATATATACGACAGACATTCAATTTGAAAAAAAAAAAAAAAAAAAAATGTAAATATTACATTGCTTCAAATGTGCTGGTAATATGAGCAGGGGTGGGGCATCCATTGAAGCTCAAAATGGACAGTCCTTTGGGCTCGGATGACTTTCAGAGAATGGTAGTCCTCCAAATACTAATATAAGCCATTTGTCTTATAGTCTAAAATATACAGTACTTTTTTTTCCTCCATTTTTTTTCAACTCCTTTAAACACAGTTTAAAATGATCAAGTCCATAAAATCGTTGGCAAAAGAGCTTCTTTGGATCCAGCAGAAGGGGTCAAGCATTCTTTCTTCAGAAAAAGAAGAGGGATGAGTACAATATGGCCACGGACATTATTCAGCAGATTTCTGGCCGCTTCTGGATCGGTATCTGCTAATGTCGGCTCCTTGGAATAACGTCTGAGAGTGTCAAACGTTAGCACGTGATCACTTGGTAGGCAGCGGAACACCTAAAACAAAACAGAAACAGATCTGGTTAGTTACTCAATAGAAACCGTCACATGATCAATGTCTTTTGGCAGGATGCTGTGTTGAGGGTGATCAATTAAGATATTGGAAAAAGGAGTGATCAATGAATAAGTTACTTTGCTCATCACTAAAAACGCAGCTGGGCACAAACTAGGAACCAATTTAGGAAAAAATACATTGTAGATCAAACCCCAACTAATAACCTATTATGTGGTGAATTTGAAAAAAAACAATCTAGATATAATTAGTAGATATTTAAATTTTCAGTACTCTAGCTCCTTCGGTAAGACCTGTGCATGTCATACATACATAAGAAACCTATGTTGAAAGTTTTGGTTGAAGGTTTCAAAGAGACAAATATCAACTAGCATTTCAAGGGAAATTATGAATCACCATCACTCATATATACTGTGTTGTGGGTGATCAATTAAAAATTTAGAAAAAGGGGTGATCAATAGATAATTTCTTTCCCTCATCTTTCATTCAGCTGTGATCACAAAAAAAAGGCCTGAATTTCCCAAAAAAAACAAGTGGGCACAAACTAGTGACCAATTTAGCATAAACTTACATTGCATATTGCAAGCCAACTAAAAATCTATTTTGGAGGGTGATTTTTAGAATTCGAGAGGGATGTGGGTGCAAAATTTAAAAAACGGTTCAGGCTGGGCAGAGTCCACACAGATACATAGATAGATGCACATAAACTTCAAAACATTAATAACCTTATTCCAGCAACAGTGACAACACTGGTCTGATGTGGGTAGCAGTGATTGAGAGGTGAAAGTTTCACGGTGGATCTAAAAATAAGTCCCCCACATTTACGTTTCTATTATATATATATATATATATATATATATATATATATAAAATTCTGTTTTTTTGTTGCCATATGTTGAGGAAGGTTGTAATAAAATGTTTCTGGCATGGACTGGACACTGCCTGTTATCCATAAACATAAGATTATCTGATTGATACTGCAACAAACAACTTGTGGTTACTTAAATCATAACTTCTGTTTTCCACTATGTGTTATTCACAACAACTTGACTCACCAAATCAAGTACTACTGACTCACTCCACTGCCAACCACTTATACATCCTGGCCATCAGCCAAACAGAAGTTGCAGGAGAGAGTATCACAGTAGCAGTGAGAGTAGTATTCATTCAACTATCCACAAATTCCACAACTCATCTAGAGGTCTTCTCTAATGATTTTGTACGTATAGTCAGCACTTTGTATCTGCAGATTTCACATCAACAGATTCAACCAACCACAGATTGAAAATATAAAAACGTATGCTTAGTCAATTGATAGAAGCTGTCATGAAACCAATGTCTTTTGGCAGCATGTGATTTTTGGGAGATCAATGAAAAAAATTGGGAAAAAGTAGTGGTCAATAAGTAAGTTACCTCTCTTGCTTTTCGTTTGATTACTAAAAAAGACCAAATTTTAAAAAAAAGAAAAGTGTGAACACAGCCAGACAGAAACAAAGGGACCATTAATTCGTATTGTGCTGTTATTACTTCATCTGTTAAATGGTGTTCTTAGTAGCACAAAAAAAAAACAAATAAAATATATATACTGATATATGAAAATAATATTTTTCCTAACAGAAATTCCAAATTCACAAAATAAAAATACAGAGAAATTGCAAACACGAGTTGACATCACATGACGTCATTTCTTCTGCACCCCCTTCTCTTATTCAAAATTCTTAAATTCAAAAACCTGACAAATTCACAATAACAAAGTCAACTCTAGAAGTTTGATAGATATAAGCTTGGCCACACATCTCCAACTGTCATTAACACTTGGTGCATCTTTGGTTTTGAAAGTTTTGTAATGAAGATACAAAGCAAAAGATGAAAAGAATGGAGAACATCCTTCTCCAGTTGTAAATATACAATTTAGGATTCTATACAGAGCAAAACTTCATCAAACTGCCTGAGAAATGGCACAAATATTGCCTTATAACAGCAATGTCAGCCAAGAGATGAAAACATTAGAAAATTACCTTTTCATAGATACTGGTGTTAATACTGGCCTGTCGGATCCAAATTTCTTTGTAGAAGGAATCACAGATTGGGTCAGAGAGATCAATGGAGTCATCATCTTCTGTTATTCCCAAATGCTCCCTGGAAAAAAAAAGAATAAGAATGTTTTTGTGTAAAATCAAATTGACTTTATTATCTATCTCTTTGAGGAGAGTCATTAATATTCAAACTTTTTTTTTCTGACAATCCAATCTCTTCTTCCTATCTTTAATGTTGACACAACGTTTCAGCCAATTCTACAGCCTTCTTTAAGTGAAATATGGAATGAAAATAATATATCTCACTTTCCACATAAATATTACATATTACACCTGAAGAAGGCTGTAGAATGAATTGCCGGAAACATTGCATTAACATCAAAGACATGAAGAATGAATTGTCAGAAAAAAGAGTTGAAAATGAATAACAATTATGGGATGAGTTTGGGAATCACAGGAGATTTTACAACTGAAAAAACAATAAATTTCCATCTGCAAAGGAGGACATATTGGGGAAAAAATATTCCCGCATTTAAAAAACTAATCTTCAGCTTTTTAAAGGAGAAAAAATAAATATCAAATAACACAGTAGAGTATACAATGAGAGCAGAAAGTATCAGATACATTTCAAAAAGTTCATTTTAACATCCTTATACAGCTTCAAAATTGACAGAAGTATGGACAAAAAATTAGTAATAAAACAACAAATACAAAACAAATAAGTGAAGCAACTGATATGTGATGTATTCTGAAAAATCATTCATTATTTGATTGTACAGCCTTAACAAGTAATGACACTTTCTAATATCTTGGGATATGATGTGGCACAGTTTCTAGAGGTATTTTAGTCCAAATTACATTCAGATTAGCTATGTTTTTTTAAAACTCAGATTGTCAGTTCTCGCCATAAACAATTGGACACTTTTTGCACCTGCTGTAAATCTAGCAGTGAGATTTCTATAAAAATCAGTATGATTGGTTGATTTAGCAGTGTTTTGAGTCAGGATTATCACAGGTAAATTGATAAACACTTCAACCATGTTTAGACCCCCTAGTCTGGCATGGATTTGAGTTTCACTTATAGTTACCTTACTGATCTGTATTCACAGTCATTATTGGTATTTTACTAGTTTCTTTTTTCATCTTATTTTTGTTGCACTTTTATTGAGCTGCTCGGGTCATGTTTACTTTGTTTTGTGAATCTGCTGGGGTCAGCACCAAGGGTAGCAAAAGTGAAAAAAGACCGCTGCAATGATCATTTCAACAGTTGTCACAGCAATACAATATATGCAAATGTTTGTAATCATGGTAATGTAACAAATAGACTGACTTAGTGATTAACTTACCAACATCTATTTCATGGGTACATGTGAGCCATGGGCAAGTTGCACTTCATCTTATAACTCTATTGCTCAGGATAGAGGATTAGTCTGCACACAGGCCATGCTGTGTATGGTTCTACTGCTTTGGAAAAACCTTCCAAACAATCTTCGAAGCCAAGTCATTCAATCATAAGAAAATTATCACCTGAATAGCCATCTCATCAACATTAAAGCAGTTGAATTTTCAACACTTTGTTGTGAAATCATTTTCACCATATGAACAAAACAGAAAATTGAACGGTGTTTCCAATGACTACAGAAGGATATAGAACCATGTTCTTGGGTTGAGTTTGAAAACCTCGCCATATTTTGCACCAACAAAAATGTCTGACATAAATGGTTACAGCCATAGCAAGTTCAAGGGACATAATTCTAGATTGAGTGAGCCAGATAGTTTTGAAAAGAGTTACGTCCCTTCGACTAGACTCTTACTGCAGCCATTAATATCGGATATTTTGGTTAGCTTTTTGACACGAATATAGCTGATATACTTACTTGGACAATTCCAAAACATTGAGCTCGAGAAGATGAAGAAGCAAGCAAATAATTTTTGTTCTTTAAAATAGCAGAAAAAATCGTTAAGATGCAGGTTGATGTCAATGCTCACCTGAAAAGTGTCCGTCTCAAAGAAGATGAGAAGTAACCAGCTAAATGCTCTTTGCCATTGAATTCTACGGGGAATTTCTCCAAGTCTTGGACCATAACAGCAATTTCACTATCACGTACTCCCAGCATGCTTCTGTCATTTATATTGGCAGATCCAATAATTGTTGTGTCATCGTCCACAATCAACATCTTGCTGTGCACATATACCAATTCGGTCGTCTGTCAGTACAAAACAAAAGTCAAGAATTATAAAACAATTGTAAACTTATTCCAAGAGTTGTTCAGACTTGTAGTGAATTGCACAAGAACGCTGTGTGGGTGCATATGCAAAATTTTCTTATCACCACATATAGAAATACCGCTGTTATAAAAAGCAGGTGGAGATAAGATAGCAGGAGAAGAGAGGGAATGATGTCACAGGAATGGAGATGGCTGGTGACTTCAAAAATTACACAGTATGAGGAAAATTCTTGCAATAACGAAAAAGGATGTACATTTGCTGCAAACAAACTAGAAATAATTCACATCTATGAAAAAATATAATAATTATCAGAAAACTGCCACAATTAATATAACTGAGAATTCAGCACTTATTTTTGTTCCTTGTTTTCCATTTGGCGTCAGATGATAGTGAACTTTTTTTATTTGCGGGGAATCAGTAAACTACATTTCATGCTGGATAATTGTGAACATTCTTCCATTGCAATCCATTTGTAGACATATTTTACACGGAGAATTGTGAGCATTTTACATTCTAATTTTCTCCTCCTCTCTTCAAACAAACTATACTGCAGTACATACACAAATACTCCTTGTATTGCTTTTATTGTTACTTCAATGTTTCAGCCAATCCATTCTACAGCCTTCTGAAAAGAATGGGGTCTCTTTTCATAGAAGAGAGTGGTAAGTATGAAGAAAATGGTGGCTATAATTGTGTTTTTTCACATATTTCTGTAGAGAAAAACAGTCCACTCTCCCCTTAGATATTGTACATCTGAAGAAGGCTGTAGAATTGATCAGCCAAAATGTTCTGGTAATAACAAAAGCAACTAATGGGTTTAATAGTCTGAACACTTGCAATAATATTATCATCTTGATCCATGTTTTTTTTTTCATGAAGCTTAGTCAACCTTTAATAATCTTTGAGTAGTATTTCTTTCATCATAATTTCAGTTGCTTTTCATCACAAATCTACAGCCATCAGTAAGCAGCATGGATCAGAAATAAAAAATGTTCAAGGAAAGACTAAATTTGCATCCTTTTTACCTCAAGTAGCTTTCTAATGTACAGCAAATGCTATAACAATTTAGAAAGCAAAGTTCACCAAACAACTTCTGGTTACTTGAACCATAACTACTGTCGGTCTACTGAAGATCAAATCTAACCTTTATATTTATTCTGTTTTCCTCCCGATCGCTCAGCATCATATTTGTTATTGTTTTTATGCACAATAATAGTATTAGGAGTTGAAAAATCGCCTCGATTTTATCAGATGATGCACTGTCGATCATTATCAATATTTTGACTAGCATTCCTTTTATTTTGATTTTAGTCACTTCATTTCTGATCAGCACTGTTAACACTGCTGGTTGACAGAACCCTCTTTGAGACAAGATCAATTAATAATCTGCCAAGGTATCATAATACAATGGTTTGAATCCAGCATGATCTCTTGAAGACAAATACACTCACACGGAAATTCTGAGTATTAAATTTCAACAAGCAAATCAAAAAACAGAATCTTCTGATTAAAAATCTTGGCAAAAATTCTAACTTACCAATTTTCCAAGGAGTTCCCCATGGTTACGAAGACCATAAAAGGTTATGTAATTGAAAGGGTCATGAACTGAAACAAAACACAAAAATTGTCATGAAAATTCCAAGATATACAAGGTCAGTGTGGAAAGTCATACATTGATAAAGGAATTAATTTGTGAGATCAAATATTTTTTCAATCATTTATAATACTTGCTTTATGCACTACATTCAGAGGTAATAAACTGGAGTTCATATTACAATCTAGCATATATTAGTTTTTTCCAGGATTGGGACAGGCCTATGAAAACCTTTGGTCCATAGGATGGAAAGTAAATTTTCAAGACTTTTCAGCAGGGAATATGGTAGCCTTTTTCTATATACTGGTGCTACACTATGTACCTATATAGTTTCAAAAGAATACTTTATAAATACATATTGTAATAAGTAAAATATCAAATTGTAAAAAAAAACAACAAAAAAACAAAAAAAACAAAAAAAAAAAAACAATCTCATGTTAAAGTCTGTTCTGAAAAGAGAAAAGAAAAATTGAAATTCAGTTGTAAGTAAAAAAACGTTTTAAAAATTGGAAGATTATCAATATTATTAATTTCCTATTTTTATTAATTATTTTCTCAATTTAATTTCAATTTGATTATTTTTATCAAAAAATATTTCTAAAAATTGAATAATTGAAAAAATCACACTATAAATGAAAATATATAGGTGAGTACTGCTTTATTAATCATTTTCCAAATTTTACCAAAATTAGACTTTTTATCAGTAAAATATTTCAAAAATCGAATGAATAAAAAAATTACGCTGTATATGAAAATATATATAAGAGTACTACTGGTAAGGCTTTAAGCCTAATTTGCACCCTTCTTACCAAATCTTGTATGAATCAAAAAATTTAATTATTGATTTTTTTATTGTTTACTTAGTGAAATAAATTGATTCTATTCTATCAATATAATATAAATATGTATTTCATTTGAGCTTTGTATTCTTTGAAAAGATTAAAGAAATGAATACCAATAAGGGAGAAGAATTGACTAACCTCCTGCGTGTTTGAGTTTCACTAGAAGAGAATCATCGCCTCGACAGATAGAACTGTAATTCCAGTGCGTCACTGCCTGGATAGCTGTTCCCCTAGGGGTACCAATTTCACCCTCAAATGCAGGTAACAAAGGCATCACAACGTACACGCGGAATGTTTGTTTCTCACTGAAAAGCAAGGACACAAAAAATGCCACTTGATTTTGATCAAAACAACAAATGCATGTTGGAAAATTAAAGTAGACATAAAGTCCCAATTTGAAAGGCAGAAAAAAAAAAACATCTTTTAACCAGTACAAAAAAACACAAGAAAAAATAACATATTGAAAATAGGAAATAAAATCATATCTGGATCTTGCATAAATGAAATATCATAGCCAGCACGTGTATCAGTACTAATCATCCTTAAAAAATAGATTTTATCTAAAATTATCTAAAAATTACCAGCACAAGATTTGGATATTGTAGGTCCAAAAATGACCATAGAGACCCCTGAAAAAAAAAAATTAAAGAAAATGTTTTTAGATGGTGCCTAGTGGTGACCTCATGTAAATTTTCAAGGTAGTAGCCACAAAAGTGTAATCAGGAGTGCCTAGAGACACTCACATACATAGGAACATTCACTCAAAGGGGGAACAATCTGTGGCTCACTTTGCTGGTTGGTCAGGTCATTTGTCAGGCTAAGATGATTCAATAAAACAAGCCTGGCTACTGCAGGGTCAAACTCCACTCCTATCTGACTGAAAATTATAATATCAATTTTTGTATTGTATATTTGAATGAAAAATTTGAACAAATTTTTGTAGGTATATGAGACTTGATAATTTGGCTCAGTTAGTAAGAAAGCCACCTACCAATCATTCGGTATTGATTTCAATTTACAGCAGGCAGATGCTAATTTTAAATATTGATTTAGTTCAACATGATGGGATAGACGGATAGTGAACAGTTTCCTCCCCTAAATTAGGTGAGGATCATTCTTGTTATTGTTATAGAGGAATAACGATAACTACAGCTGCCGATTGTGACTAGAGTTTGACAAAAGAAAAAAATAAAAAGGTATAGATAAAGAGTCAAGTGGTTAAAAGACCGAGAGGAAGAGACAAAACTAATGGTGCTTTACCCATAAATATTTCAAGAAAACCGGAATTACCAGTAAATGGGTTATTTTTTTAAACTGGCAGGCTTTGTAGTAGTTTACTGCAGTGGTCGATTCATCTTAAGGTTAAGATTAGCGGATTAATATTGTTTTTGAAGTGAATTAATTTATATGATTTATGAGTAGTTTTTCATAGTACATTTTATTTTCTATATTCTATATTTGAAGAATTTTCAATGGATGAATAAAGATCAAACAGACTCTGCTTTTGAAGTGTATTAATCGTATCTGTTGAATACAATTTAGTTCTTTTCTCTTCATTGTTTATTTTATATATATATACTGGTCTAGAGCTCTGGAAAATCCAGAAATTCAGGTCGCCATTGGTCTCAAGCTGACAAGATAACTGGTTCAGTACTGTACTTCATATATATATATATATATTTCTTATACAACATATACATTTTTTAAAACTTTTTCTGTCTTGAAAAAGAATTTATAATTTACCAAATTTGTGGTGTCTTACCTATCAGCTCTGAGAATTCTCTGGAATAAAGCTTCATTGATTTTATTCATGACTGTGCTATCTGTGCTTGCTTTTGAAATGAAAAACTGATTCTGAAAAATACAAGAAAAACAGGTCAGGTTAGTCACTCAATAGAAAACCATCACAAGACCAACTTCTTTTGGCAGCATGCCATTTTGAGGAAGATCAATTAAAAATTTGGAAAAAGGTATGATCAATAAATGAATTACTTCTCTCGCCTTTTGTTAGGCAGTGATCACTAAGAAAGTAAGAATTTTTCAAAAACAAGGATGAAAGTTACCTGACAGAAACTAGGGGACCAATTTAACATACAATTGCCTCGTAAATATAACCCCTAAAAACCGGGGAGGGGGCAAAAAATCAAAGAAAAAACAATGTATTTCTAGACATAACAAGGAATAAATGTTCAAATTTTCAGCTCTTTAGCCCCATTGGTGAGGCTTGTATATGTTGCACACACATAGCCAGCCAGACCAACTTGAAAACTGAAGGAACATATGTTCTTAAGTTTCACGAAGCATTCAAGATTATGTTCTTGGGGGAATACAATGCCAAATGCACAAAAACCACTGGAAGGTTAAACTGGGATCCTCTGCCAATATAGCTCCAATGATATTTCCATAGGAAATAGAATTATGAAAGATTATGTCATTGTTCTCCAAATCAACTTTGGTTGTTGTTAATGTTCCAAGACTGGAACATTTTTGTAGTGTTTTCAAAATATTTTCTAACTGATTTGGATGCATTTGTCATTGAATGTTTATCATGGCCGGACATGCCAAATTATATTTGTTATAATAAAATATGCCGAAGAGCGAAGGTTAGCAAGCTAGTCTCACAGACAATTATTACAGCAGAAAGTGCACTAGCGGACTGGCTCTCCAGGATACCAAGAAACTCCTGGTAAGACCCCTCAAGTTGGCTCCTTCTTTGATGCTAGAATATTCATTTGTAGATATGTTCACTTTGAAAAATATTTACTTCGCATTTCTTCTTGCTTACTTTTAGTTTCATTTAATTCCTTCGTTGAATTTTAGGGTTTGCAGGTCCCTATTACACATTTTTTCAGGTGGAGATTTTAGGCTCAGTCTGCCACTGAGCAAGTGTGATCCACTCTGGATACCCCTACATTTATGATCCCGAGTGTGTGTGTGCGCGACTAAGCTTAGTAAGTATGAAATACTTACCTCTATATAAATGAAATGTTTGGCATTCTTAATGCACTCAACGTATGCATCGTGGATGGAATTCTCGGGTTCCAGTGTTCCCGCAGACCATTGGCTCACACTTCGCAGCACCTGCAACAAGAATAGAATAATAAGATAGTCCTTGTAAAATACATAAAGCAACAAGAAACAACAAGAGGCAAAGGGAGCTCAAGTTCAAGACAAGAAAAAGAATGGAATCTGTTCGAAACCTGTAACATTGTTCACACAATTTTTGATAGCACTTGTTACTGTAATGAAACCATTTGTTTCCAATTCATCAAAAAAAAAAAAAAAATAATGTAAAGCAGTTAGATTTATTAAAAGAATCTGAAAATAGACTGACTGCTTTTTTCAAGCCTTGATATCTCTCCGTTTGTATCTAAGAAGTGTACTTCTATTTGTGTTCCCCGTAAGTTATAGGTCTATGCTTACAATATGAGATGTAAACAAAATGTTTTAGCTGTTTGAATTACAAACACTTTTTCTTGTGTCACGTTTATCTATTTTAAGAATTAATTAAAATAAGAAGTATATCAAGTAGTTGCTTTACTGATAACAAAACATTGGGCAGAGAGATCAAGATAGAGAGTAAGGTTAAAGGTTGGATTTGAGCTTCTGGAAGCCATCAAAGCTTCCTTAGCTTAGAGGGTGGAGCAACTGGTGTGATTAACCAGATTCCCTGCTGGCAACAAGGATGTGGTTTCAAGTCTCACAGTGAGCTTATTCCTCATTTCCAACCTGCACTGTTTACTCACTTCCGTAGATTTGAGGTAGATAGCAGTCAAAAATTAGCAAAAATAGGTTACATTACTTTATGGAATAAAAGATGAATAATAAAATGGGATCATTCTTCTTGTTTTGTACATATACACGTATATAGAGGAATAGTCCCAATAACCCATGTTTTGTGCGTCGTAAACAAAAAGAAACGTATTCTGACCTGGAGTGTCATCTTGCCAGATGTTTGCATGTTTATTGGAGCGCAGTTATTTTTGGGGAAGAGAAATGGATATTGAGGATCATTGCGGACTTTTTTCACCTGAAAATATAAGTTCAAATATAAGAACCTAGTAAAAAAAAATATAAACCTCAGTAAGATTGTTAATGATTACACAAATTCCAAAATATTCAACAAATCGATTTATTGTTTTGAATTGATCTTGATGAGCACATCCTCCAGACTGATTGGCCAGTGAAGTGGGTTCAATTCGGGCCATGTGCCCTATAATTGAGGCCTTTTGCTAGATTAAGCTAAGCCTGATAAATAACTGAAGATTATGGGTGGCTTCAAAAATGGGATCGGCGAGTGCAGTTTGAGCTTTGGACAGAGCTATCGGAATTCTTATAGAAAATGATATATTCCTTCCATTCATGGTGTTTGCTCTGACTGTTTAGTACTTTTATTTTGACATTTGTTTTTCCATGACTATTATTTTCACTTATTCTTGTTTTCTTTTCATTCACTTATTTCCCTCCTTTCTCCCTTTCATTTTTCTCTTCTTTATCTCATTCATGTTTGCTCTAACATCCATGGGAAAGACATCAATCCATTTCTTCCCCCAGCTCTGGGTAAATATAAAAGAAAGAGCTGTAAGGCAGTCGAACTAAGAGAGGGTTATTCTGACAGAAAGGTTAAATATGAGTAGTACCTCAAAAGTAAATGTGATAAACTCTACCTCCTTTCCAGCAACTATTGCAGACAGTTGTAACATCTTATTGTATCACAGGAAATAGTAAATAACTAAATTGGTCCTCTGAAGCTCTCGTTCTGATATCGACTTATTATACAAGGGGCTAATGGAAAGTTCCCTGACTAGGCTTCCCAAAATTTGGAATTTTGGAACAATTGATTTGTTAAAACTTGCTCTGCATTTCCGTTAGTAACTCCTGAAACTTGGATGGCCATAGTTCTAGCCATCCTTGAGTTATGCTATGAGAGAGAATCAGACAAGAAAGACATTTGGTGAATTATAGTCACTGAATTCACTAAAGAATGCTCACGAAAAGCCTGACAAAGCATTTTGAGGGTCTCCGTAGCAAATGTCCCAAGCCTCATGCAAAATTGAAGTGGATCACAGAGATGTTCTAACATAACATTACAAAACCTTGCAAAGTACAAGGACACGAGCAGATAGGCTTCATGCTGACTTAGGAGCTAGGTAAAAATGAATGTCAACTGTACGCATTGAATTGTACTATCGCAGCACGTAGAGCCTGAAAACTTTCTAATACCACCATGCATAATGGTTGATAATACACAAACCTGATTCAAAATAAGTGTAAGTATTATCTTGATTTCATCATTGGATGAAGTATTGTCAATTATTATTAATCTTTTGACAAGTATTTATTCATCTTTCTTATGATACATCTTATATATTGATCAGCATTGATCGAGAGGACATAATAACTGACAACTAAAGGAAGGGGGGGCAAGGATGCGTGAATGTGGGGTAAAGGTCTTGCAGATCATGATTGAGTAGTGAGTTCAATCCTCAGTGTGTCCCATACTGGGGCCTATAGGAAGGTGGGTGCAGTTATTTACCTCACAGATTTTCATGATTGAAAAGTTGAAATTTAACAGCAGGACACTGGAGAAAAAAAGACAGATGAAAAATCAAGATGTTTCACTTCCATATTGAGCAATGATAAAACTGTTTTTTTCTTCTTTTTATTAAAATAGTTACAAATTAGAGAAGAAGCCACTTATTGCAATGACATTAGAACAGGGTCTTTTAGATAAAAATAACAGATTGATAACACTGAGCAAAAGATCTAAAAACAAACAACTTTCATTTATTGTTATAAATTCATTGTTATTAACAACTTTGTATTATAAAAAATTAATATGAAATTCATTTCTTAATTTCTAAAAATTTTCAATTGATTTTAGATACAGTGTTCAAGACTGACTGATTTTGATAGCACTAACCATTTAATAACATTATCCATGATTACAATAAATGGCTTCCCACGTATAAGAAGATTTATATGTCATGTTTTAAAAACTACAAATTTTAAATGAAGGGGATGAAAATTCTCAAGACTGTATTTCCAAAGAAGGAGCATAAAATTTTATAAACCTTTGTTACATTCCAACGTTGAATAAAATGGCGAGCGACATCTTGAGCAGCCTTGCCATAAACAACCATCCCAATATCATGCCAAGGCATTCGTGGGGTTTTTGTCCGATCAATCATATCTGGAAGAGAAAAACAGAAAAAAATAAATCATCATTGGATACGTACTTTCCCCAGATCTCTCTTTCATGGGCGTTGCAGAGCTAATATCTTCTGAACTTGACTATTTCATGAAGCCATTTTATATTGTGCTGACCACAGTTTTGAATATGATCTCTGGGGATCTACATTGTGAGTCATGCAATGAATAGCAATTGCTAGGAAAACGCAAACTATTTTTTAGATTATTTCTTCCCTTGTAATTTCACCAAAGAAATGAATACAAACTGCTATATACTTATAATACTTGATAGAAAATAAATAACAATTGGTAAATAAAAGATTCTTTTTGAAAATTATATATACATATATGGCAAAGGAAAGAGAAATGTTAGGAATAACTCTTAGTGATAGAAAAAGATCAACATTGATCCAAGAGAGGACAAGGGTGGAAGATACTATACAAGTAATAAAACAACAAAAATGGAGATGGGTATGGCACTTAGCAAGAAGGGACAAGAGATGGAGCAAAAGGCTAGCTGATTGGTGCCTGCAGGACAGTAATTACCGTAGGAAAAAATCAGACACAAGATGGAAAAGTTTGCTGGTAAGACATGGCAGTAAATGAGAAAGGCTTTTGTCCACTGATAATGGATGATGATGATTGAGATATATATACACACACATATTCTCTATATATATTTATATATATATATATATATATATATATATATATATATATATATATATATATATATATATATATATAGATAGATAGATAGATAGAGTAAATTATATATCACTGAATATATTAGCTACAGGTAGAATCTTATGAAAAAGTTGTCATTTTTAATGACAGTTTGTTTGCTGTTTCTATCATGTTAGAGCAAACAGAAAGAGAGGGAGGAGGTAAAGTGAGGCTCTAATAAGTCTGTGTCTTCTCATCTGCATTTCTATTATTACTCCTACTGCTGCTGATGTCTCAATAGTAGCATGGAAAACACTCCCACTAGATATAGGTAGGTCTAATTTTTCATGAATAAAAGTGACTTTTTTTCTCATATCAAAAAGGAAATTCCTTCTCTAACCTTATTTGCTTTATTGATTTAAATGTATCCAAAACCTGAAAATATGAACAGTTTTAGAAAATCAATAAGAAAAAAAAAGGTATTGAGGTATGAACTTTTTTTTGTTCACCAAGAATAATTCATACAGAAATATATATCTGTGTAATTCATCCATACATGAATAATTCGATTATACTTGACAGCACTATTCTTGTAATTGGACACCAGTATGTATCAAAATTATTTACGAAATCTCATTCAAATCATCCTTAACAACCAAGTCTGTTTCTTCAACATCAGATAAAATAATAAATATCAGTTATTTCATGAATGTGAAATATCCCAGATATTATTGAATGAATCAAAACCTTAAAAAGAAAATCAAAACCAATTCTGACCTTCAAAAGGGGATTCCAAATCAACAAAATCTTTACAAATAAAATTGCAATAATCTTTCCCAATCCAGATTTTGGCAGCATTTTCCACTGCGGACTCCGTCTGTTGACTGTCTGTGGATGACCTGAAACAGCAAAAGACTGAAATAAATATATTACATCCATACCTTGCATAAGTGAATCACCATAGCCCACATATGTACCAGAAGTAATTATCTAAAAATAATGATCTAAGGAAAAAAAAAAAAATATAGCTCTTTTATCAAAAATTATAAAAACCAGATGTTTTATCTACAATTATCTGAAAAAATACCAGCACAAAATTTGGGCATTGTTGGTCAAAAAATGACCATTGAGACACCAAAAAACACTCGAAAAAAACAGAAAACGAAAATGAAAACATTTTTAGATGATGGTTGGCAGGTTTACTCGAGCAAATTTTCAAGGTTTTCCCAAACAATGTGAACTGGAGTGCCTGGAGACAAACATAGATGGACACAGACACTAAAAGAGAGAAGAATGTATAGCCCACTTGGATGGTCGGTCGGGCCATTTGTGGGGCTACAGTGATTCAATACTATAATACTCCATCATTACTTCAATTTGGATAAAGTGAAATCAGAAACAGACAAATTTGTGATACGAAACAAAATCAAAGTTTTGTGATACATACTAAATAAATATCAACAAACTCATCATTTATAAATATTAGATGAAATATTAAAACTCAATACATGAAAATTTCATATAAAGTTGATTAATAGATAAACATTAAGCATTCCAAAGAAAATTATGAATCACCATCATCCATAGATGTTGTTGGGGGTGATCAATTAAAAAGTTGGAAAATAAGTTACACCTCTCCCCTTTCGTTTCGAACAGAACAAGGGAAATTATAAATCAACACGACACATAGATGCTATGTTGGTGATGACCAATTGGAAAGTTAGAAAAAAGAATAATAAATGAATAAGTTGCTCATCAGGCCGTTTGTACGGCTGTAGTCACTTGAAACGGTCGGAATTTTGGAAAAAAAAAAAAAAAAAAAAAAAAAAATCAAACAGCCCCATCTAGTGATATAGCATAAACTTACATTGCGTACTGAATCCCCCACTAAAAACCTATTATGGAGGGGAATTTCAAAACAAAAGAAGTTTTCCCCCTACTCATGTGGGTGTAAAATTTCAAGTTTCTACTTTGAACGATAAGGGATAGGCAAAGTCCAGATAGATATAAATAGAATTAAGAGAAAACGATTACCATCTGGAAAATGAAAGACAATCAAAAATATCTAGATCAAAGAAAATTATAAATAAAACTTTCTTACATCAAACTCTTATTTTCAAGAGAGGTGCCTCTCCCCTGACAATTTGCAATCCAACTGTCCAGCTGTAAGAAAAAGAAAAAAACACATCTGGTTAGTCATTCAATAGAAACTGTCACGTGACCAATATCTTTTGACAGCATGCCATGTTGGGGGCGATCAATCAAAAAATAGTAAAAATAGGGTGATCAATAGAGTTAATTTTCTCATCTTTTGGGGCAGTGACTGCTAAAAGAAAATCTGAATTTTCAAAGCTAGACACAAGCTGAGGACCAATATAACAGAAACTTACATTGCAAGTTGACCCCCTACCCCCGAAAAAACCTAGGTGAGGGAGGGGGTATTTTCAAGAAACAAAATTTTTTTTCCCCCCAGACTTTCAAGGCGTGTATGCATAATACATAGTCAGTCAACCATACCAACTCAAAAAATAATGAAACATTTATGTTGACAGTTTTGGACTTCTATAAAGTACAAGAAAGATGCTTTTGTAAACAAGTCATAACTGCCAATGTTAAATTCTAAAACAAACAATTTCTGGTCAAAATATTATCTTGAATATTTTCAATGACAGTTTGAGTAAGTTGCGATGAAAAGCAACTGAAATTAAGATGAGAGAAATACAGTTGAGCTACCCCTATCTGAAACTCCAAAATGTCAAAAGTCAACAAGGCATATAACTCATTCAGACTAGAGTAAAAGCTTTGTTATCTCCTGAGTCTTTAAAAATGTAAATTTTTATTCATACCACAAACAATTAAACCTTCATCTTAATTGTCGTTGCTTTTTATCACAACTCAACTCAGGTGGGGTTCCCTTCAGCAGTGAGTAAATAAATCAACAGCATGAATCAGAATAGAAAATAAGACCCTTCTATGCCGGAGTTTAGCTCACTCAATGTGCCACCATTCTTACTACTGGGACTCAGTGGCAAGCGCCAATCCAAGTTAGACCTTTAAACTCATCCCTTATCTCAATCTCCACTGCACCACTAATAATACTAATAACAGGTAGTTCAGTACTGGTAACTATTTTTATCTTTTTTTCATCTATTCTATTAGATGAAGTATTATAAATCATAATTATTAAAAAAATCTTCTCGATTTAAAAATAAAATTAATAACACATCTGATTAGCCTGAATAGAAACTTTCATAGAACCAACATTTTTTGGTAGCATGCAGTGTTGAGGGTGATCAATTAAAAAATTGGAAAAAGAGGTTATCAATGAATAAGTTACTTCTCTCGCCTTTAGTCGGGCAGTGATCACTAAAAATTTCGGAATTTCAAGAATACGAGTGTGAATGCTGCTGGACACAAACTAAGGGATCAATTTTGCATCATCTTACTTTACAAATTGATCCCAACCACCTGCTTAAAATCCATTTTCGGGGGAATTTTCAAAAAACAAATTTTATTTTTTCTCTAAATTTAATGCTTACATTTTCATCCCACTAACACCATTTTTGCATCCTGTACGTGTGATACATACATATAAAGCCAGACAGCTAGACTAACTTGAAAACCGAAGAAATTCATCTTGACAGTTTTGGTTGACTGTTTCTAATTTGAGACCCAAACCCAAAATGTCAAAAAGCATAAGTTTCTTCCAGTTTTCACACCGTTCTGCCTATGTATGAATTTATGTTTTACTTACAAAACGTCTTTTGCTTTTTGGAGTGGTTGGCTTCGTACTTGGTTTATCCTCATCCAAACCAGGAATGTTAGCCACAGTGACCTGATCATTGACAGGAGGCACCAGTTTTGCGACGTGTAGATAAAGCCTCCAACGACGACGAGCCAAGGAAGACTTTTCATTCGGCGTAAGCTCGCTCTTCTCCGTGGCATTACTGTTTCCCGTTTCCTTGATTTCTTGCAATGGTGGTATATGGTTTTCTAAGCGATTGTATCGATCCAGGATGTTTTCATATGCGTGACTATTGGATGTCTCAAGCGCGGACATATTCCGTGTGTATTTTGGAGGCGCCTTGTCTAGGACATCGGCCCCCGTAGAAAGGCTTCGGCAGAGGGACATCTTCTTGTGTTGGCTGTACAATGCCCTACGCTCAATGGCCTTGCTCTTCCAGAACTGTTCACATTTCACGGATGTAGCTAGATCGGCCAGTCCTGGCTTAGAGAATGTCACGGTAGGAGATGAATTACCAGGCTCATTCAATTCTAACAAATAATGAAAATAATAAAAACATTTTAAACATGATTCCATTATTACACAATGAAGATTTTATAAAGGTTTAAAATAATAAATACATATCATCTACACAGATGAAAAATGAAATTGGAACACCTTGAATATCTTTTTCAACTTACTCAAAATCAAAGTACAAGTATTAGGATTACAGTGAATGATTACATACACAGATTAACATGTGCACAGGTTCCAAAATTAAAGGTATATCAACTGTGCACAGTCCCTATATCAACACATTGAATATCCTACTTGGACGTCAACACAGGCTTGTACTATTAAGCTCGAACACAGTGGGTCACAAGATGGCCAAAGATTTTGAAAATTTCATCAGAATAGCTACGACCCCTGAGCATGCATATACTGTCCTCGGATCAAAATCGGCATCATCCTTCAGGGTGATGCAATTTCATTTCCATCAGTGTATATCATGAAAAGCAATATGTTCACACATGTCCCTCACACTTTGGCTGTCTCACTTTAAAAATAAAGATCTCACATGGAAAGGGATGGAGGTAGAGGAGAATAGAATCACAACACAGAAGACCATAAAGAGAGAAGGGGAGAGCGGGAGAGAAGGGGAGAGCGGGAGAGAGGGGAGAGAGCGGGAGAGAGGGGAGAGAGAGGGGGAGAGAAGGGGAGAGAAGGGGAGAGAGAAGGGGAGAGAGGGGGAGAGAAGGGGAGAGAGAAGGGGAGAGAGGGGGAGAGAAGGGGAGAGAGAGGGGGAGAGAGAGGGGGAGAGAGCGGGAGAGAGCGGGAGAGAAGGGGAGAGAGAAGGGGATAGAGAAGGAGAGAGCGGGAGAGAAGGGGAGAGAGAAGGGGAGAGAGAAGGGGAGAGCGGGAGAGAGCGGGAGAGAAGGGGAGAGAGCAGGAGAGAGAAGGGGAGAGAGCAGGAGAGAGAAGGGGAGAGAGCGGGAGAGATTAGGAGAGAGCGGGAGAGAGCAGGAGAGAGCAGGAGAGAGGGGGAGAGAGCGGGAGAGAAGGGGAGAGAGCGGGAGAGAAGGGGAGAGAGCGGGAGAGAGCGGGAGAGAGCGGGAGAGAAGGGGAGAGAGCGGGAGAGAAGGGGAGAGAGTGGGAGAGAGCGGGAGAGAAGGGGAGAGAGCGGGAGAGAGCGGGAGAGAGCAGGAGAGAGCGGGAGAGAGCGGGAGAGAGCGGGAGAGAGCGGGAGAGAGCGGGAGAGAGGGGGAGAGAGCGGAAGAGAGCGGGAGAGAGCAGGGTAGGATGCAAAAGGCGTGGGTGGAGGTTGAAATATAAAAAATGCAATCACATTGGATCTTTTCTTTTAGCATTATTCTCTATGATGCAGAAGAAAACAACATTCCATGTGTAACATCCTAATACAGTTATTCCCCATTATAATAGTTGGGTCTCGGGATGCAAGAAAGCTAACCGTGTTATATCCTAGCTACAATAACCATGGGGATGGATGCGAGCAATAGATGAAAGATGGCAAATTTTTATGTCAGATATCAAAATTCAATTGAAGAATAGATATGGTTAGAATAAATTCTATTTGTGACATCACTGGTGTTTTTCACTGGAAAATATCTAAAATAGTGTTATAAAAAAAAAAAAAATTTTTTTAAATCTAGAATTGGAAAAACTTCAATGTTATCAAAAAACCGGTCAAAATAAGGCCCCAAAAGGTTCAAAAAATGCTTTTTTCTAAAAATGAAAAAAAAAAAAAAAAAAAAAAAAAAAAAAAAAATGAAACATATTCTAGGCAAGTACTGATGTCAATTTTCAATTGTAGACAAAAAGGTATGGCCAGGAGCGCTAGAAAACAAACAAGCACATAAACAAACATACGCACATATAAAAGAGGATAGGACTCTTCGCCATCTTTGATGGCTACGGTGGTTCAATTTGAACAAATGAAGAAGGGCATTCTTTGATATTTGTTTTCTTTATTAAAATACCAACAAAATAACTAAAATATATTTCCAATTATATCAAATTTCAGTACTTAAAGACAAGATATTTTTATATTCACATCTATGGCAACCCTTTTAAGCTGCTGTGCTTTCAGATAGCCTGTATTTGAGTACTAGAGGAAGAAAGTCAGATTATTGAAAAAAAAAAAGTTTCTTTCATCTATTACTGAAATGTTTCCTTCAAATTCATTTCATTTTTACAGATGGGTTACCCAGGTAAGTCAGATATATTCCTTTGTGGAGTAGGAGTTGTGCCTTCTATCTTATCAAATGGGTTTATAGTGTAGCAAAATATCACAAAATATATTCTTACGGGTTCAAAGAAAATCATGTTTTGATTTGCTGTTTCCAGGACGAGTGAGGAATAACATGAGAAAAAATCTTGGGGTCCACTAATCACTTGCCTTATATTGCAAACCATGCTATAATGAAATGCATTATATCAAGGGATACCTGTATAATGAAGTTCGGTTGGCAAACACAAATGCAATCAACAAGCAAAACTACAAATTTCGAAGAAAAACAGTAAAATGGAGTAATAATTACCATCTTTTTGGGGAATGTCTATTTTTAATTTATCCAACATGATCGAACTTGCATTTGTTTCTTCCGATGACAGTGACGTAATTTCTGTATTTTCACTCGTCATTTGGTCTTGGATTGCAGAATTGAGCGTGTCTTTGCTGCCTCCCAAATGGATCACAGGTTTGCTTATATCTAACGTATTTCCATTCACCTTCACATGTGGCACAAGCGAGTCCCCTAATAATTCAGACGATTTTTCATCACACTCATTTTCAATGCACACAGTCTGGAAAATAAAACCAACAGAAAACATAGAATCATGAAGAGACTTTATCAAACTTGAATTGAAATATTGATAAATTTTATCAATCGAACACTGATAAATAAATTACCTTATTTCTTGGTGTCAAAGATGTTCCAGCCTCAATAAATAAGATTCTATAAACAGGAAGTTATTTGATGTCATACCCTGAGGCTGTAAAAGGCTGCTTTCAAACAAGTATAAGCAATCATTCAAAACATAAGAAAACCAGACTTACCTCATTGTCAGCAGATAGGGACGTATTGTTTCCTAAAGAGCCAAGGTCATCAAGTCTGTGAAATAAAATAATGCAAAAGAAAATCATTTATTATCTTGAATTCTTTCCTATTAAATGACTCATTGTCAATGATCTTTAATTTTTGATGGGTATTTCTTTCATCTTCAGGGTGTAGCAATTTTATTTTCCGTCAGTTGCTTTTCATTGCAAACAATTCAGACTAATTGGCAGTATAATAATGAAGATCATGCAGTAGTCCTTCAAATTTTGCGGACCTATTGTGAAATTGAAAATCAAATAGGCTTTGAGCTTACACTAAGTTATGCTTTCCAATGTCATTTCAATAAACTGTCACTACCCATTATTGATGCTTTGTTGGTAAAATAAAAAAACACTGAATTAAAACAACCCAATTCTACGTTATTAATAATGAAAATTTGTTTATCTTTTTTTAAACAAATATTTGGAATTTTTCCTTTGAGGCAATAACAAGAATAAGCTGAAAAGATTATTTCAGATTCTTTTTCTCAAAAATCTGTTAGAGTAGCTTCCCTTTATTGATGAAAAATAAAACCGTGAATAATCAAGTCCACAAATTTTCAGTCAGCAAAATAATAGGGACCACTGTAATTATGATTATCATAATAAATATATCATTAATATGATTAGCAATATGTTCATATCATTATGATTATACAGGAGATTATAAATTATCATAATAATTTCCAATTTTCTGCTTGTTCATAGCATGATACAAATATCGAAAAGAAACCTAATTGTGTTGTGCACCATACCTGTGATTCTGTTCATCCCAACGACCATAACAGAGATCGAACCCTCCAAGGAAGGCAACTTTCTGGTCTATAATAACAAGTTTTTCATGATGTGCCCATAAATACACACCACCTGGTAAATGGTCTGGATGCCGTAACACCTATCACAAAAACATAAACGTACTAAATCAAAGATGGATGACAGATTTATCAGTAAGATTTTTGTGTTTTGATGATCCAGTTTAAGGTGTCTTCACCGATTCATGCCTTAAGTCAGATTTTTTAACCAATTTTGGATTAATTAGAAAAATGAAATAAATGAAAGTAAATTAGCGTGCAAATTTATTCGTAAAAAAACAAAAAGCACGTTTATCATCTTGAGAGTGTTCATGTACAATTTGATTTGCTTTCTTTCTTAAGTATATTTTCTACGGCAATTTTTTTAGGGTGGACTAGATATAGGTCCATGGGTTGAAATAACTGGTCAGATAAGATTCAATGTCAGCTGATTTATTTTTTGATAGACAAAGCATTGTCACCCATTGTTAATTTTTGACAAGTTTTTCATTCATTTTAATTCTAGTTACCTTCCATTGCAACCACTCAAATCAGAATTTAGTAAACAGCACAGACCAGAAAAGCAAAAAGAAAGTGAGTTTGAGCCTCAGAAAGAGACTATCCCTTATTTCTAATCTGAGCTATTTACTATGGTTGCAATGTAATTATTCATTGAGGAAAATTGCAAAATGATATTTCGACCGTCATTTGAGAGTGATTGTCATAAAAATATTTAGTCTTTTTACCATAGATCTATACTTTGGACTAAACCCCCCTGTTTCATTAAATAGAGTTCAGAGCATTCTCTTTCATCTAGAGTCAATACAAAAATCGCACAGGTTATATTTTTTTTAAATTCAGGGTTCATAATGATGATAATATAAGTGTCATGGATTATATCATGTTGGAATAAAGATGGGTATCGTTTTGAAGATAATGTAGTTGATTTAGTCAGACAAACTTACCTTAATGTTTGGATATTCCATCAACTTGTGTTTGCTGTAATAACTATTTATACCAAGGGCCAATGCTATTTCTTTGTACAGTAAAATAAAAACTTTCACTCCAGATTTCTGATAGAAAAAGAAAGGAAAAAAAGGCATTACAAATAAATAATGTAAACACTCATAAGAAACCGTCAATCATTCAACGCCTTCGTTGGGGATAATAGATTTGGTTGAAAAAAGGAATTGCAATTCTTAGGGGTTCAAGAAAAATGTTAAACATGCATGAAAAAAGTACTCGACTTTTGTTTAATTTGAAGATTTATCTTATAAGAAGTGGCAGATCCAATCTTAATGACATTTGACACTTGAAGCCCCAAAATTTCACCAACCAAAAAAGACTAGCTGCTCTCATTTTTCTAACAATCGAACAGCTGTAACCACCGAAGGTGAAGAAGGGCTCTTTGTTTTTTCTTTATACATGTGTTTAATTGTTTGTTTATCCGTTCCAGCACTCCTGGCCATACCATTTTGTTTACAGAATTGAAAATTGGCATCAATACTCCACAAACACCCCTTCTAAAAATGTTCTTTTTGGAAAAAAAAGAAAAAAAAAAAAGAAGCTTTTTTGACCTATATTGACGATTTTGTTAATAACATTTTTTATTTCAAATGTTTTCCAGTGGAAAATGCAACTGATACCATAAAAAGAACTTATTCTGACCATATTTATCTTTGATGGAATTTTCTTTTTATATGACTTTGAATTTTGACACTACAGTTGTTCAAATATTGACTGCGATGAAGAATTGTTATAAATTTCAGTTCTTTTAAAAGGAAAATTTCCCAAAAGCTACAATGTAAGATAATATAATGAAATACTTATAGTTGAAGCTCTACATTTTCTTTATATTAATCAAAGAATTTCAATGGAATTTTATGGAGGGGTATGCAATACACTATGAAAGAAATCCTGAAATTTTGAAGCAGATCCATGCATAATTATTTCTCCTACATCCTAGCCATTAGTCCAAATGGGTCTTCCATTTTTAAAACAAAGGTTTATGACATTTAATGTATTTAGATCAAAATGACTTCCTCTGAGGCATATGGTTCTTTTATAAACTTTACTCAGCATAAAATTTCCTTTCCAATAATATACAATATGCCTGTATAGAATGGTAAAAGTTTTTTTCTGACTACACCACCATAGCAAGAATCCACCATAATCAAAAAAATGGTCCTCAGAATGTTTTGCAACTGATCTGGAAAGTCTACAAGAGTTATTTTGAACAAATGAAAATCCCTCTTAAATGTCTAATTGAATTAGTCAATCCCAAATATTTCAATGCCAGGACCAATCACTTGGCTTGAATTGGTATCAGGCCATCTTTACGGGGAAATCCAATGAGGATTGAACCCATTTCCATCGGCCAGCAAAATTAGCTTGCTGATCATGGCTACACAACATCTGTTCTGGTAGGAGAAAGGGGGGGTTCCGCATGATATACTTGTTAATTCCAGTGTAAAAAAATTCAGATATATTTGGATCTAGATGTTTTTGTTTTTATTCTAGAAGAAAATACCAAGTTTGTTTATTGGTTACATAGTTTGAAACTGAGAGTAGGAAGTATTTTTCTCAGCAAAATTCCAAAAGTGGTCCAGTGATACAACCAGGGAACTAAGAACTACACTTTTTTTTTGGATATATGAAAGTTATGGGCTCCTTCAGTCTAAAAAAGTTTAGAAAGGCTGCTCTAACACATTTTACAGAGAGAAAAAGTCATGAAACTTACAGCTTTCCGTTCAAGAATGACATCCAATCTCCATCGATTTCTGTCATAATCCATTCTCTTTAAATAAAGCTCTGGACTCAACCTTATGGAAAAAGAAAGAAACATTAATAGTCACAATTAAACTATGATAAACTACATTATCAAACTCCAGTACTAAGTCTGTAGTTGACCGTTTTCCTAACATGACATCACCAAGAATAATCCTTACCAAAAAGAAAGGTATGAACAGATACATAAAACCCATATTCCATATACAATCAGTTGGTTTGAGTTAAAATCATGGTAGGGCCATGATTTGAACTCACGAGTAAGTGATTGCAAGCAGGCTATCTTACTGACTGAACTAAATTGACAAGTCTTGGGTAATAACAAAAATTTATCGGATACACAAATGCTTACTTTATTCTAATGAAATATGTATTTTTATTATCTATTACATACACAATAAAAAATTTGCAGAAATCATCTTCTTTTGACATTGGAGTGGAGTTTAGTCCAGCAGCAGTCAGACTAGTTTCATTTGAATCTTTTTTTATTCTACCCGTTGCATCAAGCGAAAATCTCAACTACTGGAATTGGAAAGTAAAAGTTGGGTATTTTACCCCAACCCTTTCTTTCACATCCAAAGTAAATTCAAGCAACTTACAGTGCATTTTTCAAATTGAATAAGTGTATTTTTTCTGCCAAGAAGTATTTTGTGCTTTGTTACATCCAGGCAAAGATCACCTGACCTGAAATAAAATCATGTCTTTTTCTTCTTTGTATAACGAACACGAAAAAAAATACTGTTGTCACCTTTTTGTCAGTTTTGTTATGCTCAAGCAACCATAAAGAGAGGAAGGGCATAAGGCTCTACTGTGTCTGTGTGCTTGCAACAAGATCACTACAACTTGTGATGCTGCTGCTGATGTCTGTTTTTGCATTTGCATCAAGATTCTACAATTAATAATGCTGCTGATGTCTGTGGGTGCTTACATTGAGATCACTACTACTACTAATACTGTTTCTGCTGATGTCTGTACTTATATCAAGATCACTACTACTACTAATGTTAAGTGTCTATGTGCTTAGATTGAAATCAATACTACTACTACTAATCCTGCTGCTGATGCCTGTGGGTGCTTACATAGAAATCACTTCCACTACTACTTCTGATGCTGATGTCTGTGTGCTTGCATTGGTATCACTTCTACTACTACTAATGCTGCTAATGATGTCTGTGTACTTGCATTGAAATGATTACTACTACTAATAATACTGCTACTGCTGATGTCTGTACTTGCATTGAAATGATTACTACTACTACTATTACTAATGCTGCTACTGCTGATGTCTGTGTGCTTGCATCAAATTCACTACTTCTACTAATGCGGTTGATGATGTCGTCTAAGGCATTTTGGAATTTCTATGAATAAAACTGATGTTTTGGCAAAGTCAACCAGTCTCCCAACACTCAAGAAAGAATCTACTTAATCATTTGGTATCATCCTTTAGCAGCTGTCACTTCTAAATTTGAACAGATGAATGTGCAAATTTTTATTACCGAAGTATCCAGTATTTTAGCATTCAATTTTCTTTTTCAATATGAATTGAAAGAAAATTGTCTTTTGCTCTAATTCTGTTGCCTTTTTGTTTTAAAATGATTACAAAACAGAAAATATGAAGAATTGTAGAGAACCAACGTAGAAATAGATTTTATTGGATGTAGACATTTTTAGTTTGCAATAAATACATTTATACTACGATATAGATTTGTATAATTTATCCATATGTAAATAATCACATTATTTTTTATGAGGACTATGGTAGTAAGTAAATAAATATTGGCAGATTATCACTGAGAAATTCACATTACAGGTTAAACAAGAGACATCTGCACAAGATTATATTGATTCTATTGATGACTTTCTCTTGAATAAGACTAGGTGGAATCTAGGGAATATAAAGACCTTTTTTAATAGCCATCTTATTATCATTATCATCATCACCATCATTATCATTATCATCATTGGATGAAGGCTTACTCTTTATCTCTAATCATGCTATTATTCATTGCCATGGAAATTATGGCCTGAATTGAAATTTATACAAAAACAACTAAAAAGTAGGATGAAAGCAAAAACTACCCAAATTTGATCAAAATAATAAAGACCTTCGTTTTCATAAACATTAATAGTTTTCAGTCCAGCATGCTGATTCTCAAATTGAGATACAGGTCTGAATCTAAAATTTGTATGTCCAAAGGCCAGACTAGACTAATTGTTCGGTCAGATTTTGAGATGTCATGGGTTACTACGTAGGATCTTATGCAGTATCAAAAAAACACTTGTCTCCACATATCTTTCTTTTGGTCAACAAGTCTGATCTGAATCAGACTACCAATTACCATTGACAGATTACCATTCTCAGAATTTCTATGGACAAGATTTTGTAATAACTCATACATATCTGTTTTCTTGATTATACGCTGTTTTTTTTACAGTATATGCCAGACTATAAGACAAATGGCTTACAAGGGTATTTGGAGGACTACCACTCACTGCAACTCGTCTAATTCCCATAACTGCCCATATTGAGTTTTGGCAGATGGCTCCCTAATCATAATACCAGCACAGTGGACACTGTATAATCAAAGTTGATACTACACACTACATCATCACCTAAGACACAAATTTTGAACAGCTTAGATGAAATTTCTGAATCAAAATAAAAACATGAAAATAGAAGACTGGTAATCATTTATTAGCAGTAAAGAGAGAAATGGTCAAGATTAATGACAGAAAAGTTGAGAGAAAAAATTCTGTCCAGAGTGTTTCAATAAGAGAATGAGAAAAGAAGCAACAACGCTATGTGGTGAGTTAGAACATACACTCTCTTCCCTGCTGCACTCCCATCCCCATGCCCGACCCCCGTCAGGCAGGGGAGATTACTCAGATCTGGTCTGCGGTCTGGTACAATGAGGACCCTGACCAGTCCTGAGTATAATATTTACTGCGTTTTTATAGTTATAAAAAAAAAAATCATTAGAAACAGTCACCAGAACAGACAATATAGATTTCAGTTCCTAAGCTGGGCTGGAGATATATATATATATATATATATATATATATATATATATATATATATATATATATATATATATATATATATATATATATCTCAATCACATGTACAGGCCACACTAATGGAACTAGAGAGCTGAAAAATTTAACATTCATCCCATTAGACTTCATCGGGGGGGGGGGGTCTCAATTTACAATGTCAGTATATCTTAAATTGATCCCTCAGTTTGTATCCAAGAGCATTCATGCTTGTTTTTGAAAATTCTGACATTTTTAGTGATCAACGAAAAGTGAGAGAGGTAATTTATACATTGCTCATCCCTTTCTGGAATTTTTTAATTGATCACCCCCCCCCCCCCAACACAGCATGCTGCCAAGACATGTTGGTCACATGATGGTTTTTATTGCGTGACTAACCAGACCAGTTCAAATGGATTGTTTTGAAAAGAAAAAAAAGAATGTTCATCTTATATACTGGCATATACATTTTTGAGTTGGTTACATAAATAGTAACAAAGCTGATGTATTTGGAAAATAAATTGCTGACAAGCATTTCAGGAAAAATCCGATCCTTTGAAAAGGTCACAAGAAATCAATGCCAAAATAGCATACGAGCAACAGTTTGTCCATTTGTGAAGGTCTTAGTGTCTCAGATATGAGGACCATCTGTGACCAACAGCTGCTACAGTGACCATTGCAAAAAGGATGGACAAATCCTTTTTGTCCAGACATCGTTCATTTTAAAACATTATAAAAACATGATTCTCCTGAATATACATCCTGCTATTTGGTTTTATGATGAGGTTTTGGCACTAAACAGCCGTGTGCATGCAGGTACATGTATATGAGCATGAATACAGGAGTGTGTGTATGTGTGTGTGTGTGTGTGTGTGCACGCGTATACCAAGAGAGCCTAGGTAGACTATTTTTTTCATTAATATTAATGGGTAGATACTCTCCTAACTTATCCAAACAAAATTTGAGGAGATCTCAACAGTGCTGGCTGTCCAGCATTGTGTGAATAATCTCAGCTTTAGAAATATGGAAATCTTTCTTTACTCAAACATAAGAATCTATACACAAATGCAAATTCTATCACTTGTAAACTTAGCACAGTAGAATACAAACACACATGAAAATCAGGTAAGAGAGTAAGAATTATCATCCACTGACCAAAAGTGCTAGTTTATGAAATGTTTCCATTCTTTTTCATGGTTTAGACATGAATTTTCCCAACAGAATCTCTGCAGATGCTGGTCCCAATCCTAACATCAAGTAGGTTGTATCCCAGTCTGTAAGTAATACCACTACTTCAACTATAGAAACACAAACAGGAGATAAACAAGCAACTTGATCATTATCTCTTGTTGATGATCTATACCTATTACAACCTAAGAAATATAATAACTAATTAGTACCATTAGTGCTTTTATCAGAAGAAAGATCAGAGTCTTTTCAGCTGGAATTTTTTTCTTATCTTACTGAGACTTAAAACAAGTGTGACACAAGATTACATTTCAGGAGCACCCAATGAGAGGAAACGGCAGTTGGATTATTCATGCTATGTTTGGATAAATTATGGATTGGTGTAATACACACTTCTGACTCCTTATGTCCTTTCATTAGCCTTCATGAAGTGGTACATACAGGATGTAAAAAGCAGTTTGCTATAATCGGTAAGAGCTTTTAGTGCTGCACTTGCTGCTTGCTTGCTTGCTCAGATATAAGTTAATTTTACCAGATTTTAAGCCAGGTCATCTTCTAATGTCTGTTGTTGGACTTAGAGAGAAGTGGCAAATCCTGGGGAAGCTCTATCATGGGCATTGCAGAGCCACTACTTTCTGAATTTGTCTAGCTTGTCTCACTATCTTGTATTCTGCTGGATTCAGTTCCACATGTAATCTCTGGGGATCCATGTTGCGAGTCGTGATGTCCACTGGTTGTCTGCCATTCTTGCAACATGACCAGTCCATTGCCATGTGAGTTTTCAAGTGGATTCTATAATGTCTCACATTCCTGTTTTCTCCTTGATATACTGTGCTGTCTTGTGATCTCTCCACGTGCACATGATTCTTTCACGTGCAAGTCGCTTGGTTCTCAGTTTGAAGGTCAGTCTCTTGGTTAGGTTCCATGTTTCAGCTCCATAAGTGACTGTTGGGAGGATGCATTGGTTGTACACCCTTCTTTTTAGGATTAATGGAATCTTCTTGTTTTTGAAGGTTGAGCTTACTCAGCCAAAGGCTTGCCATCCTAGAGTGATTCTCCGCTTGATTTCTTCTTCTTTTGAAGGTTTCATGGAGATTTGTTGTCTTGCTTGCCAACACCGAGGTCAAATGTTTAAATCACGGAAAGGTTTTGTTATATATCTATAATATATATCTGTTTGTGGCAATGGCTTTTATATGATAAATTTATAATTATCATTTCTCAAAGGAAATTGTACTTGGAAGTTGGTGAGAATTAAGCACGTAACTTTGATAAGTAAATATTTTTGTTCATCAAAATCAAATATTTCCACTCAGAATGGATTTGTTATGCTTATTAGCACACACAAGTAGGGTGGTTAGGTGTGAGGGGGATACTGAATACTTTGGAAATAAAATTTACCCATTAATTCATGTGCTCAAATTTATAAGTAACAGCTGTTAAAAGACGATACGGAATGAATGAATAGATTCCTTTCTGAGTAATGAAAGACAGGTTGGCTTTGCATAATTAAATCAAATGTGATACGATATCTTACTTTTCCATTTTGTCTGGTATGAGAGTGCAATCAAGTACATACTATTAAAAAAAACAGCGGCCTGGTATCATTAGCCGATGATTTGGATCAAGCCTCACTGAGTGTTCTATGAGGTCTGTCCTAAAAGTATCCAGCCATTTAATATTAATGAAAAAATTAGCCTACCTAGGGCAATGGCAGCTTGATCTCCTTGGGACATTCTACACTTATCTCAGCATGTTTCATTTTCAAAAACAGCATTTGTTGCGTCTTGACATACATGATCTTTAGACTTAGGTACGAACAATATGAACAGAATTTTCACTGGAATATCGACAACTGAGAAATTGAAAAATTTGGCAAAAATCAGCATATAATCAGATTTTAATAAAAATTTTTGATCTTCATTCATGAATTTAAATAATTTTTCATTTCAAATGTTGGAAAAAAGAAAATTTTTTTGTACGATTCCTACCCCACCTTCTATCATTTTGATGATTTATTTTATTTATACATCAATGTTTTTATTGATTTTTATACATCTAACAGATAAATCCCTTAGGATACTAATCATGTTTACCTTTTTAGAAAAGTGCTCAAGAACTGCTCGAACTGAGTGTAATCAATAAAAATGATGAATTATTTTTTTGAATATTGAGTAAAAAGTCCCCCCCCCCAGAACAAAAACCTGAATTATCGTTAATCAAATATTTTCAAAATTTCTGAGAAGAAAAATGTCTCTATTTAATCACTGTCCCACCACAGCAATATGTGACACAAGGTCAGGCTTAACGTGGGAAGAAATAGTATTCACTTAATTTTTTTGTATTTCAATTCCCTAAGTAAGATTTCCAATTAGAGCAATTCCAGAGCATTTTTCTAAAAAAGATTAACATAATTAATATCCCAAGGGATTTATCAGTTAAATGTGTAAAAATCAATGAAAGCAGCAATGTATGGATGAGATGAATTATCAAAATGGAAAGAATCATATGAAAAAAAATGTTTTTTCTGATACCTAAAATTAAATTTTCCCCCTTCTAGATTTGTCCTTTGAAAAATAAGTATCAAAAATTTAATTGAAATTGAATATGCTGATTTTTTGCCGGATCTTAAAATTTCTCGGGTGTTAATCTTCCATTAAGATTGCATGCACATTATCCATACCTATTTAGAGTGAGTTAATACTTCGACTTATTCGTTACATAAATCCTACCCATTATTTCACAGGTTACAATTATCTAGAAAAGTATTAATTACCAATTTTCATTTATTGAGCATCTAGGCCACTGATTTTATTCCATGTTTCTCAGGAAAATACAAAAATGACTTACCACCAATCTGTAATAAATATTTCCTCAGTGGCAGCTTCCAAGCTATCTGCAACAGCTTCAAAGTAAATATCACCATCAACAAACCTGAAATAAGAGGGAAAAGTTACCTGGATTTTGAGATGAAATATTTATTTATTTGATTTCTAATCAGTTCTCTTTAAAAAAATGCAAAAGATGATTCTGGGGTCATCTAGTGGCTATTCTGGCAAACAAAGGTGTGTGGGTACCAGTCACTGAAACTCATGGGCAATATATTACAGAAGATGATAATTTGAATATTTAGGGATTATTCTAGCAAACAGGGGTGCGTGGGTACCAGTAATTGAATTTAACATTTGATTTAGCGATCTATACATTTCAATGTATGATACAAGAAAATTCTTTGAATTTGACAAAATATTTCATTGATTAGGTGAGGGAAGAGGCCTAGAGTAAATTTGAAGAGAATGGAGAGAGCACTCACCACCTGGCCATTGAATCCGTCCGCACTGGCGCAAATGAAGAGAATCTTTTGTCTTTTTTTATAAATTCTTTACCAATGCCATAAGTGATCTGTTCGATTTGTTCTGCCCATTCTACTTGCTTCCTGTGGGTCCAGCAAGAGAACAACAACTCTCTGGAAAAAGAAAAACAAAACTTGATTAAAGATAAATTGCTACAAATAATTCTTTTTTTCTTTCAGGCAGATTTGAAAATAATCATGTCACCACCATTTTTTACCATATTGTTCGGTATCAGGGAGGCTCTGACCTCTAGGACGTACCCCAATTTTGACCGGGAAAATTTTGAAAAAAAAACCCCAAAAAACAAACAGTAAAAACAGGTCTAGTTAGTCACTCAATAGAAACTGACACGTGACCAATGTCAGGGGTGATGAATTAAAAAACTGGAGAGAGGGATGATCAATAAATAAGTTACTTCTCTTGCTTTTTGATTGGTAGTGATCACTAAAAAAGTCTGAATATTAGAAAAACCAATTGACAAAACTAGAGGATCAATTTAGCATAAAACTACATTGTAAATTGAACCCCCCCTGCTGAAAACTTACTTGGGGGAATTCTCAAAGAACAAAAAAAAAGTTTTTCCAAGGTGTAAGGAATAAATGGTGAAAATTTCAGCCTTCTAGCTCAATTGATGTGGCCTGTATGCATAATACATACATACATACATACATAAAGAGCCAGACAAGCTTGAAAACTGAAGAAACCTGTTGACAAGTTTTGAATGTTCCAAATAGGCCTAAGAAAAAAGTAACATTAGGCTGGTGGGATGCCAGGTGAATTTTCCAGACTTGTTTTTGGAAAAGAAATGATAATACACGGCTAAATGGTTGGAACTGCCCATGTGATTCATCCACTGTTGGGGTGAGGATGAGAAGTGCATCCTACCTTTCAAAACCATCTCAGCCAGAGTTTGAATTCAGTTCAATTCCATTCTCTGTACCGTTAAACATTATACCACTCATACCTCCTGAACAGTATTCTACATCAGATTGAAAACCAAACCAACAAGATTTGAAAGGAAAAGAACTTTCAGGTCTCAACTGACTGACTATTCACACCTTAATTGAGTCAAAAGAAAGAAAAAAAAAAAAAGGCCAGAACGTCCTAGGCCAGTGTAGTAGGGCAAGGCCCATCAACCCCACAACGATGTCTTCTTGATAAGGAAAGGGAGGCATATGTCCATAAGATGGGCCTAGCAAGCCAGATGTAGACTGTGGTAAACTGTTCATGTAAATGATTGGGTAAAAAGAGTGATAAATGAATAAGTTACTTCTCTCACCTTTTGTTGGGCAGTGATTACTAAGAAAGACTGAATTTTCAAGAAACAGACATAAAGTAAGGGATCAGTTTAGCATGAACTGACTGAGCAAATTGTTTGGCAATGATCACTAAAAAAGTTTGACTTTTTCAAAAAACAGGTATGAACGTAGCAAGACACAAAGTAAATGATCAATTTAGCATAAACTTACATTGCAAACTGAACCCCCCCTTACATTTTTGTGGATATATTGAGTAAATGTTCAATTTTTCATCCCTCTATCACCAAGTGTGTGGTCTCTATACATGATACTTACATAGCCAGCCAGCCAGACCAGACTGAAACCTGGAAGAACTCATGTTGTGAGTTTCCAATAGAGTAAAGTTAGGTTTACCTGTATGAATTTTTGACAAGAATTCCATGTACAACTCCAGTTTCAAGGTAACCTGCTTTCACATTGAAATCTGCATCTAAGAGCATCACATCTCTGACAGCACCATCTGACGGACGGATGAAGGTGAGGAATGTGTCTTTGATGATGAGCCATCTACAAAATAGATCAATCTAAAAATAGATCCAGTTCTATAATTCACAAAACCTTGAAATTTAAAAAAAAATATACAACAGAGATAATCAATTTGTAAATTTTATTATAATTTGCCAAAAGTCTGTCTCACCTACCACAAAAACTACTTGGCATAAATCCATAAAATTTTCTGTGGGTATGGATTTGATCCCCAGGAAGTGTTTCTAGCAAATTGGTTCTTGATAACCACACCCAAAAATATGTTATTCAGGGGTTTCAAATCGGGGGGAGGGTCTAACTATATGATTATTCATCCATGATGAAAAAACTTTTTGATGACATAATTAAAATATTTTATCCTCTTTTCTCAACTCAATCCTCAGAAATAAAAATGTAATGAGAACAGTGTCTTTTATTCAGAAAAAAAGTAGAAAATTTTTTTAACATATCTCATATCTCATATCCTGATGTTTTGATGTAATACAGTTAAGGTACATTTTTTTTCAAAAACATGAAATTTGGGAATCAGAGGTTAGATTGATCATGGAGGAAACATTTTTCACTTTAAGCGGGTGAAATCAATAAGGAACTCTTTTTTAACTTTTAAGGCTCAAAATATTGTGAGGGTATTTCTTTTTAGGGGGGTCAAAATCAGAGAGTGTGATTTTTTTCTCTTTTGGGGTGCAAAATAACAGGGTAAGTTTTTTTTTAACCTTTCGAAGTCATAATCAAGGGGAGGATTTTCTTCATTTTTAGGGGTTAAATCCAGGGGCGATTTTTTGTTAATTTTAGAGTCAAGCCCCTAGGTAATTTCTTTTTTGTTTTTTGAGAGCTAATTCAAAAAAACTTCTTTTTTTTTTTACGAATAGGGATTGTTATCAGGGGGAAGATTTTTCTTCTCTTTCAGGGGTCAAAATGCAAGGGAATTTTTTTTTCATTTTCAAGGGTCAAAATTAAGGAGATCCTTTTTTTTCTCACTTTTATGCATCAGAGTTGACAGGGGGGAATCTCGATTCACTTTTTGGAGTCAAAATCACATTAGCCGAACATACTTTCTAACAATGTAAAAAATAGTATTAAATCAGTTTTGAAAACTAAATTGAATCTGTCTTTCTATTTCTTTATTAAACAATAATTTATGATGCCTGTAAAGGTGGACAATTAGTCTATCAACATAAAATTTGTCATGATTTATACATATCTATTTATCTTTAAAAAAAAGAAATGATTAATTAAGTGAATAGTATATGTATTTATACATAAGCAAATTATGTATTTTCATTCATACATATACAAAAAATAAAATCATCTGCATTTCTAAAGTAAATCACTGCTACAAATGATTACACATGTATTAGCCCTATTCTGTTAGTAATGCTTGTCTTAGTACATGACCATTGACAATCCCTTTGCAATGCATTTCTATCATGAAACCATTAATAATATATTTCTATAATAAAACTGCTACAACATATTTATGAATATTAATAGCCCAATGCTGTCAGTAACACTTGCATCAATTCCTAACTACTGACTTTTTTCCTCATTTGCAACACATTTCTATTGCAATATAATTCTCCAATGATAATTTTACATGTAAATGTCCTAAAAGGTGTGACAAGATTTTTTCAAATGTTGCTGAAAGACACACATACACAGAAAATTCCATTTACAATATATTTTCTCTTTGATTTTATAAAAGAAAAAAATGAATTCTTACCGTTTTCTCCAAGGTTTTCCACAACGGAAGTAGTGTGAACAGTTTAGGCATCCCCCACAACATCCCCCGACTCGTTTTTTGATCATCCCTTCTTTTCTCTTAGGACCAAATTGCTTCAAGAACGATAAATAACTGACTTCCAAAAATTTTAACTGGAACAAAAATAAATTAAAAGATTTTTGATTATTAAATTAAAAATGGCAAATTAACTTTTTCAATACAAAAATAAAATATCAAAGGAGGATCAATTTAAAACCTTTACCAGAATTTATCAGGTTCAATATCAATGATTCAAGGATATAATTGAAAACAAAAATGTTTTTGTAAGCCACTTTGTAGTTAAGACAAATGAGAGTATGATGAAAGCTTAAAGGATACATGCAGAAACAGACTGAGAGAGCAACAACTAAATGATTTTATAGATTATTATCATTATCAAAGGAACAAGAACAATAATACTGTGGGTTAAGTGATTAGAATACTGAAATATTTTCAAATACCACCCAAATTACATCACCAAGGCTTTATTGAAGGAATTATTCATGTCATAACCAGTCAAGAAGAGAATGTAATTGGTGAATTGTTTTTCTATCTAATTCAAGTTACTTCTCAAATACAAAGTCACATCAATGGATATGTCTCATCTAAGTTAAACCAGAATATCTGTCCTTAAAATGTACTATACAAAAAAGAAATCTATTTACCGTTTCAATGTGGTTTCTGTACACCTTAAACTGGAGAATATTTTGTAAATAGGCTCCAAGTTGTTTCTGTAAAAGAAATGAAATAATTTTTTCATCAATTTGAAAAAAGTCCTTAACAGCCTTTCAGAATTATTTTTGTAAATGAAACTTTTACTAATCATAAGCCAGTATGCGGTGTCCCTAAGACCTAGGGTTACAGTGTAGATTTGGGCTTCATTTTTGGTCACCCTCAGCAAGGACTTTCAGATATTTTTCACATCAAAAGTAAGAAGGGAATCATTTATACCAGTGAAAAAGCTTATCAATGTATTAGCCCTATTCTGTTAGTAATGCTTGTCTTAGTACATGACCATTGACGATCCCTTCCTTCATTTGCAATGCATTTCTATCATGAAACCATTAATAATACATTTCTATAATAAAACTGCTACAACATATTTATGAATATTAATAGCCCAATACTGTCAGTAACACTTGCATCAATTCCTAACTACTGACTTTTTTCCTCATTTGTAACACTAAAACAAGAAGTGTCTAAAATGAAAACTAAAAATAACAGAAGAATCAATAACAGAATTAAAATGACTAACAAGAGTTAGAAACATTAAAAAATGAAGAGTAATCAAAGAATTTGAAAAAAATACCAATACGAGGTTCATTCTGGATTTTAAAATGTTGGGATTAGATCTGTCAGGGAAACATTCAGAGGGGAGTTTATCCGATATAGATGTTCTTGAGAAGAAGCTATTTGTGTTAGGGGATGTAGTCTCTCCTGCTCAGAAGTTTTGAAACCGAAGGTAACACAGTGGTCAAAAATTCAAACATAGCTGCTCAATTACTTCTGATTGGATATATTTCTCTCTCTTTTTCACCCTCAGTATTAATTGTTGATTAAAAAAATTGAGAAAATCTGAAAAATTTAACTTTTTTAGTTTTCATTTTAGACGCTAACATCAAGTTACCATATTCTATTCCTTGTCTTCTATCTGCCTCTTTGTTGGGTCTGAGGCTATATGAGAGTTTATTGGTAGGGGTATAGTTGTCACAGAGTTTGTTACTGTGTCTGAATAGAGTATCATACATCGGATTGGAAGAAGTGGCTTACCATAAACACAGAATATTATCAAACAGTTCAAAATAAGGCAATCGCAAACACTTCAACACAATCAACAGCTTCCTCTATCAATCATTCATTATGTTAACAGACACTGTTGCAAAGTGATCAAAATGAGCAGATTTGGCAAGAAATTATCTATTATTTTCATCAAATGGTCTTGCTAAGAGCATAAGAACTAAGCAAAGATTCAGTGACCCTTTTTTTTCTATTTATCTACATCTTACAGGCATTCAGTGACCATTATATCTATCACAACTTTCGGACATTTGCCCCCGAAAATCATCAGAGTCTCTTAAAGGAATAAGTGTCAATCATAGAATCACAAAACTAAAATACAAGACTTGATACTAAATATATTTTTATCAAATTTGAATAAGTTCAGTTTGGCTCAATTTATCTGAGTGAAGCAAATTAAATTCAATTCACAGGAGCAGGAATGAGAAATGAAAATTTAAAAAGAAGAAATCCATTTAACTGATATCCTTGTCAGATATTTTCTGCAGTCACTTTATTAGAAAATCATTTACATGAAGAATAATCATGGATCCAGATTTTGAGGTACTTACTGCACGTAAATAAATGTTTTCTTCCCGAACAAACTGGTCTGGTAGGAGGGGAAATCTAGGAAGTTGTGATTTCTCTTCTCTGAACGACTTTCTTCTTTCTCGATACCTGGACAAAAAAAAGAAAGAATTTCATTACATTTGCCATGTCATGATATTGACCAAAAAAACCTCCATTTTATATATATATATATATATATATATATATATAAAAAATGCTCTCTTCTTTAGGGTTGAGCACCTAGGTGAGGGAACTCATCCATTATAAGCTACTACAACAATGGAAATTGTTTGTAACTAAATATATTACTTAATCCAGTCCCACTGACTGTCCAGTTCAGCATGGAGCAGGATTAAAATGTTATCCTCTGGGTCTGAAGCAAAAGATTCAATCCTCCCTCGCGGTACTGGAACGGATATTGGATAGTCTATAGCCACACTGATGAATTGTAATACAATGAAACAGCTTATTATCATTATTATTTATATATAATGCAAATCACGTAGAATGCATTAGCTCTGGGATGATCACCAAAATTAAGCATTATGCCTGGTCATTCCCTAGATGGTTGATCATCTGGGAATACCTGATGCCGTACGTGTCCATCTCAGCCTACGCTCTGCTGCAGCCATTAAACTCTACATCCGTTCCTTTCTCACACACAGCTACTTCATATCAAGTGACAAAGATCATTATCATATACACATCAATATATAAATATATATATATATATATATATATATATATATATATATATATATATTTAATAAAAAAATACTTTGGTCAGTATTGTAATTACATATGTCCTAGGTTCAGGATTTTGATTAACTTTCAGAAGAATAATTTTGAGAGGAAAATCAAATTGATTTAAATTCTTCAAGGAATTTTTCTTTCATGATATAAACACTTTTTGAGATGTGATAAAAGCAACGGCAATTAAGATGAAGGTAAATAGTAGCAAAAATAGATAATAATGATTTATAATACTTCATCTTATAAAATAAATAAGAGATATTAGATTGAACTGAACTACCAGTTATATACAAACATGGTGCAAAGGACATTGTGGATAGGGAGTGAGTTTAGGGGTTTGATTTGAACTGATGCTTGTCACAAAGTTCTAGTAGTCTAGTGGTAAGAACAGTAATGCATTGAGCAAGCCACCTGCCCATATAGAGGGGCATGAGTTCAATTCTCACAATAGTTACCTATGAAGCTGAAACATGGAACCTAACCAAGAGACTCGCTCTCAAACTGAGAAGCATGCAACGTGCACATGAGAGAATCATGTTCAACCTCACATGGAGAGATCACAAGATAGCACAATATATCAGAGGAAAAACAGGAGTCCGGGATATCATAGAATCCATTAGGAAACTCAAATGGCAATGGGCTGGCCATGTTTCAAGAATGGCAGACAACTGATGGATATCATGACTCACAACATGGATCCCCAGAGATCAAATGCGGAACCACTACTGGCAGAATATGAGATGGCGAGACAAACAAGACAGATTCAGAAAATATTGGCTCCGTGATGCCTATGATAGAGAGATGTGGCAAATCTTTGAAAAGGTTTATATCCAACGACGAACAATAAAAAGACTGATGATGATGATGTATAGATGAAACACATATATATATATATATATATATATATATATATATATATATATATATATATATATATATATACACACAGATATATATTTATAATCTTGTTATTTAATAGCCTCACTTCATTTGTACGCATGCATCAATTCTATTTATTACAAAACCAACTGTATTTTTACAAGTACAAGGAATGTGAACACATAAAAAAGATAGGAAAGTCATGTCTTCAGCTTTCTTTTGTATACTTTTATTCCAGTAACCGCATGCCATAAAATAGTTTTTTTTTTCTACTGTTTTGAGTAATTTTTACCAGATTCTGTTTTGGCAGAGCATGAATTGTGTGTTTCTCTTTGGAGTCTGCGGCAAATCCTGAAAGCCACAACAAACCAGCTGCTTTGGCCATCAGTATCCATTTCATGCCTGAGTTACAATTTAATGTTTGCCATCTGTATTATTACTCAGTTTGTGGATTTCATTTTTGATACTGTCAGGTCTTGGGCCACTGGCATACTACAATACCATCACTACTCGAGTAAGAAGTAGCGAAAGCCCTAGACAATACAGAAGTACGGGCCTGCAACATCAAAATGAGGTTCACATTATAACTGGTAGATGATGGACCCCAAAATATTAATCCAACTCCAAATTAGCTACATCTAGTTATTTTGGAGTAAGATCAGGCTCCCGAGTCATTTAATCAATCATGGCCTGAGTATAACGCGGTTGGCTTTCTTGGACCCCAACACCAACCTTATAATGTCAGACGCTTGATAATGGCATTATACCTACTATTTATCGTCGTATATTTCAATGAATTTCTCCGTTAGTAGTATCTTATAGTTCACAATGGGGGTCATGCCAGACCAAATCTCTACAATACTCAGTATTCTTTTATACAAAATTCTTTCATTGATTTCAGATTCTGGCTGAAACAGTTGGCATTCACTTTGCACTCATGTCTTTCTTTTATTAAGGATCTTCAAGACTGTCCCCAGCACTCAAATAATGATGAATACCCTTACCACTTTCACACTTCAATCTTGAGGGAAATTCTTGATTTTCTTGTCAAAATTAAGGAGCCTGATATTCACGTGAGATTGACTTTCAGAGTATTTGAATTTTGCTTAGCTTCAATGATTTGGTCTTTTTTGAATACTTAGGATAGCATCAATTTTTTGGTGTAACACATCACATAGAATTTAATTTAATTTCATTCTAAGTTTTTGCAATTAGTTGAAATACATTTATTCCTTAGTTTCAGTTTCCATAAAAAAAACAAAAACAAGAAGCATCTACCATCCCTGATTGTAGTAGGAAGAGGAGGAAGATGAGGATGGTTCACCCAAAGGTCTTGACCAAGTTTCATATCAATTCAACATGAGATTAGTTGGGAATAGATAGATAGATAGATAGATAGATATGAAGAGACACAAATAGATATATAGATATATATATAGATAGATAGATAGACAAATAGATATGAAGAGGCAGATAGATATGAAGAGACACAAATAGATATATAGATATATATATATAGATAGATAGATAGATAGACAAATAGATATGAAGAGACAGATAGATATGAAGAGACACAAATAGATATATATATATATATAGATAGATAGATAGATAGATAGATAGATACACAAATAGATATGAAGAGACAGATAGATATGAAGAGACAGATAGATATGAAGAGACACAAATAGATATGAAGAGACAGATATGAAGATAGATAGATAGGAATGTACTGAAATAGATTGAAATATATAGATAGGAATAGAAAAATAAATAGATAAATAGATGGATAGGAATAGATAGAGATAGTTAGATACATACATAAGAATAGACTGAGAGAGACAGAAAGTATAGACTGAAATAGTTACATGAATAGATAGAGAGGAATAAGTGAGATAGATATGAACAAACATAGGGCTGCATACATATATACATACAAGGATGAATAGACTGTGTCAGATGAATAGATACACATGAACAGTGATTAACAGACATATAGATACAAACTTACACAGATAGACAGCTATAAACAGAGATGAACTGAATGACACAAAAGGATAGATAGATATGAACAGATATTCACATTGTGTATATTTGCAGTACATAAATATAAGGATTACTAAGAGAGCAGAAAGATTGTTACACACCAATTTTTCAAAACACTGTACTTATGTAGCTTAATTGGCATTTAAATAGGTACCAAAGGCATAAGAAATCCAAACTGGTTAATTATTCAGTGACTGTTTCCTGTCAGTAGAAGACATTTTGACCAATTTTCTCTTGATTCTTCAATTGAGAGACTTATTTCAGTTATTAGAATAAATCCTGCACTATCCAATGAAAATTTCTTTAATCAAGCAGGCTAACATGTTTACTAGCTGGGAGAGGGGAATTTCTCACTGTTTCTTGTTTAAATATAGAAAATCAAGGCATTTGAAGTATTTTTAGGTTAAAAAAAATGACTATGAAAAATCTACAAAATTAAATACAAAGTCCTGATAAAAAAAAAAAGAAAAAGATAGCTGTAATGAATTTCCAAAGCTAACGAAATTTGATAAAAATGGAAAAAATTTTAAAATGAAACAATTGAACAGTTTGTTTTTTTGTGAAGGAACAAATCAGAGCAAAATGACTAACGTGATTAAATTTGAACACAAAGAAAAAAAAAAAAATGAACCCCAAGTTCTATGATTTTTTGGAAAGAGGTGCAGAAAAAAAACAAATATCAAAGATTTTGCAGTCGTCCAATTTTTTTTAATCAATAATGTTCCCAACTATCTATGCCATTAAGTAATCCCTGACAGACAGACAGATGGATAAATCCTGACCTAGAAGTAGGTGAAAGATACATAGATGTAAATAGACTGAGATAAGTACACTGACAAACAAGCCCATGATTAAACTCTGTCTTATCCCTTATATCAATCTTATATACAATTAATATTTCAAGTTGACATAAATAAACAACATAATACTGAAAAAACTGAAAACATTTTCTTGTGTTTTCAACCCAATATCAATTGCCTCAATCGTTTCTGCTTTGAAATGGTTTGATGGACAAGGCTATAAATTTCATATACAGTATATTTGGATAAATTCAAATTTAACCCTTCAACTTGAGAGGAAGGTGAAGAATTTATTGGCCAATTCATTTCTATAAGGATTTTATAAAGTACATAAACGTATGTACTTTCCTAGAAAGAATTGCAAGCCTCCCAGTGTATGAAAATACGGAATCTCTTGAGTTACATGGGTTACTGAGAATGGAATAGTTTGTGTAGGCCATGTTGCTAGGAATGAGCAAAGTTAGTCAGAATATTTCCATACCATTTCTCTTCTGCTTGCTTCCATTCTATTATGGATTGTACACTAGAAGAAGGCTATAGAATAGGGCAGCCAAAATCAACAAAGGTGACACAAAGCAGGAGTTCAGTAATCCAAACAACTCTCGGAATGCCTTAATGGAGTTTTAAAAGTGACAAAATTTGTTTAGGATTTTGATATTGCACACAGACAAACACAAGATTAATTTATACATTAGATATAATATTTAGATACTTACTGTTTTGTTGGCATTGGTATTCTGCTAGTAGCCAAAAACAACCTCAACTGTTCATGAAGATAACGGATATGTTTATAACGACGGAAAATAGTCCAGTCAAAATCACCATGACTTATTTCAATTTTATACCTGTGAGAAAAAAAATGAAATAAAGATTAATCATGCCAACTGTCCAAATCTTGAAATTTTTTTTAACAAAAGCTGAGAAAGAAGTCAGTAAGAATGTCAAGTCAAAAAGCAGCAATTTTGCCTCTACAAGTCGGATTTCTTATTTATTAGTGAACGGTAGACCAGATTAATGCTATTAACAGGAAGAAGGATGAGAATTATCAATTTAAACATATTTCGCCTAAAAACAAATAATGCATGCAAGAAAATCATTTGTTTCCAACCAAGAATACCAATTATAAATCAAAGAAATCAATTTAGTCACTACTCATTTCAATCAAGGTGTCTTTTGAATTCATCAACAAATACACAAAGAATTTTTGAAACATTAAAGTAAGTATAGTATCCCTATATTTGTTTGAGGGCAAGTCAAAATCCATCGGTAGGCCTGATCTGGCCAGCAAGTCATGGGTTACCAAAACCTTACCTAAACTTACAAAGTTTCTAGCTCCCACAAAAGTAGTTGGAGACAAATCCAGATATCATAAACTAGCAGAAGACATGGAAATGCACAACAATAAATATTGGAGCATTGCTTAGTTTTAGAAATTGATGGGACCACTATAACAGAGGTTCTCAACCAGAGGAGAATTCTCCCCCTAGGAGTAAATTAAGGATCTCAGGGTAGAATTGGGACCACAAATTGGCAGATTCAATATGTTGGAATACTGATCCTTCTACAACTTACAAATTTGCGATGCACTTTTTGGGGCATAATCTTGGAAAGGGGGGTGGGTTGACATTCTGAAATAGGGGGGGACAGGGGTCATGGGCAAAGAAGGTTAAAAAACCACAGCACTCCAATTTCATTTATAACAAACTGAACATTCTTCATTTTTCTTATGAACCCCTGAACAAAAAGACCCTCATCCTTTGGCTATTCTCAATTTCAAAATGATACAGTTTAGTGAATGAATAAGAAAAATAAATCATCTAAATCAATAGAGTTAGTCATCAAATAGAAACGGTCATGTGACTAATGTCTTTTGGCGGCATACTGTGTTGGGAGTGACCACTTTCAAAATTGGTAAGGGGGGGTGATCATCTTTTGTTGGGCAATGATCACCACAAAAGCCTGAATTTTTGAAAAAATATTGTGTATACTGCAGTACACGGACAAAGGAACCAATTTAGAATAAACTTACCTTGTAAACTGAACCCTCCACTAAAAACCAATTGGAGGAGGAATAAATGTTTAAATTCCAATTTCTCTAGCTCTATCAGTGCAGCCTGTACGTGTGATACATATGTTACCAGCCAGACCAACTCGAAAACTGGAGAAACCTATGTTGACAGCTATGGTTGGCGGTTCCTAATACAATGTTCTTAACTTTATTTTAAAGCAGAGAGTAAACAAAAGGTTAATAGAGAACGGAATCGGCAAACTGATTTCAAATTCCCACTGAGACAGTTTGCACTTACTTTGCAGTAATTCTCTTGGGAAAGGGATGAATCTATCCCTTCTCCAGCCATGGGTAAATAGCAGGGAGGTTGGAGCCCTTCAGCCCTGCAAGGCAGTCTATCTTGGACATTGGGCTAGCATACTGGTCCCATAAAAACCCACTATAGCTCCCATAATTGGGTCTTCGTTGATTGTTCAAGAAATGGAGACTAAATCAGTGCTTTATATGTCGCACAACATAGAAGCAACTGAGCTGAGGTAATAAGCAAATAAATAGTCAAACAAAAAAATACATATTTTTATCAATTCTTATTTATGATATATACAATACAAAAGTTGCAGAAACCCTCTTCAGTTGGAATAGGAGATAAAGTGTAGTTTAACCCTGCAGTAGCCAGACATTTTATATCCAAGAGCTGAAAGCTGTTTGGTAGGAAAGAGATTTGGAGGAGAATTTTCTTTCTTGAAAAATATTTAGGTAATTCTTTACAATTAGATTAATGATCGAATACTGACGGGCTTTTGCAAGTTACTTCTTTACTCGAGAGTTATCAGGACTAATAACATCAATCCCTCAAGATCATGAAAATAGTAACAATAATAATAATGATCATGATGATGATTTTTTTCACTTAAAAGATAAAAGAAATTTTTTTACAAACAGGTTACAGATCAAATACTGATGTGTTTTTTGAAGTTACTTTCATCGTCCAGAGTTAAAAGCTGTTTGGTGGGGCAGGAGATTGTTTCTTTTTTCACTTGAAGGGAATAGAAAATGAACAAAACAAGATATGGGGGAGAAAACGGAGAGAAAAATAATGTTCAAAATTTTTTTTTATCAGTAGCCAGAAACAGCTTTTCACAGTAAATCATATTGCGGATAAATTATTTCTTCAGAAGAAGTCATGCGAAAGAAAAAAATACAAGCCAGGGAAGTCATTTTGCTAATGCCGGCTAACTGTAATGCAGTCAATAAAATAATCAGGTTTGTTGAGTCACACAATAGAAACCGTCACATGACCAATCCCTTTTGAGAGCATGCCTGGTTACGATAGGGGTGGAGTGATCAATTGAAAAATTGGGAAAAAGTGGTGGTAATTCTCGCCTTTTGTTGGGCAGGGATCATTAAAGAGAGTCAGAATTTTCAAAACAAGTGTAGTGCCCACCTTTTCCAGCTAAAGAAAATCATACATATACGGAGTTATCTGCCCCTTGGCTGGGATCTACATCTCTGTAGAAATGGTAAATTCCTTGTTGCTTCTAATAAAAGGGACCTTGGTATGATACATTGTATACATATAGCGAGGGCCTCCAGAACTCATGGTTGATATTGAAAATAAAGTGCACTGAATGAACTGAACTGTGTGAAGAGAAGAAACTTACCTCTCATATTTTTCATTGCGAAAAGAAATACGAATTTGCACTTAATTCACTTGAAGGTCACCAGTTTTAGGGCTGCTAATTATATTAGCCCCCTAAAATATGAATTAACAGAATTGATCTAAGGAGATAAATCCTGTTAAGTAGCGTGTTCACTGCTTAAGCACAAAAACACGGTTAGTACACAGTTAGTTGGATTGTTAAAAAAATGCGGAAATGAGAACAAACAAAGAAGTAAACAACAGTGCCAGGTTTCATTCATGAGTGAATTAAAATAAATGAGGACTGGAGTTTCTGCCGACATGGATATGTGGAGGGATCTACCTGGATAAAAGATGTAAAGATAGGAAGGATGAAGGGAAAGGAATGTCACAAAGTAAATGTGAGATAGAGTCTAAAGAATGTCCTTCAGTTTGGTCATCCTAGTTGTAGCCACTAAGAAGTTATCTTATGAAGTCCGACCTAACTACAATGAGAGTGCTTACTTTAGATAGGATGTGTTTAGATGAATATGTGATGATGCATGTGTAAGAAAGAACGTCTGTATAAAAAATATACTAACTATCCTAACTAAAGAGAGAGGGAGAAGAGACAAGCTTACCTCTGGGCCGTCGGAATACAGAGAGAGAGATTTACCGCCACAGTTTAAATAATATAAAGTTAACAATCAGCTATCTGATTGATAGCTCAGTGTGACGTCAAAGAGGAAGCAACAAGGAATTTACCATTTCTACAGAGATGTAGGGGCTAGAAGTAGATCCAAGCCAAGGGGCTGATTACTCTGTATATGATTTTCTTTAGCTGGAAAAGGTGGGCACTACACAAGCATGAATGCAGCCAGACACAAGGGATCAGTTTAGCATAAATTTTCTTGGCAAATTGAAACCTCCAATAAAAACCTATATAAAAAGGAATTTAAATAAAACAAATTTTTATTTGGTAGATATAATGAAGAGTAAATATTGAAATTTTCAGCCCTCTAGCTCTATTTGTTGGGCATGTATGCATCATATGTACATAACTTGAAAACTGAAGTAACCTATGGTGACAGTTTTGGTTTATGGTTTCTAAAAAGGTGTTCCTAAATCCTGAATGTGTCTTCCATAACACAGTTTTGCTCTCAATATTCCAGCATCAATTCTCATTGGTCTTTATAAAAATCAACATTTTTCATATGGAATAAAATCAAACAGCAAAAACATTGATTTAACAAAGAAGTGTAAAAACACTTAAATATCAAAGAGGCTGAACTTTATTTTAAAAAACTTATACCAACAGGAAATCGATATTTGATGAATGAACAAGTACGTGCAGCATATTTTACGAGTCCATGACCCATGTGGATGGTAAGCATGACCATAAATAAAAATAGATGTAATACTTGCAGAGTTGCCTCGCACAGTTTTTTTTTCTCTTAAATCAATATGTGTTGTCTTCGGATTTTGCAGAAACATCTTTTCTTTCTCTCTTTCTTCTCTTATTATTATAATTAATGCACCCTTGTTCAGGGTTGAGCACTCTTTAAGTAAGATAACTTGTTCATTATAAGCTATAAGCAATGCTCTTCCAACTCTGGAATAGAGCACTCTGGTGGATGGGTAATTGCGCATGTAATTATACTGCTTACATTCAGCCTTACAGACCATCAAGTTCTACGTAGGGCAGAGGTAAAATGCCAGCCTCTGGGTCTGAAGCAAAGGTTTTGATCCCACTTCATGGTACTGGATGGATAGTCTATAGCCAAACAGCTGTCTGTGGATGACTCAATTATTTAATTATCATATATATATATCTGTTGTTATACTGACTGATCCCGCACCATTAAATACATTTTTTGGGTAACCTACATAAGTAAGCCCTGTTTCCCCCAAAATAATAAAAGAATAAATAAATGATAAATAGCATAAAGTAATATCCATATACACTACACATAATACCTTATATAAAATGATCAACTACACATATGACATAAGCTGTATAGTAAGAAACGGAGATGGTATTTGATCAATACTGGTGGGGCGCCATGTTAATAAAACTGTTTTGTTTTCAAAATTCCCAAAACGGTTACATCGAAAACAACTGATGATCCTAATAAGAGAGAATTTATACATTGTACCATAATAATAAAGTATATGTGGAACAGGGAAGAAAAAAACATTGGAGAAAATTTCATAAATTGCATTGACAGATATTGGGAAATAAGTGACTGAAATGATAAAAACAAGTTTTTTGATGTTCAGAGTTTAAAGGCGTAAAGATTTCTGGACACATATATTTATTGTCTACTGGAAAAAAACAGTATTAAAGTTATAAGTTAATAAACTGAAAAAAATTTTGGTGCATATATTTTTCAATCCAAGACAAATAACAAATAGTTGCAAATAAAAATCTAATAATTAGATTTTTCTTCTTTCAGAAAAATTATAAAGCCTTTATCCTCCCTCCACCATGAAGAGATGTACCCCAAAGTCAAATCAAAGCCTTCAAAGTGGAACAGGTAGATGGACATCAAGTTTTATATATATATATATATATATATATATATACTAGCAGGGATACCTGTTAGTTCCCGAGGAAAAATAATTTCAAACATAACAATTCAGGAAAACAAATTATATTTTGTTAAGTTCTCATAAAATTGAATGTCTGTTTTTATAACGATTATTCATGCACATTCCCATCCCAAGTTTAGCATTATAACTACATTGTAAATGGAAACCATCTCCTAAAAGGTTAAAAATAATTGTTCTCAAAAGTAACAAATAACTAGAGGAAACAGGTCATATGAATTGAAAGCACAAAAAAATACTTGCAAAAATCATTTTATTTCCAATTTTTCTTTGATATTTGATTGATATTTGCAAATGGGTCTGTGAATATGAGAAGAAAAATATGCAAAAGAACAAAAATATCATCCAAAATGTCCATAACACACTCAAACCAATTTTTGGCTTTGTGGTTTGTGTTGTGTAAGAAGACATATATTAAAGGACATGTTTTTTACTGTGCTCTCAAATTTGAAATGTTTTTTCCTTGGGTAATGCCAGGAATCCCAGCTAGTATTTTAACATAATTAAAGATATCTTGAAACATTTGTGAAAAAAAAAATACATGGGCAAATCACTCAAGAATATTAAAATGATACTTTAAAAGAGTAAAAATGAAAACGAAAACAACTGAATGAAAATGTTAAACATTAAAATCTTATTGGGCACACTTCACTATTTTGAAAACTAAAGACCGAAATATTAAAAATTCAGGAAAAATAAACCATTAGAAGAAATCCAGCAGAGAATCACCCTAGGATGGCAAGCATTTGGCAGAGCAAGCTCAACCTTCAAAAACCAGACGATCCCGAAAATCCTAAAAAGAAGAGTATACAACCAATGTATCCTCCTAATAGTCACTTATGGAGCTGAAAACATGGAACCTAACCACGAGACAAACCTGCAAACTGAGAAGCATGCGCATGAGAGAATCATGCTCAACCTCACATGGAGAGATCACAAGACAGCACAGTATATAAGGAAGAAAACTGGAGTCAGAGACATCCTAGTATCTATTGGAAAACTTAAATGGCAATGGGCAGGCCATGTTGCAAGAATGAAAGACAACCGATAGACATCATGACTCACAACATGGATCCCCAGGGACTACATGCAAAACCGAGGCTGACAAAATACAAGATGAAGAGATGAACTAGACAAATTTAGAAAATACTGGCTCTGCGAAACCCATGATAGAGATATGTAGTGGATCCTTGGGAAGGTCAATGTCCAACGACGGACATTAAAAGACTGATGATGATGATGATGATGATTTCAACTTGAGAATGGCTGAGGGGATATCTTGAGAGAAATTCTCCACACTTCTGTCCCAGAAAGAATAGCCCTGTAGACAGAACTGATTGACCTTCAATCTTTGATTTAGCGACCAAGCACCTCGGGTAGAGTTAACTTGAAGTTCGTAGCCCTAGAGCATCTAATAAAATGGTTTAACCTTTACATGAGCATTCTATTCAATCCTCAAATTACCAAGATCTTTAGTGAATTTATTTTGTGACCAGACCAGCTCCAGCTCGAAGAGGTTTCAATCAACTTTGCTAACAACTCTTCTGTAGATCTTCAACCACAACATGAGGTAGAAGGCGTCGGAAGATTGAGACAAGTCCAAGTGGAGGGTTATTTGTCATAAATGAGATTTTATGGTATATGAAACACATTTCTGGGAAACTCTTAATGAAAATTCCACAACAATTTATATACTAAGGGCCAGTGAGAGGTCTTTATTATTTTCCAAACATTTATGAGTATTGTGATACCATACATGATAAGTTGGCCTATCATGAAGTTTCATTTACAGACGGCATTTATAGCTTTCCATTACTAACTGGAATATATATTGCTTCCAATTACTGGGAGTAACAAGAGAATATTTTTCATGTCAGAAGCTAAGATCTCCACGTAGCCCTTCCTATTGGGCATGGATTATAACTTACTATAAGTGTTACCCCAAGAATAGGGTGGCTCACAAATTCTGCCTTGATAATTGGACTTATACATGATTATAAATGGTAACTTCTTTTTTACACATCCATTTACTGTTTGTAATTATGGCAATTTACATTGGGGTGGGATGAATTTTAGCAATAATCTTTGGTATTTCCATTCAATCAGACTGAGTAACAATTTTTCAAAAGTTGTCTGCTTCTGGGATGAAATGTATAATTAATCATGCATTTTCATGTGCTGGATTCAAATATGGAAACTAAAATTGTTGATTGGCTATTGTTTCAGAGATGTATGAATTTTTGATTTTATGTACTACGTATATGGTATACATGGATTTTCAATTATGAGTTGTAAAACTGTTTTTTTCATGTGTTCATGATTATTTGATCCAATATCAGGTCGCCTAAACTGACCTTAATCACTATCTACTCAACACTTTTTAACCTGTCGCTGTAGGTATTAAATAGCGCATCTCTAGTCATTGTCCAGCTGTAGTCTGAAAGCATTGATGGATACCATTAGCCTTGATACTGTTTCTCCATGGATGAAATATCTTGGTGAAACCACTCGCTGTGCTGACCACTAACTCCTCTGTAGTTTGATGGAAAGAGATCCAGGTGGAAGTCCTCAAAATTTATCTTGAAGGACATGTTGCGTTCCACACATTTTATGCTTTGACGGCATTTTCCACCAACTCCTTGTAGTTGTCTACCTTATTGTTTTGACAAAATTTTGTAGCCACTAACTTGAAAGCTTCCGACACTTCTTTTTGCAATGGAGGTGTAAGAGTCTGGTGTACATTATACGCATACAGCTATACATAGTATATTGGTAGTGTCATAGAACAGTATCTTGACAACTAGAGCTAATCAACAATTTCAAACATTGTTTCTCTTCTCAGTGATGTAAAATTAGTTGAGATTCACTCCGTTTATTTTGGAGGGATTTTGGCTGTAGGCCAGTGTTATTTATTCAAATCAATTAGGAAAGAATATTGTTGTTATACAATAGATGTTTTTTGGAACCAATAAATAATTCATGTTTGAAGGTAAAACTTACACCTCATCTTCTCCTTCATGTATGGATTTCAACTTGACAAAACCATTACCCATGTGTAGGTCAAGCAGCAGTTTTTGCCTGAAAATTTGGTTTTAAAAATGACACAAGGTATCTTCAAAATCTGTAATTATAGAACTAAATTTGCTGGGCTTTTTTTTATATACTTTATCATTAAATCTATAAAGTGGGTCAGGAATCCACAAAAGAATAGGTCAGTGAGTACTTGGGCAAAGTACTCTCCAATAACTACTTCCCTCCCCAGGCAGTAGTAGCAAAAAGCTGTTATCCCAAAACATGGAGAGACTGATTATCTTAAAAAACCAACATTTCAAATAAACGGTCCTAAATACTGTACTCAATTGCCAGTGGGATATCCATGACTATCTGACTCTCTATGCAGGCCAGATTTCTGTGATATATAGTTGGCCATAAAATCCATTCTGTTTTTGTTTCTAGATGGCATTAGGAACATTTAGTTTCAATTAACTTCAACTTAGAAGATCACTTCAGATTGTATTGTGACGGCAATCATATCAGTGTTCATTTCTTTTGAAATTGCCACAATTGATGTATTTTTGTTCAGCTAATATAACATTGACAATATAAGAAACTAAGCACTATTTTCAGCATATTTTGCTTTTTTAGTTCAAGAAAAGTAGAAAACAACTCAAGCTCAAAAAGGTTTGTACAGTTCAAGATATCATAATTGATCAAATGTGTCAAAAGATGTTCACATACAGATAGCTGGAGATTTCTTGCTGGATGGTGGGTAAACTACTATATTTTTTTCATATGTAATACGATTCTTTTATAATAGGAGTACTGGATTACGCGGTAAAAAATAAGTATAAAATTGTAGCCTCTTGTATAACACAGGTACTCTATTTGGCTCCATAGTTCGCCAGTCCCATGTGTTTTTCTGCTTTGATGTTCCAAATTTATGTACTGCAATACTGCATTTATACAACAATAGCCCACTATTTTCAAGTTGCATATGGTTACAATGGTAATTATTTTATCAAATAAAATACCAGGGACAAGAAATAAAATCAAAGATACCTACTTTTGTGAAACTTGTGCACGCAATGTAAAGCCTTTGTTTTTAAATTTAGTTATTTTCAATTCAATTATTTTATTTAATTTATTCCTAAGGTATTTGTGTTACACGTTTTTCCCCAAGAAAGAAATACTGTGGCACTCAAATTTATGGTCAATCATTACAACCCTTGGCCGAAGCATCTGTACCCTTAGCTCCTGAGAAGAGAAGCCCAAATTGATTTTTTTTAATAAGTTTTATTCACTGACAGCTGAAATGTTTTTGTCTATATATTTTCATTTTTACTGTTGATTAGCCATGTAAGTTGAATATATTTCCCAGTGGGAGTCGGGTAAGAATCTGTATCACTTCAGTTATCAAATGGCTTTATTTTAGAAATATTCTCCAGCGTACGTTTGAATAGAGCACAACCCTACCCAATGTCTATTTTTGTTCAGATTTGGGTACACGATTTTCCATGCAACTTACAATGAAATATGGTTGTTGAGGATGATAGTTGTTTGAGAAGAAGGCATCTCATCCGTCCATGTGTTCAAGTAGCAGAAGATATTTATGTGTAGTTCATCTTCACAACTGACTGCTTGTATTACACATCAGAGAAACAGGTCTCCATCAAGAGATGCATAACATTGAACTGAGGACGCAAGCAAATAGAAACTTACAGGGGCTGTTCATGCCTGCCAATTGGTCAATGTTTACCTTGTGGTTTGCATATGTGCACCATGGTTAGATTTACACCAAGACTTGTTATCTAATAGCCACACTTGGTATAAGGATAAGAATAATATGTGGAATATTGATAACATTTCATCCCAGAATTTCAGACAATACTTCAATCAAAGCACTTTTAATGCTGAATAACCATAGCCACCAAAGGTGGCAAAGGGTTCTATTCCTTTATATGAATATGTATTTGTGTGTTCCTGCACTCTTGGCCATACCATTTTGTCTACAGACTTGAATATTGGCACAGTCCACTAGACCCCTTCTAAAATGTATTTTATTTTATTTTTGGAAAAAGAAGCTTTTTCAACCATTTTAGAGCCTTACTTTAAAGAGTTAATTGATGATTCTCCAGACTCTAGATGTATTTTATTCCATGATGTCATAAATAGAATTTATTCTGACCATATTTATTCTTTGATGGAATTTTTTTTTTTCATGACGTCTAATTTTGACACTACGATTGTTCAAATATTGAATGTGATAGGGAGTTTGTTTCATTTTTGATAATGTGAAATATCTTTTCTAAAATTTACCACAATTGTGGCTATGCATAAAGCTGTTTCTTTTTTTTTTCATACACACCAACACAGTGAACATAATTCAACATTCCAGAATGAGTGGATATGGATTAATCATGAGCTAAAATATCAATGATTAAAAATGATTCCTCTGGTATTTGCTGTCCGGCCAAACACAAAGAGAAAGCTGCCATTACTAACATTGTAGAATTATGTACTTGTAACACATAGCTTACATATCTATAGCATTGAAATCAGAGACAAATTCTTTCATTATTCTAAAATAAACATTACCAGATTATAATCACATACAAAACACAAATCTATCTACTAGATAGATATCTCAATCTGTTCATTCTTATCTATGTGTCTACATATTGTTTTACTCATATTAAGAACCGTCAACCAAAACTGTCAACATAGGTTTCTCCAGTTTTCAAGTTGGTCTAGTTGGTATGTATGTGTCACGCAAATACACCAGACCAATGGAGTAAGGGGGCTGGAAATTTCAACATTTACTCCTTATTATGTCTAGAAAAAACTGTTTTATTTCCTGTGAATTTCCCTTTTTAAATAGGTTATTGGTGGTGGGATTCAATTTGCAGTGTGACTTTATGCTAAACTGATATCTTAGTTAATGTTCAACAGAGTTAACACTTGTTTTTTTTTCAAAATTCTAACTTGCCCCCAAAAATGTGGGAGAAATAATTTATTTATTGATCACACTTTTTCAATTTTCTAATTGATCATGCCCAACATGGCATGCAACCAAAAGTTTCTACTAAATGACTAACCTGACCCTCTATATATATATATATATATATATATATGGTAAGCATAATCTCTCAAGAGAACTCCCAATAGAGTATGAAGGTTGGTGATGAAGTTCTGATTTCCTTTGCATGCGTCAGCTTAGTCATCTTTGCAAGGCTCAAGTCTGGTAGAGACCAGGACCTTATTCCAACAAATTTTTATAACCACTGCTTTGGCAAGATGCAAATCTACCAAAGGGATACCTCAAACCTCATCATGCTGCTTAGAGTGTACTCATTTAGCTGCTGAGTGCACAGAGATATTTGTCCAAGATGAAAAGTTTTCCATCCTCACTCACACCGGGAATAGAATCTAGAATGTTCTGCATCCAGGACTTCCTGATATCCTTATCATTACACTATTTGGGTAGATGATTGAAAATATATATACTCACAAATTTGAATTTATCCTGTGGGCAGCTCTCTTATCTGGGGTGACTTTGACGGATATAGGAACGGCAGGAAACCAAATACCTGGATGATGTTTAGCTTTGAAACTGGTTGGTCTTTTGTGAATACTCTGGAACGGTTTATTCGGTCCATGATCTGAAAGGGGAAAAGAAAATAGTCATCACAACAAAGTGCAAGAAGTAGGTATTCTCAAAGGGAATTGGAAAGATTCATCAGACCAATCAAGTCCCTTTTGAGATTCTTGAGACATATATATCCTGTGGTGGATACATTTCCACTTGACTTTTTCATTTGCAGATAGAATTTCTGCTAACTTTGAAAACCGTTACCAGACAAATTCAGTTTCAATGACTTCAAGCCAGCAAACAGATTTTTTGCTGGTAAAGTAAATAAAGTTTAATGATAAAAAATGTCAATAAACTGTGATATAATCGTCCAGTAATTCAGATAGCCTAAAAACATTTTATGGCTGCTAAAAATATTTTCAATGATCTATGGAGACAAACTGGAACAGATATCTTAAATTTCATAAGTAAACGAACCCCAATATCAGTCCAGTGGCCGGGGCCAAGACCTGTCTGAGTAAATGAGATGAGCAGACCCCCTCTTCAACTTGATAGCCAGCATTGATGCTGACAAGACTTTAGACAACACTCTGCTTGAGTTGACCAACAGGAAGGCCATATCTAAGGCAAGGGCATTGTGGTAACATGGGTATTGTCGCAACATGATGCTGGCAGACAGTATTCTGGACAAGTTGAAGAGGAGGTTGGTGATCCCCAACAGTACCAGATGGAATTCCCCAATGACTCTGTTGTTGTTCTCAAGGGTGAGGATGATCCTTCACTGATTCTGACGTGGACTTCCAAAAGGAATACACCCAGATAATGTCCATTATTGCCAAGACCTTGGATAAGATCCAGGGGCAGGACCAGGCCTATCTTGGAAGCAGTTAGTCGTAGCAGCTAATAGCATGAAGTTAAAAGAGGCCAATTCTAAAGGTCTCCTGATGCCAACTTTGAGAGGCTGCTGTTCATGAAAGGGCAATTAGCATCATATGAAGGTGATGGAGAAAGAGCAGGTGGCCGAGCCAGAGTAAATGCATTAGATTATTCAAGTTATTTTTCATTTCTTAATATTTTCATTCATTTTATACTTTTTGTACTACGTAAAAACCGCGTGTTGAATGTAAGTTAATGCTTAATTTCATTTGTTCATTTGATAATTCATGTACACCTTGATCATCATCTGATGTAATATCTTATTGAATAGCTCTAAGCCTAAGGTAAAACAGGCCAAAAATTCAGCTCTGGGTCAGTTTTCAAGGGTTTTAGAGCAACGAAAAAAAAACAGGATAAATTCATACAATTAAAGTTAGTGATTATTGTTAGCTCCAATTTCTATTAACAGTTTACCATTATCGAAGTTAACTTTTTAATCGTAGATTTCTTTCAGAATTCTACAGAAACCTAATTCAGGCATTAAGCAACCCTAGAAGGTTAGTCTTGAAATGAATACTCTAAGAGAACTTTAAACAGCAAATTGATATTCATAAGCCAGTCTTGACGTAAAGTAACATTTCTCGAATGCTCTTGAGAATCAGAACCACTATCAATGGCCTGCAAGATCAAAATGACAACCACTGCACTTGAAAGCTTTTAAAATACAAGTTCATTTTCTCTAATCATCTTTGAGCGCGTATCTATTCACTAAAAATATATTTTGTGAAAACCACGTACAATCAACTAATTGTCGTGTAGTTTATCTTTTGGGTGAGATCAATTGTTCAGATAAGCATGAAATGTCTTGAAATATCACTATCATAATTGCTACATAAATATTTTGCCAGACTTGCATTAACCAAATATAGTGATCAAAGCAACAAAGAAAAGGTTGCTAGCCTAAATAAGAAATGTAAAAATCACATTGTTTCATTCTGGAACTCTAGAAAACACTCAAGAGGATCAGAGAATGAGCACTGACCAAGAATAGTAATCATAACAACAAAGATGAGTGCACCAGTCCAAAGGATTCACTTGCATGGGTGAGGTTCATATCCTCTAAGGGCAACAATGCAAGCACTACACCAAAAAAGCACCTGTTCCTGCTGGATTATTGGTACCGAAAGACCCAGTCACATTACTTGCCTTGAGTGGTAGAGATTTCCCAGAAGTATACACCATGAGAGGTAAAACAAGCCATCAAAGAAAGGAAAGGTCCCTGGGACCAGATAACATCATCATCAACCTACTGAAAAAAGCTGGTTGGATCACTAGGAAACTAGCTATTCTATTAAAAGAAAATCGTGGAAGATTGGAACACTGCAATCATAATGCTTTTATATAAAAAAAGAAACCCAAAATACCCCAACAACTACAGACCTATAAGTCTACTCAATTACATCTACAAACATTTCACAAAAATCACCAACTGAATCACAAAGCGCCAGATGAAAACAAACCAAACTGGCTTTAGAAGGAGCTACTCGACCATGGACTATATTCTATAAATCAAGTAAAAGAGGAAGTAGCAGAATACAAAATACCACTGGTAGTAGCATGTATCGACTTCAAGAAGGCCCTCAACTCGATGGAAATTCCCATAGTCATTGAGGCTATCACTCTACACGGTGAGGATCCTATATACGTCAGAGTACTGCAACATATATATAGCTCATTTATTGGGCTACATGAAGACTCAGAGCACTTTCAACTCAAAAAAAGGGGTATAATAAGGTGATACCAGCAAACCCAAATTCTTTACAGCCTGTCTCGAATTGATTTTCCGAAACCTAGACTGGGAAAATAAAAGAATCGGAATAGATGGTGGATATCTGAGCAACCTCAGATTTGCAGACAACATTGTCCTTTTAGCAGAGAACCTCTACAACCACCAACAAATGCTAGATGAAGTGAATGATGACAACAAGTTTCCATGAAATTTTCAAAAGAAGAAGAAATGAAGCCAAGAATTCCTCTAGAATTGGGAGCCTTTCACAGTGCAAGTTCGACCTTTAAGAACAAGAAAATCCCAATAGTCCTAAAATCATGAGTATACAACCAATGTATCCGCCCAGTAGTCACTTATGGAGCAGAAACATGAAAGATTGGCCCTAAAACTGTGAGTCATACAATATGCACAGGAGAGAATCATGTTTAGCATCACATGGAGAGATCATAAGACAGCATAATATATCAGGGAAAAAAATAGGAGACTAGGATATCATAGAATCCACTAGAAAACTCAAATGGCAATGGGCTGGTCATATTGCAAGTGGACATTACAACTCACAAAATGGATCCTCAGAAAAACAAGGCTGGCAGAATACAAGATGGAGAGGCAAACTAGACAAGTTCAGAAAATATTGGCCCTGCGACGCCCATGAGAGATAGGTCTTGCGAATCCTGGGGAAGGTCTATATCCGGCAACAGATGATGCTAGACTGATGATGATGATGAATCCTAACTAAGAAATTATCAGAAAATTGATCTTTTATCGAAAAATCATCTTTAAAAAAAACAAAAAAACATATCACCACGATTTGCAAACTCTGGATCCAAAATGACCATGGAGACCCTTAAAAGCACTTCAAAAAAAAAAATTTTCCTAGATGATGCCTAGGGGTGTATTCATGCAAATTTTCAAGATTGTAGCTCAAAAAATTTGGTCAGAAGCATCCGGCAACGCATATGCACAAATATAGATAGACACGAATATTCAAAGAAAGAAGAATCTGTTGACCAGTTGGCTAGGGCATTTGTGGATTATAGATATTCGATATTGCAGCTCTCTTGCTGTTAAAGCACACAAATAACAGGCACAACTTGTCTTATTACAGCATTGTATAATATTGATTTGATGCAAAGATCACCCCCCGAAACTCAGTATACAGCAGTTGATGTAATTTCAGTGCACTTCAGGCTAATAACTACAATTTATTGACCTTATGGCAGACTTACAAAAATGGAAAAATTCAATATCCAATATGAAAAGAAATTTTCACAGTTCCAAAAGCTACAGATGACAGGTCTGGTTAGTAACTAAATAGAAACTGTCACATGACTGATGTCTTTGGCAGCATGCCTTATTAGGGGTGATCAATAGAAAAAATTGGAAAAAAAGGGTGATCAATGAATAAGTTACTTCTCTCACATTTTGTTGGGCAGTGATAACTAAAAAGACTGAAATATCAACAAAAAAAAAAATTTTTTTAAAATAGGAATCTTGCCGAACACAAACTAAGGACCAATTTAGCATATAATTACTTTGCAATTTGACCACCCCACTAAAAACATTAAAGTGAAATTTTCAAAAAACCAAAACAAATTGTTTCAACTTTCAACCCTCTAGCTCCATTGATCTGGCTTGTACAAGCAATACATACCAAGCCAGCCAGATCATCTCAAAAAATGAAGAAACTTATGTTGACAGTTTTGATAGACAGACTCTAATAAAAAAAATATTAAAAAAATGGAAAGTAGACGAGATTGAATTCTTCACTAGAGATTATTCTTTTTATTTTTTCATCCAGAAATGGAAAGTACTTTTAATACTGCTTTATCAGAAGAGGCAAATACAATGTTTGTTGTTAAATGTGTTTCCAGGGAGAATTAATCTTGGTATCAGCTTCAATAAAGAAAAACTTCACTCTAAGTAAGATAAACCAACGTTTTGTTCATAGATATACTGTAAGATGATCCATAATGAACAATGAGTCATTGTCGGTTGAAATAGCTGTGAGTAACACACCACTGCCGCAAGTTGATATTCAAGGTAAAAGCTCAGGATTTCAAAAGCTGATTCTCAAAGACAGGCTGGTGGGCCTTTCTCCATTTTGAACACAATCTTTCTTTTCCTCCGTTTGAACTTGTTCAAGGTCAAGTTAAGTTTAGTAAATAACTGGCCTGCTTAGAGGTTGAAATGGGTTTTTTCCATTGAGACCACAGGTTGAGGTTCAAACCTAGGTAAAAGCAGGGACTCCAAATGCTGTTTTCCAGTGCCGCTCCCTCTTACAAGATTAGCACAACACAATCTTCCTATCTACCATACCCCACAAAGTTGATAAAAATCAATGGAGCTTTATTCACTCTAAAGTGTGCATAGATGATAAAATAAAAATAGAAATAGTTAAGCCCAAGTATGAGTTGAAAGTTCAGAAGTCTTCCCTACCCATTGGAATAGCAATTCATAAAGCTTTTTGTTGTACTAAGCTAAAAATGGTTGGTTGGTTGAGGTGATTTTCAATATTATATTAGAAGAAATATTTTTAGTTGTCCACTTATGTCTATACATAGAGTTTAATTTGGTATTTTTTATTTCAACTTAAACAAAATTGAGTTTCAAAATTGTGAAAATCATATGAAATTGATACATTGTGGATGACAAGCATATTGGTGGTCCTATAGAATTAGGAAAAAATTGAAAATTGAAAGATAATTCTTTTTTAAAATACTCTGTGCAGAAGTATTTTAAAATACGAAGTTTGTATATATTTTTTCACTACCTATAAAAGTCAACATTGAAAGTAAAATTAATTGCTGTTACAAATATACGAAAATATCTACAAATAGTCCCCAAAACCTTGACTATCCAACAATGTTTGAATTATGTAAGGTACAAGTGTTTTAATCATAGTATGTGGTTTATTAAAATTAATTTCCCCTTTCATATTTATGGAATGAGCTCTAAAAAGATAGACTGAGAGAAGCATTGGTAAATAAGACGAATGAAGGAATCAGCCCATGTACTACGCTAAGATAATCAGCAGACCAAGTATCAACAATAATAGCTTGTGGGAACCATTGATCCAGAAGGATCAGGATATGAATTTGGGATTCTGTTGGCATGGCCTGAAAGAAACAAGTGCATGCAAAGCTCAACAGGAGGTCACAAGGCCAGTGTAGAGTTCAGAAGACAATGCAAAAGCTGGACATAGCATGAGTGTGAAGGGAATGTGCATGATCCCCCAGAATTCAAATTGACAATCCAGAACATAGTAGACACCAGAGGAAGGCCTGAGGGTACACAGATGAAATGTTATGAAAAATAAACTACTTAGAAAAGGAACTTAGTTCAAATAAATCACATATAATGATGAGGTAGTTTAGTTCTGCAAGGAAGAAATAATTAACAACTACATATCTCATTCTGCAAGGAAAAAAAATAATTGTTCACTAAATATATCAGTAGAGTTATACAAAAATTAGAGGGAAGCTTGATTAATTGAATACCCTGTGAGGTACAAGGTTACTAATTATTGCAAGCAAGTTTAGAATACTAAATATGCTGTAGTGTGAGGATTAACAAGCTTTCCTTGCAAATAGTTCTACTAGTAACAATATAAGTAAAACAAGCTAAAGACATTTTTTGGCAGGTTCACCTGATGGTACTTATCATTTTTTTTACATGAACTATTTGCAGCTGCTTAGCTGTAGAAGTCCACATGTGCTGAATGTTTCTTAGAGATGTGTGTGTGCAGTTGTGTGCACACCTATGTATACATGATGATTATATTCTGCAGCTGTAGTTGTTAGAACATCCTACAGCAGCATTCAGTCCTTCTTTATGTGAAGCCAATGCGTCCTTTCTTTGGCGAAAGTCATAAGCTCCCTTAGTCTCTTGCCAGGTCTTAATGTTCCAAGTCCAGCGTCATTGAGGTTTGCTCACAGTTTACCAAGCAAGTCTAAGCAATGACGGCCTTATTGTATGTGTATATATATATATATATATATATATATATATATATATATATATATATAATGAACATATTGCAAGCGAGTGCATGAACACATGAATACATATGTATGTGTATGTATACTACTTACCACAATTCAAATTTCATAAGCCGAAATGGTACAAAGCAAAGAACAATAATCATTGTTTGGAATGATTAACTATTAAATCCAGTTCATTTCCAAAAAGTTATGTTGTATTTTGGTAATGATAATTTTTCCCCAAATTATCAGTAAGAGTGCTTGTGAAAACAGTTTCAGGATAGAATTTGTCAGAGCATCATTCTGATTCCAAATATATAAATATACTTTCATATAGCTTGGACCAACAGGAAATAAGTTATGGCAATTTGAAAAATAAGTGCTTAATACATGACTTCAAAATGACCTCATCCTTAGCTAAAAATTTAGGAATCATGTTTTTGGCCCCAGATCTACCCATATGCCAAATTCCAGCAAAATTGAGCACGGGATGAGGAGGTTATTTTCCATGTATCGTGAGTGGTTTGGCCTGGAATGTTCCATTTGTGAGTGCGTGTGTGTGTGTGATTTTTCAACCTTGACCGAGTCTGACAAAAGTAAGAGGAAAATAAATCATTACACAATAACTCGACAAACACAAAATTTGTAATAACTGGCTAGTCTGTTGAAATAGAAATTAATAATGTGATAAAAATAGGGAGGATTTTCTTTTTCTGATTCTGTAGGTCTATTGAGAATATTTGAAGCCAAATATAGAATACATGAAAATTATTAAGTAGATTGTTGAAATTCAGTCCACTTCTTCACCATCATTAGCCTTTCAACATCTGTTGTTGGACAGAGACCTTCCCTAATATTTGCCAGATCTCTTTATCATGGAGGGCATGGCACCAACACTCCTGAGCTTATCTAAATCATCCCACCATCTTGTTCCCTGCTGGGCACAATTATGTAAATGAACTGTTGTCTGACATTCTTGCAACATGCTCTGCCCATCACCATTTGAGTTTCCGAATGGATTCTATGATATCTGTAATATACTGTGCTGTCTTTTGGTCCCTCCATGTGATGTTAAACGTGATCATCTCCTGTGCACGTTGTTTAATTCTAAGTTTGAGAACATATCTTTTAGTTGGATTCTATGTTTCTGCTCCATAGGTGACAATCAGGAGGATGCACTGGTCGTAAACCATCCTTTTCATGGGATCTTTTTGTTCTCAAATGATGAGCTTGCTCTGCTGAAAGCTTGCCAGCTTAGGGTTATTCTTGATTGAATTCCTTCTTTTGAAGATTTCATGGAGATTTTTAGTCACAAGTAGATGTAATGGTCTACTTCCTCTAGCTGTTTGTTTTCGTTTTGATCAATTGGAAGCCTGTCTATCCTAGGGTAACATTACTATCAGGTTGAAATCCATGCCCAATGGGAAGGTCTAAGAGGAAATCTGATCTTCTGACATGAAAAACATTCACTAGTTACTACCTATAAACTGTGAAATACTTATTAGATTAAACTCATGTAATTCACACCAACCTCTTTGTTTCAACTGACACAAGATTCATTACCAGCTCTAAAATGTTGGCTTTCTTACAAAGGCAGATCCCTTGCCTGATCATTGTAAACCAAAAGGAGTCAAACAGATAGGGTTTTGCAACCATGTTTTTTTCATTACTTTCAATAACTAGTGTTGACTTATACAAGAGCAATTTTATGAATTAATGATTTCTTGGTTAAAAACCAAAGGGCAACTCAATATATATACACAGTGTTTACAAAAGAAATAGACAGTTTAAAAAATATTCAAAGCTATTAAGACTCATGGTACACAGTTTTTATAGAGGAATATTTGAAGTTTATTACAGCAAGATTCTATACCAGATGGCATATCCGGTAGTACTGGCACAAAAGTTAGGAGTTTTTTCTATGAAAAATAAATTCCTTTATAAAATTTTTCTCCAAATACCAAACATCAAAAGTCAGTTTTTGAGCATGATTCTCTTCCCTGCACATTACATGATTATCAGTTTGAGAGTCAATCTTTTGGTTCCATGTTTCAACTCCATAGATGACTATCGAAAGGATGCTTTGGTTATATACCCTTCTTTTTTAGACTAATTAGATTTTCTAGTTCTTGAAATTTAAGCTTGCACTAATTGGCGCTAGTAGATGTAACTCTATAAATCTCAAATGCTCTAAAAGAAATGTGACTTGAGATAGACTTTGATTACTTTTTTTTTTTTTTTTTTTTAAAATCATTACCCCTGAAAAAGACTTGAACCTTAAACCTCTTACTGATATATCTCACCAATTATCTCTAGCCTTCTCATTGATGAGTAAAGAATGTTACCGTGTCTAATATTTAAGGGAGTAGAATACCTATGCTGGTACAATAGCAGACCACCCTTCAGGTAATGTGATTAACCTGTTAGCTTCTCTATGATGAGAAACTCAGGCAGTTCAGAACTTTAAATATCTGATTAGATATTAATTCCTCACTCAACTGATTAATCACCTTTGTATAAACAGTTATGAATTTTGATACTCAGTATATTTCTGATTAATCTATTTATGTCCATGGGTTCAGATAAGAATAATAACCAAGCCTACAAAAGGAGTGAATAGTAATGATTAAAATGATATTTCCTGGAAGGTTTGTAAACATTTGTTGTTGGACACGAGTCAAATTATCAATAGTAATGAATTTTGAATGTGTTTGTCTTATGAATCAAAGCCTTTGCAAAATGCTTGACAATTTCTCATTAAGACTCCCAAGTGTATTCAATAAAAAAAATGTATCTTTGCGAAGATTTTCTGAAAGGTTGATGTATATTTGTTGTTGATAATCTATCTATTAGATGAATAGCATATATTTGTTGTTTATTTCTTTGCTTGCGACAATGGACTCTACCACATAAATGTAATACTCTTACCCCTAATTTGCACAATCCCAAGACACCCTTGGGCAAAATGATTGGTTGGAGTATATCAAATTTCATTCCTGTTTATGCAAAAGTAATAAATCACAGTGATTATACATAAAAAGTTGAGTAAAGCAACGAATGAATTTGTATTTATTTAAATATTTAAAGTTCTGAGCATGTACCATCTGTTACTCTCCCTCTGACGACCCAGGAAGTTACTCATTGGGAGTGATACACCCCTGGCCTTTGTAAAGGCATGTATCCAAGAGAAAGAAACTTGGAAATTGAACCTGGTAAGTGGATTCTATAGCTCACTTGAGTAGATGGACTCCATAGTCTTCCATAAGACAACACTCAAAGAGGAGAACACTCAGAGATCAAACTTGCAATGTATGTAAACTCTGGCCATCTTGGTTTTTGCTGGGTTAATAGTTGCAAATACTTAGAGAGTTGTACTCATGTCACAGAAGTGTTTGTCACCATGAAATTTGCTGCATTGGTATTTTTTGCATTCTGTAGATAATCATATAATCTTTGTCAAGTACAACACACTGATATTGAATCAGCTTTGCTTTATTATATTCCTGTGGTGATAGGCAAGTGGCAACATGTGCAGATGTAATAAGTTGGAAGCACACAGTAAAAAGCCAGCATGTAGGTGGTAAAGGCTTATCTTGATGTTTTCTTGCTGACGTGACAGCAGTGGAATTGGGCAGAACTCTCAGAGTCTAGCAGCCAATTTTGGGAAGTGTTTTCCCAGACGTACTGGAGGGAACTAGGAACACAAAAGGTGTCCAATTGCAAGTTTTCAGCAACTAACTTTATATATATATATATATATATATATATATATATGTGTGTGTGTGTATATATGTATATATTTTCCTAGTTTTCACATGGTGTTCTTTATAACTGATCTGAAGGGATGTATAGATTTTCAAAAATTCATATAAAAAACGCCATCCAAAAACTAAAAAATAACAAGGAAATTAACCCAACAAAAAATGTTGATACTGTTCAACACAATAGGTCTGATTAGTCACTCAATAGAAACCGTACTGTTACCAGCATCTTTTAATCTTTTGGCAGCATATCATCTTAATCAAAAAAACTGGAAAAAGGCACAAATTTACAATGCAAATTAAACCCCTTGTTAGAAACCTATTTGGAGGGAATTTTCTAAAAACAAAAAATGATTTTCTCTAGGCGTAATAAGATGTAAATGTTTAAATCTATAGCCCTCTAATTCCATTAGTGTGGCCTGTAGACATGATATATATATATAGCCAGCCAGCCGGACCAACTAAAATACTGAAGAAACTTATGTTGACTGTTTTGGTTAATGTTTTTATACATATATATCTAATATTGTCTAATACAACACCAACTATGATGGGCACCCAGTAAGGTTCAAACTCCCTAAACTCATCATCATCTTCAAGACATATTAAAATTATTAATTATATATACATATATATCAAGAAATGGATACATGATCCGGCAGAATGATTACGAATTGCATTATATCATGTAGAAACTCTCATTTGAAATGATCTATCACAACACAATTAATGGATATATGATCCAACAGAATGATTATAAATTGCGTTGTATTATATAGGAACTCTCATTTGAAATGATCTATCATTACACAATCAATGGATGTATGATCCAACAGAATGATTATGAATTGCACTGCATTATACAGAAACTCTCATTTGAAATGATTTTCTGTCATTACACCATTAATGTATCCCTTGCCAAGACAATGTAAATAGAATAAACAGCCCCATTTTCTTTACTCGCTTATTCTATTTACACTGTATAGACCAGATGATACATTAACCATGTAACGACGGGAGATTATCTCAAATGAGAGTTTTTATATAATATAACACAATTTATTCTCATATACATACATATAAACACATACACACATGATATTACTGATTATGTAAATGGAATACCCTCTTTAGATACACATACATATATATACCTTTGTGTGTGTGTATATATATATATATACACACACACACTCTAGTGATCACTTTGGGACAGAATCTTCTAAATAATATTTACTGGCTGGTAACATTAAACAAAGGATATTAAAATTGGAATGTTATAAATTCATTGTAATAAACACCTTTACATTATAAAATAATACAAAAATTAATATGAAATTCATTTTTTTATTTTTTCATTACTTTTAATTCATTTAAAATGAAATGTTTGTGACCAACTGATTTTGATAACAAAAACCTTTTGAAAACATTGTCTAAGATTATAATAAAAGGCTTCCTCTTTCTATACATGAAACTGTCCTTTTGTGGGAGGTATACAATCAGGTTATGTTATTTTTAATGCAGAGATTTATTATTATGAGCAAATCAGGTTGTAGAGAGTCAGCCAACACTTATCAACTGCAATGGAAACGCTATAGGCAGCAACAGCCAAGAATACACTGACTCCCTTATATACAACTTACATTGTTGAGTAGATTTTACTTGCAACTTGAATAATAAGTTTTAATTTATCAGTTACGATAATGAAGAAGAAATAGTTCTTACCCATTTGTAACAAAATCAGCTACTGCATTTAAAAGATGATTAATTTGCACTATTTTGCCCCTAAATTTGAAAAATAAATAAATAAATAAACAAACTGGTGATGTGGCTTTTACAAAGACTCAAGGAATATCATAATGTTTACCTTTAAGATTATTGTTATGACTATGGTTGCCATGATTACATCACAGACACTGTTATAAGGTTGTGATGTATAAAATGTTTTTTGAAAAGCAAGATGAAGGATGATGTAAATAAAAAGAAAAAAGCTAAACATGTGGTCAAAATCTGACCAATTCAAAGCAATAACTTTTTCCCAATGATATCTGATGATAATATGCCATCTCTATGAAATTATTTAGTGATTAGAAATTTTTAAAAAGCATGAATTAGGGCTTCCCAAATAGAAAATGTTTTATCCTGATAAAACCTTTTCATGTGAAGTTCAAAATGCTTGAAAAGATCATGATCTCTTGGAGAAATAGACGAACATGGGGGATACTGTAAGATTTTATATCCCAATTCTAGATGCAGTAAGCTGTGAGGTGAGGGGTCAAACACCATCATGAAATATTTCATTCAGTTCATAAGAGACCCATTGTTTCAACATTATAACCATCTCTATTGCTTTGAGATGGCATTCTTGTTAAAGTACTAAAGTTTCCAGAAAGTACTTGACCCATTGTTTATAGGTCATTGTATCTGCTGTTGATGATTCTTCATCATCACGTACAGGTTCGGGCCTCCTTTGAGGTTTATTTTTGGTATCAATATTTCTAGACCTAAACCTATTGAACTATTAACATTGGTAGTGTCCACTCCAAATGCTGTAAGATGTTATCAGCTGCTTGAGCAGCATCATGTCCTAATTTGAAATCATACAAGAAAATAATCTAGCTTCTTGTGTAGATAATGATAATAGATTATGTCTAGTTACATTGAATCTGAAAAAAAAAAAAAAAAAAAAATGCGATTTCTTTCTTCATCAGTTTCTTATCCATAATATGAGGCTGGCAGAATATGAGAGGGGAAACAAACTGGACGGGTTCAGATAATATTGACTCAACAACGCACACAATAGAGAGGTGCGGTAAATCCTGGGGAAAGTCTATGTCCAACAACAGACGATGAAAGACTGATGAAGATTTTTTTCCCCCCCTCCTCAAAAAAACTTGCCAAGTAATAACCAAAGTAAATCTTAATGAAAATATTTTGTAGCAATCCTTAATTTAAAATTTGGGTTTGTGACTTCCACACAACAGTAACTTTTGATTATTGGTCGCATGGGTGTTAGCAGAAAGAATTGCCAAGACCAAAAATATCTAAGAATGTGGCCAATTTAACTGACGGTCAAAAAGCACTGAAAACTGCTAAATCAAAAGAAATAGCCTAAAAAAGCTGCTAAAAGCATTAAAAAATTTGTCACTTCTGTATTAGTTTAGCGATTTTATAATTTCTATATGTCAAAGACAGAGATTTAACACTATGTGTTTGCAGTGTGGAATGAGGACAATATCGAAGAAGACAATGCTCTTCTTTTCTTTCCTGATCTATAATGAGTGAAGTTACAAGGTAGCATAATGGTTATCATAGAAAACAGAATTGACAAACCAAACATGAATTTCAGTAGAAGCTGCTTGTCCCCTTAGTATCAATGTTCTTCAAGAGAGGCATGAATCTAGTCCTCCTTGCGCTTTATCCTCTCACCATTCATAGCCTAATGGTTATCAGCCCAGCAGACAGAATTCGCATATTTTGGCCGAACCTGCTTATGTTCATTTTGCACTAATCCCTTGACGATTGCAAAATATCTTGACAAAAAACTTTTTGTCCCAAGCATATCACAATAGTTGATGGAGATGAGAATGGGTGAGAGAGCAAATGAGCAAGCCACTCACCCATAACTATAACCCAGTCAGTTGTTATACCCATTGTTGACAATGACAGGAACCAAATTCCTGTGCTGGAAATGAGACAGGAGAAATGAGGGGCTAAGGCATATATCTACATCTCAATTTCCAAGTTTTTTGTACTCTCAACTACCAATGGACATATCACTGTACACCTTGTTTGAAAAACCCAGCCTTACAGAACGTAGAGTTGTCCTGTCTCTTATTAAGGCCAGTGACAAAGTCCCAATTTCTTTTGCAGGAGTCAGCTCAATGATCCTTGAAAGACTTTATTCCCACAAGTTTTTTTCAAGTCCACCGAAGGGATACCTCAACCCTAATCACAAGTGCATTCAATCAACTGATGGTTGCACATGGAAATTATTCCTAATGAAGAGTTTTCCTCACTCTTCCCTCACACTGGGAATCAAACCTAGACCTTCTGCATGTCATGCTAACCATTACACAATCTGAGCAGACTGAAATAAATATAAGCCAGCCTTTATTTTGAGCCGTTATCAAATACGTCTGAGTCTTGCAAACACTGCAAAATATTATGTACAAATTCTCTTGCTTTTAAATGAGAATAAAGCAGGTTTTTGACATAAATTCATACAACAGGTTGGTTGGCCAACATGTGAGTAAATAGACAAGTAGGTGTGATGATAGATAAAGTACAGAAGAAGATATAAGCAGTTGGCTGATATCAGGACTAAGGACAGTTATATAAAAAGGTAGATATATAGATTTTCAGCTTTAGAAGTAGAAAAGGAAAAAAAAAAGACTACCAGAAGAGCTGAACAGTAATAGAGAAAATAAGAGAGAAAGAGAGCTTGCAAGCCCACAAGAATATGAGAAAGACAGATGGATAAATAGAAATGAACAGACTGTAAAAGATAGATGGATAGACAGATAGATGGATCAAGAGAGATAGACAGACAGAAAAAGACCAATATGATATGAAACATAAATTGAGATAACTAGAAAGAGAGATGCAGAGAGGCTTGGCTGATTTAAACTGTGCATAACATTCCGTGTGGGTCCTATTGTTATATTTTGCTATCATTTTCTATCAAATCAAAGCGAAAATTAAAAGTATTCATGAAACAAATCTGGTTATTCACTCACTAGGATCCTTGGGCAGCATGCCTTTTTGCGGGGGGGGGAGGTGATCAATTTAAAAATCGGAGAAGGGGGTGATAAAAAAAAAAGTTATTTCTTTGACCTTTTGTTGAGTAGTGATCACTAAAATTTCCGAATTTTCAAAAAAAGAAAAAAGCATAAACACTGCAGGATGCAAACTAAGGGACCAATTTAGCATAAAGACACATAGTAAATTGACCCCCCCCACGCTGAAAAATTATTTTTAAGAAAAAAAACAAAACAAAAAAAAAACTTTTTTTTCTAAACATAATAAAGAGTAAATGTTTAAATTGATGCAGTCTGCACATGTATAATATACAAACATGATTGATTTAGCCTGGTTGGCTATTGATCAATTAAAAACTGAAGAAACCTATGTTGACAATTTTGGTTAACTGTTTTCAAATTATGACCTTTAATTGAATGGAAAATCTTTTATAGATCAAAAATTCATGTTTATATAAATATAATAATAAAACTCACAAACGAATTGAAACACTGAAAAATGTTGAAAATAAAAAATATTTTTCCAGATATATTTGGTGTGGGACAAGGAAATGTAAACTGACTGAAAGTTAGGCAGATAAAACATTTGAAAAATCTATATTTACAAAGATGAAAATCGAAATACACAGACATGTGCAAACACAAAGACTAGCCCAAACTATAATATATCAAATGCAACTGAAATGATATTAAGTATTCAGCCATTCTATGCTATATCTGTAAAAACTTACCTTCTTCCATTTTGAAAAATCCTTTCCTTAAAAAACTTATTCAATTCTTTTAGTTAAGGATGATAACACCCAAGACTCCACCGAGAAAATACACTGTCGCAATTGCTGATAGCTATAGCCCAAATATATTTACATATATAATCCGTACACTTTTCTCCTTCTTTTGAAGAGTTGCCAACATCTCTAATGATGGTGGGTAACTTATAAAACATAAAGCTTGTTTTTCTTCTAGGCACATTAACAAGCAGCAGTAGGAGTCGGCAGCAAACTGGTATTCATTTGCAGGATACCCCCCTTTTTATATTGGTCAGACACACCCCCTTTCTACCAAATGGATGGGTGGTGGGCGGATTGTATTTTCAGGAAAAGGGGTCAAATTTTTCGATGAAAATACCAGTTGTAATGGATAAGCATCCTGGCATTAACAAATAACAAAATTTCTCGTCATTTGTAAGAGAAAACAGGAAGTTTTTGATATTTAGTATTAATATCCTCATCTTTTGAATTTTGGAAATATTTTTTAATTTCTTTTGCAAGCCACTTGGTCTCAGGTAAGGGCAGTAGCTCATCTGATGAAGACATCGGGTAAAAATATACTTCAGTTTCTGTAACTACACCTTAGACTAAATGCCGCTTATTAACATTCTGAAATCAAGTGTATTTGTAAAATCCATCAGTAAAAAGGTAAGAACTTGAAAATGGTTCCGTGATTATATCAGTAGTAAGTCTAGACAAAGTTCAAAGTTGCTCTTCATTTATTTAAATGGACCCAAAAGATCAGTTACTGTATATGCATTGATCTAAGCAGAGAAGTTTTGATTGGCAATACTATTTTTCGCTAAATTAATCGTGTACTGTCAGGAGAGTATCCAGTCATGTAATATTAACAAAAAAATAGATTACCAAAAGTAATGGTACCTCAGACCCCTTAAAATACCCCACAAACTTTTCTTAGCGAACTGTTGTGAAAAAAGATGGCAAGTCCTCATTTTGGATTGCAATTAGCTGCCTGGATGTGTTTTTATTAATTTTATCCAGTCTGAAATCACTTCAAGAAAAGCCAGAAGTTGCGAGGGGGGGGCGCAAATCTGGATTGTAAGGTGGGGGCTGACAAACCTGTGTGATGCAATGATTCGCCAGAAAGACACCTGCACAATATGAGGAGAATGGGTAGGTACAATCATTGTGAATGCAAAGGTTAAAAAGGACACAAGCTCACTTGTGTCTCCCCAGTAATATTTTCAAAAGGAAAATTTTTTTTTTTAAATTGTAAAAAAAAAATCAAATTCATTTTTATAAAGCTAACAACAATCAAAATTCGAACATTTGCTTCACATAATTACTTGTAAACAAATTTCTCCAAATTATCAGTAAATTGTAAGTTCTTGAGAACACCATTTTTAGTCACCCTGAGAGCAAGTCTTCGTCATTCTTAAAATGACACAAACTGTCACACGATATGTATTTTTACATTACAATGTTTCTTTTTTGCCAAAATGTTTACTTCCAAAATTTCCCCATACAGTTCGAAACCACACCATCCAAAGTCCTTTTATAATTAAAAGTGTTTTTGTTTTTTTCCAACTTATACTTGGATTAATTTGTAAAGCAATATCTTGACAAATCTATAAATGAAATAACTTTTCGCTTAATCTCTGGTGGCACTTTTTTTATACAGGTAGTGTCCAGTAAAACAGAACAAGCTTCTTTAATCCCCAAATTCCATCTAACTCTTTGAACTTCGGACCTTAAATTCCTTTGCAATCATTTCAGCCAATAATTCTATCTTTTCATATCTTCTGCAAAACACTGAAACTACGTCCAAGAAAAAAAAATGGATAACAGTTGTTAGCCCCAACTATGGATGACTAGCAGGGCAGTTTGAGCCCTTTGGCTCGATAAGGCAGTCAAACTTAGACTACACTCCATAAAAAACATACTAGCTAGAGACAGCATCAGCCCAGCAATAGTCTGCCGGCATGGTGTTGTTAACAGCCATATGCTCAAGGAATCTACAAGAATGAACAAAACCCAACTAAATTAATATGGTAAGAACTTCTATGATATTCAATAGTTAGAGTAATAATCATATAAACTGCTTTGTGACTTTATTCTTCACTTGGTGCTCAATGAACATGAGCTTATGCCAGAGCTGGCTTTGTCCAATAAATACCAAACCTTTTACAGAAAGAATTCTGTTTAACATGATACGCTATCAAGAACACACTCCTACTTGCATTATTTGCCTTCAATAACGTTACCAGCCACATTGAGAGTACATAAATGAAGTTAGATAAGCCTGACTGCTGAATGGTGGCAAAAGTTATTTGATATTGAAGAATTTTACAGATTTAGATAGGGGAGGGTTTAAGTAAATGGTGCTACAACTTGAATGAGGGTTGCAAGGATGTTCCGAAGGATCGCAGGGGTGTTTTTGGGAAAAAAAAAAAACAACAAATTTTCTCACGTCGAAAAAATGAGAAAAAAAAATGCTAAAATGCAAAGTGTAAAAAATACTGCTAGTATAACAAACCCCTCTTGGAAAACAGGTTTGGAGAGTCGCTCAATAGAATCCATTATGTGACTAACATCCTTAGGCAGCATGTTGTGTTGGGGATGACCAATTAAGAAATTGAAAAAAGGGTGATCAATGAATAAGTTACCTCTCTTGCCTTTTGTTGGCCAATGATCTCTAAAAAGTCTAAATTTTCAGAAAACAAGTGTGAACACTGTCAGAAACAAACTAAGATACCAATTTGGAGGGGAATTTTTAGAAAAAACTGGGGTTTTTTTTAGACATAATAAGGAGTAAACTTTCAAATTGAAGACCTTACTAAAAAACTATTTGTGGAGCGGGATTTAAAAGAACTGACAAAAAACAGACTTATTTCTAAACATAATAAGAAGTGAACTTTTGAATTTTTAGCCCTTTGGCTCCATTGGTCAGGCCTGCATGTATGATACAAAGCAAGCTTGCAAAATTTGAAAGCTGATAGTTTTGGTAAAAGTTTCGGCCGACAGTTTCTGATAATAATGTAAATAATGACAATGATGATGTAAGTAATAATAATGATGATCAAGTGGCACAAAAGGTTTCGTGAAGTTTGAGAGCCTGAAATGAATGGTTAACAAGGCTCTCGTGAAGCTTCGACAGATGTAGCACCCAGAGGTGAATTATAATGAATTGCACAAGAAAAAGAAAGAACCCACCATCACAGGCAATAATTGAACAACCAGAGTGTCAAAAGTAAGAGTCACACACGAAAATTACATCGAAGTATAAACAGGGTCAGAATAAATTCTTTTCATGATATCAATGGCATTTTCCACTGGAAAACATCTAAACTAGAGTAAAAAAAAAAAAAGCATCTACAAAAATTTAGATTCTGGGGAATCTAGATATTATTGATAAAACCATCAAAGAAAGGCCCCAAAAGAATTAAAAAGAACCTTTTTTTTCAAATAACAAAAAAAATAAAAACATTTTTTCAAGGAGTCTAGTGAAGTGCTAAACACTAATTCGCCTTGAGCACAGGAATAAACAAACACACACATGTATAAAAAAAAGCATAGAACAGTTCATCTTTGATGGCAACAGTTGTGCAACACTTCGCCACCTTTGGTGGCAATGGTTGTTCAACAAAAATGGAAAGAATAACTAACACAACCAACATCTCCACCTCCGCGTGATAACTTCAGTACAAATGGAAAAACAAAAAAACATGAAGAATCTCATCTCAATTGTTTTTATTACAACATTTTATCTACTCTAACCTCCTCAAGAGTCTGTCACAGTTGATAATTGCTCTTCAGGGTTCTCATCCTGTGTTCTTCCCCAGGATTTCTGAATTTGTAATTTTTCTAAATGGTGGGGCTTTGTTCCTCTGTTAAGCTGGTATCTTTCTACACTGCTAGTCCAGGCACTGAACTCATCACTTTCAAAGAATAAGAAACTTACCGGCACTTTTATCCACTCATATCTCATAGATGATAAGGTATGAGAGCTGAAACTGTTGTGTATAATTGTAAGCATATTCAGCTATATATAAGGAAATAGCTAAATGAATGAGTGACACCCATTTTACCACAAATGAAACAAGTTTTAGCAAATATGTTCAGCTACAGAGTTTTAGGATGGGAGATCAGATCACACTTGACCTCCATCATTGGTCATTTCTGGCCAAGGATCAACACTTCACCCTCTAGATCCAAGGGACCTGCTCCCTAAGGTAGCATCTCCCAGTTGCACTAAGAAGGCAGGCTGTTAGCCAGGACTTCAATTTCCTCACAGTTTTTATAGGATTGGGAAGTTTTCCAAGGCCTGCATTTTGGTACTTGGATTTATTTTGTATTTTTCAAAAAACGCTCAGCTTGATTTTGAAATTGGAATTAGGTTGATATTGGGAATTAGCCATTAAATGACTAATGAGAAAGCTGGCTAATACCCTGAAGAGGTACATTCAGGGCTGTCCACCGATACCTGTCTATGGCACGCTATAAGGCAATTTTCAACCTCCTTGTCATAGACCCATGGGATTTCCACACTGAAATAAGCCTTGAGCCACATTCCATTCCCATAAGAGGATGAGTATATACCATTAGATCTCTTATCTGTTTCAGATATCAGGTTGAATGTAAATTATTATAGCTTCCCTTTTCTGGTATGTACTAAGATTTACAATTATACGATCTCATACAAGTATACAACAGAAACATTATGATAAAAACAACAAAGTAGAGGCTATTAGTCTGAAAGAACCATTGTGTAATACCGATAACACCTTGTCTCAGAAGTTCTGAGAGAAATGCGGATGCTAGTCTGAATAATGCATTGAATCCTGAAAGCTTTTCAATACAGGAAGGCTGATGAATGTATAAGCCAAAACATATTAAGAACAAAAATAAACAGGTCAGGTCAAAAGAAACTTTACTGAAGTCTTTTGGCAGCAGGGGTGATCAATCAAACGATTGGAAAAAAGGATGAACAATCAATAAGTAACTTCTCTTGCCTTCTGTTTTCAAAAAGCAAGCATGAACACAGCCAGACTCAAACTAAGAGATCCATTTAGCATCTGTAAATTGAATCTCTCACTAAAAATTTATTTTGCGGAGATTTGAAAACAAAATGACATTTTTCCTAGACATAAGAAGTGAATGTTCACATTTTCAGCTCTCTAGCTCCATAGTTGCAGCCTATAGACATTGTATGTGCATAGCAAGTCAGCCATAACAGCTCAAAAACTGAAGAATTTTAGGTTGACCATTTCAGTTTGAATAACAGAATAATGGAAATTCTTCATCTCAGAACTTCTGACAAGTTTCAAAGTGAAATATGATAAAAACAAGAAAAGTGAAGATGCTATCAGAGTTAAACTCTAACACTGTTGCTCTTGTGCCATGCAACATATGAGGAAATGATTTTGTCTTCATTTTTTGAACGAACCATGGAGACCAATCATTGCTTGTAGCAATTATGTCGTTTTTTTTTTTGTTGCTTTTTTTAATGGCCAGGGTTCAGATATAGCTCAATGAATCAAATATTCCAGCCAGTATTAATTATTGCTATTATTATTTTCCCATGATTCTGGCTCACCTTTGTTGGTGAACGTTATTTATGATGGGTAAATAACCCCGGAAAATACGTTGTTACCAAACTGGTTTTTCTCTTAATTTCCTAACCAAGATAAATCTTTATTGTGTATCGACTTGGCTGAGTTGCAATGACTGACTTAATGTTAATGATCCTATTCATTCATTCATTCATTTCTTGTTGCTTGCCACCGGGCAAGTTAGAAGGTTCGATGGGAGGTGTGGATTCAGAGAGAGAGAGGGAAGGCTTTGGTCTGCGTAACTGAGCATAGTATAGAGTTCACTCCTCCTGAGAGGATTAGTGGAATCGCCACAGGAGGTACTAAACATGATCCCAACCTGTTCACCCTTGTGGTAACCAATGTAGGTATTGATCAGGCTCAACGTCACTCAACTTAGGTGATAGTAAGATCGCCTGGTTAGTCATCCGATAGAAACCATCATGTGACCAACGTCTTTGCGTTGGGGGTCATCAATTGAAAAATTGGGAAAAAGGGGTGATCAATCATTAAGTTACATTTCTCGCTTTTTGTTGGGCTATTATCACTAAAAAAAGTCTGAATTTTCGAAAAAACAAAAACAATGAATGCTGCTGGACACAAACTACAGATCAGTTAAGAAAAAAATTACAATGCAAATTGCCCTCACCCCCAAAAGCCTGGGGATGAGGATTAGGAATAATGTTTTTTTCTAGATATATAAGATATTTAGATTTTCAGCCCTCTTGCTGTATTGGTGCATCCTATAAGTGTGATACACACATAGCCAGCCCAACTAACATGAAAACTGAAGAAACCTATCTATCACATCAATGAGGCTAAAAGGGTTGAACATTGAAATATCTACTCATTATGTCTACAAAAGTTTTTTTTTCCTGTATCTTATATTCACCTTCTAAATAAGTATTTAAAATCAGTTCCTTAATTTCTGTCCAACAGCATCCAGCTTGTTTTGGGGAGATTCAGACTTTTTTTTAATGCTCACTACTTAATGAAAAGCAAGAGAAGAAACTTACTCATTGATCCCCACCTTTTTTCAATTTTTTTAATTGCTCGCGCCCAACAAAGCATGCGGGTAAAAGATATTGATCTTTTAACCGTTTTGATAGATAGTTTCTAATTAATTGAATACATAAAAAAAATGATTAAAAAAATCACGAAAATCCAAATATATCCTCAAATTTCTTGACTGGTAATTACAAGTCTGCCAATAAGCGAGAGACTCTTGACTAAATCCCAAAGATTTGTTACCCGTTACTGCTGATTTTTTTTTCCTCTTAGTTCCATACTGTTTTGTTTGTTTTATACCAAATGGTCAAAACACTTCAACAGAAACGCGATTTCAATAAGTGAAACAACTGATTATCAACCATTTTTAAATCTGTAGATGAATTCATATTTAACACTCACATCTGACTATGTAACATTTTTATCTCTCCACTTCAACTTGGTTATTCATCAAGATCTCCTTTATAAATGCTGTTTAATATCAGTCCTGCCTCTTGATCACGATTTTGGTAATGTTATTCAGTCAAACTTCAATTCAATTGACAGAATAACTACATAACAACAGGAAAATATCAAGGAAAGAGGTGAAGAGAATTATTTGGAAAAGAAATGTATGTGTGTACAATCAAGCATACATAAGTGTGTGTATGTGTGTGTGTACATGCGAGCCTATGTGTATATTATATATATTTGATACATATGCACTAATCTGTAAACACACAGAGAGATGTTTCAGTGTACATGCAAGCAAATGTGTGTATATGTATATGCACACATCTATAGATCAAAACATTCATACGAGCATGTACATGTAAGAATATATGCATACACATCTGTAGATACAAACATCTTTCACGAATCTATATATATATATATATATATATATATATATATATATATATATATATATATACATACATACATACATATGGAAGGGAAATTACCTTTTGATTTAATGAATATTGTAGATCTTAATCAAATGAAAAAATCTAATACAAAAAAAATTAAGTATTCTACTTCATCAAAATTTTTTATCAAAATTATTTTCAAAGAGAGTAGTCATTTTGATATTGAATGTATATATACATTAAAAAACAAATAATTCAAAATTCATTTTACCCCTTTCTATCACTAAAAATAGATTGACAGTGCCTTTCGTATTGGTAAGTATGAAGGTAACTCTTTATTTAGCCTTTCTTCTTCATAGCTGTACATGAGTAGAGAAGGCCAGTCGGATATTGAACATCATTTACAAACATGACTTCACTTAATGCCCTAGTGGAGAGATCAAACTGTCAAAGAGTCAGATCTGAGCCTTAAATATGAATTTATTATTTGCAGATAAAAAAACAAAAAAAAAACATGTCTCCATCAGTTGATAGCAAAATAACCAATCATTCATTTTTTTTTTTCTTTTTTACATTTTGCATACATATTTAAAGCTCCCAATGGACTATGAAACTCTGCACTTTAGCGAAAGCATTCAGAGGGGTCATCTTTGTGATTGATGTTGAATATCAGTCCCGCCTCTTCATCATGATTGTTCCACTGTCATTCAGGTTTACATGAAATTGACAAACCAACTGCATGATAACAGAACAAGTCTGGTTAGTCATCCAGTAGGAACTGTCACATGACCAACGTCTTTTGGCAGTATGTTGGGAGTGATCAGTTTGAAAATTGGAAAAAGGGGTGATCAATGAATGGATTACTTCTCTTGCCGAATTTTAGAAAACCAGCATGAATGCAGCTAGGCACGAACTAAGAATTAACTTATAATTCACATAGTTCATCTCTTTGACAGAACACAAAATGGAAAGATGAACTAAACAAATTCAGGAAATACTAACTCCGCGATGCCCAAGATAGAGAATAGTGGCGAATACTACGGAAGGTCTATGTCCAACTACGGACATTAAAAGACTGATGATGATGATGGATGTCACTTACATTGTAAATTGAACACACACACACACAAATACACTAAAAATTATTTTGAGGGATTATTTTTTGAAGAAAAAAAAAAAAAAAAAAAAAAAAAAAAAAAAAATGTTTCATCCAGACAAAGAGTAAATGTTTAAATTCTCTGACTTCTATCTCCATTGCTACAGTCTGTATGAGTGATAAGTTTTTTCAGTTTTTGTGACAGTTTTGGTTAATGATTTCTGATAACAAAGAGAGAAGTGAAAAGGATTTTGGTTGGCAAGGTTTTAGAAGAGCAAGTTCAATCTTCAAGAACAATCCTAAAAGGAAGGGTATACAACCAATGCGTCTTCCTGATAGCCGTCTATGGAGCTGAAACATAGAACCTAACAAAAAGATTAGCCCTCAAACTGGGAAAAATACAAGGTGCACAAGAGAGACCCATGCTGAACATCACAAGGAGAGATCACCAAAACGGCACAGTTTATTAGATAAAACGGAAGACAGTGATATCATGATGCCATTAGAAGACTCAAATAGCAATGGGTTGGTCATGTTGCAAGAAAGGCAGACAACCAATGGACATCACTACTCACAATGTGGATCCTAAGAGATCGTACGTGAAACTGTAACCAGCAAAATATGAGATCCCATAACAGACTAGATAAATTCAGAAAGTATTTGTTCCACAACCCTTGTGATGGAGAGTTTCAGGCAAATTGTGGGGAAGGTCTATGTTCAATGATGGACACTACAAGAATGATGATGATGATGTTACCAGAATAAATTCGGATTTTGTAGGCATTTACAAATTATCAAGTAAATCGTCACTCAACAGGAACTATCATGTTATCAACATTTTTTGGCAGCATGCTCTGTTGGGGGTGATCAATTAAAGAATTAGAAGAAAGGGTGATCGATGAATAAGTTATTTCTCTTCCCTTTTGTTGGGCTGTGTAACAGTGAACTTACACTCTAAACTGACCACTCCTATACTAAAAACCTATCTGTGGGGCGGAATTTAGAAAAAAATCTTAAATATGATAAGAACTAAACGTTCAAATTTTCAGCCCTCTAGCTCCATTGCGTGGCCTGCAATTCACACAGTCAAACCAAAACTGAAGAAACCTATATTGATGTTGATAGTGTTGGTTATAGTTAGTCCTAACAGGCCTGGTTAGTCATTCAATAGAAACTGTTAAAAGATCAACATCTTTTACCTGCGTGCTTTGTTGGGCGCGAGCAATAAAAAAAAAATTTGAAAAAGGCGGGGATCAATGAGTAAGTTAATTCTCTCGCTTTTTGTTAGGTAGTGAGCATTAAAAAAAGTCTGAATTTCCCCAAAACAAGCTGGATGCTATTGGACAGAAATTAAGGGACTGATTTTAAATACGTATTTAGAAGGTGAATGTAAGATACAGGAAAGAAAAAACTTTTGTAGACATAATAAGGAGTAGATATTTCAATGTTCAACCCTCTAGCCTCATTGGTGAGATAGATAGATAGATAGATTGATCGATAGATAGATTGATAGCCAACCAATTTGAACAACTTGAAAATTGAAGAAACCCATGTTGTCAGTTTTGGCTGAGAGTTACCACTATATTTATTCAATTCATCTGCATACACACACACACACACACACACACACACACACACAAACTGCAATAAAATAGTATGATATACACTGGTGTAGATGCTCACCAAAATAAACCATTCCCTACACAAAAATGGACAAATCTACACACATGCCCACTTTTAAAAAAAGGGAGATAATTCCTGTAAGCCATAGATCCTTTTATTTTATGAGCATGAAATAGGATATTATCAAGACTTGCAGTATTAATATGTACAGAGTCATGAAGGTGCAAAGGGGTCAAGCGAGTACTGGCACATAAAAACTGAATCAGCATACCCGAGGCTGCTTACATTCACTTCACCCTACAGCCCTTACAAAATGCATGAATCCACTTCTACCAACCAAGGGTAGTTGGAGCCCTTTAGGTCTATGAGCCCAATCCTAAGTCCAGTTGTGAAAAGGTTAGGGCTGAGCATCAGGCCAGCACTCCAGCCCTATAAAATCCTGCAATTGCAACAGAAACAATGAATAAAACCGTCGTCATCGTAGTAGTAGTAGTAGTAGTAGTAGTAGTAGCAGCATGATTATGATGTTTAATAGTAGAAATTTTAAAAAACAAAACACCCAAATGGTAATGTAGGTGTAAACCACAGCACTGGTATGATAGGCAAGGGAGAGATGAGATGTGAGCTCAAGACCTGAGGAGACTTACTGTCACTCAGCCTTCAGCGATGACCACCGGGTAAATGGCATAAAACTGTAAACCACAGTATTACTGTTGACTATGAGAGTGTGGAGAGGAGGGCGGGAGACTTGAGGAAACTTGCTGTCACTCAACCTCCAGCGATAACCACCTAGCAATTGGTGTGAAATTGCAAATCAAAAAAAAAAAAAAAAAATGATGTATTAAAGCTATAAAAGGAAAAGATTAAAAAAAACCTAAGTTGCCTTTAAAATGCGCGATCAATTTGTTTTTCCACAAGAGAAAGGAAAAAGAGAGGTGGAAATAATTATATATATATATATATATATATCTGAAGTTAAAATCCTTTTCACTTCTCTCATTGTTGTAATAACAGAGATGAGAGAAAAGAATTTTAGTTTTAATACAATCATAGAGAAAGAAGATGAATATGAGTCAGCGCCATTCTGACCGATACAAAATGCACAATCAATTTATTTTTCCAAGAAAGAAGTGAAGGAAGAATTGTGAATCCTTCTCACTTTTTGTGTCAGATTTTGATTGAAAGGTATGGGTTCTTTTTTTAGGATTTTTCTTTTGCAGAGAATTTTTACAGATAAGGCTGTTGAATTTCAAAGAAAAAAAATCATTTTTCAGAAATACTACAACAATACTCTAAAGGGAAATATTAGGCATGTGCAAAATTTTCCCAGCACCCTCTTGATATCTAGAGTTTGAATACACAGTTGAAAACCGATTTTGTGAAAAAAAGAAAAAGAAAAATGGTGGCCGACAAGATACATGTGCAACAGTGCATGTTGTTCTTTTCCTTTCAAATAGGACAAGACAGCACCAGAAGTGAAGAAGATAATTGATGAAGCCTATAAAGTTGGATTGGTTGGAAGCAGTATGTGTTATAAATGGTTTGCAGAGTACAAGAAGGGTGAATTTGACTTGGAGGACAAACCCTGTTGTTGTAGACCACAGGTGTTTGGAACAATTGAAATTGCAAGCTCTTCCATCACTTCCTTACTCAATATCTACTGCTTCACCTCTCCGATGAGATGAGGCATTTACAATATGCAAATATTTTAGTTTTTCTTCATAAAATCTTGTCACTTTTTTTGTCAATATCCTTTGGCTGTGTAATTAAACTACAGGGAATTAGAATAAAGAAGTAGCTTAGGACAAGACTTGAACCATAGCTCAGAAGCTCATCACTCGTCGTTGACACCTTTACTAATGAGGCTACTAAGGCTGCCATAGTTGAACAGTTCTCATCTTGAGCCTCTGTACTTGAAGTTCTGTAACATAGTGCAAAAAATGGCACTTTTGCAGAGCAGAAAAAGAGTCCCTTCTATTACATATGGACAGTTCACCTGAAGAGAGCCATAGAATGGATCAAGTGAAACATTTTGAGAACAACAAGAATAATGAGTCCAATTGTCCCAAAAACTCTTTGAATGATCAACACATTGTTTTACGTTTTCTCTGAACAAAACCACATAATAAATCAAGCTTATTGCGGAAGCTCAACAGCCGAAAGCACAAAAAAAAAAAATTCTCATTTTTTGTGGTGCCAGAATTTCATGGTCAAGTCATTCAAACCTTATTTGCTTTTCATGGATCATTTGAAATGTTCAAGAAATAAACTTAACTCCATAACTTTTCAGATAACATGGGAATCAGCAAATGCAGATGATATCCAGGATTTATTGCATGCTGATCTTTGACAGAGCAAGCTCAACTTTCAAGAACCAGATGATTCCAATAATCGTAAAAAGAAGAGTATACAACCAATGCATTCTCCTGATAGTCACTTATGGAGCTGAAACATGGAACCTAACATGGAGACCGATCTACAAACTGAGAAGTATGCAACGTGCACATGAGAGAATCATGCTCGGCCTTACATGGAGAGATCACAAGACAGTAAAGTATATAAGGAAGAAAACGGGTATCCATGACACCATTAGAAACTATTAAAAAACTCAAATGGTAATGGGCAGGCCATGTTGCAAGAATGAAAGACAACCGATGGACATCACATCATATGACATGGATCCCAGAGATCACATAAGAAACCGAGGCTGACAGGACACAAGATGGAGAGATGAACTAGACAGATTCAGGAAATACTGGCTCCGTGACACCTATGATTGAGAATTGTGGCGAATCCTGGGGAAGGTCTATGTCCAACGACGGATGTTAAAAGACTGCTGCTGCTGCTGCTGATGTCAAGACCATAAATAGTTGATAAAACAACAAGAGTTTAGTTCAAGTATCAAAGAAAACAGGTTATGGAGGAGTCTCTCAACATCAGAGGAAAAGCCTCGGTGAAACTACTTTTTTTTCAAGCAATTTTCAAAAAAAAAAAGAAAAAAAGATCCAAATTTTGAACAAAACTGATGAGTTTAAAAAATCTGTATCAGTAACACTGAATTGTTCCAGGGAAAAATTTGAGATTTGCTCTTAAGAAGAAGGCAGAGCAGTCAATCATTGATGTCTTTTTATTTTTTTACTTACTATATGAACTAAAGAAAGTACGCATACTTTTGATTGAATTATATAATTTATGTTAATGGATATTTTATATATATATGTGGGCCTATTATATCTCAGATAATTGTATATTTCTTTCAGTAATTGAAAAAACATATCAGCATAAAAACTATGCTTTACCTTCATCTGATAACAAAATTTGCGATAGTGAAATAGGAAAAAGTCAAGTATTCATTCTGTTACTGGAGGAATTGGTGTATATAACACGTGTATACTGACACTGGACAGTTAATTGTAATATAGTTGTGAGATAGATAGGTTTGTTGAAAAGGAAGTAGTAGATATTAACAGATGAAATAAGAAATGATATATAAATAGATGAACAGATTATATATAAGAAAGACAAAACAAGAAATGATTCAGATCTGACAAGTTATTAGCTAGTAAAAAATGGGGTAATTTTATGTTTTATCTATGTCTGGTACATTTATTTTCTTTCTACTCCGATGACAGAAAATAAATGAGTTTACATTGAAGAAAAGGTGTGCGAGTTTCCTAATAGTTAATGGCACAATAATGGATTTCGAGTCCAAAGTCTGGCTGGGACATTCACTTTGCACTAATGCCCTTTGAAGAGACATGAATCCATCTCTTCTCCCTCTATTTATGGGTAAATAGCAGAGCAGTTGGAGCCCTTTAACCATGTGAGGCAGTCCATCTTAGGAGTGAGGCCATCACCAGCATAGTCAATTTTTTGTTTTTTTTGCACTAAATTTAGTGCATTTCTTCTTTTGCCAGTGTGAAAATCTCCAAAGTCAGCATGGTCATGATTGGCCATTTTAAGCTTCATTTTGGTGTGTTCTGGCTATTTCTGACTATTTCTTTAAATCTAGCACTTTCTAGTAATTTTTGGCAGTCAAACTAGCGCAAAAATATTTTTGAGGTGGCAACATTAGCTAGCACCCTGGCCCTGTGAACACCTTGGATTGTAAAAACCCTGGATTATTTGAGAAATGGAGACCAAATCATTCCTTCATGTGTCAAGTGACAAAGTAATGTCTTAGACTTTGAAAAAAAGTAATGAATAGTAGCAGATGGAATGAGAGATGATAGATAAATGCAAGGAAAGATTATTAATAGAACAGAGACAAAACAATAAGTAAATCATAAATGACAAGTTGTTAGAGAGTGAAAAACAAGGTAATTTGATGTTTTATCTTTGCCTAAATGTACCTATTCTACTTCAGCAACTACTGCAGGTGTTCCCTGCAATCCAAAAGTACAGTATTCCTATAAAAACATTCTGTAAGCCAAACGTTCTCAGAAAAGAGAATTTTTTTTTCATGAAAACAAAAATAGTGGCGTAAAGCAGACTTTTTTTTTTTCTAGAAAAACTTTCACAGAAGTATAAACGGCCGGTGATAAAGTCCTGATTTCCTCTGCATGTATCAGTTTAGTGATCCTTGCAAGTTTCAAGTCTGGTTGAGATCAGAGCTTTATTCTCACAAATTTTTATGACGACTACTTTGGCCTGTATCAAGACAAGGGCTTTATTCTCACAAATTTTTATGACCACTAACTTTGCCGGATGCAAGTTCACCAAAAGGATATTTCCGACCAAATCCCACTGCTTAGAAGGTGCTCAAACAGCAGCCCAGTGCACAAGGAAATTCGTCCTGATGAAGTTTTTTTTCTATACTCTTTGCTAATACCAGGAATCAAATCCAGAACCTTCTGCATGTGAAACAGATGCGCTGACCATTATACTATCCAAGAAGCGGATGATACTTGTAATCCATCTGTTCCCTCTAGTAGCCATTCTTGTTAACCCTTTCAAACCTGAATCCTAGATTTCCTTGAATTCAGTCAAAAATTCATACCTTTCAAAAAACACTGAAACAATGTAAAAAAGAGGAAAAAAAGGCAGAACTATAGTTAGCATATTAGAAACTGTCAACCAGAATTGTTAAGATAGGTTTCTTCAGTCTTCAAATCTCACACATACAAGACACACCAATGGAGCTAGAGGGCTGAAAATTTAAACATTTACTGCTTAACATTATGTCTAGGAAAATTGTTTTTTGTTTTGTTTTTTGATCCATTGTTTGTGGCTGCCAGCATTCATGCATTAAAAAACTGTCAATATAGGTTTCTTAAGTTTTCAAGTGGGTCTGTCTGAATGCCTGGTTATGTATGTATGTATGTATGTATGTATCTCAAGTACAGGCCACACCAATGGAGATACAGGGCTGGAACTTGAGCATTTACTAAATGCTATATCAGGGAGAGATGCATTTTTATTTTTTGAAAATCCCATTTCTGAATAGGTCTTTTGGGGAAGAGTTTGATTTACGATGTAAAATTATGCTACATTGATCCTTCGATTGTATCAGGCAGCAATTTTAGAAAATTCAGACTTTTTTAGTGACCACTGCCCAACAAAAGGTGAAAGAAATGACTGATTTATTGATCACGCCTTTCTCCAATTTTTAAATTGATCACCTTCAACATGGTATGCTGCCAAATGATGCTGGTCATGTGATGGTCTCTTTTGTATGACTAACCAGACCAGTTTTATATTCATGAAAATATGATACAGATTCCCACTGTATGCAATGGTTAGTGCACTTATCATCTACAATGTTTGTCCAGAAAGTATCCAGTCATTTAATAGTTTATCTGGGACGATGACATCTTAGTCCTCTACAAAGCACACCCTTTAGGATCTCACATGCTTATTCCCTAATCCTTTCCACTTTTCAAAACACTCTACTGTCCTCATCACATTCTCTTCAATCTTGTCAATGGTCTGAAATTCCCTCCCTTCTAATAGCAAAAAAAAACAAAAACAAAAAAAACAACAAAAAAAAACAAAAAACAAAAAAACAGAAGTCACAGGGAGCTAAATCTGGCTGGTAGTTGGAGGGTGGCTGACAGAAAAAGGTGATGCAATGTACATACAGCACAAGACATAAAAAATGACTCACAATACAAAAACTCAATAACTGGCGTCTCACAGCTGGCTGAGTAACCTCACAAGAGAGTGATAACGCATGCGTAGTAAAGTCCCCACTGATTGGTTGCTAAGTTACATCAAATTCTAAAGTAGACAGACCTGGTAAAATACCAAGTAAGTTCATTACCAATTCCATGCTCCAAGAACATGGTCTGGAGTCAGGGTTGGCCTTATCAAATAAATTCCAAGCCTTCAATAAAAATAATTTTCTTTAATACTTAAATTCATGGACTGCTTGTATTGGCAGTGGAACTCTTCAATAAATAAAATACAAAATAATGGAATTTTAAAAGAAAAAGGAAAAAATTTTGCCTTATGGTCAGACGGGGATAATTTCACTCAAATTATTTTCCTTGATAATGATATCCATTTTTTTAATGAATTTAAGCATTAACTTACTAGGCTAATGATTGTTAAGAATAAACACAATCTATAAGAACTGTCACAATGAATAAACCAATAATTTTATCTTTGTCTAATTCAATTACTCACTTCCAGTTGCTGTGTTATCAGACAATAACAAATACACGTCAAACACAAATTCAAAAAATTCATGTGACAATAGATATAGATTTACCAAGAAAATTAGTTTGGGATTACTTGCTTTTTACGATAAGAGTTCTGAGATATCTGAAGCTGTTTTTTTTTTACAAATATTGTTTTAAGGCATAAGTGTATAGTTTGAATATAAGTGTTGTATACTAGTGGAAATATCAATGCTCATCAGTCTATGATTCAAAACTAAACAAGATTTTCTTCAGTCATGGAACAGGGATTTCAAATCTTCTCAACAACTGATTGATACATTTAGCCCAGGGATGTATTTTGCTTGTACATCGCCATATGCACGACATCATCAAAATGGACCAACAGTAAATGCTGAGTATAAAGGTATTCTGAATTGAAAAAACAAATAACATCCATAGTTTTTCTCTGATCTTGATAATGGCTCTAAGTATGGTTGAAATGCTGGATCAGAAACATTTTGACAAATATTCACATTCACTGAATCCAGGCGTACATTCTCTTGTAGGTAAACTACAAAAGTTTAAAAGAGGTTAGCAAAATAATGTAAGAAGCATTTTCTTTTCTTTCATTTTCATTCAAAGACTGCTGGGTACAAATTAAGTGAGGTCTCTCCTACACAGCAAGAAATATGTGTCTCATACTCAAATGTTGTTGACATTCCTGTTGTACCACATTAGGCTTAGGTGTTCCAGGACCAGAGTCATTAGAGTTTGAGATAAAAAATAAAGCAATACAACTTACTCTGTAAGAGAGACCACAATTCTTTTTAGGGATCAGATTACATATACATATATACATACATATATATAAGTACATAAATACACACACACAATACATTATATATATATATATATATATATATATATATATATATATATATATAAGGATTAATAATCTTACCTCCAAACACCTCACTCCCGAGTCTGTCTCACTCTCTACAGTACACATTATATATATATATATATATATATATATATATATATATATATATATATATACACACATTAGCAGAGATACCCAACATTGCTCGGGAAAAAATTACTTCAAATGTGACAAGGCAGGAGAAAGTATGTTCTTTAATATATTTCTTCATAGAGAACACAACAAATTGAAAAAAAGAGAGAGAGAGAGAGAGAGAGCTGCTTCTTTATTTCCAATTTGTGCAGTTTACAGAATGTCATAGATTCATGACAGAGTTAAGGCGTGATTAAAAAGATTTAATCTCCGTTTAACCACTGAAACTAAAAAACTGTATAAGATTTGGGGGTTTTTGAGAAGAAATTTTTAGTGCTTTTAATCAAAAAGACCTCCATCAATGTTTTGGAAAGTGTGATTTTTTGAAGAAGACAAATTTTTTGGGGGTGGGGAGCATTCCCATTCTAACTATGATACTGACCTGGACCCTCACTTCAAGTCAGTTGTACGAAAGTACAGCTTTGAAGAATTTATGTTATTGCCAACATGAAATAAATTGCTAAGGGGATTTTTCCATTTTGAATTATGCTTGGAAAAATTGCTGTGTTCTTCGAGAATGATTTTCAGTAGTCATATAAAAAGTAAATTTCCAGTACTAAATTTTAGTCACATTTTAGATAGCATCCTACAGCCAATTTTTTTCTTCTCAAGTACTAACAATTACCCTAAAGGAACAGAGGGGTTATTGATAGAAGAAAAAAAATTCTTCAGAAGAGAAATTTTCATTACATTTTTTGCTCTTACCAGTAATTAGTTTGAGTGTTTACTGTTTTTTTATAGAGAAAAATGATGTAACATACAAAATCTGTTTTCATAAAATTATAGAATAACGTGGAGTCATTTCGCAATCAGCACCAATAGGAATAAATATCTATACTGAGATATAAAAAAAACAAAAAAAAGAGAGAGAGAAAAAGAGGAGAGAGAGACAGAGACAAAGGGAATGAGTGAAAAAGTGACAAAGAAAGAGACAGAGACAAAGAGAGTGAGTGAAAAAGTGACAAAGAAAGAGAGAGAGAGAGAGAGAGAGTGAGTGAAAAGTGACAAAGACAAAGAGAGAGAGTCAGTGAGTGAAAAAGTGACAAAGACAAAGAGAGAGAGTCAGTGAGTGAAAAAGTGACAAAGACAAAGAGAGAGAGTCAGTGAGTGAAAAAGTGACAAAGAAAAAGAGAGAGAGTCAGTGAGTGAAAAAGTGACAAAGAAAGACACAAAGAGAGTGAGTGAAAAACTGACAGAGAGAGAGTGAAAAAGTGACAGAGACATAGAGAGTGAGTGAAAAAGTGACAAAGAAAGAGAGAGTGAGTGAAAAAGTGACAGAGACATAGAGAGAGAGTCAGTGAGTGAAAAAGTGACAAAGAAAGACACAAAGAGAGTGAGTGAAAAAGTGACAAAGAAAGACAGAGAGAGAGTGAAAAAGTGACAAAGAAAGAGAGAGAGTGAGTGAAAAAGTGACAAAGAAAGAGAGAGAGTGAGTGAAAAAGTGACAGAGACATAGAGAGTGAGTGAAAAAGTGACAAAGAGAGAGAGTGAGTGAAAAAGTGACAAAGAAAGAGAGAGTGAGTGAAAAAGTGACAAAGAAAGAGAGAGAGTGAGTGAAAAAGTGACAAAGAAAAAGAGAGAGAGTCAGTGAGTGAAAAAGTGACAAAGAAAGACACAAAGAGAGTGAGTGAAAAACTGACAGAGAGAGAGTGAAAAAGTGACAGAGACATAGAGAGTGAGTGAAAAAGTGACAAAGAAAGAGAGAGTGAGTGAAAAAGTGACAGAGACATAGAGAGAGAGTCAGTGAGTGAAAAAGTGACAAAGAAAGACACAAAGAGAGTGAGTGAAAAACTGACAGAGAGAGAGTGAAAAAGTGACAGAGACATAGAGAGTGAGTGAAAAAGTGACAAAGAAAGAGAGAGTGAGTGAAAAAGTGACAGAGACATAGAGAGAGAGTCAGTGAGTGAAAAAGTGACAAAGAAAGACACAAAGAGAGTGAGTGAAAAACTGACAGAGAGAGAGTGAAAAAGTGACAGAGACATAGAGAGTGAGTGAAAAAGTGACAAAGAGAGAGAGTGAGTGAAAAAGTGACAAAGAAAGAGAGAGTGAGTGAAAAAGTGACAAAGAAAGAGAGAGAGTGAGTGAAAAAGTGACAAAGAAAGAGAGAGAGTGAGTGAAAAAGTGACAAAGAAAGAGAGAGAGTGAGTGAAAAAGTGACAAAGAAAGAGAGAGAGTGAGTGAAAAGTGACAAAGAAAGAGAGAGAGTGAGTGAAAAAGTGACAAAGAAAGAGAGAGAGTGAGTGAAAAAGTGACAAATAAAGAGAGAGAGTGAGTGAAAAAGTGACAAAGAAAGAGAGAGTGACAGAAAAAGTGACAAAGAAAGAGAGAGTGACAGAAAAAGTGACAAAGAGAGAGAGAGAACAAAGTGACAAAGAGAGAGAGAGAGCAAAGTGACAAAGAGCGGGAATGAGAATTACAAAGAGGAATACACACAGCGAGAATTACAAAGAGGAATACACACAGCGAGAATTACAAAGAGGAATACACACAGCGAGAATTACAAAGAGGAATACACACAGCGAGAATTACAAAGAGGAATACACACAGCGAGAATTACAAAGAGGAATACACACAGCGAGAATTACAAAGAGGGATACACAGAGTGAGAATTACAAAGAGGGATACACAGAGTGAGAATTACAAAGAGGGATACACAGAGTGAGAATTACAAAGAGGAATACACAGAGTGAGAATTACAAAGAGGAATACACAGAGTGAGAATTACAAAGAGGAATACACAGAGTGAGAATTACAAAGAGGAATACACAGAGCGAGAATTACAAAGAGGAATACACACAGCGAGAATTACAAAGAGGAATACACACAGCGAGAATTACAAAGAGGAATACACAGAGCGAGAATTACAAAGAGGAATACACACAGCGAGAATTACAAAGAGGGATACACAGAGTGAGAATTACAAAGAGGGATACACAGAGTGAGAATTACAAAGAGGGATACACAGAGTGAGAATTACAAAGAGGAATACACAGAGTGAGAATTACAAAGAGGAATACACAGAGTGAGAATTACAAAGAGGAATACACAGAGTGAGAATTAGAAAGAGGGATACACAGAGTGAGAATCAGAAAGAGGGATACACAGAGTGGGGGAAGAGACATTTCTGAATAAGTTCATCACTGTCCACACAATATGCAATGTCGTTCCAATCTCCAGTAAGTCAACTGAAATTCCATGGGATTGAGGACAATAGGCTATGGGTGACATGGTTAAATTTTGTAGCAGATCAATGCCCAATTACCCATCTTATCTTGTATTTACTAATGGGAGTTCCAGGAATGGCAGGCTGTGGATTATCCATTAAATTGGTTGCTATATCCTGAGCTTATCGTTACATTTATTTCTGTTTCAGCTTCTTCATATATAAATCAAACTTTCTAACATTTTTTTTCTATTTTCGGTGTATTTTCGAAATAGGAGATGGTTTACATAATGTTTTCTGCTTCTGACAGCGGTGTTGGCAGTGGTATGCGCTCACTGAGTGCTGTGCTGTAGAGTTTTAAACTTGCCATGTTCAGTGTTTACAGTTTTAACATCAATTTTTGACAGATATATGTATATATTATTATTATTTGCTTTTTTTATTGGTTTTAATTCTGTGGCATTAATAACTCCCTTTTTTAGTAACCTTATGTTGTGAAAAGTGACCGAAAAGGCTTGCCGAAGGTGACCAGAAGTGAAGAAAAAAAATGGACACTGAAAAAGAGGGGGCGAGCGAGTGATAAAAAAAAGAAAGAATAATCTTAAAGTGTTAGCATTTATTTTCAATAAATCATACATCTGAAATTAATCTCATCTGCAGGTTTTTTCAACCACTGTGTTTGCTTCAATTAAGAAAACGCCCAGCGAATCCATGTCTGAACATGTCAACCTAAGTCGTTTTGACCTTTAGAAAAAAAAGTCAATATATTTTTTATTTATTTATAGATATTGAAGAAGAGAAAAAGGGAAAGAAAATTTCATAATCACAAAAGAACTGAACCATGACATTAACGGACACCACTTTCTAAAAGGTAGGCAGGCCAATTTAGCAAAACAAACACACACCTTAACATAAAAGGAAAAAAACTTGATGTAAAAAAATAATCTTTAAAAATTTGCCAGGGGTTGGCGCAGTTGGACCTAGCGCCGCTACCGATGGGTAATCGTATACAAATGTTCTTATATACTTTCATAACAATACACTTACAGTGAAAGCATGTATACAAAGGTGGGTCAATACTTGCATTGTCTGGCATAGTTATTCGCTAAATTTTGATCGGAAATGTTCACTGAATAATGTTCAATTTATACAATTAATGGAGACGTGTTGGGTGAACTGCATTAACAAAGAAAGATATGGTATTGAAAAGAAATAACTGTTGAACAACAATAAATGCTTTTTTCATCATTTGACATCGAACTTATTGATACGCGCACACACACACACACACACACACAAGACAGAGACATGAGCAAAGTAGAAGGCTGCTTAGGGCCCCTGTGACCACCAGAGGGATCTCTAGAGCACTTGGAATGACCTACAAGGCGCTTGAGTGAGGGTTTTTCCAGCTCCGCTGCACCCAAATTTTATTTTTTTTAAAACAGGACAGATCTTTCATGTCTACAAGATCAAATACAACAATATTTTCCATAAGAAATTAAATTGATGGGAAATATTTTTTTTAAATTTTTATTCAGTGAAAGACCTGTTGTTTCAATAATATATGGTGGGTTAAGATATCCAATTCTAATCCTGTTAATAAAAGAGAGAGGGGGAAAAGAGGAAGAGAAAAAGAAAAGAGAAATAAAGAAAGAAAAGGAAACAAAAAACAGACTAGAAAAAAGGGAGAAGAAATAGGAAGGGAGAAGAAAAAGGAAAGAAGAAAAAAAGGGAGAAGAAAAAGGAAAGGAGAAGAAAAAAAGGAAAGGAGAAGAAAAAAAGGAAAGGAGAAGAAAAAAGGAAAGGAGAAGAAAAAAGGAAAGGAGAAGAAAAAAAGGAAAGGAGAAGAAAAAAGGAAAGGAGAAGAGAAAGGAAAGGAGAAGAGAAACTACGCGAAAATTTAAAAAAAATGTAATAGAGAAAGAAAAGGAAAGAAAACGATGAATATTAAATAAAAGAGAGGGAGCAATATAAAATGAAAGAAACAAAAGAAAGAAAAAATGAGGGGGGATTACCACTATCTTCCCTCGACGTAAAAAATCTCGAATTATACTTCATGCCAGTAAAGTAAAGGGAGGTAACTCACTTTGCACAGAGAAGGAATCTAGGTCAAGTATCACAGAGTATTTCTTGCATGAGTAAATTTGCTTCAAATCTAGGATATAAACAGAATTTGTAAGAACAAATTTTTATAAGAGCTTCTGTAAGCATAATTCACAAATAAATAATTCATTGGGAAACAAATCAAGATGATTTATTAGTGAAAAAAAAAAAAAAAAAAAGGAAAAAAAAAAGCTTGTAACAAAATAATTAAAACTCTCCTCAAAACACCGACCACAATCTGCTGATGAGAAATTATATTCATGTCTGTTCACAAGGAATTATGTTTGTAACAATTGCTGTTGAATAGAATTGGATTTTCTATTATATGAGTATTTCAAAATGAGTACACCATCTGCCAGTGTGTTTCATTATGTCTTACTTGATATCATTAGAAAAAAAAGCTGTGATACAAAAAAGTCATGTAACAGGTTATACACACACTTACATACGCATGCACACACTCACACACGTGTGTGTGTGTGAGTGTGTTGCATATGTGAGTTGATTTAAAATTAACCCTCCTTTCAAGATAGCCTCAGCTACCTAATTAGGTTCCCCTTAATCTCCTTCGTAGCCCAATAGCCAGCGATCGCAGGTAGCCAAGTCTAGAAAGTAGGCGGCTGGTAAATCTGGGTAGTGCAATGTTTTGGGAAAAAAGATGAAAAATAAAAATGGCATGAGAAGTGAGCAATGACTCCCACAATCTTTGTGAATGCAACGGTCACACAGTACATGAGATTACCTAATGACAACAGACTGCTGACTGAATAATCCCACAGGAATGTCTGTTTATGCATGCTCCGTAAGGTCCACTCTAATTGGCTGCCAAGTTCCATGAAAGCTACACAACTGGTTCTTCAGATGATAAAAATGGCTGAATACTCTCTGGACAGACAACATACATGGAAGGAAGATGATTGTGAAAGTTTGAATGAATAAACTATAAAGAATTTTTCATTCATTGAATAATCATTTCGGAATAATCATATTAGTGATCATGTTTTGAAAAATTGATTTCTTGCAAAATTAATTGAATACAATGACAATCAGAAAACCAATCACAAGAGCCAATAATTAGATTTTAATCACTGAATTAGCAATTAAATCAAATTAACTTATTTTTTCTTTCCAACTTTAGGTTTTTAACATAAAATGGAGGCCAAGTGTTACAGTTGCTGACCAGGTATTCTAATCTCTTGGTACTAAAACTGTCAATATAGTTTTCTCTAGTCTGGCTGGCTACATACGTATGTATGTGTCACATGTATAGGCAGCACCAATGGAGCTACATGGCTGAAAATTTGAACATATACCCATTATTATTCAGACAGGACAGTGTTTTATTTATCGATAAATATAAAGACGAAGATTTTGGATGAGGATATGTTTATAAAAGGACTTGATTATTTCATGTCTACTTACTACATACAAAACATTTCATCCGGTACGGAAACGTAATTGAAAGAGGACACTGTACTCTCTCTATCCTTACATACACACAAGGTGGATAGAATGGTGTTTTAGACATTGAATTTTTTTTTTGAATTCACTGCACAATTTTCATGAAATTTTTGGTTTTCATCAAATAATTTTATACTATTTTCCCAGGATACTTTACTGTATTCATTCATTTTTTCGTACATTTACAATTTTTGAATGGTAAAGTGTTTGTTTATCGGAAGGTTTGTGGAACAAGAGTTTTAGGCAGTGGGAGGGGGGGGGTCAGCAAAAATTATTTGCGGATTTAGTGCATTCACTAATGACAAAGGATAACTGTACCTTCAAATAGTTTTAATGACAGCTGAATTGCGGTTCACCACACAATCTTGCCCAGCCAGGCAGACAGGGTGAGACTATGCTAATACGAAAATTGATAGTTAAACTTTAAATTTCCGATATCCTTCATTAAATTGTTCTTGAAAGCATTGATCATTTTGAAGGAAATAGTCTCTTCAATAAGAGCATTCCAAGGTTTGATCACTCAAGTGGAGAAGAAATTATTTCTCAGCCCAGTGGATGTCTATACCTGGAGATTTTGACCATGTTCTTGGCTTTTTCTAGATAATGATGAGGTAAACATGCACTTGTCTGGACACTAAGAGAGAAGAATCTGTAGCCCAATCAGCTGGTTGGTTGTACGGGCCATTTGTTAGGCTATTGTGATTCAATATTCCAAAATATTAAAGTCAAAACTTATAGTTGCCACCCCTTCATCGTATCCATATTTTCAATCAGTTTTACATAGCATTGGCAGAGCTTTCTAGTTAAACATTGTAATCCCTTCATTTTTCACCTTTGATGGGTGCCATACATTCATTTTCACATTTAAGGGGGTGCTTTTCATGATCTTGCCACCTTCAGACAGTCACTTGTACTTTCTCATTACACCACACCTTATCTGGTCAGCAGAGGTGATCAATTCAAAAAATTGGAAAAAGTGGTGATCAATAGAAAAGTTGAAGAAAAAAAAGACAATTATGAGTAAATCTTGAAAATTTCAGCCCTCTAGCTCCATTGGTGTGGTTTGGACGCGTGATACATAGCCAGCTAGTCAGCCTGCCTAGCTTAAGAACTGATACATAGCTAGCCAGCTAGCCAAACATAAAAACTGAAGCAACCTATGTTGACCGTTTTTGATATACTAGAATCGTTCTTTTTTAATGAAATAAACAATTTAGTCGGAAGGTGGCATCAGGTCAGATAAAGCCGGGGAAAATACTTTGATACCTGAACAATGATTCTATGAATTTTATATGAGATGAAAAAAAGAAAAAAAAAAAAAAAAAAAAGGATTTATCAAAAACTGCCAAAACTTTTGCCTTAACCTGATAATGATCTTCAGGGAGTTTTAAAGTAAATTATGTGTTAGTTTTTTTTAATATTTAGTATATGTCCTAATTATTGAAGTAAATAAGTTTATTTCAACCTGTAATATTTTTATTTGTGGGGGAAGGATTTGGGCAAAAGAATATCTTCAAGGTAAGATCACACTCCCCATACAGAGCATGTGTTTTGAATGTATGTTATTTTCTTGAATAAAGACATTTTCTTCTTTGCTAGATTTGCCAAATTCTTCATGAATCATCTCACTCCATCATTTCAAGTTAGATGAGGGTCACATTTCTCTAGTTGGGATCCAGTGTTGTCCATCTCCTAGGCTAGAGATAGAGAGTCAACTCTGCTCTGATATGTAACCAGAACTGAGGGGAAAGGCAATAGATTCATACTTTTCCCAAAAACATAAATGTGAAGTCAACTGTCACAGCTGAAGTTTGAACTCTATTCACCGATTCCATTTTCCATGCTGCTTACCATTAGGCCACCTGCACTCCCAGATCTTCATTGGAAGTGTGGCCAAATTCAAAATCTTTTTTCATATGATTTCAGAGAAATGCAGTTTTAGACTATTTTCAACTGCACAATTGAACTGTTACTCATTCAACATTTTTATCAACAGAAAATAGTCCAAACAAAAAAAGAGGAAAGAAATTTGCAGCAAACTTTTGAAATTTTCCAGTTATTTTTCTCTTTAAAAGTTTCTCTCAAAAATCATGTTATTAGCTTTTAGCAAAGTTTTTTTCCCTCAGTGGTATTTGAATAAACATTATGAAATTTTTTATTAACCGAACTTCATATTTTTTGCACTGGTTATTGAAAAGTGTGTGAGTGGACACCTTTAGTTAAAGATCATAGATAATTATTTTCTTTAGAAACGTCACCTACACTTTCAACATAGGTTTCTTCAGTTTTCAAGTTGGTCTGACTAGCTATGTATCATGCAAAAAGGCTGCATAGAGGACTCAAAAGTAATAAACATTTTTAAATTCTTCCCCAGAAATGCATTTTTAGTTTGGTTCAAAAGAGCCATCATTTTCAGTTCAGCAGCTTTCACACTTGCTTCTAGAAAATGAAGACTTTTTTAGTGATCACTGTCCAACAACAGGCAAGAGATGTAACTTATTCATTGATCACCCCATTTTCAATTTTTTTAAATAGATCACCCCCAAAGCGACATGCTACTAAGAGATGTTGGTCCCATGACAGTATCTGTTAAGTGACAGGTTTTCCTCATTTTTCAGGTAATATTTCTTGTATACAAATGAGAGTTAGAGTTTCAACTGAAAGCTATCTCTTTCTTTCTGAATTTCCATTTTCCAATCAATGGCCCATGACTGGATTGGCTAAAAGCCATTGCATTGAAAAGCAACAGAAAGATAAAGAAACTTTGTTAAAAATACTAGTGTGGTGCCTGTTCCGAAAGTTGTGTCTTAAGATGAGGACTATATATGTGAAACAACCTGCCATAATTGTCATGTAAAATGATTTTGAAAGAAACACTAGTGTATTTTCATAATTAGTAATTAGTAAAGAGTGACTCAAGGAAGATAATTTACAGAAACTACAAAGCTAGTGTTTTAGAGATACTGATATTAAGAGATGCAGAGCCTCCTTGTGTTTTCGTTTAATGGTTAGTGTTATACAGAAATATTTATCTTCAGATTTCTCAAGAATAGTTGATCCAAAAAACAAAAAAAAAGCACACTCACACAAATTTCTTCTCAGTCGTGAAAAGATATCAAAAGAAGACATGATGAAAAGAAGATTGAAGTTTAGTTAGGGATTCATGATTTTAAAAATCATACAGTTGTAAATCATTTTATATGATACGGCTATAATTATTTGAAATTATGGATTTATAAGTTTATAGTCATGAATTGATCATCTTGCTATGAATTGCTATAAAATCATTCTGAAAAAAAGCAATAAAATCATTTAAAATTATGGATTTATAAGTTCATAGTTGTGGATTCATTATCTAGCATCGGATTTAGCAAAATGGATCGACTAAAAATCATTGATAGAAAGCAACAAAAAAAAAAAAAAAAAAAAAAACACACCTTGTCAGAAATATGAAATAAACCAAGATGGATAAAAAAAAAAACAGAATGACCATATTGAATGACCTAAAAAACCTGGGAGAATAGTTCACAGTGTCAGGGTGGATTTTCATCTTTTCTGTAAGGCGTGCCTGCAAATAGCATATTTACTACGTAAAATGTAGTTTCTTTGTTTTTTTACATTAAAAAAGAAAAGAAAATGAAAACTTTTGTTTTTATCATTGGTTACTTTTTATTCAGATAATGTCTGTGGCTACGTATGCACGGCAACCTGTGCGTGACTATTTTTTTAAAGTGGGAGGGCAATTGCAACGTGATGATCCCACTCATAAGGCTCCCCAAGGTCATTTTCAATGGTACAATCAGACATCATAACAGGCTGTAGGAGTTGACAGGCTGAGTTTACTATCCGTCTGCCTTCAGGGCTCAACTCCTGGTTTTAAATCAGTTGACTCCAAGACTGCTTGCCAACCAAAGAGAGCCCATTCTATCCTATACCTAAGTAAAGGACTACCACTGTCCTGCTATTAACACATAGCTGAAGAAAAGTAGATTCATGCCTTCCCTCAAGGGCATTAGTGCTAAGTGAACGCAGTCTTCACTAAAACAGAAAAAATAGTTTTCACCAGAACACTTATACTACTCTGTCCTTCCTATTATTAGAGAGATCTGGTTAGTCACTCAATAGACACTATCATGAGACCAACATCGTTTGGCAACATACCATGTTGAGGATGATCAATTGAAACATTAAAAAAAATGGGCGATCAATGAATACTTCTGTCACCTTTTATTGGACAGTAATCACTAAAAAAGTCTGAATTTTCAAAACCGGTCAGGCAAAAAATTTAGCATAAACTTTTATTGTAAACTGAACCCCCAATTAAAAACTCCGGATGGGTTTGAGAGAAAAAGAAAAGCCTTTTCTATATATAATAAGGAGTAAATGTTTAAATTTTCAGCCCACTAGCTCAATAGGTGTGGCCTACACACGTGAGACATAAACAGTCAGCCAGACCACCTTGAGAACTGGATAAACCCATCTTGACAGTTTTGATGATAATTTCAGTTGATGATTTCTTATATTGGCAAATGTATCACATAACAGGCTCTGAGCTTTGGCTTAGTTGGAAAGTTGAAGACTAATTTTGATATTGGAAACAGTCAATCAAAGCTATCAACAAAGTTTCTTCAGTTTTCAAGACATCTCAAAGAATAGGCTACGATGGATTAGTCATTTACTAAGAATGAGTGATGAAAGAATCCCCAAGAAGTTTTTGTATGGAGAGCTTGCTAATAGAAAACATCATTCCCTCATAAGCAAAAGATAAGGTACAAGTGATGTCTGACGGTCTCACTTGAAGCCGCAAATATCTCAGATGTTGACTTGGCAGAAACAAACACATCGTGGAAAGTTAGATTCAAGGAATCTTGCATTAGAAATGAAAAATTGAGGAGAAATGCCCGGGAAGGTTCTGACTTTGAACATACCGATCACAAAGGTGACTGCTACAAGCTGACATATTATATCGGTGAGAGGGCCTGCCTCAGCAAAGCTGGAGAGAAAAGTCATCAACGAATCCATGAAAGCTGACAACGGTTGAATTATTAAATAGCTACAGATCACAACACCTGTTCTGTCTGTGGGAAGGAATGGCAAGTTAGCAGGAAGGCTCAAAAGGTATGGCAAAGTATGTGGAAATCGTATACCAGGTACCCGTACAATGAATTCTCTTGCCTGCCAATTTTGCACCAGAAATTTTAAATGGAAAATCCAGAAGTCTTTGTGTACAAATGAGATTTCTTAGTTCATTTTGACATTTTACAAGTTCATCCTAGCTTCTTCTGAAGAAAAATCATGGATGTACAATGAATTGTTCTATATAATCTATGAGGGGAGAATATAGATTCTCAATAATTAAGTTTAGCCCCAATGCTAAAACCTTACCAACCCCCAAACCTATATTAACTATATTTAGTATATTTGATCTACATTTAGAGATGAAAGCTGACACTTGACACATACTCCCAGGTGACCAATATAGTGACTTCAGGAAAAGATTTTAAATTTCCACTCAGTTATTACATCACCAAAGAGATGGAAACTGATAGACATAATAAACACTTGAAAACCAATCAGTCCACTTAGAAGACACATCATCTGAGTTTCTACCATTTAAAACTCTTAATATCTACTTGATTTAATCACTAAATCTGGCCACAACCAGATTTGGACTCTCTATAACAGACAATTTCTTGTACATCCATCACTTTTTTCCAGAAGCTAGGATGAACTGGCAAAATATCAAAATAAAACTAAGAAATCTCATTTGCACACAATAAGATCTTCTGAATTGTCATTTCACTCAAATACATGTATATATGTTTGTGTGCGCATACACGATGGAGATGGGGTTGGTTTAACAATTATCAACATAGAAAAAAAATTGGTTACGCGAATTCAAATTTTGACCAAGGCTGTTTATGCTCTATGACTACTTTTCCCTCTGCTTTATCAACTCAACATATATTTTGACGAGGTGACATCATTATAGCATGCCACTATGGTTGACTGAAGAGAGTGGGTGAGTGAGAACTTGAGAAAACCACTTTCCCATAATTCTGTTACAGTTTGACAAGCACCAATTGTGAGTGTATTACATGTAACAACACACTTACATATACAGACACATACATATATCATATATGCACCCTCCCATAAACACAGCTATAACACATCTATATAAACATATACATACCCACATACATATATCATATATGCACCCACCCATAAACATAGCTATAACACATCTATATATATATATATATATATATATATATATATATATATATATATATATATAACAACACGCCTACATATATATGTAAGTATATCACTAGATTGGACAGTTTATACCGATAGAAAGTGATAATTGTAGAAACATTATAAAAGAAAACATATTTCGTCTGGCACTGGAATTAACCGAGAAGCAAATCAAATAGCCAACTATGTAAATAATGATATGAGTGGTATACAGGACTTGAACCCATATCCAGTAGAGGGTGGTCTTAATGTGACTGCTCTGACGACTGAGTTAACAGCACTCTTGGTAAGCAGGAGTTTCAAATTGCGCATTTAAACCACCCATCTCTCTACTCTGCGGTTAAAGGCATAAATATTTACACACACACACATATATATATATATATATATATATATATATATATATATATTGGAAAGCAGGAGTTTGCAATTCATATGCACACAAAAATGCATATAACAATGCACCTACATGCATATATATTATCACACAGCTATATGTAACAACATACCTGAAAATACAAATTTATGCATATACACACATTTCAAACATCACACCTATATACAACATCATCAGTCTCATAATATGTCGTTAGACATAGACCTTCCCCAGGATTCACCACACTTCTCTATCGTAGGCGTTGCTGAGCCAGTACTTTCTGAATTTGTCTAGCTCGTGTCTCTATCTAGAACATAAATGTTCACAAACGTGAAACAACATACCTACAATCACAGCATACATATATATAAAAAACATACCTAACACTCCTATACATATAATCACAACACCCCTGCATATATAATAACACACCTATTTATATGTATGCATGTGTGTGTGTGTAATGTATAATTGTCACTTGAATCTTAACATTGACGAGATTAAAAAAGAAATGCAATTGCAAACATGGAGGAAGCTGTTTATTATAATCACTGATAATGTTATCAAATGGTTATTGCTATCAAAATCAGTTATTATATCCTTTACTTAATTTTATCAGCTGGTTATAGTTATGTTATTACATAAAGTGATCATAATAAGTGACTTCTTCTGTATAATCAAACTTTTGACAAACTTCAACAGAATTATGGGAAATATCCAAAGTAATTTTAGGGTTCAAATTCCATTTCCAAAAAACAAATTGGAAATACTGGATCAATATCAACATCCTTGGCACCAGACAAATTCAGAGGAGATCAAAGAAAAAGTCAGGGAGAAATGTTATCAACCACAGAAAAAATAATGGACAGCCGCCAGGTTGAATAGCCAACAAGTCATGAACCTGTGGGCAAACTAATTATTTGAAAATTCAACAAATGAAAGTTGTCATGGAGCCAGTACCAAAGTGGGAAGGAATATGAACTAATTCAGAGTTTTAAGGAAAGAATTTGGCAAGAAACACAAGAAAGGAATAACTTCCATTTGAGGACATAAGAACCAAAAGATTGAATACCTCATAATGAAAAGACCTCATGAGTTCTCTTGTTGAATCATTCACTGAACCAGAAATAATTTATAAACAGAAACGTGCTTACAATAATTGCTGTGTTTGCTCAATTAAAACCCTTAAGCTGTTTCCGTACAGACTTTATAGAAAACATTTAATGAATAAATTTTTTATGTTCATAACCAAAATTTGCCATCTGGGTTCCAAGAAATAAAAAAACGCAGTAATTATGATCACAGTAATAATGAAACATTGATATTTAGATTAAGGTTTTTTTGATGCTGGACTTGACACGTCAATCCTGACAAAGGTTACAACAGCTATTTGGCTGGCACTGCCAGGTAATGTGAAGTGAATGAAAAGACAGTGCATGACTCATGGACTCATCCATCCTCATTTTTTTGTCTACAATCTTGACACTACAAAGATAACTGGTGATAGGGAAAGTTGGTTTCATGCCTTTCCCAAGTTCATTGGTGGGGTGTTATATACATCTCCTTTTATTCTTTTAGTCACCTGGTGTTATGTACTTGCAATGTGCCATTCTTGCCACAGACTGGACACAAATCATTTCCCAATTAACGTTTCTGTATCTGATTGACACCGTGACATGAACTTCAAGTTATTTGAACTGTAACACCTGCCTTCGACTATGTGTCACTCATAATGACTGACACTCAACTGTAGACCATTTATACACCTTGGCCAACAGCCGAACAGAAGTGGCAGGAGGAGACATTACAGCAGCATTTAGTGTAGTTTCATTCAACTATTCAATATAAGGATATTTACTAAGCTACTATTTAGTCTGGCATGAGGGCAAAAGGAGAATTTAAAAGATTGTGTTCTACCATGATGATATAGATTTCTATATCTTTTACCGAGCAAATTAAAAAGTAAAGCATGCAAATTAAAAAATACCATCAATCTATGATTACTTAAAATTTTCATTCCTATCTCTGGACATTTTTTAAAAAAAAGGAGGGAAATGGTATGCTAGGACCCACTGGAGCTGTCCCTCAATTTACACCTGTATGTGATAACTCATTTCAGTGATTCAGTTCATTTGCCTTTTCAATTTGCTTGGTGTATTTTCTAATTTGGCTGCCGTTGTTTGTAATTAGGCAGCTGTCATTTCTTTATTGGTTGCTGTAGTTTTTCATTTGGTTGTCATCATTTTTTATTTGGTTGCCATATTCTAAAATCTGGATGCTGTATTAGCATGATGATATGAATTTCTATACCTTTTACCAAGCCGATTGAAAAGTAAAGCAAGCCGATGAAAAAAGATGAAAAATACTGTCAATCTACGATTGCTTAAAATTTTTATTCCTTTTTCTGGACATTCAAAAAAAAAAAAAAAAAAAAAGGAAGTGGTGTGTCTGAACCCCCTGGACCCATCTCTCAATCCATGCCTGTATGTGATTATTTGTTTTCAGTGGTTCAGTTTGCTTGTCTTTTCAACTTGCTTGGTGTATCTTCTAATTTGGCTGCCATCATTTTTAATTTGGCTGCTGTCATTTCTTTATTGGTTGCAGTCGTTTTTAATTTAGTTGCCATTTTTTTTTCAATTTGGTTGACGTCATTTTCAATTTGACTGCCATAATTTAAAATTTACACACCGTATTTGCTCGATTCACTTTTCGATTAGCTTGAGAAAAGGTATAATGCACATTATATAAGTTTGCCTTCTGTGTGCCAAGAAGTCAGAAAAAATAGCAATGATAATGATCAGAGAGTGAGTGGATGTTTGTCTATTATCCAGCCGAGCCAGTGAAAATACTATGGCCTTGGATAACTGATGATGAGGCTGTACAGGAGAGTTATATGCCTTTCTTTTCCCAAGGGAATTATTGTGAAACTCAGTATGCAGATTTCATTGACCCTGATGCCAATCGCCACATCACACCTCCATACATAATTACTATACACGACACAAACTAACACAAATGTATCAGAATCAAAGACTTATAAATATTTACAGATATACATACATTCGCACCAATCAGATGTTGTTCATAATTCATAAGATATTGGAGAAGGGAAATTTGATTTGCAATCTAGGAACTGATTTTGGTGCATTAATTTAGCACCACTAGTATGTACCCCATGATATCACAGGTAGGATTTGTCAAACAAATACATTAAACTATGCCTGGCTAGTCACTCAATAGAGGTCATCATGCGACCACTGTCTTCCGGCAGAAAGCCATGGGGGTGATCAGTTAAAAGATTAGAAAAAGGAGTGATTAATAAGTTATGTTTCTTGCCTCTTGTGGGACATTGACCACTAAATAAAGTCTGAATTTCCCAAAAGCAAGTATGAATGCTGACAACACAAAGAAGGAGACCGATTTAGCATAAGCTTATATTGCAAATTGACCCCCCCTCCTACTAAAGACCTGTTCAGCAGGTGGGTAAAAAAAAAAAAAAATGTACATGACTGGCCAGCTGGAAAACTGGAGAGACCTTTGTTGACTGTTGATAGATGGTAGTAATAAGATTTTCATTTGCTCTAATGATGATATATTTAGTGACACTAACTTCTGGCTGTAGATGAAAAATGAAACAATAATCATGGCTGTATTTAAGCACTGACTGCATTCAAATCTGGTAGAGAAGGCAAGGTTTTGGCCCCTTTTTTTCCCATAGCTGCCTACTGACTTAACTCCCTTGCTTCACCTCACACATTCACTATACAAACACTCAATATTTCTGGCAGTAGGGGAAACAATTGATGATTAACCTAAATTCATACCAACAAACTCCAAGTGGTATTTCAAGAAGGGTAACTTGGATTTAGGTTACTTCCCTTGCACTTTTTGGTATTTGAAAAGTTTTTCTCCAATTACATTTTACAAAAGAATTCCACTTTTTAAAATACTCCTCAGAGTTCCACGACAGTTACAAACATTCAATGAATCTGAGAGTAAAACATTGAATTTCATAATTTTTCCATCAAGAATTTATTAAGTCAAATTTTGACATTCAGTCTGCATGTTGTGCATTGAAAATCAAGGAGAAAGGGATTGTCAGTGGTCAGAAATGAAGGCTAGCATTACTGAGAGAATAGTGTTATTATATTTATGATTATCATTTTGTAGCGGTGTTTTACAATAGAAATGCACTGCATATGATTTTGATATAGGAATGCATTGTAAATCATAAAGAAAGGGATTGTCAGGGGTCAGAAATTGATACAAACGTTACTCAGAGAATAGGTTTATCATAGGTATAATGTGAATTCATTGTAAATGAAATTATCATAGAAATGTACTGGAAATGAGGGGAGAAAGGGATTATCAGTGGTCAGGAATTAAGGCAAGTATTGCTTACAGAGGTTACAGGGTTATGATATTTATGATAATCAAATATATTGCAAAGAATTTTTGTCCCATTTTAATAGAATCATAAAATATTTTCAATTTTCTGAAATAGTGATATTAGTTAGTCACTCAATAGAAACTGTCATATGACCAACATCTTTTGGCAACACACCATGTTGGGGGTGATCAATTCTAAAAAATTGGTATCGTCGGTGATCAATATATAAGTTACTTTTCTAAACTTTTGTCGGGCAATGATCGCTAAAAAGTTTGAATTCTAAAAAAACAAGCTGGACACAAACTGAGGGGCCAATTTGGGATAAACTTAGATTACAAATTGAACCCCCCATGAAAAAATTATTCCGAGAGGTTAGGGTGGGGGGGAATAAAAAACAAAAACAAAAAAAAACCCAAAGGAACTTTTTTTTCAAAACATAAGGAGTGGATGTTTAAATTTTCAGATCTATAGCTCCACTGGTACAGCCTGTATACATGACACATGTCTACATGAATAGCCAGCCAGAATCACTCAAAAACTGAAGAAACATATGTTCACTTATGTCTATAGTTTTGGTTGACTATTTTCCCTAATGCTAAAGCAAACAGAAATAAATGACCTCGACCTGGCTGTCTCTAATGCAGGGAGTGGGAGCCAAAAAATGACACACTGCCCTACATCTTATATAAAAAATGACTGTAATCAAGATTATTGCCACAACCCCCTGGACTCCCAATGAGACTGGAAGATTTACTCTGTGTCCCAAATACCTATCCTACTTTTATTCTTTTCAATTTTGCAAGCCAAAGGTGTGTCCTTGAGGCTGGAATGTTTTTTGTACTCAGCGTCTTACTTGGCCAAGATTACTTTTCTTTTTTTTTTCAAAGACCTACTCAGTATGTATTCTTCTTTTCCTTAAAATTGCTCAAAAATTGGAGAGCATCCTTGAGACAGGAGCATCCTCCATGCTTGGAGAAATGTGGTGATACAATAAATGCCTTCATTCAATAAAGGCAGATAAGAAAAAAACAGACCAACACAACCAAGAAGAATTCACTCGTTGTCAGAGCAATTGATTATGAATTCACATGTCACATATATGTGGGGAGGGAAGCCAAGAAATTTTGCTCAGATAAGAGTAAAATCTCATTTATATTATCACCGCAGTTATTTTTTCCTTACTAGCAATTTACCTCCCAAAGACTCTCAGCACTGCTCGATCCAGCTAACTCAGTAATGTGGTAATGCAAAAAGCTGCTGGGAAGAATCAACATTACTAGCCATACTTGGACTCAGACACCAACCCCTGGCACCAGTGAGAAATATGCAACTATCACAGCTACCAAACAGGCCTGGACTACCACACCAGCAGTTTATGAAAGCTATATCATAGGTAGGATTTATTCAACAAATACATAAAAACTTTCATTCATGATTATATATATATATATATATATATATATATATATATATACACAAACACACATATATATGAATAAATAAGTAATGGAATGGGGATTTGCTACACAAGCATGTTTATATTTCTACCCTGTTTGGGGTTCTTCAGGTGAATCACCTGAATCAGATTCGCCTGAAGAACCCCAAAGAGAGCAGAAACATGAACGTGTTTGTGTACCAAATCCTCATTCTATCATATTTTAAGCACAACTCTAAAGCAACTTGATATCTAAAATTGAATGTATCGAGCGCCTCATGGAATAAACCCATCATACATCAGATATTGGATTTTTTATATAATATAGTATAGCATCCCTGATTTGTTCAGCATTATATATATACATATATATATATATATATATATATATATATATAAACACAGCTTATATTATTCTATGTAGTCATATTTTACATATCTATGTTCAAATTTGTTATCTGGGCAACTATAGCAAATTATGTAGAAATATACCAAAAATGCTGTCAAGAGGGAATTAACAGCTTTAAAAAGTAGGATTGACCATTACTATCTATCCATCCCTAACACAAAAATTTCTATTTTTTTCAAGCAAATTTCAGCACTTAGTTATTGGCTGTATCTGCCACTGTCAAGGATGCACTCCCCCATTTCGATGGCAACATTTAGAAAGGGAAAACTGGAAAAAGGATTGGCCAATAGAAAAAGTAATTTTTGGTCAGTGTGACAAAGGGGAAATTTTGGAAACTTTTTCGGTGAAAAAAATATTGCGTTGTCAACACAAGGAAGTGCATTTACTCACAATTTCCTGCTGGAAACAAAATGATTTCATTCAGAAAAGCTCCTTGTGTAGGATATTGGTCATAACTAACAGGACAGATGAAAAGCTGATTGCAAGTCACGTAAAATTGGAAAGTTGGATGATAAGCAAAAAGGTAGAAATTGTAAATCAGGATAAAGACCTCGTAGTAGATGAGAGCTTTATTTTTGGTTTTATTATGCAAAAATACAGAGTTTGTATGATTAACTTATATCCAAATATATCTTCAACATCAAAACCATAAGGGCTGTTTTGTATGTTTTTTTTTAACTGATGAGAAATTTGACAGTTCTCTAAAGCCAAAAAGTTTTTCATTCACTCTAAATTTGAATTGGTTCATAGCATTCATAAGAAGGATAGAAGGATAGTGAGAATGATTGAAGAAAGAGGACCATTTGTTTTTCCTCTTACATCACACAATGTCATACTATTCATTTTTTTGGATCAATTCTCAAGATGAAAAAATAGAAAGTACAATATATATATATATATATATATAGAAAGTACAATATATATATATAATGTGTACTGTAGAGAGTGAGACAGACTTGGGAGTGAAGTGTTTGGTGGTAAGGTTTATTAATCCTTACTTATAAGTCAATAGTCCATACATGTTTCGGGATTCTTCCCATCATCAGTGGTGTGTGCTGTGTGAGTGTGTATTAAAATGTACCATGTGGAACCAGAGTCCACTGCCAGGAGCTATGCATTGTGGGTGAGTTGTGTTGTCAGGGCTGCTGGAGGCCTCCTGCTGAGTGAATATATATATATATATATATATATATATATATATATATATATATATATATATATGAAAATATCTTTTATTTAATTCTTGATGAACAGATCATTATTGTTTCAGACGTTAAAATAGGGATTGACTAGAAAATCAACTGGAAACAAATGGTTTGATTACAGTAAAACGTTTACAAATGTTATCGAAATTGTGTTGAAAATGTTGCAGGTTTTGAACAAAATCTGTTCTTTTCCTTGTTTCAAATTCTGCTAAGAACTTCTTTATCAAAAAATAGATGTAAAACTCATCCAGTTCTTTGCTCAAGGAAGACTGCAAGAGAATTAGAGAATTTATCATTAGAGACAATTTCTGTAATCATTCTGAAGCTGTCATCAATCATTTTCAAACAATTTATTCTAGTTGCTTCTGGATATACTTGGGAGTCTACAACATTCTTCAGTGGTATACAAAAAGATTTGGTAGCATTTTCTTCAATATCACCAAAGATTAGTGATGTGTTATTTGATCTTTGAACAGATAATTTTTATGCCACATCAGAAAAACATGTCTACTTCAATGATGTGTAACAGCCATCTAAAGAACTGAGTGAATTGTAACTTTCAAGGGTTGTTCGAGCTTGTCCATTGGTTAATGTATACCATAAGGTTTGCATATGCACTTTGTGGTTCCACTTATATTAGCCCAGTTTCGTTATTTATTAACCATATCCAATATATTATACATATATATGTATTATTAAGAAATGGATACATAACACTCAAGAATACCCATCCCAAAACAACCCCTAAAACACCCATATCTGCTGCTACTACTTCGATCAAAGATGGGAACCCTTTCCAAAACATGTATATCACATTAATTAATTGATTAATTAATTTGTCAATTGATTAATTGACTAATACAGTCTCTATATACTTTTACTCCTGAGTTTCTCATTCCCAATAGTTCATTTTATACACATAAATGTATGTATACAATCGTCACAATAAATCCATTCTTTCTTCTCCTTAATAATAATATGATATATATATGATTTTTTTGTAATGATGAATGATAAAAAGTTATGCACAACTAAAAGTAAATAAGGGATCAATCCTCCAGATGGCAAAAAATGACTGAGTGGGAGAGTTTTGAGAAGAATTCAGGTGCGTGCGCACACACACATACATATATATATATATATATATATATATATACACGCAGATATATATATATATATATATACATATATATCTTTATATATAACAAACAGCCTAGTTTGTTTTTAATAGTCTAACATAGCCTTTTGGTTTGTTGGAAATGACCTTGCAGCTTCACTCACATGCTACAATACTGTGACATTTATCCAAAAGTTCAAACTGGCCGAGAAATTTCATCCTAGCTTTGTATCCAAAGTATAATATAACTTCTGTCAGATTTCCTCTGAGTGCAAAACTAAAATTCTACATCCTGTTCATATTGTTTAGGTGGAACAATCACAAGTGATCTGAGAAACCCTCATCAGGTTGCAAGTTAGAATAAATAGTATTTGTTTTACAGATTTATAAGCAAAAAGACAAGAAAGTTGATTCTATTTTCTGTGTTGCAAACCATTTGGCCAACTGCACCTCCTACCAACAGAAAAGGAGTATAATATTACTCACTAGCTACTTATGATATGACAAGTTGGATAAAAATGTTTCCTTATCTATCAAAACTTTCATTTACTTTAATGATTACATTTAGAGGGAACAAATGCCATTATTTTCACTGTATACTCCATGTGTGAACTAACATAGTGAATATATTAATATCCGTACCTTGCATAAATAAATCACCATCTGTGCTTGTCATCATCAACTGTCTATTAGTGTCCGCTGTTGGACATTCACTTTCCCTAAGATTTGCCAGACCTCTCTATCATGGACATTGCGGAGCCAGTGCTTCCTGAATTTATCTAGCTCGTCACGCCATTTTTCTTTCTGTCTGCCACAGCTTTGCACCTGATCACTGGGGTTCCAAGTTGTGAGTCGTGATATCCAGTGGTTGTCTGCCATTCTTGCAGCATGTCCAGCCCATTGCCATCTGAGTTTTCTAACAGTTTCAATGATGTCTCGGACTCCTGGATTCTCTCTAATATACTGCGCTATCCTATGATTTCTCCATGTGATGTTGAGTGTAATTTGCTCATGTGAACATTGCAGGGTTCTCACAATCTTCTGGTTATGTTCCATGTTTCAGCTCTGTATATGAAGAGGATGCATTGGTTGTATACCCTTCTTTTTAGGACTACTGGGATTTTCTTGTTTTTGAAAGTCGAGTTTGCTCTACCGAAAGATTACAATCTTGTGTGATTCTTCATATATACCAGAACTAACCTTCTAAAATCAATTTTTAAAATAGATCTTTTATCTAAAATTATCTTTTGAAATATATACACATAAGATTGAGACATTGTTGGTCCTTAAATAACCATAGAGACCAAAAAAAACATTTTTTAGGTGGTGAATAGGGGTGTATTCATAATGTGACCAGGAGTGCCCAGAGATGCACACACTCAGATAGGCACAGACAAAGAGAGGAGAATTTGTAGCCAACTTGGCTGGGCTATTTGCGGGTCCATGCTGAATCAATAATTCAAAGGTTTGATCATTTATTACATATCTATGTTCTGTTGAAAACTCATGCAAATAAGAGCTATACCACAAGTGGCTGGTGAGGCCGATTCAGGCTCTGAAGTCTCTCTCACAGATGGGAAACCTGACTGCAGACCCATTGGATGGAAAAATGGCAGCTCAAACCTTGCGAGGTGTGTGTTTTCACTCAGCTTAGACAATTTTCCTGGCTTCTACTGCATTGGCCCCTATTTGATCTTACTCCACTACATATAGCAGTTGACGTCAACATCCAGTTTTTAGAGGGATGTCTTCAGGCTGTCCTTAGAGCATTTTTTCTGCCAACTGACCACTTTTTGGCTAAGCTGAGTCTTCCATACAGAAGTAGCTATGGTAGGCAATCATCGGTCAAGTGCACTACATGGCCAGCCCATCTGACTTGTGCTTTCTGCAGGAGAGTGCGGACATTTCCGTACAAAGATTATTATATACAATATTAATTTGGCTGAAATCCAGGTTATTTCACTCATTTATGATCCAGTGTTGCTTCAATCTCAGCCTGGCAAAATGTTCAATCATTGCGATTAATGCTTTTATTATATTATATAAATTAATTACAATACAAATCATTGATAAGAAATGATCAACATTTGCAAATGCAAAATTAGAAAGTATCTGTACTTGAATAAAACAAAAATAACGTTTTTTTATCATAAGCCAAAAAATAAGATCAAAGCGATTTTATTAATAATTTTTTATTATTATCTACCATATTATTTATCTCAATTTTTGCTGCTTTTTTTATTGCAACTTAACTTTCCATTCGGTAGTGCGTAAATAAAATAACAGCACAGATCGGGATAAAGAATATGTCCCCAGTGAGAATGAGACTCATAACCCTCTATACTGAACTACAAGAACTAGTGGCAAGCGAGAGTCAAAATCAAACCTTCGAACGTGTCTTCTATCCCGATCTCCCCTGCACCATGTAACTAGTAGTTTAGTATAGGTACCTAAATCTATCCATTTATCTTTCTTATTTGTACGGTCAATTTAACTGTTCACTGCCAAAGGGAAACTGTCCTTGGTTTAGTTGAAATAAAAAGTAACAAAAATCAAGATAAAAGGTATATAGTAGGAAAAAAATTAATAATAATGATTTACAATGCTTCATCCAATGTAAATAAGTAAATACATGAAAAGCTCTTAAATTTTTTCATTTTATGTAAGTAAAGGCATAAGACAAAAAATACATTTGTAAAATTTAGATTGAACAACCAAAGTCATCGAAGATGGCAAAGGGTTCTGTACTTTTTTTGAAACTTTCAGAGATTGTTCAAGCTTTCATATGTGCATATGTTTTTTTGTTCCAGCACTCCTGTCCATACCATTTTGTCTACAGACTTTAAAAATTGGCATCAGTATTCCACTACATCCCTTGTTATTTTCATTTATTTATCTAAAAAAAAAAAAAAAAAAAAAAAAAAAAAGAAAAAGAAAAAAAGCTTTTGACTTTTGAGCCATATTTTGATTGTTTTTTGTTCCAGCACTCCTGGCCATACCAACGGCCTAAAAAGATTGGCATTGGAACTTCAGCAGACCCCTGCTAAAATTATACTTTTTTTTTTTTTTTTTTTTTTTAAAGCTTTTCGACCGGGAGGGAGGGGGCTTATTACAACAAGTTTATCAACAACATCTAGATTCTCCAGAATCTAGAGGTTTCTTTACTCCATTCTAGATGTTTTCCAGTGGAAAATTACAGTAATGTCATAAATAGTTTTCCAATTGTTGACTGCGATGGTGAGTTAGAATATATTTTAGTCTGAATTTCACGGACAAATCGTCCTTACAATTTTTATCATCTTCCTTGTTTTTACCACAACGTTTCAGCCAGTGCACCCTCTGATCTTCCTCCAGGGCCTGTTATAGAAAACTTGAACAGAACCCTTCATTTGATCCATGTGGTAAAGTTGTTCTCATCATTGATAAGTGGTAAAAAAAGAACAAAATATTCTCTTGCGTCAAATGAAAGTTTTCATTAAACATTCCTGGAAATGTGACCGACACTTGACAAAGTAGGATGAAGATGATAAAGATCTGGAGATTAGTCAAAAGGAATCATTGTATAAGGTTTATTTCTGTTTGGAAATTGGAAAATTAGAGACCATCAACCAAAACTGTCAACATAAGTTTCTTCAGTTTTCAAGTAGATCAAGTTGGCTGGCTAATCATATATCACAAGTGCAGGTCATGTAACAAATGGGCTAGAGTTCTGGAAATTTGAACATTCACTTCTCATTATGTCTAGAAAATATGTTTTGTTTGTTTTTTAATTCCCCACCAATTAGTTGTTAGTTGGGGGTTCAATTTGCAATGTAAGTTTCTGCTAGATTGATCCCTTAGTTTGTGTTGAGCAGTATTCACACTTGTTTTTGGAAAATTCAGAATTTCAAGTGATCACTACCCAACAAAACATGAGAGAAAAAATTTATCTGTTGATCACCCTCAACATGACATGCTGCCAAAAGACATTGGTCATGTGGTGGTTCCTATCGGGTGAATAACCAGACCTGTTTTTGTTTCTCTTAGCATTATCTTTTTTCAAATACCAAAGAGGATGTTCATTATAATCATGGATAATGTTATCAAACAATTATATCTATCAAAATCAATCAGTCCAAACATTATTTAAAATGAACTGAAAATTATCTGCTAATTTAAATCAAAGTTCCAGGTATTGTTATCAACATCTTCAAGTAAATCGTATTTTAAAGTGGCTATATTGAAACATCTGTCATCTTAATTGCAGAGGCCAATAAAAATCGTCAAAATTTGTCTTTTAAAGAATAACTGAAAATATCAAAAGGCTATGATAAGTTACCTAAAATGAGCAAGGACTGTACAGCAGTTCATTTAAAAACTTCACGAAAGAGAAAGATTTAAGAAATTTAAATAGAAAAAAAACATTGAATAATCAGAGCTCATTACTGTGAACATAAATTACAAGAAATCATGATCTGGTGAAGATATTCATACAGAGTCAATCCAGTAATTTGGTTTAGCAATGATCGTGAAAAAAAGCTTCCACTAATGGGCAACTGGTATGCAAAAAAAGCAGAAGAGTTTGCTAAAAAGAATTTCACAGCAACTGAGGGATGGTTTAAATGTTTAGAGTAAGAAGATATTGTGTACAAATGCATTCATACTAAGGGGAAACATTTTTTTATTAGCTGAAGCATAGATTAAGACAAAATGGCCAAAAACTATTGCTAAATATTCTACCGAGCATCAATTGTAAACCCTTCATTTTGGGACTAATGTGATTTTCTGGTTCTTCTTACTCTAGGGTACTCAACTAGAGTGGTTCTTCACTGGATTACTTCTTTTAGGGCATCACAACTCACATGTCGCTCATGATAGAGAGGTCGGGCAAATCTTGGGGAAAGCATATGTCCAACGACAGATGCTAAAAGGCTACTACTGATAATGTTGATTCTCCTGAAAATGTTTACTAAGCAGCCGAAACAAGGATTTACTTTCAAGCAATGCCCAAGCATATTTGTTTGTTCAAATTAGATCTTCAAAAGAGTGATTGAGTGTGAATATGAAGAGTCAGAAATGAGGGCCTCAAGCAATTAGGAAAAGTAAAAATCCTCAGGGTCTCAAAAAAGTCAGAAGTTCACCTCTCAATACAGTTCTAATGTAAATGCTTGGATGACATGTTATTTTTCAAAAACTATATACTTGAGCAGGATTTGGATAATTTCAAGTTAATAAATTTTACACTGATTTTTAGAATTAGAAATCGTTCATAACAATGCAATTAATAACAAAGATGAATTTATAACAGTGAATGTAAATTTAAAATAATGAATTTAAATTGTTCCAATTTCATGCCCTATGCCTAATGTTAACAGCTGGTTATTGTTATCTAAAAACCCTTTCCCAAACTGATTAGGATAAGTAGCTTCCGCTGTATTTGAAAACGCTTCAGATTTGATCAGTGATTTTTTTTTCAATAAGTTTAAAAACTGTGAATTTGCTTCCATTTTGTAATTATTTTGAATTTTTGAATATAGCTTTTTATGCTGGCATATTTTCCTCTTTGAATCTGGTATCCAACAATGTTATGATTCATCTACCATGACTAACTCTTGTAACCTGATCCATATTTTTTTTAACACGTTTAAAGTCCGTGGATTTGTTCCCATTTAGTAATTATTTTGAATTTTTGAATATAGCTTTTTACGCTGACATAATTTCGTTTTAGAACATAGTATCCAACAATGGTAATGATTCACCTATCATGACTTATTGTGATACATAATAATCAAGTATGATGCATATTAGGGAATGCAGTCATCTGAGAAATAGTTCAGTAGAACAAGGACAAATGTAAATATAAACACACAATAAGCATGAACTTGTTCATTAATTTTATACAGTTAAACAATCATAATAAATTACACCACTTACAGTAAGTTTCAGCACCAGATGTATTATTTTATTGTTGCTTGTTTATTTATAAGCATGTATAAAAAGATACATTTGGGAAATGATCAAAGGCAGTGAACAATTAATTCAATTCTTTTTACAGGAAATATCATTACCTTTACAACTATTGTTAATAAAAACATTAATGAAATTGTCACTGAAAAGAGTAAACAATTTTTTTCTAAGTCATCGTTTCCTTTTATTGATCCTCATAGAGAAAATAACAGGATTTCAGGCTGACGAACCAGTAACGAGCCAGGAAGAATGTGAGGTATCAAATACGCCACATTCAACTTAGTTGGGTTGATCTTGCTACATCCTGCTATTACAAACAAGTATAATGCAAAAAAAGTTTCTAGCATTATTTGGCAATTTTTTCTATTTATGCCATCATTATTGAGTCATAAACATATTTCCCTTGGCTTTATTTGACCTTACCCCACTTTTTTTTTTCCTTTAAAAATAATGAATTAATAATCTTCTTAGGCATCTCCTATATACATTATTTGTACATCAACTTCAAAGCAAATACAAAATTCATGAAAACATTTTTTGATGGACATAAATACAATCAAACATCTAAAATTTAACACAATTCACAGATCAGGCTATCAAGAAAAACTCAGACAAGCTCATGCTCTTTCCAAAACTTTAAAGCTTATTGAACAACCATAGCCATCAAAGATAGATTGGATCTATTTTTTCTTCATATGTGCGTGTGTGTTTATTTGCGCGTTCCCACACTCCTGGCCGTAGCATTTTACACTATGGTTGTTCAATTTTTAAAAAGATTTACAATAACTTTCATAATTTTTCATAATGTTGAGTTGTCTGTAACAATGAATTTAATAACGATTGTAAATCGTTCCAATTGTTAACTAGAAGAAGAGCCTGTCACAAAATGACCACAATGTGTGACTTCCTCTATCAACTACGGCACATCCTACCTATTTGTAAATTGAAGATTGCTTCATCCTACAATTACACACCAGTCTGATACAATAAAAGAATTTGGAACATGATAAAAAAACCTACACAATTTTCAATTGTTAACTAGTTGAAGTGCCTGTCACAAAATGATCACAATGTGTGACTTCCTCTATCAACTATGGCACATCCTACCTATTTGTAAATTGAAGATTGCTTCATCCTACAATTACACACCAGTCTGATACAATAAAAGAATTTGGAACATGATAAAAAAACCTACACAATTTTCAAATATGAAGGACAAAAGTAACACGAAAAAACGTTTCAAGTAATCAGTGACAAAATTTTGCTGACATCAGTTCCAAAACCCCGGATGTACAAGGTGGAAGGCTGAGCTTGAACCCTTCCCAAACAATAAAAAATTACCTCACTACAGAAATACAAACAGGGAAGAGCAAGTAATTCAGATCTGATCACTTGCTGATAGTCTACATACCACAAAATTACCCCCTGGAGAGTTTTAGGGGCAGAGATTTGAAATCTAAGCTAATGCTAAATTGATCATATTATATATATATATATATGACTGGAGCATTCCATCTTAAATATTTTATGAATTATACTATCAGAAATAGCTAGAGCTACTTATATCTAAAATTGTTTCTTCAGTTGTAAGAATGGTCAATCAAGAATGGTGAGAATGGTCAATCAAGGCAGTGAATTTAGTAAGATTTATAGACAATTTAATAAAGCTGTGACTGGGCATCCCAATCCCTTCAAAACTTATCAGCTTGACCATAATGAAATCATAATGAAAATTAAATGTTAACAAGAGTATAGAAATAGAATAAATGAATAATGTATGATAAAATAGATAAATTTGTATTAACGTTAGGAGAATAAGGTAACCAAAAGAGATGGATCCAGTCTTTGTCAGAGTGAAAGATCATTGTATTGACTGTGAAATTTATTTTGCTTCATTTTGACCTTCTTGATAATTGGTATATCTTGGGAAATTGTTATTGTTGAAGTGTTGTGATTGAATCGTAGTCAGTATATCTGCAAGATACCATTCACATATGGGCCATGTATTACATATATATATACCGTTGAATCTTCTGAATCTTTAGGCAAAACAGATAGATTAATTCTCCCATCGCTCAAGACAGTAATGAATATGGAAATGAATAATAGCTTCTTGAGAGACAATAACATTGTTCTCCTGCCAATCAGTGCAGTACAAAACTTGACTTCAAGGAAGTGAATTAATGAACAATAATTAAAGATAATAATAGCATTAATTTCATCTGGTATAAGCAAAAGAAAACAATCAAATTGTGCTGGGTTGACTAAGCAGGCAAGTATCCATAAGGATTTCTTATTTTCCATCTGTCAATCACAGGTTTCATACAGACAATGCCAAATTTTTTTTGTTTTTGATAACTGACATGACTGGATACAACTTGGATATGAATAAGGTGAAAACAATTTAATAGTGGGGCTAATAGTTATGTGTGTATGCATATCCTCTAACTAATGGAGATTAGGTAAGTATTTATAACCCTAAACTGCTACAGATATACCAATGTCAGCTCAATTATCTTTGATCAGCAGCTTTGAATTGATGATAAATGAATAATTTATAATTCAACAATATTTGAATAATCCGCTCAAGTATTAACAGATTGTCGATAAAAATTATCTGATATTAATCACCTATGATAAACCATGTTTAATCTTGATATTTTTGGAAACTATTCAATTATTCAGCATTTTATACAGATTATATGCAAATGGGCTAGGCACTCTTCAGATTAACTCACTTTGGTAGTATGTATACTAAAATTGGAATGATATATATAACAGCAACAGAAGAGCTATCATGGCACACACTGCAGATATCTTTAACCAAGGTGAAAGGAGAGATACATCACAACACAGAGTATATCAATCCTTGTTGAATACAGAGTTACATAGCCACAGGCCTGTCAAATCATCCATGCTAACCAACAACCACCACTAAGTGTCTTCAATTGGCAAGCAATCATTTGAACAAGACATATCAATGGAAAAAGGTAGCCTAGTCTTATCTTTTTCTGAATAAGGTGGACATCAGGGTACTGGCATTGTTGCACTGTGGCAGCGATGTCACAAGGATACACGGTACAAAAACAACATCCTCAGCAGCAGTGTGATGGTTCTACCGAGTCCTATCTTTCCTGTGGAAGGTATTCTTTTGCGTAAGACCAACCTCAACATCATTGATTTCCAAGTACACCTCTTTATGGCAACAGTCTTCTATAATGGCAGTGGCATCTTTCAGCAGGACAATGCAGCCTGCCATACAGCACTAGTTTCACAGAAATGGTTCTAGGAGCCTGAAGAAGACTTCACTGCATTGCCCTGGCTACCAAACTCTTAAGACCCCAATCCTATCAAGTACTTATGCGATGAGTTGGATTAACAAGTTTGCTTTGTAAAATCTCAAGTATGTAACTTATAGTATTTGAAGGACCTGTTGGTAACATCCTGGCCATCAGATCCCAGACAAAACCTTTGGAAGTTCATGCCTAATCTGGCAAGAACTGTTTTGCGGGCGCACAGAGGATCAATATCTCATTAAGCAGGTGGTCATTACGTTTGGCTCATTGGTGTATATACATAATAGATATACAAGCATACATATAATATATCATATAATATACATACATAGGTATTTATGTGTATGTGTATGTGTATGTCAGTCAGTTTGTTGCCAAGTTTTCCTGATCTTTCAGGGCCAAAAATAGCCTATCAATAACAACAGAAGTGTTTTTCCCAACAGGTAAAAAGTCAATTCTTGTACAATCTAAAAATTGTTTGATATGGAAATATGAACTGATTACCAAGAAACAAAATGACAACTTTCACATTGATACAAAAAAATTCCGAGTGAAAGAGATCATTAGTTCACTTGAATGGGTGAGATCGAGTGAAAGTGACGAGTTTGTAATCAATTTGATTTCTTCCTGAAATGATTGTGATAAATCCTTAGATGTAAGTATGTCAGGTGAGAAAAATATAATTGATTAAGATTCCTCAAGGTAAAATATTGATTTGGATAGATCATAAGATATAAGTGTGCCAAGCACTTGTTTCAGATTTCTTGCATAAACATAACAATTGATATAAATCACCAGATTTATTCATATCACTCACAGCCAGGGAAGTCAGAGAGATCAAGGTAGTGTAGGAGAGGTTAGGGCTTTGGCTAGTGTTATTGCATATAGTGTAGAGATCAGTCTCCTCCTTGGGAGAATTAATAGGATCACCATGAGAGGCTCTTTACATGATTCCCAGCTGTTTATGGGACCTAGTATTGCCAGACGGTCACCCATCTAGGTACTGGCTAACCTTGACATTGCTTGATTTTGGTGATCGTACAAGATCCAGAGTGTCCAACACAATTTGGCTATAACTATTGGGATAGATTATCAGATGATAGGGTGTCAGGTGTTATTGACAATGTTTGGTCACTTCGAGATGAGACAAGAATCGTTTTATAATTTTCTTTTCCTTTTTTGTTTTCTAATGAGATTCTGGCTGAAACAACCTTCGGCCTTTCTCAGGTGTATCATTCATCCTTTGGAGGAGATTCCTGTTATCAATTGTTCTGGGACAAGATTTATTTTTCTCTTGTAGCTTGATGCAAAAATATGCTGAGTAGATCAATAAATGCTTATCTTCTTTGTGAATCATGAAACACTGGTTATGTTATTTCAGTTGCAGAGGTTCCAGTGTTATTGATCAAACATTAACATATCACATTGATCTTCAGACTTGCTCGGCTTATGAAGTTTTTTGTTGCATACTTGCAGGCAACTTCCTTCACCTTCCCCACTCTCTATCCAGTTGGACCCTATCCCAAAAAGGACAATATGCTCTTTTTTCTTCTCAAATATGTTCAGCTACGCATGACTTTGTGATATTGTCACAGTTTATGATTTTTCGGTGTTCTTTAAATCTAGTTTTTAGTAGGTCAGCTTGTTTCTCCTTTAAATTCCAAAATAAAGCAGTGTGAGATATTATATATTCATTTTGGCTATAGCGATAAAATCAACAAAAATGAGTTCATATAGATCACTTTAATTTCCTCCTCTTTAAAGTGGCTATCATTGCCCATAAGTTTTGGCAATCGAACATACTTTCCCTTAAAGCAGTCTAAACGAGAAGAAATGTTTTATTCTATTGACAAAGTTAAATATATTGTTCTTATGAAAGCCGTGTTCTCAAAGCATTTGCGATTTTTGGTTAGACATCTCCAAACACATCTGTTGGAACTTTTCATATATCGGGTCCAACTCAATGTTTCATCACATTAGACGCACTAATTTCATTGTTTAAGAGACTGTTTCGTTGTAACCCACAAATAGCTGGCAATGGGTCCTCCACAATCAAAGGAAGAACGATGGCTTGGAACAGGTCAGCCACAGGTGCTCCCAGCTCAGTTTTGATAAATATCCTCTTTGCTAAACCATTCCAAGTGGGGAGGATGCAAATATTTGAATGACTTGTGGGATGATGACAAAATTTGTCTCAGAATTTTAAAGAATGAAGAATACTGAAGAATACATTGGCCAACAGATAGGATAGGGGTATTAGTTTGAAAAACTCGAGTGGGGGCATCAGTTTGAACTACTCAAATAGGGATATTAATTTCAACATCTTACGGAATAATAATGATAATGACTCATCTCAGAATACCAGATAAAACTTAATCATTTTGTCGATGATATTTACTAAAAGATTGCAAACTATGACAGACACCTGGAGAAGGCTAGGCTGTACAATGGCTGAAACTTTGCGACAGTAACAACTAAGATAAGGCCACTTGTCAGAGTAAATCAGGTCTGGTTAGTCACTCAATAGAAATCATCACATAGCAAAACTCTTTTGGTAACATACTGTGTTGGTGATGATCAATTAAAAAAATCATAATAACTAGATATAGATTACATTCAAAACACCAAAAAATGCATTTCTGATTGGAATAATTTTACAAAGAAATTCAAGATCGATCTGCTTAGCCTATTACAATTTAAATTTAATATCAAATTGAATTTCATTCAATCCTATATCTAAATTTAACTATACATCTGTAATTGAATCTTTTTACAATTTTTTTCCAAATATAGTCTCCATTGCCCAACTCTTTCATAACCACTCCCCTTTTCCACAATAATGTAACTTGGAAGAGAACTACAACAAATACCTATCCCAAAATGAAAAAAAAACAACATTGCTACATGAGAGAAAGAAGGGAGAAAAGTATAGCATTATGTGTTTATATATAAATAACACATGTTGAGAGTTTTGGTTGACTGTTTCTAAGAACTAATTCAAACACTCCATAGAGCTAAGAATTTTGGCTTTTGTTAAATAGAATAGCTGAATTGTAAGAATATCTCGTTCCTAGATTAGAGAAATTTATTGAGCCAATTTTTTAGTGGAATAAAACATGGGAAAAGAAAAGAAAAAAAAAAATCAAGAAGAGAAGAGTAAGTAGTTATGCAGCAAAGAGGAAAATGAAAAAGGAGAGCTGCAGTAAAAATCAAAGAGGAGAGTGCAAAGAGGAGAGCATTCTATGCAGCATTAAGTATCAAAGCCGAGAACTGAGAGAAACGCATGCATGATGGTTGGGTTTGGAATACATTGCTAGGGAGGGATGTGTGAATCACACAGCAAGAAGGAAATGCACACCAAACAATGCATAAATAATGATAATAAGTCAGACAAATGCAAACATGTTGCTTCTTTGGCTTCTTTATGCAAGCAGAAGGCGTGGAGAGAAAATGAAATAAAGTCAATAGAAAAACGTTCATATCAGATTATAAAACGTGAGGAACAAATACATGAGGGCTTCAAACACACAAATATATATATATATATATATATATATATATATATTGGGGTGTCATTATCATATAACGGTTTTGTTTTTAAAATCCCCAAAACGGTTACATGGCAAACATCTGATGATTCCAACCAGAGACAATTCATGCATTTTACCATGATAACAAAATATATATGAAACAGGGAAAAAAAAACTGAAGAAAATTACGTAAATTGCATTGGCAGATGTTGGGAAATAAGTGACTGAAGTGACACAAAAAAAAAAAAAAAAAAAAAAGTTTTTTAATGTTAAGTATTTATAGCTGTAAAGCTTTCCAGACTATATATATATATATATATATATATATATATATATATATATATATATATACATACATATATATATATATATATACATACATATATATATATATATATATATACATACATATATATATATATATATACATACATATATATATATATATATATATACATACATATATATATATATATATATATACATACATATATATATATATATATATATACATACATATATATATATATATATATATACATACATATATATATATATATATATATACATACATATATATATATATATATATATACATACATATATATATATATATATATATACATACATATATATATATATATATACATACATATATATATATATATATATATATATATATATATATATATATGCTCTATTCGTTTCTTTCAACGCGACAGTTATGTATAAAGAAATGGATATATGATCCAACCGAATGATTATAGATTGCTTTATATTATGTAGAAACTCTTATCTGAAATGATCTCCCGTCATTACACTGTTAATGTATCACTTGGCCTAGGCAACATAAATAGAGTGAGCAATTAGATAAAATGGGGCTGCTGCAGAAATCAAACCTTCGACTGATAGGGTAGCTGCTTCAATATAGAGATGCCTTGTACCATTGAGCTAAACTGCTGCCAGTAATGCAAAGACCCAAATAACTGTTTTCATGCAAAATTCTCATCTTGTTTATTCTAGAAGTATATCTGCTATAACACAATTTATAATCATTCTGTCAGATCATGTATCCATTTCTTTATATATATATATATATATATATATATATATATGTGTGTGTATAAAACAATGTAGCGAGTTTCACAGCTTCAAACACTAAACATCAAGAAGCTTCCGAAGACACTTTTTGTGTCACTTTAGTCACTTATTTTCCAGTATCTGTTAATGTAATCCATGTAATTTTTTTCAGTGCTTTATAAATAATTTGTTATTATGGTAATAAGAGTGAATTTTCTCTTGTTGGAATCATCAGTTGTTTACCATATAACTGTTTAGGGAATTTTAAAAACAACAGTCATATATATATATATATATATATATATATATATATATATATATATATATATATATATATAGATTGTGGATTCGCTGCAAAAACTAGCTCATGTTTCTGCCCTCTTCGGGCCTCATCAAGCAAATATATTATCATATCATATTATATTGTAAGCATGATTTGTACCATATATACTGTGTGTGTGTATATATATAATATATATATATATATATATATATATATATATATATATGATAAACCAAAAGAGGGGGAGAAAAACGTTCTTTTGTTTCCTAAATATAAATCCTGAAAAGCTTTTCTTCATCCATCACTCCTCAGAGGATGACTCATCAGAATGATAATAAAATATACTGTGCAGAAACAATTTTTACTAATTAGAAAATGTTGCTTAAAACGTCATTTAAAATGGCAAAACCAACCACGTTGAACACACGTGCAAGAAATGTAGACGTTAATGATAGTGAAGCACACACATTAAAAAACAAAAATTACAACATTAAAAACATTAATGAATGCAAGATATACATTTCCTCTCTTTTATCATCCGTCTGTACTCCTGTACTTTGGGAAATGGTGTTGATGGCTTAGTGGGGCTGCTCTATGACCAACAAGCTATGAGACTTATGTATTACTCCCACGTTCTCGATCCAACACCTGCAAGGTTGTCCTCTAGCCCAGACGGCCGAACTTGTGAGATTGTAGGCTTTGAACATTGGATGGACGGTTATGACATGCATTTTATAAGAATAAAATTATTTCCAACGAAGGTATAGATATAGAAAAACATCCAGATTTGCTATTTGTGAAATCATCATCAGTCTTTTAACGTCCGTCATTGGACATTGACCTTCCACAGGATTTGACAGACTTCTCTATCAGGGGCATCACGGAGCCAGTACTACCTGAACATGTCTAACTCGTCTCTCCATGTGATGTCCATCGGTTCTCTGCCATTCTTGCAACATGGTCAGCCCACTGCCATTTGAGATTTTTAATAGATTCTATGATGTCCCTGACTCTTGTCTTCTCTCGGATGTACTGTGCTGTCTTGTGGTCTCTCCATGTGAGGCTCAGCATAATTCTTTCATGTGCACATTGCATGGTTCTCAATTTGTGGATCTGTCTCTTGGTTAGGTTCCATGTTTCAGCTCCATAAGTGACTATTGGGAGGATGCATTCCTTATACACTCTTTTTAGGATTAATGCGATCTTCTTATTTTTGAAGGTTGAGCTAGCTCTGCCAAAGGCTTGCCATCCTAGTGTGATTCTTTGCTTGATTTCTTCTTCTTTTGAGGGTCTCGTGGAGATTCGTTGTCCTAGGTAGACATAGTTGTCTATTTCCTCTAGATTTATATCAATAGCACAGTAGATGGCCTAGGCGATGTTCAGACCTGAGCTCTATCATTGAGCCATACCTACATTTAAATCTACCATCTTGATACCTCAATACTGAGAGATAAGCAAATATCTGTAACACATATAAATTGATCACTGTGGTCTGCACGTGTACCATAACTAATTATCTAAAAAATTATCAAATTCATAAATCTTTTATCAAAAATCATCTAGAAAAGGTCCAAAATGAACTTTGAGACCCCAAAGAGTACTTTTTTGAAGGAACAAAAAAAAAATCTCTAGATGGTGAACTTGAGGTTGTAGCCCCAAAAAGAGAGAAGAATCAGTAGCTTATTTAGTTGGTTCATCTGCCATTTGTGGGGCAGTGGTGATTTGATAACCCAAATGATTCAGAAAATTTCAGTGGAAAAAAAACCAGATAGAGTTAAACTCAATTAGTGTTAACTGAACAGTGTCAGAATCAGGCAGCATAAAGAATGCCAGAAGATTGTAATTTATGTTAAATCAGTGCTAAATAAAGGATAAACACTTAAAACTGTCTCATACCTTTTAATTTTACTGGTAAACACCAACTTGTTCTCATCAATTTGGCTATTTTTAAAAAGAATTTAAACTCATTTAAGCTATTCATTCTCATTTTTGAGCTTTTTAGAAAACAAGTAAAAAGAGCAAGGATATTGAACCAACGAGATGTCCACAAAGTCTGTAAGCAAGTATCCAGCCATTAAAAATCATGTAGCCTTCATGAAATTTTAGAACCAATAAGAGGAAACTGACTATTCTGCATGAATACTCTCTCCCATGAAATTAGTAAAATTCACAGTGAGTCTCCGTTGAGGGAGTTTGTGTACTGCATGGCTGTCACATTTACTAAAAATTATTCCTGACATTTGGTGCAGGTTTTTTTGGCAAAACATTGTATTACCCAGGTTTGTCAGCTCCCCTACAGTTCAGATTAGACTCCCTGCAAATTCTGGCTTTTCCGACAGAGATTTCAGATCATGGACAAGGTCAAGGATAATGCAACAAGGTAGCTGATGGCAATCCCAAAAGAGGACTTTGCAAACACCTGAAGAAGGTACAAATACCAAAACATTCAGGCTATAACAACCAAGATGAGGACATTTGTCTGATTAACAAAACTTTTTCAAGAAAATAAAAAAACAAGCTGATAAAGTAATTTTTTTCCTAACATTTCTTCATTTTAACTCATATTTTATTCATTTTGATTTATTTATGATGTATTCAAGATGGGAATGTTTTCTAAGTGGCAAATGGGTGGATTTATTAAGTCATCAGGAAAATTCTTATCTTTAAATCTCAGACTGCAGTTATAACCACATCAACACGCTGCAAGGTGAAAATAGTGTGCGTTCAAGTTTTAAAACAATTTTTAATGTGTTAACAATAGAAAAAAGTGCACATGAACTTAGTAAGTAATGCCAAAAATAAGTTGTTACTATAAACCATACAACAATAAAACCTTTGATAATGAAAATAGAATCCCATAAGTAAAAAATGAAAGCATTTCATTGAAAAAGATTGAGGTAATAATTAAGGTCATTATTTACAAAAAAAAAAGCATGGAACAGAAAATTAACTTTAGTCATCTACACACAAGAGCGCAAAACTTTGAAAAAGGTGAAAAATGTTTTTGTTCTAATAGAAGTCAAAATGGGATATTTGTTGTGTATAGGTCTACAATGTAGCCAATACAATAAATAAAGTACAACTGTAGAAGACAATTGTATCAAAAAATACAATTAATACTGTATCATGGGGGGATGGTAGGCAATGGCTTGGTGGGTTATTTCTGTGATGGACAGGCCATGGGACTTGAGCTTCGGATCAGGGGTGTGGCATTGAAGCACTAGAGTTCAGTGGCCTGTCTGTCAGAAGTCAACCCACCAAGCTATTTACCGCAGTCTCCAACTCTTCCATGACAACTCGCAGTACAAGTCGAAGATAAAACTTTTAAAATAACTGTATTGTTTACCAGGAACTATTTCAAGGACTTGCAAGGTAAAATTTTCCAGCAACAAAAAAAAAAAAAAAAAAGAAAAAAAATCAGATATTTATTAATACAGGAAGCTTGGCTTCACGATCAAAGATTTAGGATGGGCTTCCACATCTGTTGAAGACACTCAGGTGGCCAGAGAGATCTATGCAAAGAGTGTAGAATAGCCATCAGGTCTGTACTAATGAATTTTTAAGGGAAAGTACAGCATGTGCCTGACTGGCCCCACCATTTAATTGTGAAATGGCCAACCAATATGGGACAATACGGGTAATGCCCAGAAATGTAGGTTTTCTGTGGAGTTTCCTTACTTGGAAGAAGCATTTTGACGGTAAAGCTAACAAGAATAGATTCAATAAATAAATAACAGGTCTGGTTAGTCACTCAATAACAACCATCACATGATCAATGTCTGTTGGTAACATGCTGTGTTGGGGGTGATCAATTGAAAAATTAAATTACAACTCTCTTATTTTGTTGGGCATTATCACTAAAAAAGTCTGAATTTTCAACAAAAAAAAAAAACAAAATGTTCTTTCTTACCATGAAAAATAAATGTTGGAATTTCCAGCCTTCTAACCAGTACTCACATTACATACATAGTCACCCAGCTAGACCAGCTTGAAAACTGGAGAAACCACATTAGTGTTAGCTTTGAAAGGAAATGTTTTCCAAGAGTAAAAATATATGAATTATATAGTTTTTCATTCCTAAAATGCTAACCTGGGATTTCCATTGAAAGTTATGTCTTTTTTCTGTATATGCAAATTTAGCCCAAGTCAACATAAAGAGGACCCAACCTATCCATTTATTGACAGTTAAACTCACCACCAATGGTTTGCAAGACCATTTTTTATCAAGTGTAGGTACACAGATTATGCAGATATAGTCCAGAGGTAGCCTATTAGATATACCGGTGATGCTCATTACCAAGGAAAGGAAAGTTCCTACCTTCAAATCTTAGCATAAAGTTCATTCTTTTTTTTTCATTTTTATAATGTGCATATATGTTACCTGGCTCATCTTACAATGACATTTGATTTGCTAAGAGACTTTTGGTTCAGGTGACTGGTGTGGCCTCAATAATCGATATGTATAACACCAGTGAAAGACCTTTGGATAAAAAAAATAATATCTCCTTCAAGTCTGTCCATCAAGTACTTGGACCAAATATTCTTTTTTTTTTTTTTTTTTTTTTTTAAACTTTTTCAAACCATTAAAGTACATTGGCTTAGGGAAAAAGTAATATTTTAATTCCAGAGTCAGAGGAAAATTTCAAATTGAAGGATCTAAACCAGCGATTCCCAATGTAGGGTGCAATTTGAACATTTTGGTGGGCAATTTGGAATTCGTGTGAAAAGAGCAAAAAGCAGAACTAAGTTGTGTTAAGATTTAACTGATTATTTCTGAAAATCTCCAGACGTATTCAAATATTGTTGGCTTAATTTGCAACATTTCCTCCTACAAACTGTGTGCTAATCAAATCCTTCATCTTAGTATTCTTGTTAAATGTATATAAAATTGATAAAATGCTGTTTTCACACGATTTTTCTCCAGTCTCACTAGTCTATGTCATTTTTTAGGTCAGGATTTTAAACTGATTCCATGAAGTTCTAATTTGTGGAATTCGAATCTGCAATAATCAGTCTTTTATGATCAGGTCAGGTTTTTCAGTTATTGCTTCTTTCAAAACTTGTTTGATGAAAAACAATCAACTAGAAAGCCAGGACCATCACAAGGGAATTAATTGTGCATGGATCCACTCGAAAATTTAACCACTTTTTCCCTTGCCTATTGTCCATCTAGAAATTTCATTGAGAACTTTTGCGTATAATGTGCAGACTGACAAAATTTTGTCTATATTGCATGGTGATGATTTAACTACAACATAGCTCCATCAAAAATTATCACATCTTTTGTAGTGCATTGTTCGCCCTTCCATGAAAGTTCAGTGGAATTCTTGGCATTATTTTGTCGACAATCATGAGTGTATATATGAATGTATGAAAAGAGAAAAAAAAGGAAAACATCTCACGATCAAAAAAAAATTCCTGAATCCGCCCCCAAATTTAATTACTTCTACTAAATTCTATTGAAGTCAATTGAGTACTTTCAGATATACCATATGGATACCATTCAAAAACCCAGAATTTTAATCCGACACAAAGTTTTACAAAAATAGGCGCTAGGTTGGAAGAAAACTGACCTAATTAAGCAAAACTCTTTTCAGTTTTGAATTTAGCATGGTCGACTTGTGAAAAAAAATTTACAGCAGAGGCCAATGTTCCCACTTTCATTATGAAACCAACAACATTCCTTGCCATTTGATTTTCAAACTGGAACTACTTGTGGAAAAGTTAGGTTATCATAGGCATCAGCTACTGCTCTAACTGGTCGGGGAGAAGGATAAATTCTGAGTAGATCTTAGTAACTACCCTGTTACACAATATTGTCAACATTTAGTTCATTAAAATGTAGTATTACTTATTACTTCAACCTAAACAGGATTTTTGTAGCTGGCTTCTTCAAGGTACCGACTTTCAAAAAGCCTGATTCAGGGCAAGGAGCAAATGTTGGTTATATCAAAATTGGAAAATTTTTAATCACTATAAGTGAAGTTTGAAAATAGATCAACAAACAATTTATTGCTTTCTGGACAATTTGCAATCAATAATGACACTCAGGGGGCTAGTTGGGAATTTTCTTCAGTTATAGAAAAAACTGGAAGGAATCATACTATAGGAGAGGATTTAATTAAGCCAGAGATTTCAATTTCTCTCAAAACAGTTCTGGAAAAAAAACCGACAAAGATGTCAACAGCATGAGACTGCGTAATAATACAGTTAGCAGGAGAATAGACGAGATGAATAGAAGTGTTGAAGAACAGCTTATTGTGAAGTTAAAATCAAGGAAATCGATGAATCTGTAGGAGACAGTAATAGTCCTTTTGTTGGTATATGTGAGATAAATAGATCATGAAGATTTTCCTGAGGAGATGCTGTTCTGTGAATCATTAAGAAGCACCACTATTACACATATAAGAGCTTATAATCTATTCGGTTGAAAATGAATTACCGACGACAAACATTCTATCACGTGCTACAGATGGTGCTCCTGCAATGAAGGGGAAGAAAAATGGTTGCTTAAAATCAATGAAGGATGACAGTAAAATTCAATTCCCCCAAATATTTCACCTGCTTTAAATGACATATTGAAGGCAGTAATAAAATATATAAACACAATCGAAGTTAATGATGAATATGAATGTCTTTCCAAACTGATCTGTTAAGATAAAAATGCAGTTTATGTCAGATTATTGCCTCAAACTGAAGTAAAATGGTTGTCGAATAACTGTCTGAAAAGGTTTATCAAATTGTTTGATATTCTGACTGACTTTTTGAACGACAAACCTGAAATAAAGCTCCAGTAAACAGTTGATGGCAAAGCTTTGGTAAGTTATTCAGCTGATATTTCAAAAAAATTGAATACATTGAATAAATGACTTCAAGGAGCAAATATGATGCTTGTTGATTCAAAGATCCACATATTTGGCTTCATTACTTTTTGGGAATATACCAAAAAATATTTTCCGATTTGAAAGAAATGTTTTTTTTCCATTTTGGCTAACTCAGCCATTCCTAGTAGATCCATATGAAGTTGACAATAAGTTTCAAGAGTTTGCTGAAATTCTAAATGAGGAGTCTCTTAAGACAATATTCAAAATTAAAGGAACCAAGATGTGGCTCTGCAATGAGACAGGAACTAAATACCCAAATTCAACTATTTTCGCAAGAGAGCTTCTGTTACCATTTCCATCTTCATATTTGGTAAAAGGTGAAACGACTGAATGTCACGAAACGAGGTGATTCAAGACTGAAGCTAACAAAATTAGAGCCTGAAATCAAGATCCTTTGTACTAAACATCGGGATCGAGAGTCTCACTAGATTTTTAAAATTTAAGAACTTGATTGAAATTTTTTTCTTATCATCGAAACCACTTCTCATTTATTTCAACTTTTTCTCCTTGATTTGTAATACTAAATTTTTGTCAATTTCTGAATTTACTAATGTATTAAAGTATCCTTTCAACACTAAATTTGTTTTATTACAAGGGAGGTTGATATGGGCAAGTGTTTAATTCATAATTACACGAAAGCATAGGATTATATATGAATAAAAGAACTTTTTTTTTGTAGTAAAAAAGAAATATTTTAATAGAAAAATTGAAATTAATAAAATAGATAGTGTTTAATTTCATTTGTTTCAAAAGTAAATAAATACCGCTCTTTTTTTACACAGATAGAATAGGGGGCTAATAAAAAGAGGGGGGGAGTATTATATTGGTGCATAGACGTTACGGTTGTGTTTGTTTTGAATTTTACATTTCAAATTTTTTTCTTTAATTTTTGAATTTAAAGTTAAAATTGAAGTTGAAGTCATTTACTATTTTTATTTTCAGTTCGGTTTGTAATTTACTATTGAGTTCCAGTTAGTTGTTCATAATTTTTTGAGAGATGAAATTCTCCCTCGTGTTTATTTTTAACGTAAATTATTCGTATATCTCTTCCTATTTTGCACAAAGAAACTTATGGATTAACTAACGCATTCTTATGTCGTTATATCTTGAGAATAGATCCATTCTCTATCTCTCTTTTTACGTCACACCATGTCACCAAGAATTAACACGTTACTACTTATTAAAAACCAGACTAGGTCACATTGGTGCACACAGAAAATTTCATGGGATTAGGTTGAGTGGTTTTGCGGAAGGCTGTCAAATACAGGCAGACGGATTTATAAGATAATATTTCCTTACTTGAAAAAAACAAAAAGCAAGCGTGAAAATCATTAAAAATAAAAATTCGGTAAAGAAATATAGTTGAACTTGAAAGAAATTAAAGTCTTGTAGCAAAAATACATCTTATTCAATCGCAAAACAGTCAACTTGCTGCCGTAGTCAGTGTTTTTGTTGCTATTAATAACAACAGTAAAACTAATCAAGTGAAAAAAAGAAATGAATATATTGAAATTGTAACAATTGTGATGAGGACAGTGTCAGACCTACTATCATCATCATCATTGGCGATGATGTTGATGATTTTTTTGTCCGGTCTCATAATGAATATGGATTGGTGAAACTTTCTGCTAAGATTTTTTCCCTGGTGTCGTCGGAACTCTCCTCAACCCACCGACCGAAAAACTTCAAATAAATAAAAATGATGATCAGTTAACAGCGTTTTAATTATTTAGAGACAAAATGGGCGTGTTTGTTACTGTGACCTGACCATCTAAAACCTTTACAGAAGACAAGAAAGTAACTTTCCCCGAAGTGTGTCGAAGTGGTTTACCGCCCTAATTTCTCCACTGCGACCTTGGAAGTTTACGAGATCATGGTGAAATCGTTGTTGAGCGTCCCAGATAATCCCGGTCACGGTTGTTATGGGAGGCACTTGTTTGTCAGTCAAGTCAGTTGTAACGAACAAGCATAAAGCGGATTAAATTTTTTCAAAAACTTTCGAGTCATTTCTTTGACAGTCTCAACATTTTTTACAGCTATTTGTATAGCTAATTACCCCCCAAAAAACTATTTTAAAACTTTGTTTTAGCTGCTGTTTATATATATATATATATATATATATATATATATATATATTGTAATTGAAAATACAAATAGTAGTAACAATGTTGATAAAACCCACCATCTGTTATTTTAACTCTGCGTGTTTATTTTTACCACACCTTTATTATTTTATACACTAACTTATGCCTACCGGCATTTTTAAGCAGGGCCCAAGCTAATACGTGGCCGGGGGAATAAATAGTTGAAATGTCTGGTTCCAAGGGACCAGGTCCTCCAAGCAGCACCTCCCCACCGCTGCGGGCATTGCATTTAGATGGATAGGGTCAGGCCATTCTCCTGATGTTTGTACCATGCCAAAGATCAAGGTCGACAAAAAATAGATAATTTTGTCTCCACCTACACGCACGCGCGTGGGTCCCAATATGAAAGCCAACTTCGTGTCAAATTGGTGGGGTGCAAACGAATTAATAAATGATTTACCATCCTGCACTTTGTACATAGGGAGGTCGTGAAATCTTTTTATCTCATCTTTATTTATTGTTGTCAAAAGGTGTCACCTATGAGAGGAGGGGAATAAGGAGAGGGAAAACAACAGTAAATGAAATTGATTTATTTACTTTTTATTTTATCAACTTAAAATTCAAAAACGGGTCTGGTTAATTACTCAATAGAAACCGTCACGTGACCAACGCCTTTTGGCAGCACGCATTGTTGGGTAGGATGAATTAAAGATTGGAAAGGGGGGTGATCAATGAATGAATTAGTTACTTCTCTTGCCTTTTGTTAAGTAGCAGTGATCGCTAAAAAGTCTGAATTTTCAGAGAAGAAACAAACAAAACAAGCGACACAAACTTAGGGACCAATTAAGCGTAAACTTACATCGTAAATTGAACCCCGATCAAAAATTTATTTGGGGGAAATTGTCAAAAATCAAAAACAAAAACACGTTTTTTAAACATAGAAAAAAGAATCATGTTTAAATTTTCAGGTCGTTAACTCCATAGGTGCGACCTATACGCGTGGTGTACAACTAGCCAATCAGCGAGACCTATTTGAAAAATGGAAAAACCTATGTTAAGAGTTTTGGTAGACGGATTCTAATGCCAAATAAATAACAAGACCAAGAAGGGTGAAGTAAGTATCTCATCTACTGAAGACGTTTTTATTCTTTAACATTGGGGATGTTGGATCGAATCTGAATACGTTACCAAGTCTTTTGAATCCTTTTTTTTTTTTTTTTCCTCCACCTAGATTCCTGTTCTGCGAGTTTCTTATGACACAAATGTCAACAACAATCAATTGTCATGTAACAAAAGAAATTTATTCTATTTTTAGATCAACCATAAACTATACATAATTCATGACTGCTTTCAACTTTTCCAGGGAATAAACGGATTTCCTACAAAAACAACAAAAGCTAAAACAAACGACTTTAGACTTGGTCTTAGAGCAATGAAAAAATCATCTGTTTCCTTAAAAAAAAAAAAAAACTTAATTGTTTAATACCAAGAAGTCAGCTTCTCACTTTTTCGCAAGAGAGGTGACACACGTCGATAAAAATGCCAAAACTTGTAAATATGTTAATTTTGATGTTATAATCTTTGTGTCATTCGTAAGAGGAATGGTTGAAGAAAAATAGGATACAAAAATTATTTGTTTCCAATGTTTCGAAGCGGATATTTTCATCTTTGAACACTGACTAAACAATTATACGCAATAAATTCGTATTGGAATTTTTTTTCTAACCAAAATATACACAGATTTTGAAAAAAAAAACGAAAAATTGACTAATAGTCAGATTTCGATTAAATTTTCAGTACTTATTTTATTCATGAAAATGGTATTTTGCAAGACATATTTCCCTCCTTTATCCAATTTTACGAAATCCCTTATGATGTCATTGCAAAAAATAATCACTTTTCCATAAAGATAAGTCCACAGAGAATGAGTAATTGAAAAAATTATCTGAAATATCAACAAGCTGACATAACTTGGCAATTTTCTTTAAAAGCACTATTTTTCTCAGTAGAAATAATCGTGTTCATCAATTTCCCCGAGAACACCCACACAAAAAGTGCACACGTGTATACTGCGCTGAAAAGCCTTCAAACAACAAACCGCGAGATGCAAACATAGCAGTGATAATATATCTATTTATTTATTCTTGGTTTGTTGAGTGAAATGAAACTATGACCAAAATACCAGTGATAATGTACGTTGGATAGATTTTCCGATTGTGTAAAATTAAATGTAAAGAAAACGTGCCTAAAGTGGAATGTAGCCAAGTTTCATGTCAGTAGAAAAATAAATGCATCGTGTTAAATTCATCAGAGTTACTGTATCACAGATCGATTACAAAATGGTCAATGTGTTCATGAGACGGATAGCTAAAAGTAGATATATACTCATAACACACAGATAGATGATGAGATAGACAAACAAAAGACGGATGAAATGGAGGTTTAGATTTTGGAAATAAATTGTACACACACAGAATTAAAGAGAGATTCATGTTAAGTGCCCTAAAACCAATAATAAAATCAATGACCCGTTTTTATTTGATATTCTAGAAAAAAATAAACCAATAATGTCACCGACCCGTATTTATTTAATATTCTAGAGAAAAAAATAAGCACGCGATCATATCCAAAATCACATTATTCCAAAGTTTTTCAGGGTTAGTTTACAAAAGTTTTATTTACCTACCTTAACTAAACTGTAATGATGAAATGAATTATATCTAAAGAGAGGTTAGCGATATTTTTCACTACTAAACTAAAAAAATGTTCCGAATGAAATAGAATCAGAAATCAATTTAGTCAACCGCTAAGCGAACGAGCAACAACAGTGAGTGAAAAATATACTCGAGAATGAGAGTTTTATTTTTCTTTAAACTATTTTGTAAATTCCATGGTCACTAAAGGTAGAAGAGGTGGATAGCGCTTGATAACAATGTAAATCGTAAACAAACAATTAGACTAACTTTAACGAAAACAATGTCGACGAGCACTTCTCTAGTGTATTATCTAGAAAAAAAAACAACTTCACTGAACTACAACAAAAAAAAAAACAACTTCACTGAACTACAACATGCGATAAATTATTCTACTCTATTTCTCATGTGGCAAATATTTTTGTGAATGAGCAGGCAAGAGTAGCTACTAACGAGCACACAGCCCGGCCTTTGAAATAAAACCGGCCTTTTTTTGTGTGTTTGTAATTGACAATAAGAGAAGTCATAAGTGATCAGACGCGGAAATTAATCTGAATTAAATTGAGTTAAATTTTGAAAACAAAATAGAGTCAGGATTGACCGTCCTTACCAATTTCATCCTGGTTGTTGTGATAATCATCAGGTATTATAGGCAAAAGGGCGAATTCTCCGGTAAAATTATGATCATCTTCGTCCATGTCATCCGTGTAAGAGTCGTAGGTGTCCACAAAGTTCCTTTCTTTGGAAAAAAAAAAAAAAAAAAGTTTTCAGTTGTCCAGAAATTGATTTAAAGAAGACACGACACCCATAGACTAAAATCGAGAGACGATGGAAAACGTCTTGACCGACGTTCGCCTCGCACTGAAGTGTTTATTGGAACGGACTGATAGTAGAATAAGTGAAATGAAGAGCGTGTGTGTAACCACTGCTGATATGGGAAAAGAGAGGGAAAGAGTAGACAATGAATTTCAGGAAGTTCACCATGCGCCCTTTCGTGCGTTGAGTAACGTTAAACCCGCTGATCTCGTTAATCAGTACTGTGTATTGAGATCGATCCATGCAGAGTGTTGTAACAGATTATGCATTGCCCAGATCCTACGGCCAGTGATGGTTTAACATTTTTTTCAGCATGCTCAATCCATTTTTAATCTTTTGAATAATTCTATCGGAATGTCACTTACGTTTATTTTAGTTTTAGGTAAATAAATGCTTAGTGGACTATTTTTTCTCGGAGTTAAATAAAAAATAGAGGGTAGTATGAATGGTTCAAGGCCAAGGGGAAGTAGGTATACGGTAAGGCTTGATTTTGGGAACTAGTTGTACGGTAATTAATAGACATTGAACCTAGAAAAAAACCCGGAAATTGAGAAATAGGTACCTATACACCGTGTGCCTCTCTTTCCTTCCATGACGTACCGTGCGTGCACACACTAACATTTATCTTACTCTCGGGCATCGCCGTCCACTGCCACCGTGGAGACGGATGATATATTTCAGGGGCAGGGGTGAAAGCATGAGCGGCAACCTTCTCACCAGCGAAAAACAATACCGTCGTTATATACGGCCATATCAAGTTAAGTTGGGGTTACATAAAACAATTGAACAGCACCATTACCCTTTTTTGACTAAAAGGCTCTGACTTGAGACCACCCACCTCAGCAGCGCTCCTCCCATCTTGAGCCCACTCGACCTAAGAGTTAATCTGCCCCTGAGGCCTTGTGCCAAAACCAAGGTATGCTAAAAGTAGCTGTCGGGCCTGCACAGTACTCAGGGTGACCACTTAATGCTGTTGAGCAACCTGAGATCTGAGTGTCAGACTAAAACAAAGCTTTTGTACATAACACCAGGAAGATCACATCACTGCCAATTTAGTTGACAGTGGTATTACAGGATTCCCCAAAAGTTAGTGAAGACTGTAAATGACCAATAATATTTTTCTTTTTAAACAGTCTTTATTTCAGTAAATATAATTCATGTAGTGGACAGACATTTTAATTATGCACATCAACAAACAATGACAGACCCAAAACAGCCACCATTTTCAGTAGGTTTGGGGTTAGATTTTACAACCCGCTCCTGACTTCTGGAATACCCTTTAGTAATCAATTATCATATTGATAAACAGAGAGAGGTGCGGAGAAATCAAGACGGGTGGGAAAGGAGGGGTACATTTAGACTGGAGAAGTGACAAAAAATGATCGAAAAAATGTACTACACGCTAACATTACTGGCTGCGCGAGAGATATGAAAGTGTGCCTGTACTGAAGGTTTTTTTTTTCAATACTAAACAAAAATGAGAAAGAGATAGCGATGGGGTGGGGGTAGTTGTCAGAATACAAAAAATTCTTAAAGAAATTTGAAAGCAATCAAAGTAAAAAAAAAAAATTTGAATGAATTTTTGTATTTTTCTACCGTAACATAATTTTTTCTTTTAAATTTCTTGAACACTTCAACACCCAAGTAGGTTACAAAGCCCCAGCTGCTAACCACGACCCCCCATGAGATTCTTATCCGGGAAGAAATTAATTGATCTAGAAAATAGTGCGGTTCAGATTAGTGCGGGTTTCAATGTAGTACTGTTAAATTAGCTGGGGGGGAAAAAACATTATACTTAACACCTTGAACAGTGCGGTTTTTCACAGTATGGGAAACTTCGGAACGAAATAATCGCAATTATCAAGGTATGTCTGCATTTCAGATTTCTTAATTTCATCTATTTATTTTGTTGTTGCTGTTGATGACAATGATGATGATGATGACAAAAATAGAAATGATGATAATAATAATTGAAATGATGATGATGATAATATATTCCTGCCTTCTAATTAAACTGCTTTCTTTTTCTCCTTTCTCTCTTCCTCTAATTAATCTTTCTTTACCCCCTTCTCTCTCTCTCTCTCTTCCTACCGTCTTATTAAACTATCTTTCTTCTTTCCCCTCCCTCTTCCTACCCACTTGGTTAAGCAACCCAACTTTCTTTTCCCACTTGTCTGTCAGACTTATAGTATCAGTAGCAGCCATCATCTGAGCCTATTGTTAGACACGTGATAACCGATTCACATTTTTATGAATTACTGAAACATTTCCACTTTTTTAAAAATTATTATCCATGAAACAATGAAACTACTCAACACTCAGAGAGTGCATACCTCAGTTGACGCCATAGTCAAGGAAAATAATTGATCATGAATCCGCCCAAGAAATTAATCACCTCTTCGGTAGCCCACAGCCCACCCTTCAACAAAATTTCATAGAAGTTCATACTGAACTGTCGGCGATATTATGTGATGTGCACATGTAACTACGACATAGTGGAGGTAATTGTGAATGGACTGCCTCCTAGTTTAATCAGTTCCTCTATTCACCATTCTATAACAATTCTTAAAAATTCATCGTGAAATTTTGGAGATATCTGGTAGACAGACATGAGCGTATAAATGTACTTGAAAAGAAAAAAAAAAACGGCAAATATCTCTTTAAAAAAAAAATCCCACCCTTCCACAAAATTTCATTGAAATCTATTTTTCGAAGAAATCAAGCGAAGAATCACGCTAGGGTGGCAGGCCTTTGGCAGAGCAAGCTCAACCTTCAAAAATAAGAAGATCCCATTAATCCTAAAAAGAAGGGTGTATAACCAATGCATCCTCCCAATAGTCACTTTTGGAGCTAAAACATGGAATCTAGCCAAGAGACAGATCCGCAAATTGAGAACCGTGCAACGTGCACATGAGAAAATTATGCTGGGCCTCACATGGAGAGACCACAAGACAGCACAGTACATCCGAGAGAAGACAAGAGTCAGGGACATCATAGGATCCATTAAAAATCTCAAATGGCGGTGGGCTGGCCATGTTGCAAGAATGGCAGACAACCGATGGACATCACGACTCACGACATGGATCCCCAGAGATCAGATGCGCAACTGAGGCCGGCAGAATATTAGATGGAGGGACTTCGCTAAACAAGTTCAGAAAGTATTGGCTCCGCGAAGCCTATGTGAGAGAAGTGTGGCGAATCCTGGGGAAGGTCTATGTCCAACGAAGGTCGTTAAAAGACTGATGATGATGATGATGATGATGATGATGATGATGATGATGATGACATCGTTGGGAGAGATAGACAGTCAGAAAGACAGAAAGGCACGGTCAGATACATTACCTCTCAAGCATCGTAGGCAATGGTAATTATCAGAAAAGTAGCATGGATTTTTCTCCTCAACTGAAGCGAAATTTTCAAGTGAGGTTTTAAATCTCACTTGAGCCATAGTTTTCCTTGTCAACAGACAAATATGCTAACCACGCAGCTACCAGTCAGAGGACAAATAAGTGACTGTCACTCACCGCTGGAGGTTGAATATTAGAAATTGTCAACATAGGTGTCGTCAGTTTTCAAGTAGGTCCGGTTGGCTTGCAGACTGATCACGTATGTGTCACATGTACAGGCCGCACCAATCGAGCCAGAAGGCTGAAATTTTCAACTTTTACTACGTATTGTGTCTAGAAAAAACGTATTGTCGATTCTTTTTCAAAATCATTCTTAAATATGTTTTAAAGGGGGTTCGATTTGCAATGTAAGTTTATGCTAAATTGATCCCTTAGTTTGTGTCCAGCAGCATTCACGCTTGCTTTTTGAAGATTCAGACTTTTTTTTAGTAATCACTACCCATCAAAAGGCGAGATAAGTAACTCATCCATTGGTCACCCCTTTTTCCATTTTTTGATTAATCACCCCTAACACCGCATGCTACGAAACGTTGATCGTCTGAAGGTCTCTATTGAGTAACTTATCATACCTTTTTTTTTCGCTTTATTCATAAAAGCAAAAATAAAACAGAGAAAGGATTGGCCATCAAGTCACGGGCCTCTTCTTATAGAAATGTTAGAACAACAACAGTTGTATAATGTGCATTGTATGTATTGTAATTTTACAAGAGCAGATCGGGGGGGGGGGTCAAATGAATCTCAACCATCCCCTCCCTGCTCTGACAAGGTACAATTAAGATTTTTTCAATAAATAGATAAAGAAATGTTATAAATCCAAAAAAGAACCCAAAGTTACCATAAATTAACCTTAATAAAATAAAAACATTATTTGGTTGTTAATGAGATGTTCTCGATCTTTTTCTTTTACAATTCTTTTATCCATTGGTTCTATGGTATATATCTTTGATTTTTGTCATTTTTTTTTTTTTTCTCTTTACACCTTTGCCAATTCTAGCGCTGAAGGACTACGGCTCAAATGTTAATGAATAGATACGGATTACCCCCCCCCCTGCCTCGCTCGAAATCCTGGATCTACCCTCGGAGGAAAACTGAACCTCGTTGTATCTACAAATACGAAGGATTCCGCTTGATAGGACAGCATCAGGACCAACGAGTTGGAACCCAATAACAGAGTTCTAGGATTAACCAAATAACCCAACTTTTATGCACAAACAAAATATTGGAATACAAGGGTAACAACTTGCATAAAAATCACAAATCTATTCCCTCTATTTCACTACTTTTTCGTTCTTTTAAAGATTTGAGTCACGAGCTAAAATATTTTGTTTTGAGAACTGAAAAATACATTTTTAGTGATTCTATCAGATATTATTTCATAAACGTTAATTCGGTAACTCGGAAACTTTGATCCAAATAAACGGCGCATTGGCCATAATAAACGAAGCAAATTAGCAGTGATTATATTTGTTTGAGATGGTTCTTACAAAATTGGCCGTATTGTTTGGCTGGTCCCAATAAGTGGATTCCATCGCAGTTGCAATTGTTTGAGTCTTATTCAATGAGTATAAAAGAAAATAAAAGAGAGAGGAAAATGTTAAGAAATATGAAGCAATTTGTTTGAAATGAAACCAAAGTGCTTAACAAGACGAGTGGACAGGATAAAGGGAGGGAAGATTTACACTCAGAAAAGGCCCAAACAAATGAACGAGAAGTTTGAATTTATGTTTCAATAGACACACATTTTGAAACGAATTTATTATTGTATGTTTATGTACAAATAGCAACAATAATAGTCTTCTTTTTTTCTCACCTGCTGCGGCAGCTGGTTTTGAGGGACTGGGATGGAATACTGAAGTAGAAGAGTGAGGATTGTAAGTGGACTCTCTGCCTATGCTCTAATCAATAGAGCATCTGTGTCTAAGAATTTACTAAGTAGAAACAACTACGATTGTCAATGGAATATTTTAAAGTTTGGATATGGCGCCGGAATCACGAACAGAATAGGGTTTCAGGATGCAAAAATGGAAAACGAGGACAATCTACTTTGAAATCAATTGAAATGGAGGACATTTCAAAGTAAAACAAGATATTAACTTTTATTACGAAAAAAAAAGAGACAAGAAACAAAAATTCAATATGTCCACCATCTGTGGCAGCAGTAGTAGTAGTAGTAGTAGTAGTAGTAGTAAGAGGAGAAAGAAGATTAAGTAGTCTTTCTTTGAGTCAATTGATTTTCATACTTGTAAAATATTGCGATATGGAAATAGTCTGCGACTATTATTTTCAATAAAAATCGTAAATTTGGCATTCTGTGCCCATGTGTTTAATACAAAATTACAGACCTCGTACATTCTATCATGACATCATAGCAGCTGGTAAAAAATGATCGGATTGTATGTTCTTTTAATGACACAACACCTCTTCCTTCCTTTATCATTCTGTTGATTAACGTAATCAGAACCGACCGACCGATCGACCGAAAAGCGTCTTATTGAGATGTGTGGACACATTTTTAAAAAAACATTCGGATAATCTTATGCAGTGTAGGGTTGTTACTACCTATGTATTTAAACATGCTTATCAGCTAGCTATTTTTGACAAAAGCTCTTCATTCCCCAACAGACAACTGTACAAATCCATGCATGTCATATAGCCTTGAAATTGTTTTGTGTGAGTATCAAGGCCTCCACATTAAGTCTATGCTACTCATTGATTCCCTGAGAATTCATCATCGAAAAAGCTGTCTCAACATTTGAATCATGAGCAGAAGTACAAAAATAAAATCCATGTAGTAAAGATAACAATATCGGGACTAATTTTCAAAAAGAAATACCCATTATCGTTCAGACAAGAATCAGGATGGACGGCGAATACGTAAGTAACCTCAGATTTGCTGACGACAACGTCCTCTTTGCTATGAACCTTCACAATCTCCAAATAATGTTTGACAAACCAAATGAAAGTTGGCCTCGACACGAACTCCAGCAAAACAAGGGTCATGTAGAATAAACATGTTGGGGACGAAGGCACAACGATTGAAATCAAAAATGCAGAGCTGGAGAAAGTAAACCACTACATCTAGCTAGGATACAGAGTCTCCATGAAGTCACTAAAAGAAAGGGAAATTAAGCAAAGAATCACACTAGGTTGGCAAGATTTCGGTTGAACAAGCTCGACTCTCAAGAAAAGCCCACTAGTCCAAAAAGAATGGTATACAACCAAAGTATCTTAGCAATAAGTCACCTATGGGGCTGAAACATGGAATCTAACCAAAAGATTGAACCTCACACTGTGAACCCTGCAACCTGCACATAAGAGAATCATGCTAAATATAACATGGAGATATCATAAGAAAACACGGTATATCAGAGAAAAACAGGAGCCCATCATAGAAACTGTTAGAAAACTTAAATGTTAATTAGCTGGTCATGTTGCAAGAATGGGAGACAACCACTGGACATCACGACTCACAACGTGGATCCCCAGAGATCATATGCAAAAATATGGCCGACAGGAAGTAAGATGGTGTGACGAGCTAGATAAATTAAAAAAGTACTCGTTCCGCGATGCTCATGATAGAGAGGTCTGGCGAACCTTGGGGAGGATCTACGTTCAACGATGGACGCTAGCAGGCTAATGATGATGATGATCTTTTGAAGAAGAGACAAGACCTATCAGATTTGAGGGATAAAATCAGGTTGTAAAATTGGTCGTCACACTTTTTTTTGCTTTTTAAAGTTGCGTAAACCAAAAGGGAAGAGATTTAGCGGGGGTTGGAAGGATTATGTTTCAATTGAAAAAAGGGGACATATCCTCCTTTTGAATACCATATGATGACCCTGCAAAAGCCCAGAAGAACAGCTACTGATTGAAACATTGCAAGCGTCACATCAATGACCAGAAGATTACTGACATCAAACTAAGGATTATGCGGAGAGTTTCAAGATTACATTGCAGAATTCTTCACCGAGGAGCCCAGTCTGAAATCGGCTCAGTTCTACATCTATTTGACCGTCTTTCTTGACGGCGACCAATGAGGTTGGATAACAGATGGTCATATAAGAGAGATAAATTTGGGACGCATAAATTGAAAATGCAAAACTGGAGAAAGTATACCACTTCATCCACCTAGGACAATGAATCTCCTCAATATTATCGAAAGAAGAAGAAATCAAACAAAAATCACTCTAAAATGGGCTGGTCATGTTGCAAGAATGGCAGACAACTGATTAACGTCCTAAATTATAACATGGATCCCAAGAGATCATATGCGTAACTGAGACTGGCAGAATACAAAGTGGAGAGACGGACTAGGAAAGTTCAGAAAGTATTGGCTCTGCGACGTGCACGATAGATAGGACTAGCGAATCCTGGAAAAGGTCCATGTCCAACGACAGACGATAAAAGACTGATGATGATGATGATGATGATGATGATGATGATGATGATGATGATGATGATGATGATGATAGAGCACAGGAACAGACCAGTCTCCTTGAATAGAGGACCCCCTTTAAATTTTAAGATCAGCAGATGTCATATTAAGAGGAAACGAAAAGAATAATAGCCATCTAATGTGTGGATCAAGGACACCCGGTGAAAGAGGTCGTTGCTCTTCAGCTGAAGATTACATAAACACTACACCATATTTGCAACGTTTTCATGTCTAGTTAGCAAAATAATATTACAGTTGACTTGTTCGATTTTGATGGTCACAACGTGTGGGTGTATGAAGTATTGGCAGGGTGGGACCCATCTGAGTGGAACTAGAGTTGGAGCTGTCGCATATGTTTGTCCCTTTGCTAGCGACGATCCACGACGGCTGGTTAGCCTAGGAGAGTATTCCCCAAACCTTTACCAGGTGTGTGATGTTGCCGTAAAAAGACTTACATGGCAAGGGGAGTATTAACAATATCAAGGCCTTAACTATGCTGAATACAGAGTTCAAGGTTTTGGCTAAGATCCAATCAAACCGATTGTAGACTGTTCTGGATCGACTGGTGATACAGCAGACTTGTGCTGGACTATTCAAAATAACTTGCCTTTGACAAGAGTCACGCTAGTCGATTTGGATCCGTCCAAGATGTACGATAAGGTGGACCACCTCTTTCTCGAGGTTATCTGGATTCGTCTTGTGTGTGTGTCCCCCAGAGCCTTAGTGGTAGTCAACGGTCCAAGATCAAAACCTTCCACATTGTCCCGCTCAATTTGTCTGAGTTGTCCGCATTCGCCTCGGCTGTATATTTTTTGCATTGGAACCCTCCCTAAGGATGAACCCTGGCCTACGCTGTATCAGCCTGCCTGGTACAATCAACATGGCTAGGCTAGGCTGGCTGCTTATGCTGACGATGTCTCTTCGCTTGTACAGAACAGTAATGGAGTCCAAGGTTAAGAGCTGACTGTTGGACTGCCGTTTGTCGTGGGGAAGGGTTGGTCCCATTACTGCGAATAAAAGCATCTTGATTGATTTTGTGGGAGTTGGCCTTTTTAAATCTTTAGTTACTGCTTTCATAGCTTTTCTTTCGTAATAATTTTGATCTTAAACGAGTGAAGAAGTCTAGTTTTTAGTCATTAGTTGTGTAAACCAAAATAAGGTAAAAGCAAATAACCCCAACAGATATACGTTTGGTTGCTTGCACTCAATGTTATATGTCATCCGATCATTTTCATTACAGTAAAAGGCTATCTTATCTTACCTTTTAGTCCTGGCTGTCATAAAATGAAAGATCACTACAATTTGTAAACAATTTCGGGGGGTTTTATCTTATTTTTTTCCATATCATTCACCAATTTTTCACCCCAACATTATCTTTACATCATGGGACAACTTTGGAAATAGGCTCTTCATTGTGAAGTTGGGATATTGTGACTGTGGCGTGCAAGCTGTATTCAATATGAGTACATTATTGCCAACAGAAATTAGTTGCTAGAGCTGCGACAAAAATGGCTAAAATTGGCTGAATCTTTCCCAGTGTTATGCACTCATTTAAAGCTCACTTATCAAATGACTTTATCAATAAAAAAAAATTGTACCTTTACTTTTAAAAATCTAAAAGAAATTTTAGTGTTTGACCTCAAATAATTCTCAAAGAAAAAGTATTACTTAAAATCTTTTATCGATTATAAAAAAATATTTTTATATGAAGTTTGATTTGCTCTGTCTGTCCCTGGCCTTCGTTTCTTCGTGATTTTTTTTCGTTTTTTCAGAAAAGGTTAACTTTTATCGGGGAAGCGAGTGAATTTGCGCTAAAATGGATAACCCTATTCCAATTTGGGTGGCCAGAATGAATTAAAATTTTCTGAAATCGGCAAAATTCGTCCCAGTTTTGGCTAAAATATCAAATATACATGCGTTGATAAAATCAAATTGGCCAATCATTTTTTTTAATGGCTAGATCTTTGGTTATGTGCTATCGCAGATCTTTCTCAGCTTAATACAGAGAAAATCGGCTAGATTTAGCCGAAAAATGGCTGATTAGGCACCACAATTTAGTGTCATCATCATCATCAGTCTCTTAACGTTCATCGTTGGACATAGACCTTCCCCAGGATCTGCCACAATTCTCTCTTGTGGGTGTCGCAGAGTCAGTACTTTCTGAACTTGTCTAGCTCGTCTCTCCATCTAGTATTCTGTCGGCCTCGGTTGCGCATGTGATCTTTAGGGATCCATGTTGTGAGTCGTGATCGGTTGTCTGCCATTCTTTCGATATGGCCTGCTCATTGCCATTTGAGTTTTTTAATGGATTCTACATCTCGGACTCCTGCTTTTCTCCTGACATATTGTGCTGTCTTGTGATCTCCATGTGAGGTTGAGCATAATTTTTTCATGTGCACGTTGCATGGTTCTCAGTTTGTGGGTCTGTCTCTTGGTTAGGTTTCATGTTTCTGCCCCATAAGTGACTATCGGGAGGATGCATTGGTTGTATACGCTTATTTTTAGGATCGATGGGATCTTCTTGTTTTTGAAGGTTGAGCTTGCTCTGCCATACTTGGGTGATTATTCGCTTGATATCTTCTTCTTATGAGGGTCTTATGGAGATTTGTTGTCCCAGATAGATGTAGTGGTCTACTTTCTCCAGTTCTGTGTCCTCAATTCTGATCTTGGTGCTCTTATTTCCGACTTGATTGTTGCACATGATCTTCGTCTTGCTGAAGTTCTAGTGTAGGCCGACTTAGATTGTGATATGTTGAATGGAGACAGTACTGTTGCATGACAGGCTAAATTAGATTCAGGTAGCGATAAAGATCAACACCTCCCCCACCCAAATATTCCTTTTGTGCCACATTTTCTTTTTTCACTTTTCGGACTGAGAAAAAATAAATGTTGATCTGACTTTTTTTTACAAAATTGATTTTCGCTCATTTTCGTTCTCAAAGTGATTTAATGTTCACTCTGGACGCAATAGAGCAAAGTGCTCAACATTCGGACAGGATGAAGGCAAGTAAGATTTATACACAGACGGAAAAATAAAAGCCTAAACAAATGTAAGGAGGTAGTCAAGACGAACGATTGATGCTTCAATAGACACACATTTTGAACGAATTTATCATTGTATTAATAAAGTACCTGTCAAAAATATCATGATAACAAATCGTGTGTAGTATATAACATTCCTAATGGTTATTACACACTTGATATTGAAGATTTCTTCACTTTTGCCTCAAGACAGATGAGAAACATTCACGCAAATTGGGAAAAAAGATACACTCGGGAACTATTATCTGATTAGACTTTTTTCAGAATGAATTCGATGATCCTACTCGAGAGACACTGGGGACCACTATTTTCTGACTAACTAATGCTAATGGATGAATTATACACGCACACACACACACACACACACACACACACACACACACATATATATATATATATATATATATGTATATATATATGTATATATATATGTATATATATAATTAGTATTTATATATTTATAGCAAACACAAAAATGCATACCTCGAACAAAATTCATTTTTATGACGATTTTTTCACAAATCTTATTTTCTGATGTTCCTTTCAAAATAATTTTCATACAATAAGACAATAGATTTGGAAAAAAACGAAATTAAATCAGCAGCAAGAATAGTTGTAGAGATATTACCAACAGTAGTTTCCTGTCTAAATCAGCAAATGCTCACATATTGTACAGCTTTACTTGCCAGCAACAGCCATTTTCTGTTTGTGTATTAACAGTACTCCTTCCTCCCTTTCTTTTTGCTTTAGCATGACAGAAAACCAACAAATAATCAAAGTGAAAACGATTTTTATGTCATAACATGTTAGTTAACCCATATCTGGGGGTGGTTATGAATTCAGGTCTTTCCTGAGGGCATTGATATGAATGAAACACTAATTGTCCCTGGTTGAGTTTGAACATCCTGCTCCTCCCTAAAATAGCTACCATAGAAACTTTTTTTTTTTTTTTTTTTTTTTTTTTGACTCATGAAAGTCAATGACGGCTTCTCTGGACATTTCATACCTGGAATAAAGCGAGTAGCAATGTGTACCAGGTAAATGCATAAATACTGCCAATGTTGGTAGAGTAGCCAGTGCCGCCATCTCAAAATATTATTTGCGTTAAATCGACCTTGAAAAGTGTCGAGAAAACGTGACATTAATATAAACAAAAAGGGGAAGTTTTGTTCCTCTCAAGCAGAAATGTTTGACGCTTCACGATGCTTTCCTAAGTCTGGCTCCAGCCCAAAGAATAGAGCACCCAGAGAACATCGAATTTCATCATCATCGTCGGTCTTTTATCGTCCGTCGTGGGACATAGACTTTGCCCAGCAATCGCCACATTTCTATCTATCGTTGGCACCGTGGAGCCAACGATTTTCTGAACCTGTCCAGATCGTCTTACCACCTCATATTCGGCCAGTCTCAGTTCCGCATTTGATCTCTGGGGATCCATGTTGTGAGTCATGATGTCCATCGGGTGTCTGCCATTCTTGCAACATGGCCTGCCCATCGCCATTTGAGTTTTTTTTAATGAATTGTATAATGTCTCAGCCTCCTGTTTTCCCCCTTACATACTGTGCCGTCTCATGGTCTCTCCATGTTATGTTGAGCATGATTCTCTCATGTGCACATTGCATGGTTCTCAGTTTGAGGGTCAGTCTCTTGGTTAGGTTTCTATATTTCATCTCCATAGGTGACTATCAGGAGGATGCATTGGTTGTACACTCTTCTTTTTAGAATCTATGGGATCTTCTTGTTCTTGAAGGCTAAGTTTGCTCTACCGAAGGCTTGCCATCCTAGAGTGATTCCTCGCTTGATTTCTTCTTTTTAGAATATCATAGAAATTCGTTGTTCTAGATAGATGTAGTGGTTTAATTTGCGCAGCTTTGCGTTTCCAACATGTTTGTTATACATGATCTTTGTTTTGTTGAACTTCATATGAAGACCAACTTTCATGCTTTCAGTTCAGGACGTGGAGGTTGTCTTCAAAAAGGACGATATCCTCTGCAAATCTGAAGTTACTCAGGTATTTGCCGTCTATTCTGGTTCCCTCGTTTCCCCAGTCTAGGTTTCTGAAAATCGTCTCGAGGTGAGCTGGTATTACCTTGTCTCACCCCTTTTGGAAGCTGAAAGGGCTCTGAGTCTCTATGCAGCCTGATAAAAGAAGCTACTGTGATGGTATATACGTTACAATACTCTAACGTATACGGGGTCTATCCCTTGTAGGGTGATAGCATCAATGACATTGGGAATTTCTACTGAGTCTATAAATGCTACCACAAGTGGCACTCTATACTCTGCTGATTTCTCTTTTAGTTGGTTTATCGAATGGAGATGGTCCATGATTGAGAAGCATCTTCTAAAGCCAGCTTGTTCCCATGGTTAGTTTTCGTCTAACTTTTTGTGATTCAGTTTGTGATAACTCCGGTGAAAAGTTTGTAGATGCAGTTGTTGAGGTCTTTCAGGTTTTCTTTTTTATATATTAGCATTATGATTGCAGTGGCCTGGTTTCAATGAGATCTTCAGAAGAGAGGGACAAATCAATGATGGAGATATATCTTTTGTACTGAATTAGATTCTTATTTCCAAATATGTGTGAATGCAATTAATGTAGGATTTCCAAAGGGTTTTATGTTTTAAACCAAATTAGATATCATAGTATTAGTATATGTGAATTTCTCTTGTGGGGATGATCAGTTGTTTACCATGTAACTGTTTTGAGGATTTATGCATTCATCCTTATTACATGTAATGTGTTATTTTATATTGGACATTATCATAATGTATTGTACATTGATGTTATTCTACATTACACATCATTGAATTTATACATCAAACATGATTGTTATTTATTTTCAGAAGAAAAAATTTTTTTTAATTGCTTTTGGTTACAGGCAATTTGGGAATCCAATTCAATACAAATGATACAACTCCATTAATTTGCCTTAGGCTTCAAAACAGAGAAAACCAAACTCTCCCACACCAGACAATATCATTCTATCAATATTGATCTAAATGTTGGAACGACGGCTTCTCTGGGCATTTCACACCCGTAATGAAGTGGGTTGCAGTGTGTGTCTGGTAAGTGTATAAATTTTCTCCCTGCTAATGTTGGTAGAGTAGCTTGGTTCTAAACGATCTATTCTTCAAACTTTCCAACCGATACAACCAATGTCATCCATTTTTCAGACATTCTGAATACTCAGCCAACAGGCAACCCAACCAGAAAAAAATATTTTTATTGACATTCATTCGGTTGTTACACATGAAAAGTTGTTTTTACATCCTAGATATTATCACAAGGAGTGGAAGATTTATTAATGTATACGAGGCGCCATCGAAAATTCCCATATGTCGCTGATTAAAAGCTTTATTTGTATTCTACTAAAACTTGGCTGCTATTCCCTTCAAAGTAGTCACCTTGTACAGCAATACACTTCGTCCAGCGCTTCTGTCATGCTTGGGGTACTCTCTGAAAATCCCCACAGTTTAAACGCATCAAGTACCCTCTGAGGTTCGTGCCGGATTCCCTCCACGGTGTCAAAATGGTGACCCTCATGAAGTTTTGCAGCATCCTATATATTCATCAGTCATTTCGGGGGGTTTTGGCCAAGGCAGCTTTCATTTGCTTTGCGCTCAGGAAAGACATGAATCTACCTTTACTAATGCGCTTAGGAGGGGCATGAATCCACCCTCTTTCCCTACTACTGGTAAATAGCTGGGTAGTTGGACCCTTTTAAGACAGTCTATCTGAGAGAAGGTTATTCTGAAAGAAAAAAAAAAACTCCAGCGAGTAAAATGTACTAGCTACTGAACCTGCAAAGCGGCCCTATGCTCTACAAGGTGTCAACAGGAATAAACAAAGTAGTTGTCAGCAAAAGGAGTACACTCTAAAAATATCTAAAGTAAGAAAATAAAATAAAAACAAGTCTGGTTAGTCACTCAATAGAAACCATCATGTTCTAATCATCTTTTGGTAGCATGCCATGTTGGAGTGATCAATTAAAAAATTGGAAAGAGGAGTGATCAATAAATAAGTTTTTCAAGCGATGTTTATGTATGAAAATGAAATGAGGGATCAATTTAGCAAAAACTTACTTTGAAAAATGAACTCGCTAAAAACCTATTATGTTTTTTTTTCCAGATATAATGAGTAAATGTTTAGATTTTCAGCCCTCTAGTTCCATTTGTGTTGCCTCTATGCATGATACATACAAAACCAGTCAGCCAGACCAACCTGAAAACTGAAGAAGCCTGTGGACAGTTTTTGTTGATAGTTTCTAAAAGCTGTTCTTTTTATCAAAATGCTTAATGTATGAACAAATATTTATTGAATCTTTGAACATATGCCATTTACTGATAAGCATTTTTTTAAAATAGCTTAGCTTATTCATCACATTTTGAGCAATTGACATTGTGATGTCACTTGTCTGTCTCTTCCACTAAACCAAAGTATATATCTTTTTGCACTACCATATTCTGTATGTGGTTGAAAGTTGGCGCCTTAAGCTTAATGTCACTTGTCTGCCTCTTACCGTAATGACTATCAAAACCAAGATGACATTAGTCTGAGTAAATCAGTGAATAATAATAATAATAATGATGATGATGATGATGATGATGATAATAATAATAATGATAATAATAATGATAATAATGATGATGATGATAATAATAATGATAATAATAATGATAATAATGATAATAATAATGATGATGATGATAATAATAATGATAATAATAATGATAATAATGATAATAATGATGATGATGATAATAATAATAATGATAATAATAATGATAATAATGATGATAATAATAATGATGATAATAATAATGATAATAATAATGATAGTAATAATGATAATAATAATAATAATAATAATGATGATGATGATGATGATGATGGTGGTGGACTCATCAGCATAGAAGGCTGTGTCCTAAAGGCCAAAACAAGATTAGAAAAATTTATGCTAGTAAATAGTGAAGACATAAAAGCGCCCAAAGCTGTGCAACAAACCACAAAAAAAGTAGCTAACAAAGGAGCAGCACAGTAAATAAGGAAAGAAAAATGGGAATAGAAAAAACTACATGGAGAATTCAAAAGGCAGATACAAAATGTTGCAGATGAGAGATAATGGACATGGTTCCATAAAGGAAACCTGAAGGGAGAAACGGAATCGCTCATCATGGCAGCCCAAATCACAAGCATCAGGACAAACTATAGGCAAAAATCAATAGAACCCAAACCAACAGCAAATACTGCTTATGCAGAGAAAGGGATGAGACCGTAAACCACATAACCAATGAATGTAGTCAACTAGCCTAGAGAGAGTACAAAAACAGACATGAGAGGGTAGCAACAGCGATATACTGGGAACTGAGCAAACGGAAGGAATTCAATCATGCGGACAAGTGGTATCAGCACAAACAGGAGCAGGAGGCAGCCCTGGAAAATGGAATCATAAATTACTTTGGGACTTTGACATCTTAACTGATCACCCTGTCCAAGCAAGGAGACATGACCTGGTGATTGTGGACAAGAGAAGGAGAACTTGCCAAATGATAGACATAGCCGTGCCTGCAGATCACAGAGTAAATTTGAAAGAGAGTAAAAAACCTGGGAAATACCAGGACCTGGCAAAGGAACTGAACAAGGTTTTGAACATGAAAGTCACGGTAGTACCAGTAATAGTGGGTGCACTTGGAACCATACCAAAGACACTGAAAGCGAGCTAGGGATAAGAGGAAGAATCATCACAATATGGATCACAGCGGAGCTGGGAACTGCATGAATACTGAGGAGAGTGCTGGAAATGTGAAATCTACCACAACCATCTGTAAGCAGTGGCATAACGAGGATAAGTGGAGAGAAGAAAAAAAAACAAACAAAGAAAACGAAAAAAACACCACAAATGGTGGTGGAGGTATGAACCACAGCACTGCTGTGATAGGTGAGGGAGATATGAGAGGAGGGCTGAAGACCTGAGGAGACTTATTGTCAGCCTTCAGCAATAACCACCAGGCAACTAGTGTGAAACTGTGAGCCGTGTGTGGAGAGGAGGGCTGCAGACCTGAGGAGACTTGAGGTTACTCAGTCTCAAGCTGTGACCATCAGGCAACTGGTGAGAAGAACAAGAACAAGAACAAGAACAAGAACAAGAACAAGATGATGATGATGAGATAAAATAAGATAAATTTCAGAAATTCAGATAAAAAACAAGTAGTAAAGATAATGAAAATAAGCACATGCTTTAAGGCATCAACAGGAAATAAAACAAGCCTGGCTGCTGCTGGGTCAAACTCCACTCCTACTTCAATTCTGATTGAAGATAATTACTGCAAATCTTAAATTGCATATATGATAAAAAAAATTTCTGAGAAAAATATATTTTAATATAACATATTTATTTATTTGTTAGAATGAAATAAGCCCTTGCATATCTGTGAGATAAATTTTGTTGATATAAATAAATATATTTAGTTTAGCACAGTCAGTAACACATCAAGCTTACCAATGTGATGGTCGATACTTTAAGTCACAGTAGGGAAATGTTAATTTTATGGATGCATTCATTTATCCGAATGAAATTTGTGTAATTCCAGCATGAATATATGTAGGACTTTTCAATTTAGCTCAGTTGGTTAGAGATGCGGCGACCAATCAGTTGGTCTAGTTTCAAATCGCGTTTGGGGGAATGTTGATTTTTACTCCCCCATATGAGGATTGTTCCTCTAGAGAGTAAACTCCAGGTTTGAACTGGATAGATAGAACAACCAAATCCAAAGTTGGAAACTCAGGCAACTGAAAGCTTTTAATCAATATTTCTGCATTGGAGTGAAGTAGAGTAATAAAATAGAACAAGGAAAAAAAGAATTGAAAGTTTTTTATTTCAAAGGGAAATTGACATGGAAAGAAGCAGTCATGAGAGTTAGCTGTTCGATGAGAATGTTGGCAAAGGTGATGTTGGATAATTGCACCCAAGTACGATAACAAAGAAAAAACCGATAATCGTACTTCTACTTCAGGTCATTAAGTGCAATGAAACAGAAAAAAATTTCAAAAGGATTTTGAATTATCATTGATAATGCAATCTTATTATTCATGATCTAATTACCTTTTAACAATACGCATTCACACATCACTTTAGTTCTAAGTGTTATAATTCTAATTCAGTAAAGATAATGAAAATGGTGTTGAGAAAGTTAAAAAATGCTTATTGATATTTACACAGCTTAGCTTGATGGTACGATTGGCATAGATAGGAACAGGTCAGACAATGGAATCAGCAACCTGAGTTCAAACTTTGGTTGGGGTTGTTTATGCTCACTTCACACTAATTCCCTTGAGAAAGGCATGAATTCATCTCTTCTCTTTGCCACCAAGGCATGAAATACCAGAGCAAATTGGGCTTTCTAGCATTGCAAAGGCAAGCAGTCTAGGAGAAGGGCAACTTTGATTCCAAACCAGGGAGTGGATGCCCAATTTGACTTACTTTCAGGTACTCCAGCAGTCAAGCTGGTGTCTGGAGAGAGTGTTCAATTATTATGATAGTCATTCATTCATTTGCTCAGTCTGAAACAAGGCCAAATGAAGAAAATAGGAAGATCTTATAGCATCATTCTTCTAAGTAGAGGTGCAAAATGGTGTGACAGTCACTGGCAAAAAAAACAAATCGGCAAATCAAGTTAGTTTCATCAAAGGCTGCTTGTGTTTACATCCCACTAATACCTTTTGGAGAGGCATATATCGACTTCTCCTTTAAGTATGGGTAAATAACAGTGCAGTTGGGGCCCTGTAAGATGGATACCTCGGAATTGCTTGCCCCATTCCCAAGCTGTATGTTTTTTCTTTCCAGAGTATCCTTCTCTCAGATGGACTGCCCTGCACAGCTAAAAAGCACCAACTATTCACCATGAGGAGAGAAGTAGATTCATGCCTTTCCCAAGTGTATTAATGCAAAGTGAACATAAGCTGCCTCGGCTGAAACTTTAAACTGGTCTGCTGATTCCATTTTCCACGCTCGTAACTATTTCAACACCCTGCACCCCCTTACGCTGATTTAGAGTTGGTGATAAATCCTTATTTTCTTCTCTCTATGTTTCCAGTTTCCAATGATGAACCCAGTTGGCATTTCCCTGAAAAAGGATCATAAACTCAATTTTGTAGCCCTTTTCTCAATTAATCAAATGAAGGATGTCAGGAGACTGGATCAGTTAACAGAATTTCAGGTGGAAAGGCAAGCTGACATTGGAAATGGGCTGCAACTTTCCAATTCGTATTACCATCAATCACTTAATGTGGAATGGGCACATTTTACGATCAGCAAGGCAATCTTGTAAGGCACAGTGCAAGGAGGGAGAAGGAGAGACTGGCAGAGAGAGATGGAGGGACGATATCTGAGAATGGATAGGCATGAAGTAGAGTGATACCCTTAAGAAACTTTCAGAGCAGAGGGAAATGGAGGGAGCTGGTTGCCAAGTCACCTGTGGCACCTCCACAACAGAGATACTTGCAATCAATAATGGTTTATATACATACATACATATATATACATATATATATATATATATATATATATATATATATATATATATATATATATATATATATATTACTAAGAAATTTTCGCACACACTTGTATGCAGTGTCATCACTTCATTTAAAATGATAATTGTTTTTATCAAAGTAATTCTTTTACCATAATATCATATGATAAATCACAGCACATTTTCTGCCCTTTTTAATTACATCAGGGGCAGATCCAAGATTTTGAGGGGGGGGGGGGGTCCTGACATTTTTTCTTCACTCTATATGTCTTATTAGATAATAGATATGGTAACTTTTTGTTTTTGAGGTTAATCTATCATTACTTGGGATTCATTTGTTTTTTTTCTTTATTTATATAATTTCTTTACCTAGATATCTGAAAAAAAAACAACTTCTTAATCGTACTTTGCTTGAGCAGGGATGTGGATCCAGATTCTCAGGACCCTGCCTTTACAAATATTTTGGTGGGGTTAATTTAAATAGAGTAATACTTTGCTCTTTGAATATTTTGTCATATACATCACCACCTAATTTAAGGACACAGTTTGAAATTAATTTTTACACTTCATTTGTTGATATAAAGGTTAACCAAGACTGCTTCAGAGTCAAACTCATCTCTGAACACAACTATTTCAACCAAATTTAAAAAAAAAAAATGTTTCCCCAACTCACTGAGGGAAGTGTGTGTGCAAAATTTCAAGTTTCTACTATGGACAGTTAGGGATGAGAAAAGTATGAAAGAAAGAAAAGGAATCAAAGTAAAGTTACAAAAAACAAAGAAAAAGTAATAAATTCTAATAAAAAGAATCTGTTTAGCTACACCAGATAATTCAATTTAACGTCCATAGCTTTCCATGTCTTCTTTCTCTCTTTATTTCTTTCTCCCTTTTTCTCTTCTTCCTTTTTCTCCTTCTCTCTCTCTCTCTCTCTTTCTTTTTCTCTCTCTTTCTTCCTTTCACTGATAGATACTGTAGAATCAGAATCTGTCTCACTCTTTTCGCTCCTCTCTCTAACCATCATTTAAATTTTTATGGCTTTTTCACTTTTTCATCTCAACTGGAATTCTGAACTTTTTATTGTTGCTTAAGTTAGAAAAATCAAGTCAACTCAGTAGGAGTTTAACAATAAGATGAAATATTTTTCATTAGAATTAAGGTTGCTGCAGTGATCAACAAATGTAGCCCTACTGGCCATCAAAGTGTAAGTAACAGATGTGTGAAAACTTCCTAAATCTTGAAGCCAAGTCATGAATTGACTTTCTAGGTATGTCCGCCATATGTCAATCATATTCTTTTTGGAAACCATCAACCAAAACTGTCAACATATGTTTCTTTAGTTTTCAAGTTTTCAAGTTGTGGCTGGCTCTCTATCTATCTATCTATCTATCTATCTATCTATCAAATCACCGTAGCCCCACAAATGTCCCGTCCAACCAACCAGGAAAGTGGGCTACAGATTCTTCTCTTTTTGAGTGTTTGTATCTGTCTATGTGTCTATATGTATATCTATGAGTGTGTATGTGTGTGTGTGTGTATGTGTGCGTGTGTGTGTGTGTGTGTGTGTGTGTGTGTGTGTGTGTGTGTGTGTGTGTGTGTGTGTGTGCGTGTGTGTGTGTGCGTGTCCCCTCCCAAGTGCTCATGGTCACATCTTTGGGGCTACGACCTTGGAAATTTGCATGAGTACACCACTTGGAACTATAAACATTTTTTTGGTTTTCAAAATAGTCCTTTGGGGGTCTTTGCAGCCATTTTGAACCAACAATGCCTAAATCGTATGCTGCTAATTTTTAGACAATTTTAGATAAAAGACCTATTCTTTTAATGATAATTTCTAGATGATTTTTTAGATAACCAGTTCTGGTACACATGTGGGCTACAATGATTCCTTCATCTATCTATCTATTGATCTATCTATGTGTTATGTGAACAGGCTGTACCTATTGAGTTGGCGAGCAGAAAATTTAAACATTACTCCTTATTATGTCTTGGGAAATATCTTTTCTGCTTTTTTTTTTAATTTTCCAATCAATATATGTTTATGTTAAACTGGTCCATAATTTTGTGCCCACTAGTTTGTTTTTTTAAATTCAGACTTTTTTATGATCCTGCAGAAGGCAAGAGAAGTAACTCATTCATTGATCACCCCTTTATCCAATTTTTTAATTGATCACCTCTAACACAGTATGCTGCCAGAAGATGGTGGTCACAGTTCCAATTGAGTGACCAACGAGACCTATTAAAATCTTAGAATTAAGAAGCAATGATTTAGAAAAGAGAAACCATTATTGAACATTACGTAAAAACATGGATTTGAAGTGATATTTTTTGCTTATAAAGGTATCAGCAATGGCAGGATTTAATAATCATTCTTTTATGACCCAGACTTTGGATTCTGATAAAATGAAGTCTTCACAAAGATTTAATCATTGGAGAATCAGAAGGATAACCCAACTCTAGTGCAGCCTTTCTATCAACTTTTTTTTTATTTGCTTCTATATCATAATTTCTTTTTTATTTTGTCTTCTGATCTTCTCAACTGTCTCCTAAAAAGTTGTTCTGTTATAGAGCTCAAACAAACATGGAACCTTTCTTTTTGATTAACATGACCCTTTAAAGACTCCTAAAACAGATAGATAAATAGATAATAATATACGTGCGTGTGTTTTTTAGCAGGTAGAATGAGACAAACCTATAAATAGAAATAAAATGACAGAAAGAAGGTGATGAGGAAAAGATGAGTAAATTGAGTAAATCATCAAAAAAACATAGAGAAAGATATGAACCACTTCAGGTGAATGGATTGGAAAAGACCAAGATAGAAAAATTGATAGCTCGATAGATATAAACCTTCTGAGATGAGATTGATCAGTTGTTTTGCCAACAGAGACACATATACAAAATGGTTCATCAGATGTAACAATTGTTTTTGTCTTATACACAACTGATGAACAAAAGTTGAATCGGTTGAAGATGTTGGCATAATTTGCCAAAGTTCCAATTCACCAATAATTGGATCAATTATGCAGAAAATGTCCAGATCAATATTCTGACAAGTGGGAAAATGTGGCAGAAAATTTTGTTGGCAAAGAGTTTCTGAGGGAAAAGTGCCAGCCACAAAAAATAAACATCAGCCATTATTAATTTCTGACCAGTTTTTCTTTCATCTTGATTTTAGTCGCTTTTCATCATAACCACTTAGACAGTCAGTCTATGGCAGAGAGCAAACAGAAGATCAGAAACAAAGAATAAGATCCAGGTCAGAATCAAACTTGTGCTCTTTTTGCCCCTGGAAGCCTGATGCTGTACAGCCACCATTATACAAAAGAACTCAGCTCGCAGAAGATCAAGTCTAACCCTCAATCACTCAAAGACTTACTTTGGCATTGTTTTTGCATACACAGGTTATAGATGTAGTAATGTCATTAGAAAACGTCGAAACAGTCTTTAAAAAAAATCAACTTAGGTTTCTTCAGTTTTTGAGGCTGGCTGGCTAGTTATGTATGTATCATGTGTACAGGCTGCACCAATAGAGCTGAAAAATTTAACATTTACTCCTTATAATGTTAAGAAAAGACTTTTTTAAAAATCCCCCCACCTAAATAGGTCTTTGATAGAAAGGTGAGGACAATTTTAAACCAAAGATTTTGCTAAATTGATCTCTTAGTTTGTGTCTGGCAGCGTACATGCTTTTTTTTAAAATTCAGACTTTTTTTGATGATCACTGCCCAACAAAACGCAAGAGCCCTAACATAAAATGCTGTCAAAAGGTGTTGGTCATGTGACGGTTTCTATTGATTGACTAACAAGACCTGTGTTTCTTTCATTTAAATTTCAGTTGCTTTTCATGACAACCACTTGTAAAAAAGGTGGACAATAGTTCAGCTAATAAAAAGAAAATGAAAATAAACAAATGTTGAATAATTCTTTCAACTAATTTGTGAAGGCGCTTAACTACATATTGTCTGGTACACAAATAAACTCCATGGTTTAAAATGTGAAGACAAAAGCAAGTAGACACCTTTATTTTATTTCAGGTCTTTGTCAAAAACTAGAAAATCTGAAAATGGAAATGGTACAAAATGTCATATAACTTACGTGAAGTAAATTAATAGAACTGGGCCTTGCTTTTCTCCCACTGATAGATAAGAACAAATGTTTTGATTTATTGATGTTTAGTTTGTTTTATTCAGGTATCAAAAGACTGTCAGGATGTTATTATCAGGAATATTTATTTCTCTTTCATTATGTTCTAAACAAAAAAAATCACTTCAAGAATGACTTTCATTATCATATCCTGAAGCCAATCTGTTAGGTGAGAAAAATACTTGATTAAAGAGAACGAAATGCGTGAATCACTTCAATGACATAAGTCAATGTAGGTTTATTATGAGCAATGTGTTAGTGTATGTATATATGTATCACAGGTGTGTATGTATCAACATCGGAAGAATGTTTTGCAAAAATCCAAGTTTAAAATTATTTTTTTAAATTTCTGTTGTTTAGTTTTTTTTTTCCTGACACAAAAAACTTGTTACTTGCGTTTTGAAAAACATGACACCATTGATTTTCCTAATGATGAACTACTTTTAAACAAAAAATGAATTGGTGGCTAAATGCTGATACAAAAGAAATTTTCATTAAAATATGTAGACATTAGTACTTTGGATAATAACTTTGTAGAACCCACTTTTTCTAGCTAAAGAAAATCATACATATACGGAGTTATCTGCCTTTTGGAAGGGATCTACTTGTTAACCCCTACATCTCGGTAGAAATAGTGAATTCTTTGTCACTTCCTCTTTGACGTCACACAGAGCCACCAATAAGATAGCTGATTGTTATCTTTACGATATTTAAACTGTGGCAGCAGTAAAACTTTAATGACTAAGAAATAAACAGAACTGCATAGTAATTTCTTATTTACATAAATTTCTCATTTTATAGACGTATGTACCGCTCTAACTTTGAAGTTATAAACTTAGCACGTATTAATGTTGTCAACTACCAGAGAGAGTGAGATAGAGAGAGAGAGTGAGATAGAGGGAGAGAGTGAGATAGAGAGAGAGAGTGAGATAGAGGGAGAGAGTGAGATTGAAAAAACTTTTCTATCAGATTATATCTTGGTCAAAGTGACTTTGGCACTTGAAGTATTCCTAGAGGCACCTGCTTCTTGTTTTCCGAGAATAGAGAAACATTTGATGCAAAACTCATTAGTCACACATAGATATCATCACATTAATGTATGTATATTCTATTATATGTATTTCGTTATTCATACCTATATGTATGCATGATATGTGCACAGAAACTTCATATAATGATATGAACATCTGTTTAAAAAGTACCTATGTACACTGATTTGTAAATCTAAAAGATATACCACTGACATATCTAATTATGTATAATGTGAAAATGATACATCTTAATCGAAAACAAAATTGACAGGGTTATACCAGAGATTTTTAACAAAACCTGATGCAAAAAAATGTAAATTTTGTCGTGTAAAATGATTACATTAATTTTTCAAAATTTTGAATCCCAAGCGACAAGTATATGAACTTCTTGTCAGTCTCTCCAGGACAATCATTACTTTCACCGCCTTCATCAACACCATCATCTACCAATTCTTTACTATTCTGATCATTGTCAGAGAAAGAAGAATTAGGATGAAGAAACTTCTCTCAAGTTATGTAGTCAGACACTCAAGGACAATCTTGGTTTCACTTTCTTCATCACCACCTACAACTTGTCTGTTCTTGCCTTGTATTTTTATTTATGTTAAATTTATTTTTCACTGTTTCAGATGAATTTAAGACATCAGTCTTATGTGGAAAAAAAAATATATATGTATATATATATAAATGACTAATTCAAGTTATTACAAACATAAAAAAAACAAATTGCTTTCTTTGTATTTATAGGTTAATTTTATTGCATGTTCCAGAAGCAGCAGCAATGTGGCTTAGTGGATATATCATTTGCCAGCTTATCATCATCATAATCATCATCATCAAACTTTTAATGTTCGTTGTTGGACATAGACCTTCCCCAGGATTTGCCACACGTCTCTATCATGGACGTCACGGAGCCAGTACTTTCTGAATTTGTCTAGATTGTCTCTCCATCTAATTTTCTGCCGGCCTCGGTTGCACATGTGATCTCTGAGGATCCATGTTGTGAGTCGTGATGTCCATCGGTTGTCTGCCAATCGTGCAACATGGCCAGCCCATTGCCATTTGAGTTTTCTAACAGTTTCTATGATGTCTCAGACTCCTGTTTTTTTCCTAATATACTGTGCTGTCTTATGACCTCTCCTTGTGAAGTTGAACATGATTCTTTCATACGCACGTTGCATGGTTCTCAGTGAGAGGGTCAATCTTTTGGTTAGGTTCTCAGTTTCATATAAAAAGAGCTACAAGACTGGCTCCTACAAGGTAAAACTCTGCTCTGACTTCTATTTTAACGGAAGATGATCACTGCAACTTTTGCATTGTATATATGATGAAAAAAAAATAATAGAAATGTACTAATAGATTATGAAAATGGAAATAATTTTTTTTTTCTGTTTCAGTGTTTTTTGACATTTATTTCAAATCTGTTCTTAAAATTTTTAAATCTAAAATGTTAAAAATCTTAAAAACTTAAAAATTCTTACAAATTCTTACAAACATAGGTCTGTCTTGTGTATTGTTTCTATTGATAGATGCCTTTGATGCACATGTTACAGCTGTTTAGGCAGTTTTCAACATCACAATTGTTAAACCGTCAATATTCTTTTGTATATATGTATTTGATTACTCAAATGAAATAACCATGTGTATATCTGTATGATAAATTTTCATTAATATCTGAGACTTGTCAGTTGATGAAACAATATCCTGACAATTATTTGGTCATGTGGTCAAATCACGGGGGGGGGGGCTTACATATCAGTTTACACCCTTCATTTTGGTGAGGATTTTTCTTACTGTTCTTGTTACAGAAGGAAAACAAACCCCAGAATTTGTCCTAGAGTTTGACGATGAATTTGCTGTTTAGTCATAAACAAACAAACTTACAAGCTTACATTGATAATAGTAACAGCAATGGGACCAAGACCCATCACTCATGACTTTAAACATTCGGTGCGAAAATTACCCATTTCTTTTGTGTTCTCCACTGAGTCAAGAAGCAAAGATTTTATCAATAAATCGATATGGCCTCCTTGATTCAATTGCCCTCTGGCAAATACAAGTCTCTATTAATCCCACCAGTTGACCCCACAAGACCGAAGTGAAGAAGAATCTAATTCCTGGCAAACAAATAATGGGTAAACAGGCAACATTCCCTCTTAATGTCCAGGTCATATCATTAATAATGTACTTTTAACCAAGTTGGAAGAGGTATATGTATTCATTCATATTTATCTCTCCACACAATATCTCTAAAAGTTCACAACAAATTCCAATAAAATTTTGTGGAAGGGTGAGCCATAGGCTAAGGAATTATTGATTAAATTTGTGGGTGGATCTAGGAACCTTTTTTTGTTTGAGAGATAATTTTTTGATACATCAAGACAACAGCCTGAAATATGGAAATCATTCATGGTTTCCTGTTTGTCCGCTCAATATCTTCAAAAGTTCTCTATGGATTTCAATAACATCTTGTAAAATGTTGGGTTATAGGTTACGGAAGGATTCATCAAATTTGGGGGCTGATCCACAAATTTTCTTTTCGGTTGAGAAATATATAAAATCAGAACAGTTACCTCCTCTACATCATAGCTATACATGAATTGATTTTCATCCAGTTTTTATTGAGTGCATGGTGTTGGCAGATATGTGTGCTCTTTAGATGTTTCCTAGTATCTATTTTTTGTCGTTTGGCAAATTTTCAAGGATCTCATTATGTACACAGAATAAACATTTCCTATCACCCTGAGCATCATAAACAACCCAGGAACTCATTAATAAATTGGTTAATTAATTTTGTTGCCACCATTGTGACAAGATTCTAATTGAATATGGTACGGCAAGAGTTTCGTTTTTCTGGCTTTTGAAACTGACATAGGATATCTCAAACAACTAACACCTTATTTGCCTTTGCCGATAAAGTTGGAAGAGGTATATGTACTCAGTTGAGTTTGCCTGTTAATCCATGCAATATCTCCTAAAGTTCTCAATGAATTCCAATTATATTTCGCAGAAGTGAGGACCATTAAATTTTTGGGTGAATTTTCATGGCATTTTGTGTAAGGGTTGGCCACGGGCAAAAGAAAAATAATTGATTAAATCTTGAGCCAGATCCAGGAATTTTTTTACCTTCCCTGCATCATAGCTACATTTGAACTGATTTTCATTTAATATATAATGACAATGTCATTGGCAGAGGCATGTGTTCTCTGAGTGCTTTCTAATTAGTTTTTTGTGTGATAGAATAGAAAATCAGAATAGCTGATTTTTTGATAACATTTTTGTAGAGTAAAGTGTCAGGGACATGATCCTCATTAATACAGAGAATGTTCTGTTGTCTAGCATGGGGTTTCACTCTTGGTGAGATCCCCAGTAGGAGACCAAGAGATGAATGATACATGAAAGCAATCAAGTCCAATTTATTTTATATTATTTTGCTTATTCATAATTCAGACAACTATCCCAGTGGTGCAGTTCAGCTTAAGAACTAAGGTTGAGAAACATCTCTCTGAGTCAAAGAGGTTATGACCAAATCACAGTGGATACATCGGTTCTTGAAAGATTATCAAGGTTAAGCAACGTTGAGATAGATGAAGATGTGGAATAACTAGTACTATGAGCGGAACAAAGTTTTGACAGGCTTGGTAAGCTGGAAGTAGTTTTTTACTAACAATTGCCCGTGTGTACCTAATGCCACCAAAACCCTCAATGAGGATATAAACAGAGAACGATGATGCATTTAAAATGTAGAAGGAGCTGTGGAATGACTTAACAATTACTGGCGGAGAAAATGAAATCGTGTTTCAGCCAAGGTAGCTTATGTTCACTTTGCACTAATGCCTTTAGGAAGGGCATGAATCTACCTCTCCCCCCAGTTATGAGTAAACAGTGGGGTAGATAGAGCTCTTCAGTCCTGCAAAGTAATCCATCTAAGAAAAGGTTAGTTTGACTGGAAAAACATCAAAATTTCTGAAAGGAATATTCGTTACTTCTATCAATTGAATTCAGTTTAAAAATTTCTTAATAATAATCATTATTCACTTAATGACCTACTTGGTCAACCTCGTGTTTTTATTTTTATAAAAAAAGAAACAAAATAACTACTATAAGCCATTTTGAATATCTGATAATATTTGAGTCGTCCAACGTTGATGTTACTTGGCAACCAATGAGAGAGAACCTTACTTTACATGCATTAATAGACACTTTCCCATAGGGTTATTCAGGTAGCAGCAAGATACCATTGAATGAGCTTGTGTAATAGAAGACTGACTCATTCACAATGATTGAGCCTGCGGATTCCAAGTTTTCACTGGAAACAATCAACATGAACCACATATTTTTGCATTTACAATAACAACATAGGAATCACCAGGCAAGATTATTTATCACAGATGAGGGGATGGAAATGCTTTTACTTAACAGCACAGTCCATGTCATCTGCCCACAACTCAAGTGATTTCATCATCATCATCATCAGTCTTTCAACATCCGTCATTGGACATAGTCCTTCCCCAGGATTCGCCACACTTCTCTATCATGGGCGTCGCAGAGCCTGTACTTTCTGAATTTGTCTAGTTCGTCTTTCCATCTAATATTCTGCCGGCCTCGGTTGCGCTTGTGATCTCTGGGGATCCATGTTGTGAGTCGTGATGTCCATCGGTTGTCTGTCATTCGTGCAACATGGCCAGCCCACTGCCATTTGAGCTTTGTAATGGATTCTATGATATCCCTGACTCCTGTCTTTTTGCGGATGTATTGTGCTGTCTTGTGGTTGCCCAGCATAATTTTATCATGTGCACGTTGCATAGTTCTCAATTTGCGAATCTGTCACTTGGTTAGGTTCCATGTTTCAGCTCCATAAGTGACTATTGGGAGGATGCATTAGTTATACACCCTTCTTTTTAGGATTAATGAGATCTAAATTAAAAACTGTCAACCCAAGCTGTCATGCGAGATGTCTTCAGTTTCCAAGATTTCAGATTACAGGCTGCACTTATGGAGCTAAAGGTTGGAAATTCAAACATTTACTCCTGATCATGTCAATAAAAGACTTTTTTCCAATCCCCCCCCACTCACCTAAATCGGTCTTTTGTCAGGAAGTGGGGGAAATTTGCAATCTAAGATTTTGCTAAATTGATCCCTTAGTTTGTGTCCAACAGCATTCATGCTTGTTTTTGTTTTTTTGAAAATTCAGACTTTTTTTTTAATTGATCACCCCAAATGAAGCATGTTGTCAAAGGACATTGGTCATGTGGTGGCTTGTATTGAGTAACTAACCAGGCTTGTTTTTGCTTCTTCTTTATTGCAACTCTCAGATTTCTTTACTATGACCATCAAGTAAGCAACATGGATCAGAATTGGAGGAGTAGAATAAATAAAATTTGAACTCTAATCCCATATCTTTGGGAGCTCATCTGACATTGATGATGCCTTTACCAATTTAGCCCCAGAGACCAACCAGCTAACCAAAGTTGAATACAGTCATATAGCTACATTCATTCTCTTACATTTCTCTGCACTAGTTATAACCTTCCATTCATCAAATACATGAATATCAAATTCCTCACAAATTTGTTGCAGACATCTCCACATATTTTATAGCCCAAGAATCGATTTCAGAATTCATCTTTCCTAACTGATAAGAATGGAAACATAACTATGCAATCAATGGATAATCATCAAAGTCTCCCTCCGGAACTACCCTGAGATGAATAGATAAGTACTCAAATTCCTGCTTCAGTCCTCAGTTGGTTTGTTCATCTTCTTTAAAGATGATGCTGCACATACTGCCAAATGACTTTCACACTTTTATGCCTTCGTCTTTCGTTGTCTCTAAACTTTCAATTAAATGAATATTCAAATCAACACTGTCAGTTGACATATTGGCCAGCAGCTGATCATATGATGAGGGTTTTAACTTCATCTTGCTACAAACTCTAGTGGTTCCTGAGCTGTTGTCTATAAATGTCTATTTCCCCCAAGATCAGTTTTCATGATTGCTACAATTTATGCACACTCATACATTATAATGTATTGATCACTGTGGCCCAGTGGTAGAGTGCTTATCTCCAATTCGGTGGGCTATGGCTCAATCCATCACTATGTCATACCAAAGACTTGAAAAATGGTAACTAATGGCTCTTTGTTAAGCATTGAGTACTAGGACTAGGACTGGAGAACATCTCCCCAAGCTAAGGGGCTACAGTCAAATCATGTTGGATACACCGGTTCTTGTAAGATCACCAAAGTTGAAGAACGTTGAGACTGGTCAGTATCTAGATGGATGACCATCAGAAAGTACCAGGTGCTGCAAGCAAAACAAAGGTTTGACTGGTCAGGAAGTTAGAAGTGGGTATTACTAATAATTGCTAATACATATCTGACCTCTGGGGATCCATGTTGTGAGTCGTGATGTCCATCGGTTGTCTGTCATTCGTGCAACATGGCCAGCCCACTGCCATTTGAGCTTTGTAATGGATTCTATGATATCCCTGACTCCTGTCTTTTTGCGGATGTATTGTGCTGTCTTGTGGTTGCCCAGCATAATTTTATCATGTGCACGTTGCATAGTTCTCAATTTGCGAATCTGTCACTTGGTTAGGTTCCATGTTTCAGCTCCATAAGTGACTATTGGGAGGATGCATTAGTTATACACCCTTCTTTTTAGGATTAATGAGATCTAAATTAAAAACTGTCAACCCAAGCTGTCATGCGAGATGTCTTCAGTTTCCAAGATTTCAGATTACAGGCTGCACTTATGGAGCTAAAGGTTGGAAATTCAAACATTTACTCCTGATCATGTCAATAAAAGACTTTTTTCCAATCCCCCCCCACTCACCTAAATCGGTCTTTTGTCAGGAAGTGGGGGAAATTTGCAATCTAAGATTTTGCTAAATTGATCCCTTAGTTTGTGTCCAACAGCATTCATGCTTGTTTTTGTTTTTTTGAAAATTCAGACTTTTTTTTTAATTGATCACCCCAAATGAAGCATGTTGTCAAAGGACATTGGTCATGTGGTGGCTTGTATTGAGTAACTAACCAGGCTTGTTTTTGCTTCTTCTTTATTGCAACTCTCAGATTTCTTTACTATGACCATCAAGTAAGCAACATGGATCAGAATTGGAGGAGTAGAATAAATAAAATTTGAACTCTAATCCCATATCTTTGGGAGCTCATCTGACATTGATGATGCCTTTACCAATTTAGCCCCAGAGACCAACCAGCTAACCAAAGTTGAATACAGTCATATAGCTACATTCATTCTCTTACATTTCTCTGCACTAGTTATAACCTTCCATTCATCAAATACATGAATATCAAATTCCTCACAAATTTGTTGCAGACATCTCCACATATTTTATAGCCCAAGAATCGATTTCAGAATTCATCTTTCCTAACTGATAAGAATGGAAACATAACTATGCAATCAATGGATAATCATCAAAGTCTCCCTCCGGAACTACCCTGAGATGAATAGATAAGTACTCAAATTCCTGCTTCAGTCCTCAGTTGGTTTGTTCATCTTCTTTAAAGATGATGCTGCACATACTGCCAAATGACTTTCACACTTTTATGCCTTCGTCTTTCGTTGTCTCTAAACTTTCAATTAAATGAATATTCAAATCAACACTGTCAGTTGACATATTGGCCAGCAGCTGATCATATGATGAGGGTTTTAACTTCATCTTGCTACAAACTCTAGTGGTTCCTGAGCTGTTGTCTATAAATGTCTATTTCCCCCAAGATCAGTTTTCATGATTGCTACAATTTATGCACACTCATACATTATAATGTATTGATCACTGTGGCCCAGTGGTAGAGTGCTTATCTCCAATTCGGTGGGCTATGGCTCAATCCATCACTATGTCATACCAAAGACTTGAAAAATGGTAACTAATGGCTCTTTGTTAAGCATTGAGTACTAGGACTAGGACTGGAGAACATCTCCCCAAGCTAAGGGGCTACAGTCAAATCATGTTGGATACACCGGTTCTTGTAAGATCACCAAAGTTGAAGAACGTTGAGACTGGTCAGTATCTAGATGGATGACCATCAGAAAGTACCAGGTGCTGCAAGCAAAACAAAGGTTTGACTGGTCAGGAAGTTAGAAGTGGGTATTACTAATAATTGCTAATACATATCTGACCTCGATGATGGTATGAGCGGAGAACCATGATACATACATGCAAATCGATGTTTTGTCACACCCAAACAAACAGTACACTATATTCTGTTCTTTTCAATTTTCATAATTACACGCACAAAAAAAGTAGGGTGCTTAATCTTTGCAAAAATTTTGTGTCTGTTTTCCTCAGTAGATAGATAGATGTAGATATATAGATACATATACAGATATTTACTACTCTGAACTTAGACCAGCATAGGAACATTATGGTGTAAGTGGGAGATCAGGTTCTCTCTTTATATATATACTAGCAGGAATGACTCCCATTGTCATGTCTTCCTCTTTATCAATGCATACATAGGTATTCACTAAATTTAGTTAAATCAAACTGCTCTGGCAGTTGCAGCAGAAAGCTATTATGTAAAGAGAAGAATCGGCAGACACTGTGCAGTTGTAATAATTCTAAGGTTTATGCTGTTAGATCTCATATATTACATGAAGAAAAAAATGATCACTTCAAAGATTTTATTGTTGGTTACTCTCATTACTACTGTAACAGCACCTGCAAACACTTCTTATTCAAGTAGCACCTCATTCCAGAGGAGACATCAAAGGCATTGAGAAACAGAGATGGAGGCTGTTCATGAGTAATACCGCAGTGAACTAGAGCCACAGTGCAAATCCCCAGATATTCTCTGTTACTTGGTGTGACCAGAGATTAGCAATGACTTAATCAAACATTGCAATTTGTCAACCAGGATTTAACCAATATGATATATTTGTCAAGGAAAACAGAAGATGAAACAACGTTCCAGAAGTGAAAAGAGAAACTTGTTTTATTGTGCTGCAGTAGTTTGCCTTTGTTGTCTGTCATTCCAGCAGAGACACAGTGAACTGTTTGGGAAAAGGGGGTTCTTGACTTTTGTTATTGACTTAGTAAAAGCCAAACCCAAATGTGAGGAAGATTCTTGCATTTTGGAAACAAAGGAATGGTAACTCAAATACACATGACCAATATTCTTTGATATGAAGACAATATCTTACATAAAATCCCATGTCCCTTTTTTATCCATCCATTTGTTTGGTTTTGTTTCTGTCACACTAAAGCAAACAGAAAGAGTGGAAGGGGATAAAGCAAGACTCTACAGTGTCTGTGTGTTTGTGAATACTAAATTGAACAAAAAGAAAGGAAGTGCATAAGGTAAGACTCTACTATCTCCATGTGTTTGGGGCAGGCAGTATTTTTTAGTGGAGACCCTGCCTGACCCGAAAGGTTTACGAAGGAATTAGCCATGCATATCACTTCACATGATGGGCTAAGATAGTTTGGCCCCTGAACAGTTGGTTATGAGATGTTTATTCCTGGTCATAACTGTTGCTTTCCTGACGGGCTGAAATGGCTGTTGCTTGCCTCTGATGACATGCTCACTTTGAGAAAATGTGCTCTTTTCATTTATATTCGACTATAACCATATCAATGTAAATAAACAATAACTGACCAAATAAATCAGATTACCAAACGGGCTAACAATGCCAAAACTTAGCCAAGTGGCCAAAACTCATTCATACCTATTGATGCCTGTTGTTTGCCTGACAGGCTAAAATTGCAGTTTCACCTTGCCTGAGGGGCTGAAATTGCAGTTTTACCTTGCCTGATGGGCAAAAATGGTCATTGCTGCCTACTATTGACATACTCAAGTTAAACAATGAACTTTTTCCTTCTATAATCAACTCTGATAGATATCCATGTAAATAAATGATACCTGCCTGTACATGTTAGATGACCTTACAACACCAACATTTGGCGGTCAGCCAAAATATGCTCATACTTGTCCATGACTGTCATAGGCCTGACGGGCTAAAATTCCTGCGCTACTTAGCCTGATGGGCTGAAAGGATTGTTGCTCCTCTCTGCCAGCACACCCACGTTGAAAAATCTATTTTATCCCTCTATATTCAATTCTAACAGATATCCATGTAAGCTGTAGGTGAAGAACAATGACTTGTATTTATTTCAGCAGAAGCTCAGCTGCGGACCATTGTGCTGAAAGGATTGTTGCTCCTCTCTGCCAGCACACCCACGTTGAAAAATCTATTTTATCCCTCTATATTCAATTCTAACAGATATCCATGTAAGCTGTAGGTGAAGAACAATGACTTGTATTTATTTCAGCAGAAGCTCAGCTGCGGACCATTGTGCTCCGACATCACAGCGGACAAAGTGAATTAGTGAAAGCTCCCTCTACTTTTGTCCCAAGGTCCCTTAGCCGACGGCCAGCTTCATACTTGGCGGTGTTGCTTTTGATTGATCTTTCTTTTTATTTTTGAGGTTCATATCACCAAGGTCGACCAACAACAGAATGTTTTGAGTCAACAACAACAAACTGTAATGATCCTTCTGCATATTCACTTATGGAAACCTTTTTACAACTTTAACTTCCTCTAAGTATCTTTCTGTCACACACTCCTCTAAGAAGTGTGTGAGAATCTGGCCTGAAGACGAATGATACTCAAAAATGACCTCAGCAGGTGTTTGCACCAGGCATGTTGACGAGCCAGCCTCCAAAAAGATTACCAGGCCATTGGTTGACTGGGAAAAGTTTTCAGCTACTCGGAAAGCTCGACCACTTACCATTTTCTTCTTGTTTTTGTTCTTTTAATGTTTTTTATCCTTACTTGCCAATGAGATTTCCAGTCAAGAACTTTGGCAATATAATTTAAGAGCCTGAGGCTGGGGGACTCCTACCAAGGTTTGACTCTGGGCTCAACAATGACCCTACTAATGACCCAGTCAGTGAGGGTTTTGTCTGGAAGCTGGCAATCACCACTCACAGGTGGTGACCATCATCATCATCATCATCAAGCCACTATTTCCTGAACTTGTCTAGTTCATCATGCTGTCTTATATTTTGCCAGCCAGTGTTTCACAGATGATCGCTCATTGTGAGTCAGGTCCATTGGTTGTCTACCATTCTTGCAACATGACCAGCCCATTGTCATTTGAGAATTCTAATGAATTCCCTGACTCCTGTTATTCTCTAATAATTGTTCTGTAATCCTGCCATATGATGTTGAATATGATTCTCTCATGCACATGTGGCATGATTCTCAGTTTGAGTGTCAATCTTTTGGTTCAGTTCTATGTTTCAGCCTCATGGGCGACTATTGGGAAGATGCATTGGTTGAAGACTCTTCTTTTTACAACTAATAGAATTTTCTTGTTTTGAAAGGTTGAACTTGTGCTTCCAAGAGCTTGTCATTGTAGAAGGATTCTTTGTTTGATTTTATGTAGTCCTACTTTCTTGTTATCTTTCCAGTTAAGGCTTCAGAAGATCATACTAGAGGCAAGCTGTGAAGAGTTTGGTTGAGCTGGTATCAGCTTGCCTTACCCCCTTTTTGAGCTGAAAGGGACCACAGTCTTTATGTAGCCTAATAAATGAGCTACCATGTCAGTATATATGCTGCAAGACTGACATATACTGGGTATACACCTTGTATGATAGCATCGATGACTTTGGGGGTTTCCACTGAATTGGAAGCCTTCTTGAAGTTGACAAATGTTACAGCAAGTGGCATTTTATATTCTGTAGCTTCTCTTTTAGTTGATTTACTGAATCGCTAATGGTTAAGTAGCTTTTTCTGCCTACAGCTTGTTCTCGTGTTTGGTTTTCATCTTTGCCTTTCAGTGATTCGGTTGATGATCACTTTGGTAAAAAGTTTGTAAATGAGGTTGAGTAGACTTATTGGCATAAAGTTGTTAAGATTTTCTGGGTTTACTTTCCTATGAAATAGCATTATAATTGCAGTGTTCCAATCTTCTGGGACTTCACTCTTTCTTTCTTAGGCACAAGTTGATTAGCATGATGGCTAGTTTCCTCGTGATGACTTTACCAGATTTTGAGTAGATCAATGGTGATGTTATCTGGTCCAGGGGCGATTCCTCTTTCCATTTGTTTGATGGTTTGTTTCATCTCTTACTGAATAATTTTGGGAATGCTTTAAACTGGTTGCTTGTAATTTGTATATATATATGTTGTTGTCTTGTGATCCTCATTTAGTGGAATAGAGTTTTTTGTAGAATCCATGAGTGCGCTCGACAGTTCAGTCTCTATTACTTGATAGATCGCCATTTTCTTTGAACACTCGTTATTTGCATTTTCTTACACTGAGAGCCTTTTTGATAGTTTTGAAGCCCCGACCTTTCTCAAGATTTCTTTCCATGATTGCTCTTATGTCTCTCCTTTTATCTCCTTTTGGATGGTTTTGTTTGATATGGTTGCTTCAATCTTTTCTCATGTTGTTGTCGGGGGTTTGAGGTTTCTGCGTTTTTCATGAGATTCTAGGTTTTTTCTGAGATTTTACTGATGGTTTGATCGCTCTTTGGCTTGAATATATTGGCTCCTATCAGAGAGTTCATTATTTTGTTGTTGAGCTTGTTGAAGTACTCTTCTGGTATGTTGAGAAGTTCATACCTGTTTTTCAGTTCTAGCTTGAAGGCTCTTTTTGTACAGTAATTGATTACAGTTTTGTGTGAAACATTTTCCTGCGCTCTTTCTTGGTATTAATTTGAATTTTACATTTTATCATCAAGTGATCACTCCCTACATTGACTTGATCCAGGACTTGGATGTCTTACTCTATGTCGCTTTTGTCTGCTAAGTTGTAGTAGATTTTCTATTAGGCTTCTTCTTGAAGAATATGTTCATGATTTTGAAGTCATTTGCAAAATTGACGAGATTGTCACCTCTGTCATTTTGTGCTTTGCATCTAAACTTAGAGATGGATCTTTCATGTCCTTGTCCTACCTGGATGTTGACGTCTCCCATATTGATGTTAAAGTATGTTTTGTTATCTTGGAGTATGGATTCAAGTCATCGTAGTAGTCCATTCATTCCTTTGTTGACTGCAAAGTGGGAGCGTAAACTTATATTATGTTCAGTACCTCTTTGAGAGTTGTAAAGAAATATTGTCTTTGAGTTTTTCATGGATAAGAAGGCCAACTTGTTTTCCATTTGCTCTTCCTTAGCTGATTATTCTTTTTTTTGTTTTTTGGGTTCTGTTTGGATAGCCACATCTGGAGTACATCATTCCCATCAAAAACAAGTGATGTGGCTGGGCCTTGTGAAACCATAAACTGGTCAGGAACGGCTGTTTTCTTGGCGTGTTTGGGTAGCTGCCCATGGAGTACTTCATCCTTACTCAAAGCAAGTGAGGTGGCTGGGCCTTTTGGAAAGAATGACCCAGAAGGAACAGCTGTTATATTTATGATCAAGCAAACCATAGGAAGTTATAGGTCATGCCTTGTTGTGCTAGCCTATGAAAAGATCAATAGAATAATACATCAGTAAGATATATCAGAAAGACTCACCAGTGGGGATTCTTTTCAAAGTAAATGTAGACTGGCCTTACTGCTGGAAATCTTCTACAATTGGAGGTGACTTAAAGTGGCTCAAGTAGATGAAGTTCAAACACTTTTTGTGATAAAGCTCATGCTTGGTCTTCATCCCATAAAGGATGATGCAGTTGGTCAGGATTACTAGGAGATAGAGCACATCCTTGAGGGTTTTCTCAGTGGCAGAAAACATGTAATGCACGGAAGCCTTGAATTTCTTGGAGCCGTACTTCTCGCCCTTTCCAACCCCAGCCTCACCCAAATTATCTGCTGTAATGAACGAAATATCAAGCACCGTCATACAGCCATCTTTGATGGTGTTGAGGTCAGGCTTGAGATAGCTGGAAGTCATGGGAACCCTTGGTTCGCTGAAAACATCTAATTTCCGTCTTTTGAGTTGATGCACGAGGCGATCCGCCATCTAATTGTAGTGGGCGCCACTTGACATCTCTGCAGGACCTAATGAATCGTTTCCAGACTACCACATCCGCCCTGCACTTGACCTCGTGGTTTGGTTCTTCCGAGATTTTATCCTCGGAGCTGTAGACTCCAAATGTAGACTGATGAACTCTTGAAGCCAGCGATGAAAGACGGTGGACTTGTTAGCCGGTTGAAGATCAAAACCGTCACCGTTGAGAGAATACTGTTTCTATCACTCCCTATGCAGGAGGATGGCCACATCCTTCCGAAACGTATATCGAAGTATCTGATAGTCGTTGATCCTGGAGAGCCTCCCGTACTTACCGCCAACCTCCAGCTCAGCTTCGTCAAGGGTGACCGTTTTGAGCTTACCATCGGTTTAGGAGATGACCAAGCAACACTCACAGACATTGGCCTTCAGAGCGGGTGCAGTGAGGGCCTTGGAGATCGGCTCGAGCTTTACCCTCGTACACTCCTCAAATTCGGTGAATAAGGTAAGATCATTGGCATAGGCAAGCGAACCGACCATATATTCGTGATTGGGTCTTGCTGCGAATAGTATTTCGACAAAAATATCCGCCCAGTATACATCAAAGTCGTCAGGCACAGCACGATATGCCAGGTGAGCACTGCCCCTGCTGCTGTCCAGCTGCATCTTCGCTGCATTCTTCTTCCTCGTCCGCATGAACATCTGTTAGGCCGCATAGATCGCATTCTAATTCCTATTCGCGAGCTTTTTTCACCCGCGTCCTAATGACTATTTTCCAATATTTCCATTTACTCAAAAAGCTCCATGGATCTTCTACCAACGCTGAGGCTGCTGTGCAGCTCGAAGATTATCTCAAGAAGATCACCTGGAGAAGGTCACTACCTCACCACTTCAGGGCCAGTAGCTGCGACGGCAGCCATTGCCAGCAGCTCTGAAGGCAGCCCAGTTCTCAACCTAGGACTGACCTGACGTGACCTGTCGTGCAATCAGATAAGCGTCTAGATGGAGCTTTGCAGAGTACCTACCCTGAGATGTTGGGGTAGATCTCACGCCACTTAGCCTCGCGCTGGAAGATAATCATTCCTTTGGAAGTCCATCGCTTTTCCTTTTTCTTCGTAGAACCCTCATCTACGGCCTTCAGGAGGTGCAACTTTTGGCGGTTGCTCTCCTTTTGGTGGGGGTGTCTGAAATGTTGGCCCAAACCACTCATTCTTCGATCGCACAATCTGCATTGAAATGATCCAGGGGACGTGCTGTGTGCATCATAGCAACTTTACCGTGGTTCTTATCAAAGGCAGATGCCCCAGAACTCTTTGACATGGATGAACTTGTGAAAGATTTCGTAACGACGTAAATCTAATCACACAAGGTGAGGATCAACCCCCTGAAACAGCTGGTCGCTTGGCCGCCCAGGGAAGTCTTGCGTCTCGTTCCAGAGGTCAAAGCCCCGGCAACACCACGGAAATGTTGCCAACTCTCTGCCACGCTGAGGCGGCACAGCGCATGGTCTGAATGGAAGCATACAAGAGCACTACCAGAGAGAAAGCAGAAAACTATCGACAGCATAGAATAGGAAGGTGGGATCGATCGAATAAGGCATCGTTATAGAGCAATCCGCCAACGGTGACCTTTAAGTCATTACAGTTTGTCGTTGTTGACCCAAAACGTACTGTTGACAGTCGACCCCGGCGATATAAACCTCGAAAACCGACAGATATTGGAGCTGGCCATCGACTCAGGGACTTTGGGGGTGGATTAGATTTCACTTGTTCATTTTGTCCGTTCTGGCGACGGAGCACAATAGCCTGCAGTTGAGCTTTGCTGTAATAAGTGCAAGCTGCCGTTGTTCGACTCTACAGCTAAGCGGAGGAAATGAAACCAAACGAGATTCCTTTAGTAACGGCGAGTGAAATACTGCCAAATACTGTCGCGAGGAAAACACTTCGGGGCGTGTGGTGCACAGGTCGAAAGTAACCATTCCTTCCTGTAGTTCAGAGTTCCATCAATCGGGGCCTAGTCGACAAGTAACGTGATGAGATGAATGTAGGCAGAGGCGAGCAACAACCTTTTCGGCCGGTCAGGCAAAGTAGCACAGGAGTTTTGGCCTGTCAGGCAAATGACAGGCATGGACAGGTATGAGTATGTTTTGACAGACCGGCCAAATGTCGGTGGTCTTTGGCCATCTAACATGTACGACTAGGTATCGTTCATTAACATGGGTAACTATCGACGAAAGTCGATTATAGACGGGAAAAGTTCATTGTTCAACTTGAGTGTGTCAGCAGAGGCAGCAACGACCATTTTAGCCCGTCGGGCAAATGACAGGCATGAATAGGTGTGAACATGTTTTAGCCACCACGCAAAGTTTTGGCAGTATTAGCCAGTCTTGCAATTCAATTTATATGGTCAGGTATCATTTATTTATATAGATATCTAGAAGTTACAGCATAGAGTTACGAATATAGACGATTAGAGTACATTTCTCAACGTGACTGTGTCAGCAGAGGCGAGTGACAACAGTTTTAGCCCATCAGATGAAGAAACACATGATTTTTAACCTGTCAGGCAAATGACAGGCACGGTCAAGTATAGATTTTTTTTAGCTGACCGACACTGTAATTTGTCTGGCAATCTAATGAGTACAGTCAATTATCGTTTATTTACATAGATATCTATCCGTTAGAGTCGAATGTAGACGGAGAGAGTCCATTTCTTAGTGTGAGTGTGTCAGCAGATGCAAGCAACAACCATATTAGCCCATCAGGCGAATGACAGACACGGCCAGGTGTAAGAATATTTCGGCTGGCCAGCCAAGTATCGTCTGTGTAGGTCGCTCAGGCAATCTAAAGGGTACTATCAGTTACCGTTTATTTACATAGATATCTACCTCTAGAGACGAACATAGAAGAAAAGAGTTCATTTCTCAATGTGAGCATGTCAGCAGAGGCAAGCAACAGTTGTTTTAGCCCGTCAAGCAAAGTAACACAAGATTTTTAGACCGTCAGGCAAACGACAAGCACGGTCGGATATAAGAATTTTTTGGTTGGCCGGCGAAGTTTTGGCTGTGTAAGTCCATCAGGCATGACAAACGATTACAGTCAGGTATCATTCATTTGCATGGACATCTATCCATTAGAGTCGAATATAGATGGAAAGTGTTCATTTCTCAAAGTGAGCGTGTCAATCGCAGGCGAGCAACAGCCCTTTCAGTCCGTCAAGCAAATGACAGGCATGATCAGGTATAAACATGTTTTAGTTAGCTGAGTATCATGTTACCCTGTCATTCAATGTAACAAGTACGGTCGGGTATATTTATTTGGATCAATATCTATCAGTTACAGTCGAATATAGACAAATACGGTTTATTTTTCAATGCAAGCGTGTCAGCTGAGGTGACCAACAACTGTTTTAGCCCGTCAGGCAAATGACAGGCATGATCAACTATAAGCATGTTTTGGCCACCCAGCCGGCTTAGTGTCAGCAGTGTTTGCCCTTCATTCAATGTAACAATCGGGTATCATTTATTCATGTCGATATCTATCGGTTAGAGTCGAATATAGACAAATTGGGTTTATTTTTAACGTGAGCGTGTCATCAGAGGTGAGCAACAGCCACCTTAGCCTGTCAGGAAAGTAACAGCTATCACCAAGAATAAACATCTCTTAACTGATCGTCCAGAGCCAAACTATCTTAACCCATCATGTTAAGTGATATGTAAGGCTAATTCCCACATGAACTTGGCCAGTATCAAATACAGACAGACAGGGTTTAGTATTTAATGCAATTGTATCAGAAGAGTAGAGAATCGGCCCTGTGTGTTATTTTAAATCCTCGAGTGCACAAGGGTGTTAAATTCAAATCAGGAACCAGACCTACATTTGTTTTGAGGAAGTCAATCATTTCTGTTTTCAATTGAAAAAGTTCTTGAACAGAAAATTGTTTCTATTTCATCTAGAGTAACTATTCAATTTTTTCAATTTATTTGTGTGTCAGTTCTAAAACTACATAAGTTCAGAAAATACTGGCTCTGTGAAGCCTACAGTATAGAGGTCTGGCAAATCTTGAGGAATGTTTATGCTGGGCAATGGATGCTAAAAGATTGATGATGATGATTATCGATAGATTTACCTGCATCTTCACTTTGGTTATTGTTATACAGTATTTGTTGTATTCATTTTATACACACACACACATACACACAATCACAGCAACTTCTTTCTCAGGCCACATAAGGACTCTGAACCCTTCCAGCTCCAAGAAAGAGTAAGACAAGCTGATACCAGCCCACCCAAACCCTTCACAGCCTGCCCCAAGATGATCTTCCGAAACTTGGACTGGGGAATCAAAATAGACCACAACGATCTAAGCAACCAAAGATTTGCAGACGACATTGTCTTTTTCGCAGAGAACCTACATGACCTCCAACTAATGCTAGATGAACTGAATGAAGAAAGCAAAAAAGTTGGCCTACACATGAACTTCAGTAAAACAAAAATCATGTGCAACGAACACTTTGAGAATAAGGACATAACTGTCAAAATCAGAGATGCAAAACTGGGGAAAGTAGACCACAACATCTACCTAGGACAACGAATCTCTATGAAACCCATGAAAAGGAAGAGATCAAGAATCACCCTTGGATGGCAAGCCTTTGACAGAGCAAGCTCAACCTTCAAAAATAAGTCGATCCCAATAATCCTAAAAAGATGAATATACAACCAATGCATCCTACCGATAGTCACTTATGGAGCTGAAACATGGAACCTAACTAAGAGATAAACTCGCAAATCAAGAAGTATGCAACGCACACATGAGAGAATCATGCTCAACCTCAGAGATTACAAGAGAGCACAGTATATCAGCAAAAAAATGGGAGTGTCATAGAATCCATTAAAAACCTCAAATGGCAATGGGCTGGCCATGTTGCAAAACTGACAGACAACCGATGGACATCACAACTCACAACATGGATCCCCAGGGATCACATGCAAAACCAAGGACAGCAGAATACAGGATGGAGAGATGAACAAGATAAATTTAGAAAATACTGGCTCCACGATAGAGAAGTATGGCAAATCCTGGGAAAGTCTATGTTCAACAATGGACGTTAAAAGACTGATGATGATGATCCATTGTATGCATATACATACTCACACACACACACACACATATATATATATATATATATATATATATATATATATATATATATATATATATATAAATCAACCACTCAAAAATCTAACTTTAGTGAATTAAATAGAATGACATTTTACTACAAATAAGAGGGACTGGGTAACATGAAATGATCAATACAGTAAAAATTTGAAAACCGGAACAAACACAAAAACAAAAAAACAAACCTTGAGAAAGACCAGCAATGGTCAAAAGTAGTAGGATAATTAGAAACAATAAACAAATCTTGAATTTTATGAAAATTCATACACTCCTTTGAACTGGCTGTTAAGAACATCCAAAAATTGGAGAAACTTATAAAATTTTGAACCATCAAGAAATATATATATATATATATATATATATATATATATATATATATGCATGTACACATCAATTCATATACATATATATATACTCATATACATATATATATATATATATACACATATATATATATATGTACACACATGTATATATTCACATATCTATAAACATATATATATATATACATATATACTCATATGAATCTATGCATACACATATATATACACATATACACACACACATAAATATACATAGATATATGCACATATATCTATACACATATATGTACACATACATACATATATATACACATATCTATACATACATGAATATATGCACATATATATATGTATGAGTACATATATATATATATATATATATATGTATGTGAATATACGTATATATATATGTATACACACACACACACACACACACACACACACACACACACACACACATATAAATATATATATATATATATATGTTTATATATGATTATAAATCATGCTATATTATATAGAAACTTATTTGAAATGATCCCCCATCATTACAGGGTTAATATATTGCTCAATTTAGACAACTTGAATAGAATGAACAATTAAAAAAAAATTTGCTACTGTAGTAATCAAACCTGCTACTGATTGAGTAGCCGCTCCAAGATAGTGAGGCTCTTACCATTGAGCTAAACAGCCACCAGCAATGCAAAGGCCAAATAACTGCTTTCAACCCAAATTCTCATCTCATTTAATCTCCATCTATTTGTCTCCTTCAATGCAACAGTTGTGTTTCCAAGAAATGGACATATTTAGTCCAACAGAATGAATAATGAATTGCATTATATCATATAAAAACTTATTTAAAATGATCTCCTACCATTGCACTGTTAATGTATCACTCAACCTAGACAACATAAATAGAATAAACAATTGAACAATTTTCTGCAGCAGCCACATTTTCTTTAAAAGCATATAGATACAAAAGGTATTTTCCTCATTAGTATGTTGTTGAAACATCAGCTCTTTTTTATGTTTCCTCTCTGAGAGTATTTCATTCTTAAATTTGTTTCCCAGTGTTAGGGTTCACTTTTACATGAACTTAATTGTTAGTTTAATCATTCGAGGTTCGGTCTCTTTCTTCACAGCAAAGATAATTATGAAAAGGTGATTGGGTTGTTTTTCAAGTGGCTGGAGGTACAAAATAATAATATTATTGATAGCAATGCTGCTACTACTATTATTGATTATAACAAGGGGAATAAGATAGCAATGGTGGTTAATTTTTAGTATACTTGTACATAGGATCTTAAATTGTTTCATAATAGAATTTTCTATTAGAAAACATAATTTAAACAACCCATATGAGTCTCCACAGATGGGGATGGTGAGAAGCAGAGGAGACTTTTTGGCTTTGATATTTTGGTTTTCTTGCTTGCATGTTCAAGAGAAGGACATTAAAGAGGACATTCGTGAATGGACAGGAAAATTTATGGAAATGAATAAAGAATCAAATTATATTTGTGCTTGGTTACTTTCATTTGATATCTTTTTTTTAAATTCAAAGAATTTAAATCCAGTTATAATTAAATAAAATCGATTTTAAAAAAAAAAAAGGAACAAGCCAAGAATGTGGAACTAAGAATTCAAGAAATCACAGAGAAAATTGTCAGATAAAATTGAATTTGCAAAGGAATAAATATTGTTCGGACTTATTCAATAAGTCAGAAAGTTAGGGAGGAACATAATTTTAACAAACGAAAAATTTTCATATCTACTGTTTATATGGTATACGTCATCGCTTTTAGACATTTTCTGGTTGTTGTAAGCAGAGTTCCTTTCAGGCTGCGAGAAAAAAAATTCAATGCTGTGCATGAATTTTAAAAGAAAAAAGTGTTCAATAATAAAACTGTGAGCGAGCAAGCATCATACATATCTCTCTTACGCTAAGTAGTATCATTGATCAATGGTTTATGCAACAATCATAATGCGTAAAAAGTGGGTCATAAATTCTGTCTCTAAGCTATATACGAAGACATTGTTCACTCATCTCTTCACACATTGTTTTTATATGTATCCAAGGATAAGAAGATGCTTTTCAATCGGTCGGTCTGTTTGTCAGTTCCAAGCAACTTAATCAACTGAAATAGGAAGGAATGAAGAGGTGTGATGTCATTAAAAGTTGCAACATCACTGAAATATCATTTTTTTGTTCAATTTTTCTATCAGCTACCATGATGTCATGATAAATTGTACAATGTCTGCATTTTTATATTTTAAAAAAGCCAAAAATGGCCATTTTCATCTTTTATTGAGAATAACACTCGCAGAATATTCCCATATCGTAATATTTTACGTATAAGAATCAATTGACTCAAAGAAAGACTACTTCCTTTTCTTCTTCCTTTTCCCTCTACCCCTGCAACAATTACCATGGATGGTTGACGCGTCATTGTACACATAGTTCTTGTTTACCTTTAATTTGATATTTACAACTTGAATTTTACTAAACATTGAACCCAGAAGATTTTTAGTAAAAGTAATGTATTTTTTTCATAATAATTTTTATGCCAAATATAATGAAATATGATAAAAAATCTTTGATTTTGGCCTAATATACTTATAATTCCGGTAATAAAGAAAAAATAAAAGCTTAAATAATAGTGAATCAATAATAAAGAAAAATTATCACATCAAATAGATAATTTCTTCTATCATACTCTTTTTTGTCAAAAGTAACTGACCTTAGTCTCATTACCAAAAGAATTAATGACTGTTTCAAAAGTAGAAAATGTTTTCTGCAAATTCCAGTCCTCCAGTTGCTCACAGAGTTTCTAATCCCATGCAGGCCATGAAAAAATGAATGGGAACATGGGTTGTAAGCTGTTAGAACCACTGACAGTATTACCTCAGCCTTAGAGGATGTTTATTGACTTTTTCATCATCAGCAGCAGCAGCCTTTTAGCATCTGTCATTGGACACAGATCTTCCCCAAGATTCACCAGACCTTGTCACACCATCATATATTTTGTTGGACCCAATTAGGCATGTGATTTCTGGGAATCTATATCATGAGTCGTAATGTCTAGCAGTTGTCTGCCATTCTTGTAACATGACCAGCCCATTTCCATTTGAGTTTTCTTGTGGATTCTATGATATCTAGGACTCCTGTTTTTCCTCTAATATACTGTGCTGTCTTGTGATCTCTCCGTGTTATATTGAGGATGATTCTCTCTTGTGCACATTGCATGGTTCACAGTTTAAAGGTCATTTTTTTTATCTGGTTCCATGTCTCAGCTCCATAGCTGACTATAAGGAGGATGCATTGGTTGTAAAACCTTCTTTTTAGCATTATCAGAATTTTCTTATTCTTGTGGTTGAGCTTGCCCAACCAAAGGTTTGCCAACCTAATCTGATTCTTTGCTTGATTTCTTCTTCTGAGGATTTCATAGATTCATTGTTCTGGATAGATATTGTGGTCTATTGATCGCCTCCATTCAGTGAATCAACTAAAAGAGAAAGCAGCAGAACATAAAATGCCATTTCCTATTGAATTTGTTGATTTCAAGAAGGCTTCCGACTCAGTGGAAATCCTCAAGGTTATTGATGCTATCATTCAACAAGGTGTAAACCTACTACATGTTAGAGTATCGCAACATATCTACCAATGCAGCAGTTCCTTCATCAGCTAATATAAAGACTGACCTGTTCCAGCTCGACAAAGGGTTGAGGCAAGGGAATACCAGTTCACCCAAACTCTTCACAGCCAGGCTCGAGATGATCTTCTGGAACCTAAACTGGGAAAAATAAAGGAACAAAAATTTTGCTGAGAACCTCCATGTCCTCCAGAGGATACTAGACAGATTGAATGAGGAAAACAAGAATGTTGGTCTCTGCTCGAACTCAAGTAAAACAAATGTTATGTACAACAAATACGTATTTACACTTTAGAAGTGGTTAAAAATTTAGATGTAAAGGAATTAACGTAGTGCAGGCTATATGATTTTAAAAATTGTTTTGACTATTTCACATGTACGGATAAGCTTCTGTGGTTGTTTTATTATCAGCACATTGATATAACAAGACACTCATAATCTCTAAATCTCTTTCTGTGAAGCAAAGCCATGACATTACATACTCAAAACAAGGTTAATTCCTTAGTAAATAATCAATTTATATGACCTCATAATAAACTTGGGCTAGTCTAGATAAGATCTATTCTCTATATTCTGTCTAATTTTCTGAGACAAGCTGTTGTTGCTATTAGAAACCATAATCCAAATCTGTCAACAAAACTGGTACCATAGGTTTCTTCAATTTTCAAGTTGGTCTGGCTGACTGACTGGTTGGCAATGTATGTATGCATCTCATGCATAGACAACACCAATGGAGCAACAGGACTGAGAATTTAAATATTCACTCTTTATTATGTCTAGAAAAAACTTTCTTTTTTTTTAATTAGGGGGTTCAATGTACAATGTAAGTTTATCCCAAAGTGATCCCTTAGTTTGTGCCCAGCAGCATTCACAAATTCAGGCCTTTTTATTAATCATTGCCCAAAAAAAGGTGGGAAAAGTTACTTATTCGTTTATCACCCCTTTTTCCAAAATTTTAATTGATCATCCCCAACATGGCATGCTGTCAGAAGATGTTGGTCAAGGGACAGTTCTTATTTAGTGACTAACCAGACCTGTTACACAATGGCCTGTTTTCTTGTTTTTATTGTCTTTATCACAATGCCTTCACTGCTGTACCATCTGCTACAATAAAGACAACAAAGACAAGGAAATTGTTCTGAAACAATCTCTTGTTCCTGATTTGTAATGCATCTCTATTATAAAATAATCAGAAATAAATGGGGGTGAGCCTTTAATCAATGCATTTTTGTTATATTCATCTTTAAACTCACCATACAAACTGAGTTTTGGGGGATTATAGTGTGTCTGCTACTGCTACGGTGAACATTTGTCATTGATCAGTCATTTGCCTTTGTGCTTCCACTAAGTAAATATAGCCTCTTTGCTTTCAATTTGCACAGACCAAGAACAAAAAGCAGTAATCTGTTTTTTATGGACTAAAATCCATCGATGGCTTTCAGCATAAAGTCTGTGGAAGATTGGTCCCTGAACAACTCAATGAGGATCACAAACACAATCATTTAAGAATCTGTCCATACTTACTGGACCAATATCAAAGTGATGCTCTATTGGATAGGATAATCACTGGAGATGAAACACTTTGAAACAGAGTTAAAATGTCAGAATGGAAACACCCACTATCACCAACCCAAAGACGATTCAAAACTCAACTTTCTGCAAAAGTCATGCTTACAGTTTCTGGGGATTCATAAGGGCCTGTGCTGGAACGTTATCTGGAGCAGGGCTCAACAGTAAACAATCCACATTACAGTGTGATAGTGTGGGACAAGCTCAAGTCTATAATTGGAACAAACATTGAGGTCTATTGTCAAATCTATTTTGCTTTTGTGTAACAATGCAGGCCCATATACTGCTGCCTACGCTGCTCAAACGTTTCAAGATTAAGATTTGAGGTGTTGAAGCATCCTCCTTATAGTCCCTGCCTCACTCCCACAGATCTTCATCTGTTTGGTCCTTTGAAAGATACCTTAAGAAGTGATTGGTTTTCCATAGACTAACAAGTAGTAGATGCAGTGCATATATGGCTGAGGGGCCAACTAAAACATTCTCTTCTTAGGACATATCTTAACTCATGAACCAAGTGCATTGCAAAGAAAGGGGGACTATATTGAAAAATAATGTATTTTTAAGTTCTGTACTGTTGTTCTAATAAACTGTTATACTAAAAGTGTGTATAGATATTGACTCACTCTCATTTTTATATAATAATGATGATAATTGTAATGATGATAAATATAGAGCACTTCAAAAAATGTCAACCCTTTTATGGAAGTAGGTTTTTTCAGAGTAACGGAACCAATATTAAGTCTAAGAATTTCCTGATCATTATTCCTGTCAATACATTCTTGAAAACTATACCAGGTGTTCTCCAGAGCCCTACGGGACATTTCTTTTGATATTGTTACAAAAACATCTACAATTCTCTCTTGAAGATCTTGTACATTTATGTAGCCTTGTAGTATAAATACATTCTTCGAAAAAGTGTTGACACCATTTTTATTTCCTTACTTGACTCTTCTTTCAGTTAAAATCAACTGCAAAGAGATAAAAATAGTGTTAACATTTTTTTTGAAGACTGTGTTTATACAATGGAAGACCCCAAATAGTATAAAAATGATGAGATCTGTCCAGTTTATGTATCAACCAAAACTGTCACCAAAAATATAAACACAGGTTTCTTCAGTTTTTGGTTGGCTGGCTGGTTAGCTGGCTGGCTGAAAAAGAAGGAAAGGCGGCCACCAGAATCCCAATCGGTCGGCAGTCTCTTCTGTCTGGTGAAACCCTAAGGGGAAGTTGGAGCACGGCTTCTCGTCGCCGTCGCTGTCACTGTGGCCGTCGCCACAGGTGTCATTGTTGGCCGAGACAGATGGGCACATGCCGCGGCCATCCAACTGGCTGGCTGGCCGGCTGCCTGGCTGATAGGCCACACCAATTGAGATAGGGGGCTTAAAATTTAAACATTAATTCCTCATTATACTCCCTTTCACTACAAATAAGTTTATGCTAAATTGGTCCTTTACTTGGTGTCCAACTGTGTTTACACTTTTTTTTTTGCAAAATTCAGCCTTTTGTGATCTCTTCCCAACAGGCAAGAGAAGTGGCTTATTCATTGATCTCTCTTTTTCCCAATTTTTGATTGATTACCCTCAACACAGCATACTCCCAAAGACTGTAATCATCTGACAGTTTCTACCAAGTGACTAACCCGATCTGTATGCTTTTAGTATTTGCTGACTCACAATATATGTAATCATGGAAGTTTAGATTTATGATTTATAGATCCTTTTCATGATATCTTATATTACATAAACAGCTATACACAATTCTATATTATCAAAAAGAAGGTAAAGGTGAATGACATCTTGAAATATTCGTCTTGAATATGAATATCTCTGAATTTTTGAGATGAGGTATTATTATTATTTCTATTGATATTCGGACCATCCTCATCTTGGTTGTTTTTCATACAACGTTTCGGCCGTTGCACTCTACGGCCTTCGTCAGGTATCATCTGGTAGATGTGGGGAAGTAACGAACCGAACCTTTTATTTAACCGATGGGGTTATATTGACCGTACTCCCCTCTTAGCATTAGTGGTATTGTTATATTGTCTCATGCTAGGATCGAACCTAGAACCATCATGTCCACATAGCGCAGTGGTTACAGCATCAGAAAAATTACTGTAAACGGCCGAAACGTTGTATGAAAAACAACCAAGATGAGGATGGTCCGAATATCAATAGAAATTGAATATGAATGATCGAATAAAAAAAGTGAGCTACCTAAAAAATAAAATATTTGCAATGCTTCAAAGATAAATATAGAAAGAGATATAAGATCTGTTCTTTGTTTATCTATGCAACAATTTTATCATAATTTGTTCGACTCACATCCTATTCTGATTTTAAAATCTCACTGATGCGCTTATAAACTAGATTTCTTCTTCATTTATTGTTTTTAGTTTACCCCAGTTTCACAATTAATCTGAATGTTCACTCTTATGTGCAAGATCTGTCCAGAAAGTATCCAGCCATTTTGAATATCTCAAGAACCAGTTGTGCAACCTCGATGTAACTTAGCAGCCAATAAGAGTGAACCTTATTATGCATACCTGAAAAGACCCTCTCCTGTGATGGGGTTTCTTAATTTGCAGTGAGACACTATTGAGCTTGCGGACTGTGAATGTTGCATTTACAATGACCAAACTTGCCCATTCTTTACGTCTCACGCAAGGTTTTTTAATGAAACATCTCATCACAAAGGTCAATCAGATCCCTCTGTAGTCCAGATTTAGCTCCTTGCAACTTCCGGCTTTTTCCCCAAAAGATTTCAGATCTTAGATGAGATTAAGGAGAATGCAACTGTTCTGAAATGTGGACGGTACACTGATTTGAACATGCAAGGTCCCGAAGGGAGTAATTTGAGGGGAAGCCTTTGCCCTGTGTAGACTATTATTTCATTGGTACCAATTGGCTGGATACTGTCCAGACAGGCCTCATGATAATTGAACGATTGTTCTTTGGGTTTGTTTCTTTGTTCGTCTGTATGAATAATTTGTTCTCATCCAATTTGTTTAGCTTGAATCCTGTTCCGATTCTAAAGTCTTACCAAAGTCCTACCGATTTTTTTATTTACCTTATTTTTCTTATTTACCATTTTGTGTTTACTCTAGTGTTGCCCAATTTCACAACAAATCTAAATGTTTACTCTTTAGTCTGTCAGGTGGAATTACACAACTGATATTTACCAAGCTTTAACTAGTAAATATCAAGGCAAGTTCAAGTCTCACTGGAGGCTTATTCTTTATTTCCTATCTACTCTTCTTACTAATGAATGTTGACAGACAATCTGGAAGTTGCGATAAAAAGCAGGAATTTAGCCGGAAGATATTCTAGTTGAAAATTGATAGGAAAACTTGTTTTCAATTTCATTCATTTGAGGAGTGATTATTCAATGTTAGAAACCGTCTACTAAAACTGTCACCAAAAACTGTCAACATAGGTTTCGTTCAGTTTTTAAGTTGGTCTGACCGGATGTATATTACGCATACCAATGGTGGAAGATTTATTCATTATGTCGACAAAAAACGATTGGGGGTGGGATGGTGCGGCAGTTTACAATGTAGGTTTATGCAAAATTGATCCCTTAATTTTTGTCTGGCAGGGCTCACACTTGTTTTTTGAAAATTCAGGCTCCTTCACGATGCAACAAAAGGTGAGATGATTCATTGATCATCGTCAATTCCAATTCTTCTAATTGAGCATCCCCAATGCGGCATGCCGTCAAAAGCTGTTGTGCTCATGATATTTACAATTCAGTGACTAACTAGATCTGTTTGTCTTTTTCTTGTGGGCATTAATACAAAATATGTTGTTGTCTGCTTTCAACTGAAGGATTAAATTACATTTTTGTGGTTAAGTTACATCTAAACTGCACACACACACATACGCGCATGCACATATATACACATATACATTTGTATAAGCAAACATACAATTATACACATACTCAGACACACACACAAACATTCTTGTACACATTCATTCATCTACATACACCCTCAAACATGTGTAAACACACTTGCACACACATTCATATACGCAAACAGTCATATGCATACATGCAAACATATTTATTTACATGAATGCACATGCACATACATACACACACCCACACAGAGATTCTCCCATGTATATATGCTCATACAGTTCATGCCAGTTAACCTATTTATGCCTAGCGACCACTTTTGCGACTTTTGTGAGGGTAGAATTTCTGTACTGCCTACGAATATTCAAAATCCTCTTAACCAAATAACAGTCATTTTCAATGGCTAAAAGTGGCTGTCCTAGTCAAAAATGGCTGAAATTGCATAGTTTTCCTTCCCAGGTAACTGGACAACTGTACACTCCAAGAACTCATACAAAGACTCCAAAAAGTAAATATACAACCTATTTATCATATCTATTATTATTCAGACTATCATTATCTTGGTTGTTTTTCATACAACGTTTCGGCCATTGTACTCTACGGCCTTCATCAGGTATCATCTGGTAGGTGTGGGGGAACTAACGAACCGAACCCTTTATTTAACCGATGGGGGTATATAAATAAAGGGTTCAGTTCGTTACTTCCCCCACACCTACCAGATGATACCTGATGAAGGCCGTAGAGTACAACGGCCGAAACGTTGTATGAAAAATAACCAAAATGAGGATAGTCCAAATAATAATAGAAATGATAATAATACCTCATCTCAAAAATTCATAGAAACATATTGATCATATATAAATATAATTATCATATATTAAGACATATTTATCATATATCAAGACAATGATGGAAATAAAAACCACTGTTTTGGATGGCAATCTTTGAAAATATGCACTGTTAGCTATTACCAGTCTCTACCGGGCAATATCACCCAGGTTGGTGACCGATGCTTTCCACGATCATACTCACGTTCACACACTCAAAGATGCAAACACATACACTCCTTTCATTTGTACATTTTCCATAGAACATTATCACCACAATGAACAACATTCTTTCATACTCGGACACATACACACATACATATGTAAGCCAATATAGTCACTTACATACAAACTAATATACCAATGCAAAATGAATGCTCACACATTCATGGAGAATAATACACACACATTCACATGCCAGCACACTCACATGCAAATAAATGCACACAAACTTACAATTATTCATGTAAGTGTGCACACACACATACACACACACACGCACTCACATATACAGATAATGGATAGACATCCAGATGAATGTAAACACACACCCACAAACAAGTATATAGATGCACACAAACGTATATATCCACACATATACATAGACTGATGTAAAAAGTGACACAATCAAGTTCCAGTCTTAAAAAAGATTCTGTTGACTAATGGTAGAATGGCTCCCAACAACTTAGTCCACAAGTTTCCTGTTTGCATGACGCAAAAATTTCTTTCTCTTTGACTTTTTATGTTTTTTTCCAGAAAATGTGAAAAATGCAAAGAAATACTTTTTTCCTCTACTGTATTTTTTCTTTTCATTCCTTAGTCACTATATATATATATACATATATATATATATATATATATATATATATATATATATATATATATATTTAATTTTCAAAAGCAGTAATGTTTCTTCCAAGCAAATTTCATTAAATGTGAGGGATAAATTTTGTCGAGTCAACTTTTTTATTAATGTTTCTTGTTTGTGAATAAGTTGCTTTTCCACTTGGTCAAAAGAATGAAGGAATGTGACCCAGCAAAAAAACAACTTATTTGCAAACAAGAAATATATATATATTTAGAATTTAAATCTTTCTAGACTATATATATATATATATATATATACATATATATTTATATATATATATATATATATATATATATATATATAGATATATAGATATATAGATATATAGATATAGATATATATATGTATATGTGTGTGTGTGTGTGTATGTGTGTGTGTGTGTGTGTGTGTGTGTGTATGTATATGCAATTAAAACCATGGACAAACTTTGTCTATTTAACTCCTTCGGTAATTTTTCTTGTTTGCAGATAAACTGTTTGATGACAAGATCAAACCTATATGAAAAGAATGTCAATGTATATATATATATATATATATATATATATATATATATATATATATATATATATATGTATATATATGTATATGAATAGACTAGAAAGCTTTACAACTTCAAACACTAAACATATTGCAAAACTTTTTCAAAAATTTTTTTCTGTCACTTATTTCCGAAAATCTTCTAATGTAATTCATGTAATTTTCTTGAGTGTTATTTTCTGTTTCACAAATACTTTGTTATTATGGTACAATGTATAAATTTTCTCTTGTTGGGATCATCAGTTGTTTACCACGTAAATATTTTGGGGATTCTAAAAAATAAAACAGTCATATTAAGATGGCACCCCAGAGTTTTCAACATGGATATCATTGGTTGGAAAAATTTATTCATACCTTTCATATTTTTTCTTTTCACAAAACCGTGGCTAGATTACAAATGAGAAGAGTATTTATCAGAAAATGTAATGGAAATACAGTGTTCATTTGTCAAGAGATAACTTTTTGCCATAATTTTCACTCAATCATATTTTTTGTTTGAAACTATTTAGGAAAATTGGAAACTGATGCTTCCATCATCTTTATACTCATAAATGATAATTTTAATGAATTCTTGCATTGATAGCTTTATAGCAGGCCATTGGGTGGATACCTAAAAGTTTGTAGTTTGAGCTCTGCAGCAATGGTTCTCACGCTTTTCTTGCCCACGCATCCTTTTCACTATATTTCACAGTGCCAATCCCCTTTTATAAGATTATATGATACAAAACTAGCATTCCTCATCGAAAAATCAATATTCCAGCAGTTTGAATCTGGCAGTCTATAATCTCAATTCCACCCTTGAAACCCTAAAATTCTCCCCTGCAGGAAATTCCACCCTGTATGAGAACCTCAGCTCTTGATTGTTATGATTCTTCTAGGTTCTTTAAGCCTTTCCCCTGAAAAAAATCTGATTCTCAGGATATTATCAAATCTAATGACCAAAAAACAATTCATATCTCAAAGTTGATGTAATTTGATGAGTTGTGAATAAAAGAAAGATTTCTATCCTTATTTTTACAATTACGTGATTCACAGATGCTATTTTTGATTCAGATCCTATTTGATTATAGTTTGTTTTACTTTCTTACAAACCAACTGTATATCCCCTTTTGAAATTTGACATACCTGCGCTCTGGTAACTTGAGTAATTGTCATTGAGTCTATCTTTATCAGATGTCAAATCGGAGAGAAAATATCTGTACCACACATGAATGAATCACCGTAGTCTGCATGTGTACCAGAGAGAATCATCTATGGTAATTATCTAAAAAAATTATCTAGAAAAATTATCTGAAAAAAATAGATCTTATATGTGAAATTATTTTTAAAAAATCACTCTAGGATAGCAAGCTTTTTTCAAGAACAAGAAAATCCCGTCAGTCCTGAAAAAAATTGTATACAACCAATGCATCCACTTAATAGTCACCTATGGAGCTAAAACATGGAACCTATCAAAAGATTGACCCTCAAACTGAGAACCATACAACGTGCACAGGAGAGAATCCTGCTCAACATCATATGGAGAGATCACAAAATAGCACAGTTTATTACAGAAGAAACAAGAGGCCACAATATCATGGAATATAGAAAACTTGAATGGCAATGGGTCTTTCATGTGGTGACAACCACTGGACATCAAGACTCACAACATCATAACCTGGAGATCATATGCAAAACTGTGGTTGACAAAATATAAGATGGCGTGATGAAATAGACAAGTTCAGAAACTATTGGCTCTGAGATGCTTGTGATAGAGAGGTGTACGTCCAACGATGGATGATGAATGGTTGATATTGAAACATGACTCATCTGTAAGGTGTGGATGAATCACGGCTTGTGTCAGGATGTTTTTACCATCATGTCAATTTTACGCATGGCTGAATTTCTGTGGGCTGAAATGAAAACTTGAATGAAAGTTTTTATAGCTTTTTAATTTCTGAAATTTAAGATAAATCAATCTTCACTTATGTTTAGCTGTCCTTTTGTTGCTCAAAATAATGACTGATTCCAGGTGCCTCCTACATCAGAGATATACAAGGTGTGCCAAGAAAATATCCAGCTATATAATATAATTGTGCCTTAGTTCCCTTCCAAGTACTCCCCTTTGGACCTCATACCCCTATTCCAGCATCCATTCCACTTTTCAAAAAAATCTTTTTTCAGAATCACCATCAACTACCTCTTGGCATTCCCCTTAATCTCGTCCATGATCTGAAATATTTTTGGCAAAAGCCTGAAGTTTGAGGGTGCCAATTCCTGACATACCTGAGTGATGCTATGTTTTGTACAGGATCTTATGAATGACTTGCTGGGTCATGTGGATATGATGGTCACATACTACACAAACTCACTAAATTATATCTCACCACCAACTGAATAACCCCATGGAGGAGTGTCTGTTCATCCATGTGCAGTAAGGTCTACTCTGAAAGGTTAACAACTTACATCAAGGCTGCGCAACGGTTTATCGAGATATTCAAAATACTGGATACTTTCCATCTAATGATTCTATAAATATAACAAAAACTGTTTTCACTTACAAAAAAAAGTACAGGAACAGAAATACATTTACCTGAGAATAAGCTTAAATCCACATCTTTCCATTTTACTGCCTCATCTTTTCTGTTTTTTTCACTCATGATGTATACTTAGACATCAACATCAACTCTGAAGATAATTCAAGACAACAGCCACATACATTGTTCAAGGCTTTGAGATGAAGAATGGTAAGTCTTCGTGATGGAAGACATATTTTGTAGCTGAGAGCAGCAAGTGGGTTGTTGAGTTATAGCAATAAAATAGGTGAGTATTTTCATAGTGACAGTGAGAACATGAATCTGATACAAGAGTGACAAGAAAGAGCCCTGAAGTAAGAGAAGAAACCGCAAAAGAATTAATTGGAGTTGGATGTAATTTTTAGTGGCAGCTGTAAGGTCATTGTCACTGAAAAAAATGCTCACCTTATTTCATAGCTATTACTCAACAAACCACAAAGCAGTGGCAATGTAAGGAATCAAGAAGCTATTTTTGCAAAAGACATGGACCCAATTGTCAGTATGATACATTCTTTCTATGAGTTGCATTGCATTACCACTTATCTCTCTCTCTCTTTCTCTCTCTCTGATATATATATGAATAGTGTGTGGATATGATATCTGACTATATTACTGAGTGGAAAATGATAGTATTTAAATCAAGTTTACTATAATTACATGTTTTGTCTTACACTGCGAGAACACAAATGCCAAATGTTTCAAATCATGAAGGAACCACAAAATGAAAAATGGATCCATATATTCGAACTCACTCCAGTTTTTTCAATACATGGATCTATATTTTGTTTTGCAGTTCCATCGTAACATCAATCTTGTTTCAATTAAAATTACTACATTGACAAACCTGGAAGGCAGAACATGTGACTGGATTTAAATACTACTGTTTTCATAGTGTCTACTCATTATTATACATACATATGTATATATATATATATATATATATATATATATATAAGTACCGATTTTGATTAGTGCAAGGTTTAATTTAGTATGCTTGAAGAATTGCTGAATGAATTTATATAACAGAATATAAACTGTCAATATATATCATAATCATCATCATCAGCAGCAGCCTTTCAATGTACATCGTTGGACACAGACCTTCCCCAGGATTCGCCACACTTCTCTATCATGGGTGTTGCGCAGTCAGTACTTTCAGAATTTGTCTAGCTCGTCTCTCCAACTAATATTCTGCCAGCCTCGGTTGCGTATATGATCTCGGGGGATACATGTCATGAGTTGTGATGTTCATTGGTTGTCCGCCATTCTAGCAACATGGCCAGCTAAATAGTCGAAGACATCATAGAATCCATTAAGAATCTCAAATGGCAGTGGGCTGGCCATGTTGCTAGAATGGTGGACAACCAATGAACATCGCAACTCATGACATGGATCCCCTGAGATGTTTAAAGACTGATGATGATGATGATCAGCTTCCTTACCCAGAAAAATGTTTTTTCTGTTGTTAACTCGGATTGCTTACATCAGAAAAGAGAAAATGTACGTTCAAAGATTAGACAGGAGCTGCAACTGTATGAATCTGGCATTCTCGCACTGTAATGAATTACCAACAAAACAATAATGAAAGGTATTGCTAGAGCACCCTCAGTTGGAGGTAATGATGTTCAAACCCTAAGATGCCGAATTCAGGGTGGGGGGTCATTTTATGAAGTCTTGGTTTGGGGCATTCCTGCTGTTCCTAAAGGAGCAATTATATCAATAATATTTATTCTTTGGTCTTCCTCAGGTGTGTATGTTTTATCTGATGGGCTCTACAAATCAAAGTACTGGAGTCTTTTTCCTTATCTCTTCTTTCATCTCAAAAGCAACAACACCATGATTTAAGATTCCTTGATTCTATGCCAAAGTCTCTGGTATGTTATTAGAAAAAACAAATTTAGAAAAGACTATCACTTCTTAGAAAGGAATTTCATTTTTTCCATTTATCATAAAAATATGAGTTTGTTCTATTCCTAAATTTCAAATTTCTACAAGTCCAAGTTGAAGACAGAAGACAACCAACCAAGATGGAAAGTAGACAGACAATGACTCATCCTAGTTCTATGACTATCTAGGTTTGGATGCCTCTCACTAAATTAAATCATTAGGATTTTGAAGCCAGACGGCAGTGACTAATAATATCAGCAGGGTTTGTTGGTCACATACCAATATGATAAAAGAGGTTTATGCAACAGCCAGTGATCTTCTGTTGTAGTGGTAATAGTCATAGGCATCTGTTACCACTTTTCCAGGGCAGGGAGAATATTTTCCTCAGGGGTGAGGTCAAAATGATTTATTTGGAATATATCTTAGTGTCAATCCTGTCACATGATAGGCATTCCACTCACCATTTAGAGTGCCTGCTACTCTACGATACAGATGTCAGATGGTACACTTGACCATTGACAGAGACACATGACCTAACCCTGGGGTGACACAACTGGAATGAGCACTAGTGAATGGTAATGCAGTATCTTTATTCGGAAACATTAAATTATGGTTACATCAAACAAGTATACTGCATTATTATTGTTAATTGACTATGAGGTTCCAACTTCAACAAACCCTCCCTGCCCTGAGCTGGCAGATATCAAATTCCTCATTCCCCGTCCGACATGGTAATGATAAAAAATCGGAATTTAGCTTGCAGTTTAATGACTGTGAGCCTTTGCTTTATTCAGATGGAGAAAGGAGAGAGAAAGAATGGTTGAACAAAAGTCAAGATTTTCTCATTTCAAATCATATGACCACTTCCGATTGTGCAAAAGAGATAGAGAAGAAGCAACTGAGAGTGAATGTCCAGCGTGAAAAACTTTTTTCTTTTTAAGAGGGGAGGTATACTTACTGGTCACTTTACTCATGTGTTCCATGGTCAAAATCACATCAGCATGACATGTACCTAGTTGGTCATGTGATCAGCAACATGTACTTAGTTGATTATTGCCTTGTAATAAAATTACTGACCAACTTCCCCGCCCAGTAAAATGTCTTTTCTATCGTAAACTTGGATTGTATGCATCAGAAAAGAAACCCCAAGATCAGGAAGATCCTTTCTCAAACACACGTTGCCCCACAAAAGACACATGACAGTGTGCTCTCCAAGGAGCCGCCATACTTCCATCAAGTGGCAGCAATCATCATGAGTTGGTCATGTGTTTTCCTATATTCATGTTATTTTGCCAAATGTGAGAGACTTGTCCTTTGATCACGTCAACCAAGACCCACTTTGGTTGAGCCAAAGTTGCTAAATCTATTACATTGACTGTTTTAATCCACGTATGTTGCATCTGTGAACAAGATTAATTATCAATGGCAACTGTGAAACACAAATCAATGTTATGCTTCACACTATATTATTGAGTTTCACAGAACAGATAATAAAGAGTTGAGAAGAGAAAGAAAGAAAGAGGCAAGAGAAGAAAGAAAAAAAGGAGCAAGAAGGAAAAGGAGGAAAGAGGCAAGAAAAGAAAGAAAGAAGGAAAAAAGAAAGAAGCAACGAGAAACAAAAAAAGAGGCAAGAATGAAAAAATGAAAGAGGCAAGAAAAGAGAGAAAGAAGGGGGAAAAAGAAGCAATGAGAAAGAAAGAAAGGAACAAGGAAAAAAAGAAAGAAAGTGGTAGAAAAGAAAGGAAGAAAAATGGCTACATTTGGTTGGGAGAATAGATTTTCATTAGAAAAGAGATTTGCAATCGTCTGCCGATTTCATTTTGTTTTTATTTTTTGGTACTTTTTGTCCTCATTGACACTCATCAGATAAAACTTTGTCTTTCTGCTTTTAATCAGGATTCATCTCAAGGCAGTAAATAAATACAGTTTCATGTATACAAGTATGCACATGCACACGCACACACACACACACACACACATATAATATATTGTGAGTGACGTATTTCAACATACACAACAAAGATGATTAATTCAATGCGTGTTCAAGGTTCAATGAAATCATGAGACAAGGAGTAAAATATTCAACAGTTATAGAATGTTTATTCATTCATCTATAACAACAATGAAGATTCAAAGATATTTTTAGACAGTTGAACTCCTTGTTGTGTTATTAGCATCCATTGAGAAATCCATTCTACGGCCTTCTTCAGGTGTACTATTCAAAGGTGCTTGTGGTAAACAGAATTTTCCAATGGTAGCCATGCTACATTGCTTGATGGTGATGTCGTTTTAATTTTCTTTCCTTGTTAGGCCTGTAAACTGAGTAAAATCAAGATAGTCCACACCTGTCTTTTGAAGACAGTTGACTGAGTGTATGTCAAACAAGTGCAGAGTTCATTCAACCTGATGTGACTTTCAGTACTCAATAGGGATGAGGTATGGAAATCCAGGCCTAACTAAGTGTAAATGAATCTTCAAAAGACATCTTTTCAAATGGTAAAAACCTCATATTTTGTATCTTCAATAGTTTTCGAGACATGAGGCAGTTTTGTGACCACTACATTTGATAAAAATGACTGCACTTCCTTTTTTGTCACAACAATTTATTCAATAAGAGCCACTCCCTTTTCTGCTTGATTGCAATATATTCGAATCTCTGTAGGCCTTGTCAGTTAAGCCCAGTATGTAAAAGAGCCACTTGGTCATAATTTCAAATCATGCGAAGGAAATGCTATTTTTTATAAATCAATTTGGTTTAAGGTGATGGGATGAACAAACAATGAAATGTTTACTTAAATTAGGTGAGGATTGTTCTCGTCACATTGAGAAATCAAAGCCAACTTAATTGCATTGGAATTCACAAAAATTGCTTCAAGGTACTCTAGGATTGTTAGTTATTGGATACCTATATTGTGGGTGAGTTATAATGATAGTTGTGATCCAGTGTAGCAAGAAGATTACAGTAGTCTTGTAAGACAAAGGAGTTCAACACGTTTAGTCTACTGCCACGTGCTGTGACATCACAATAGGAACTCAAGAAGACGGAAGTAGCTAGTCACCAGACACTTCTGAAATGTAAGCGTGTTGGCAGCTATGAGGCTTTTAGTAGAAGAGAGAATTCTACGTGCTATGTTTTAATGTGAACAGGGAGATTAAACTAACTTCATAATTAAAATGAAGACAAACAGATATGAACGTACATTTAACGAGTCTACAAAATAAGACATTTATTAGCATTGCATTCAAGGCTGAAAACAGAATATAAACATGAAGAAAAACTGATAGTGATATAGCAGGTCTGTTTAGAGTAGATTACTATGTAGCTACTTTAATGAGGGGGAATAGTTATTTCTCCGATGCATGAGAGAGAATTTCTTATATCTAACTAGCAGGAATAACAATGATGATGGAAAGATTAGATGCTAGAGTGAAAAAGGAAGGGACTATGTTAATCTTGTCATTGTTAGGGCTACAATATGCTGGGTTACTAAAAGAAGTCATTGCCAATGCTGGTTTCTTAAAGACCTAGGTGATTATTGGAGATGAGATAATCAGTTTTATGCCAATGACCAAACTTGTATGGTGATGAGATGTACATTGCTTTCAACTCAGTCAGAAAAACCATATGATTGCCAACAGTCCGCAAATATCTATCAAAGAAGGTTCTGAGTTCACAGTTTTCTATATATGTGAAAATGCCTGTATGTGTGTTAAGGTAGTAATCGTTCAGGCTGAAATATAGCATTAGAGATTGTTATGTTACAAGCATGAAGGGAAGGTTTTTATAAATCTGCATCGAAAGAAGGATTGAAAAAAATGTCTCCAATTTTTTTTTGCTCATGAGATGTGTTTTTTCAAAGACCAGATTATAGTGAGAAAACTATATATTTTATATAAATATAGATCATAAATGTATTATACATCACTCCAGACATGTTAATAAAAGTCATATTCATCATTTTTTTATATTTTGGCCGCTCAAACATACCAATTACAAATTAATAATAACTCCTCAAAATGGCAGCTTTTCATGCTAAAAATAGCAATTTAAAGACCAAAAATTGGTCTGTTTGTGAATTATTCCATGCTTTTAAAAAAAATAGTAACTCATCAAAGTACTTAGAAGACAAGATTGGTCAAGAAGTGCATAGTGACAGATCTAATTTGCCTTAAAAATGAGCAGTCATAAGGTGTGATATGGTAATTTGCAGACCAGAATCTAATTAGTGAAAAATACAGACCAGTGAATAAAATTTATTTTTTCCTATTTTCATCATTTTCCTTTTCATCTTCTCTCCAAAAACAATTTGAGTCATCCTCAATATTTCCACAGTTTATGCATGAACACATCTCGGTGCATTCCAATTGATTCTTGCAGCACTTGCATCGCATTACGTTCCATCCTTTCTCACTTTTGCAAAGACTCATCTTGATTACTGCTGCAGGTGCTGGTAGCTGATCTGACGTTATTGGCATGTGTCAGGCATGTGTCAGTACCTGCGCCTCAGTCTATGCTGTGGAACAGATACTACACCTTGATCCCGTAGAAAAGGCCAGAAAAGGGGGGTGGGAGGGGATAACAGATAGTCTAGAGCCACACTGCAGAGTTGTAATACAACGAAACAGGTGTCTGTGGATGACACAATATATATATATATATATAGATTAGCCCATTTCATCAGGACAAGTTTTCGTGTGCACGTAGTAGCTAATTGAGGACACTCCAAGCTGTAAAAAAGGTGAAAGTATCCCTGCGCTGGACTTGCATCCTGCAGGCGGGTAGGCCATAAAAACTTGTAGATATAAAGTCCTGGTCTTGAGACTTGCAAGGATCATTAAGCTGACGCATGTAACAGAAACTAGGACTTCATCACAGAGTCAGGTGACAATGGTTTCAGGACATGTGAGGATTTCAATATCCAGAAGGAAGTTTATCTGAATGCTTACATTCACCTTAGAGGTGTCATTCTATCCTCTGCTTGTAGACTACAATATAGTTCAACAACAAACTGAACAAGTCCATTGATGACCGAATCGTCTAAATCATTTTTGCTTCGGAAAGATTCAATTATGCTTTTACTGGCTGTTGTAAATACCTTTTGAGCACGCTAATTTGAATTTCTCACAAAATTTGCTGGTTTGTTTACAACTGGTAAATCAAGCAATGTAGCACTTTTATCTGCCCTCGAAGCTCTCCCAACTTTAACTGACGACTCATTATACCCTCTTCTTGTGATAAAACCTGGTAGTGTGGGAAGGTGAAGGAAATAGCATGTAACAAGTGCAAAGACATCTGGGTCTGGAGTGATCACTTTGAGCTGCTAGAATGAATTCTACTTTGCCATGTCAAATGAATGAAGTATCAAGGAAGTGTTTGTTTATTGATGACTGTTTCCATCTAGTTATGGATCATTGTTAATGATAATAGAAACAGTAGTTGTGTCAAAAGAAACAGTGTAGACTTTCTGTATCTTACTGAACTCCCACCAAGAATACCTGCAAGTAGATAATCAAGTCTTGCTTTGTTTGTAAATATGACAAGAAATTTTTGAAGGTCAATTTTTTCAATGAAGTATCATCACATACTTGATACTGTAATGGAAGGTACAGGCTGCATTTTTCACGAATGCTAACCTTTAAAGAATAATCAATATAGTGATGAATGATGACTCACACTTCTTGAGCATCAGGATATTGTTCTGGGATAATTTTGAAGAAAGCTTCTGGAAAATTCTTGGCAGTTCTTATTGGCTGTACCCAACTTGATTTGGTTAACTATTGCCATGTCATCAATCAGCATTGCTTTATCTATGTCAATCATGACTGAGTTTGAATCAGTTTGTTCAATTGGATCATGCTCTTCAGAGGAATTATAAATGACTTCTTCGATCCTATGCAGATAGAACAGATAGCTATCACTGGAAAACATGGAATAGCCAGTTGGGAATTAATGCCCAATGTTGGAGAGGGGGTTCTCAAGGGGCCAAGTTCCCAGGACCCCACATATCAAGATCTACCCCTGGCTGTGATTCAATTTTGTGTCAAAAGAAATATTTATGAATAATCAGTATTCTCAGTTCCTCAAAATTTGAGACAACAGTAACCCCTGAAAATAATCCCTGAAATCATGGTTTGTCTAAAATTATTTTTGAGCAACTAACTAAGCCATTAAGTACAGATACGTACCTATCAGACAAAAGACTATACTGAGAGGGATACGGGGGGGGGGCAATGTAGATCCCCTCAGCTGTCCACATATTGGTAGTAGTAACAGGAGGAGGAGGAGGAGGAAGAAAGGGTGGAGGGAGAGGAAGATGAGGATGTCTCACCCAAAGGTGGGGCCAAGTTTCATTCTAGCACAATAAAAAAAATTGATACTCAAGGTCTGGACCAAGTTTCATCTCAATCCAACATGATATGGTTCAATTGAAATTTAACATTACCATGTGTGGTGGTAATAGCAGGTGAAGGGGAGGGGGAAGATGAAGTTAGGGATGGTTCATCCAAAAGTTTGAATTAAGTTCTATAACAATCCAACACGTTACAACTGAAAAAATTGATGTTTAATATATTAGGAGCCGATTTATCAAAAAGAGTCTCATACAGATGTGTTGGACAAATCTAAAAAAATCGCTTGCAATGGTTGAAAAAAATTGGAAACGTTTTTGTTTTCTCCTTTACAACCTAAAGAACGAAATAAATATATAGATTGCTTGTAACACCACCATTTGAAAGATTTACAATTCAGCCCGCACAAACGAGGAAACTCTTCGAAAGGCACAGAAACCTCAAAACACAAACAACAACAAGGGAAAATATAGAGGAGACCGAACTAAACAAAACAATCAAAAATAAACTAAGAGAAGACAAAAGAAGGTTTACGGCAGCAGTCATCGAAACCACTCTCGAGAAACGTTTGGGTTTTAAAGCAATAAACAAAGCTCGCAGCATAGGACAGAAAAAAATAACAAGCATACTCGAAGGAAACGGAGACATAACAATAGACAGGGACAAAATTATCGAACGTGCCCAAGAATTCTACCAAGAACTCTACTCTTCAAGACAACAAAACAACGAACAGGATACGCAAGACACGGACAATCAGTTTGTGGGCTTCCCAGAAGTTACACCATGAGAGGTGAAACAAGCCATCAAACAAACAAAAAAAGGAAAATCCCCTGGACAAAAATAGGAAAATCCTCTGGACTACATAATATAACCATCAATCTATTCAAAAAAGCTGGTAAGATCCTCAATTAAAAAACTAACTATTCTATTCAACTTGTGTCTAAAACAGAGTAAAATCCCGGAAGATTGGAACACAACAATCATAATGCTTTTACATAAAAAAGGAAAACTACAGACCAATAAGCCTACTCAACTGCATCGATAAAATTTTCACAAAAATCATCACCAAACGGATCACTAAAATACTAGATGAAAACTAAGCACGGGAACAGGCTGGATTTAGAAGAGGTTACTCGACCATGGACCATCTCCATTCAATAAACCAGTAGAAAAAGAAAGCAGCAGAATACATAATACAACTCGCTGTAGCATTTATAGACTTCAAGAAGGCATTCGACTCTGGAAATTTCCATGGTCATGAAGGCCATCACTCTACAAGGTGTTCTATGTTACAGCTCCATAAGTGACTATCGGGTGGATGCATTGATTGTATAGTGTTCTTTTCGGGATTAATGGGATCTTCTGGTTTTTGAAGGTTTAGCTTGCTCTGCCATTTTTCCCCACGTTAAGCTTGACCTTGTGTCGCATTTTGGTCCGGTGGGAGTGAAAAATAAATAGGTGCTTTAACAACCACGGGTGCGTCGGCTGGAGCTATTTTTCGTGGGGTGCTCCATTTTCTCCACATTAAACTTGGCTTTGTATCGAATTTTGCTCTTTGTGGGAGTATTAATGAATTGATGCTCACCCTCACACGGAGAGATCAAAAGACAGCACAGTATGTCAGGGAGAAAACAGTTTTCTAGTAGATTCTATGATGTCTTCGTCATAGAATCTACTAGAAAACTTTAATGGCAATGGGCTGGCCATGTTACAAGAATGGCACACAACTGCTGAACATCGCAACTTACAACATGGATCCCCATAGTTCACATGCGAAAGCGTAGCCGGCAGAATACAAGGTGGAGAGATGAAATAGACAAATTCAGAAATTACTGGCCCCGCAACGCCCATTATAGAGAAATGTGGCGGACCCTGTGTAAGTTCTATGTTCAACGAAGGGACGATAAAAGACTGACGACAACGACGACGATGACAATGATGATAATGATGATGATGATGATGATGATGATGATGATGATGATGATGATGATGAAATTCAAGGTAAATATGAGAGCGCATCGGGTGGTGTGTATGTGGAGGCGGTAAGTCAAAGCTATGTTTTTAGGTGTGGTAGTTGTATGTAATTTAAGCGGGACATTGAGAGTAGTATTCGTAGACGTTGGTATGCGTTTGTGTTGATGTGTGAAGTGTATCTGTTGTTGAGTCATTGGATCTGTGGGTGCTGTAACTATTGCAGCCGCCTCGTTCCTTTCAGTCAACGACCTCTGTCATGGATTTTTGAAGATCTCAAGATGTTTCTATTGACAGCTTGGGTTCAGTGGATCATTTACAAATCTGCTCTACAAATCTGCTCTAATAGCCACAAACTATTTTCTCACTCAATAATGTATAAATTTTAGATCTTTCTGAAAAGCATCTGGCCATGAAGTTTTTTCTTCGGCAACGTATTTAAATTTCAACACCGTTTTTCAGTTTGTTGCACTATTTTTAAAAAAATACATTCTTATTTTTTGTGCATACTGCATTATCAAAATTGTTTATAAGCAATAATTACTTGGCCACGAACTATTTTCTATGAAAATATATTTCATTTTTAAGTTTTCGAGGCTCTTTCTGAAAAGCATTTGATATGAACTTTCTTCTGTGTCTTGTACCTCGTTTGGTCATTCTGTTCGTCCAGGGCATTGCTTAGTGCGACCTAGACATTACCTTATACTTGTTTGGACATTTCACGCCCTTGTTCAGGTGTAATATTTGCTTGGAAGCACGTACAATATTTTTGTACGAAAGGGCCTTGTAAACGAGCGATCATTGTCGCTATTGTAGTGCTCACCTTTTCCAGCTAAAGAAAATCATACATATACGGAGCTATCTGCCCTTGGTAAGAAATCTACTCGTTAACCCCTACATCTCAGCAGAAATGATAAATTCCTTGTCGCTTCCTCTTTGGCGTCACATAGAGCCACCAATAAGATAGCTGATTGTTATCTTTACGATATTTAAACTTTGGTGGTAAATCTCTCTTTTTGTGTTCCGATGGCCTCGAGGTAAGCTTCTCTCTCTCTCTCTCTCTCTCTCTCTCTCTCTCTCTCTCTCTCTCTTTAGTTTGGATAGTTAGTATAGTTTTTATACACACTTTCTTCTTACTCACACATGATCACATATTTATCTCAAAACACATCCTATCTAAGTTAAGCACTCTCATCGTAGTTACGTCGGACTTCCTAAGATAACTTCATAGTGGCTACAACTAGGATGACCAAACTGACGGACATTCTATAGACTCTATCTCACATTTACTTAGTGACATTCCTTTCCCTTCATCCTCCCTATCTCTACATCTTTTATCCAGGTAGATCCCTCCACATATCCGTGTCGGTAGAAACTCTGGTCCTCATTTATTTCAATTCACTCATGAATGAAACCTGGCACTGTTGTTTACTTCTTTGTTTGTTCTCATTTCCGCATTTTGTTAACAATCCAACTAACTGTGTACTAACCGTGTTTTTGTGCTTAAGCAGTGAACACGCTACTTAACAGGATTTATCTCCTTAGATCAGTTCTGGTAAATTATATTTTAGGTAGATGATATAATTAGCAGCCCTAAACTATTTTAGTCATATATTCTTGGGAAATTTGACAAAATTTGCTTTTCTGGAGAGCATTTGGCTATGAACGTTTCCTTTGGCATTTTTTCGACTTAGTAGCTCTATGATTTTTAATAAATTCTTGTTTTTGTTCAATAATGCATTATTGTAATTGTTCTGAAACAATTATCGTTTATTACTTTTCGTTTTGCAGAATAATTTTTGAAAGCAACTGAAAAATTAGGATGAACGTGATTGGTAATACACATAGCATTCTTTTTAATTAATAATGCTGATTTTCATAATTAATCTAATAGAAATTAAAAGTAAAAACGAGGCACAGGGTATGCCTGTATGGCAACCATGATCACTCGTTTACGAAGTGGCCTAACGCTTGTAAGGAAGGGCACATTTACCAAATTGGGCCATGATATGGCCGAGCGAAGCACAAGGCAAGCCAAAATGGCAACCATGGCGTTCGCTTACAAAATCCATCCACGCTAAAACATAGTACGTACGTCCAAACAAATATTAGACCAGGATACGACCATAGAATGTGCAGAAAAGTGCTGGGTATTGTCCAGGTAATGCAAGGCAATGTCCAAGATATGTTATATAGTCATGCAAGGCAAGCACAAGGCATGAAAAGTATTGCCAGTTTCTTTTATACGAGAAGACGAGGCTTCAAACCAGCCAATTTCGCTTGCTGATATATTCAACGTATCTGTTGAATTTAATATTAAAATTTTTGCTTCAATATTTTTGAGCGAATCTCCTCGATCCTATTTTGTACAACATTTATTAGACTAAATTTGTGTGGTCCATACAATCTACATAAAAGTGAATGTATGCATGTATGTGTAAGTATGTATGTAGTAGGCCATAGTTTTGAACGTAGGAAGCTGAAATTTGGCATAGAGGTACATTTTTTCAAGGCAAAGGTCAAAGGCTATGTGAGTTTTTTTGACTGTGCAAGATAGTATATCGAAATGTTTTTTTTAAATTTCACAAAGTAAATATTTGGGGTCTAAGGGTCTTTAGTAACTTGCTCACCTTACTCTTGTACTAAGTTAAGTGAATTTGTAGGTTGGACCATTATAACAGACACTGGTCAGATTAGAAATTACAACTATTATGCTTTTCTACCAAGAAATATGAGTGTAGTGTCTACTCGAGTCCTTGCTTTTCTGAGCTGGGATTGGTCATGATTTCTGACCTAGAAACCTACATAATAACATTAGTGAAAAGGAAAAACAGCAGGTTGCTTCCTTCACCTACAATCCAGTAAAGAACTGTTCGTAAACCCTGCTTTCTCCCATTCAAAGAGTTTTTCGATCAATTGAAGACCTTGTTGTTTGTGGTGTTAACACAATGTTTCGGCTTATCCATTCTACAGTCTTCTTCAGGTGAACTATCTGATTGGGGAGATAAAGGCAAGCACTATCCTCTCTGGGAAGAAATCTTGGATTATAGTCAGGGAATGCCGTTGGAAGCTGTGAAAAATCAAAGAAGCAGCATACATCAATATGTTGGCTATGTGTAAATTAGACAAGTGTGGTGTTCGATTCAATGTGGCTGAGATTTTCAACGTTCACTCCTGATTATGCCTACAAAAAACTTTTCATTTGTTTTTTGAGCTCCCCTCTTCCCACTGAACATGTTTTTAGCAGGGGGTTCAATTCACAATGTAAGCTTATGCTTAATGGATCTCTTAGTTTGTGTCCTGCAGCATTCATGCTTGTTTTCTGAAAAATCCAGACTTTTTTAGTGATCTATTGAGTGACTTGTTGATTTTTTTTCTTAGATGAAGCATGGTCAATTTATCATTAATTTTTGACTGATATTTCTTTCATCTTATTTCTGTCACTCTTTATCACAACATTTGGGTTGTTGTTCATTTAGTAAGCAGCATGGATTAGAAATAAAAGAGGAGCTTCTGAAGAGATTTGGACTCACATCCTTTATTCGAGGAAATCTGTCTTACCATGACGATGCTTTACCAATTATGCCACAAAGGTTTCAACAGCTGACATTGTTAAAAAATAAGATGGAAGGAATACTGAATAAGAATTAGGAATAATAACTGGCAATACTCCATCTAAGAAATTCAAAGACTATTACATTTAATATGACTAGAATAATAAAGAGCAACACGAATTAGAATCAAAGAAATTCTATCAAAAATTTACAATAATTGGCAATACTTCATCTAAGAAATTCAAAGACTATTCCATCTTCTGCAATAGTCATAAAGACTTAGTGTCTTCATTCTCCCAGTTGTAAAATCTGTTTGCTTTCTTCTTGCCAGCTCAGACAGAGACCTCACACCAGTCTCATTCTTATGGTATTTCTCAACATGAGGGATGAGCATTTGGCATAGCAGTAAGAGCACGGACAATGGAATCGTGTTGTTTAAGTACGCTTTGCATTAATGCCCTTGGGAAAGCCATGAATTCATCTTTTCTCCCCCTTCGAAGCCATAGGTAAAATATTTGGAAGATTGGAAGTCCAAAGGATATATTGGATGAAATATTATATTAACCCGTCCCAGGCCCGTTTCTTTTTCTTCCACTTGGAATAACTTCAGCCTGGGTACTTAACAAAATAGTGGGACGGAACTTCAACTTTTGTGCCCCTAAGTGTACGAGGATAAAAAGGTGGTATGAAAAATGATCCAACACACAGATACAAACTCTTGTAAAGTGGGATGAAATTTAACCCACGATGCTTCAAAGAGAAAATAGACTGTGGCTTCTCTTGTCCTAGCAAGACATTTCAACTGATCTATTCTCACCAAAGGTCATGAAATGGACATCCCTAGAGCTATCACTCCAGTCATTGAAAAGGACAGACAATATTTGATGGGAAAGTAGAAGATGAGGAGCCCTAGGAGTGGGGGTAAGAGAATAAAGGAAGGATGCTTGCCTTGGGGCCATAATGGGATAGAATGAATGATTAAATAAGTAATCATTTTTTAAATTTTTTATCCTCCCTCAAGTCAGTGAAATACCACATTCTCTGGGAAGCAATTCAAACTCTGCTCATTCAGATAAAGAGACTGATAGCAAATATCTGTTCGTATTTAGGGACAAATTTGTTTGCAGTATTTATCAAGTTCCGTCCTCATATCTTCATGCTCCTTGCTATCAAAGCATATTTAGCATTTTGATGGAAACACATGATAATCTTTCTTCATGACAAAAAAATACAATATTATAGGTCTTGTTAGTCACTCAATAGAAACCATAACATCCCCCAAAGTCTTCCGACAGCATGCCTTGTTGAGGGTAATCAATTAAAAAATTGCACAAAAAAAAAAGTTACTTCACTTGCATTCTATTGGACAGCAATCACCAAAACTGTCAGAATTTTAAGAAAAACAAAAAAAAACAAGCACGAATACTGCCTAACACAAACTAAGGGATCAATTTAGAATAAACTTACATGGCAAATTGGACCTCCTCAAAAAACCTATTATGGGAAGAAATTTCCAAAAAATAAAATGTTTAATAGACAAAATTAGGAGTAAATGCCTGAATTTTCAGCCCTCTAGCTCCATTGACGCATCTGTATATGCAATATACACTTACATACCGAGCCAGCAGGCCAGGCCAACTTTAAAATTGAAGAAACTTATGTTAACAGTTTTGATTGAGAGTTTCTGATAATATTACGCTATCATAATGTTCAAGTAATATATATATACTAGTATCCATAGAAAATGACCGGATAATTTTTGTAGGCCAAATGATACAAATATATATTTTAGTATAAATGTATTTGTAGAAAACAAAAAGATGCATATCTCAAACCAAATTTATTTTACTGTGATTTTCCGCTTCATTTTTTGCTATTTCTATAATTCAAAAACATTAGAAAAAATAAATAGCATTCAAAGGGAAATTATGAATCACTGCCATCCATATATGTTGATTTTTAGCTCGGAAATCAAACAGTGGTTGCGGTAAGATTAGGTTACCTTGATGAAAATACAACCAGTGTGCTTGGAATCATAAATTTGTAATTTCAATTTTTAATTTTTTGTAATTAAAAAAAAATGAAAACATGGACATGAACTAAGGGACCAATCTATCATAAACTCTCATTGTAAATTGAGACCCGCAATAAAAACTTACTTAGGTCAGGGGGTATGGATTTGAAAGAAAAAAACAAAAAAAAACATTTTTTTTACTCATTGATGGGAATGAAAGTGCAACATTTCAAGTTTCAACAATGAATGGACAAGTCCAGATAGATAGAGAGATAGATATAAATGTCAGAACACATAGATAACCTAAGCACAGCAACAGTGATTAAATGGGTTTGTAGTGAGTGGTGGGCATTAATGAGACATCATCAGTAGTAGTAGTAGTAGTAGTAGTAGTAGTGATAATACCAGGATTTGCCTGTGAACTTCTAACGAACTCACAGATAGCAGCCGCCCATTTGCCGTATCCTCTTCTTCTCTCCCTCTCTCTCTCTCTGGTTTACATATATATATATATATATATATATATATATATATATATATATATATATATATATATATATATATATATACCTATATATATATATATCTATATATATATATACCTATATATATATACCTATATATATATATATATATATACATATATATATATATATACATATATATATATATATACATATATATATATATATATATATATATATATATACTTATATATACATATATATATATATATATATATATATATATATATATATATATATACGCAATGCAATTTATAATTCATTTTCAGACCAAATATGTCCATTTCTTAAATACATATATCTATATTATATGATTAACTAAATAAAAATTTGTCTGTGACTTTTTGTTGAAATATGTTTAAGAGAAAAATTGTAACTGAAATACTCATTTTATTTACATATGTATTTATATATTTATATATATATGATTGTAAATTGCATTATACTATGTTGAAACTTATTCGAAATGATCTCCCATCATTAAACGGTTAATGTATCACTCATCTTCGACTTAGTAGATAGATTAAACAATTGAACAAAATAGGGCTGCTACAGGAATCACACCTGCCATCAATAGGGTAGCCTCTGCAACATAGCCTTGCTCCTACCATTGAGCTGAACAGCTGCTGATAATGCAAAAGCCTGAATAGATGCTTCAATGTTTAGCTCAATGGTAAAAGCATTGCTACATTGAAGCAGCTACCCTATTGGTGGCAGGTTTGATTCCTGCAGCAGCCCCATTTTCTTTAACTGTTTATTCTATTTACGTTATCTAAGGTGAGTGATTCATTAACCGTATAATGACGAGAGATCATTTCAATTAAGTTTCTATATAATATAACGCTATTTAAAATCATTCTGTTAGATCATAAATATATCCATTTCCCAATATATATATGTATATACATACATATATATATATATATGTATATATATATATATATATATATATATATATATATATGGTACAGATCAGGCTAGCAGTATAACATAATATAATAATGTATTAATAATATAAAGCAACTTCTGATATGTAATGAATTTATTTCATAGAGTGCTCAATACATACTACTTTTTACTATGGAAGTTAAGTTGTTTTAGAGTAGAGCTGGAAATAAATAGTATTCTACTACTTATATATATATATATATATATATATATATATATATATATATATATATATATATATATATATATATATATATATATATATGTGTACATTAATTAGTCCATAACCTAATGATGGAAAACATATTTTCTAAGCAACAAATATTCATTTTTAAACATAATTTCCTCCCTTGTCAATCCACTTAACCAAAAACTGCTGAATTAATCACATTAATCAAACTTTATACACCGATAATTTCTGATCAAAATTTATCTCAGAACAGATTACTTATTGAACAAGCCTTGTATATAAATGTCTGTACTCATGCATATATAGTTATAAATATCTACTCAAATACACACACAAACAGATCTGGTAAGTTACTCAATAGAAGCCATTACGTGACCGATTTTCTTCTAGCAGCATACTGTGTTGAGGGTGATTAATTAAAAAAATTGTAAAAAGGAATGATTGATGATTAAGTAACTTCTCTCGCCTTTTGTTGCACACTGATCACTAGAAAAGTCTGAATTTTTCAAAAAGCAAATGCGAACACTGCTGGACACAAACTAAGGAATTGATTTTGCAGAAACTTACATTGTATATTGAATCCCTGCCTATTTAGAGGGGAGAAATTTTTATTAAAAAAAAAAGTGTTTTCTCTCGATGTAATAAGGCATAAATGTTTAAATTTTAAGTCCTTAAGCTTCATCAGTATAGCCTGTATATGAAATGTATACACACATACATAGCTAGCCAGACCAACTTTTGAAAGCTGAAGAAACATATATTCATGCTGACAGTTTTGGTTGACGGTCTCTTATATACATAGGTGCATCAATAAGTCCAAGGATGAAAATATCTTTCTATAACAAATACCAATGAGATCCCTTGAGATCATATGCAAAATTGTTGCTGGCAAAAAATAAGATGGCGTGATGATTCAGACAAGTTCAGAGGGTATTGGTTCCTTGACACTCAGGAGTGAGCAAACCGATGGGCTTTGGGGAAAGTCTACCTCGAATAATAGACTTTTAAATACTGCTGTTGCCGCTGAATTTCTGGGGAGAAAAAAAATTTGTGAATTTTAGCGCCAATGGCTGTAGACGATGAATTGTTCTCATCTGGATAATTATTGCCTAACCTTTAGAGAGAGAGCAAGCCCCTTGGTAGATGACTGCATTTTCAGCTTGTGTCGGTTAAGGTTTGATCGATGGTAGATAAGAGATGAAGTTTTCTCACGGGAATCAGTAATGAATTGTTCATCGAAGTTTAGTTATGTAGATGTATGGCAATCAAAATAAAATATTTAATTAATAATAATACTTATATCTAAATATGGATACACACACACACACACACACATTTATACCAACCGTTTTCCAATAAAATGGTACATATGGCAGCCACCTGCATGATCCCCCCCAGGTTAGTCCAACTCTCTAAAGCCTTTGTTGAATGTTGAGTGCAGGGTTTTTGTTGCCCTGCCTCACTTTCCCCCCCCCCCTCGCTGGAATCCATTTCATTGCCACAGATGCATTGTGATCTTCTGGCATGCGTAAGATGTGTCAAGCTAGCTTCCTATGATGGTATCAGTGAGTAATTTCTGCTCTCTTCTCCTGAGAACTTCCTCGATTTTAATTATGCATACTAATATACATATGATAGTTTGTTTACATAAAATGTACTGCTTATAAATATACGCACTCACTCACACACACACACACACACACATATATATGTATATATATAAACCAAATAACTATTATATTAATATAACACACACATGTAAGCTAAGTAACTATTTTTCATCACTATAAACCAAGTATACAGCACATGCATATTGCAATGTTCATATGCATATAAATGTGAATATATATATATATGTATATATATATATATATATATATATATATATATATGTGTGTGTGTGTGTGTTTGTGTGTGTGTGTGTGTGTGTGTGTGTGTGTGTGTGTGTGTGTGTGTGTGTAAACCAAATAATTACTTTATATCAATATTTCATCTAAATACTGTAATGGATCAATATAACACTTTCATACTGTAATGTTCATAAGTATGTACATACTAATAGTATTGAATATATTACATATCTAATTAATTATGTTATGTTACTACAATCAAGCAAATATGTTTCCATGCTACCAACATTAGCATCAAACATATTGGCTCAACTGTGGTTATGTAATGAAATTAATTATGACTATACACTCTATTTCATTGCATTATTGTTGATTTATCTTAATGATCCTTTTCTAGAATATGGTGCACTGTGTATTTCCAACAAATACATATAAATAAATAAAGATATATGTGTGTTTGTGTATGTGTGTGTGAATGGAAAGGATGTAGACCTGACAGAATGTTTTTGAAAAGTTCCCCCCATCCTATATCTATGTAACATATACATATTTTATATGTATGAACGGGTTCATAAGTATTTGAACAAGCATGAACTCTGTATACATTGCCTATAATTGCCTTTTCCCCGAAATGTGTATTGGCCTGATTTGTGGCCCTTTAACTAACTATATCGGCAACTCTTCCAAATAGCCTTTTCCAATCTCCTTGATCAGTTGAGAACAGGATTTTAGCAGGATAGAAAAAAATACTCAATTTCTGTTAAAAAAAACAAATTTCCCAAACTCTAGCATTCAGAACCACAAAATATAATTAAATGCATGCCTTGTCCTGATTGCAATAAAAAAAATTGAAGTTTTCATTGTTTGCTTACAAATCCAAGCCATATAAATGAAATTTCTGTTTTTTTTTTCTTTTAATAACTTATAAGCACTGCTGTAAATGCATACATATTTATTTGTATGCATATGAGTTGATATTTTTTTAGCTTTTTTTCATTTTGAAGCTTAAACACTGGATCGATCATAATGCAGAATGTTCAAGCTTTAAAAAAACTGAGCATCATAGCTCTAAAAATAAAAGAAAATATCAACTTTTTAAAATGGTATATTGGGCATTTATCATGCGTAGCCACTTTTTTTGAACTGATGAATTCCAAACTAATGCCAGGCATTTGAATGGACAGTGTGCCACAAATTAGAAACTGTTATTTTCAAAACTAAAAAAACCTAACAATTCAAACTGACCATGAATGATACCCGTGTTCAGTCTTGATTAAGTTAATTTCTGGAATACCAAAGGAAAATTCCCTGAAGCTTTATTGAACTTTCCACCTTTTCTCTCAGGGAAATCTCACTGGTCTGTTTTTTTTTCATGAGTCAATAATGGAAGATTAATGCTCTTTAATTTATTAAGGATATTTGCTAAACACATATATATAGACAAGTAACATATATATATATATATATATATATATATATATATATATATATGCATGATAATTATATTAATTTTACTACTCAAGATTCATGCATTTAGCAATCATCAAGCGAGATGTCAATTTGAGATCCATTTTCTTTCCATCTCTTTTCCTTATATGGTCTCTGGTTGATAATTAGATGTATATATACATATGTATATATTTAATTATTTTGCTGCACTGTGATCATTGGGAAAAATCTAAATTTTAAAAAAAAATCAGCAGACCCCAAACAAGGAATCAATTGGACTTGAACTCACATTTCAAACTCGACTTCCTTCTAAAAAGTATTTTGGGAGACAATTTTGAGAAAAAGAAGAAAATTGTTTTTCCTACACATAATAAGAAGTAAATGTTTAAATTTTCAGGTATCTAATGTCATTGGTATGGCTTGTTCACATGATACATACATAGCCAGCCAGCTGGACCTACAGAGAAACTGAAGAAACCTATACAGATAATTTTGGTCGACAGTTTCTAATGTGCATATTTTTATTATCACCTGGGTTTGTTCTGATGCATTTTGATGGTTGCCAACCACCTTTTCCAAAAGAATTGCAACAATTGCAGAGAAAACTGTATGCTCTTTACATGTTTGAAATTTGAGGAATGAAATTTGGAGATTTCTGTGTCGCTGGTTGCTTAGTAGAAGTAGAAGCCGGCATTTACACAGTACTGTGCAAAGAATGTGACAAAATCAACGCTGGAGAGACGTTGAGACCTCTCAAGAAAAGAATATATGAATAGAAATGAGCATTAAAATTGCATGAACAGACAAATGCCCTGGTTGAACATAGAAACACACACAACCCCAACTTCAATTTTCACAAAGCCCATCTCATCAAAAATATACACAAGTACTCAACATGCAGACGTATCAAAGCAGCTCTTTTATCCCAATGCAATACAATAACCCATAGGTATGGTCATTTCCAGATTGCAAGCCCTTTAAATGCATTAATTTTGGAGAGGAATTACATGAAAACAACACATTACATCATTAGCATAGATGGATTTGGCTAACAAACAATAGACCTTTTAAGAAACAGAATGAGCACACACATACCCCTTTTAAAAAAAGAAAAAGAAAAGTCTCACCCACCATCAACCAAAAAGATGAAGACAACACACCCAACTTAAACCCTGCCCCATTTATGTCAACACTTATCCATGAATTGGCAGGCACCACCTCTCCACTCCACAAAAAAAATGACACAGCAGCACAAACATTCCTGAAAACTGACCCCTCCTCTCACTGACCCTACTTAAGTGCATTCTCATCGACACATATATCAACAAAACCCCCTCCCATTCCTGCTGAACAACCAACAACACAGAAATCTTCTCATTTCATTCCTCAAATTTCAAACAAAGAGCGTACAGTTTTCTTGGCAACCACTGCAAGTTCTTTGAAAAAGGTGGTTGGCAACCATTGAAATACATTAGAACATACCTACATGATGAAAATTTTCGAGATGTATCACCTGTTTTTTCTCTTGAATTTCTTTTCACCTCCTAATTGTCAAATTACCAATATTCTGTCAAAGCACCTCACACTGACACAGCAAACACACACACACATATGTAAATATATATATATATATATATATATATATATATATATATATATAGCCTAGAAAGCTTTACAGCTTTAAACGCTAAATACATTAAAAATCTTTTTCAAAATTTTTTGCTTCACTTCAGTCACTTGTTTCCTAATATTTGTTGATGTAATTTTCTTCAGTTTTTTTATATTTTACATATACTTTGTTGTTATTGTCATCATCATCATCAGTCTTTTAATGTCTACTGTTGGACGTAGGCCTTTCCCAGGATTTGCCACACCTCTGTATTGTGGGCGTCGCAGAACCGATACTTTCTGAATTTGTCAAGTTTGTCTCTCTGCTTAGTATTCTGACGGCCTCTGTTGCATTTGTGATCTCTGGGGATCCATGTTGTGAGTCGTGATGTCTGCTATTTTTGCAATATGACCAGCCCATCGCCATTTGAGTTTTCTAATGGATTCTATGATATTTCGGACTTCTGTTTTCTCCCTGATATACTGTGCTGTCTTGTGATCTCTCCATGTGATTTTGAGCATGATTCTTTCATATGCACGTGGTTCAGTCTTTTGGTTAAGTTCTATGCTTCCGTTCCATAAGGATCCTCTTGTTAAATTCTCTTGTTCGGCTCACCAGTTGTTTAGCATGTAACTGCTTTCAGGGTTTTAAAAACAAAACAGTTATATTAACATGACATCCCAGCAGTGTTGATCAAACCCACCTCCCTCCCAGCTATGATTTTGATGTATAGCTTTGGTCATACATGAAGTTTGTTATTCTATATTAGGTATTATCATAATGTATTGTATATGGATGTTATCTTATACTACACATCATTTAATCTTTTTGAAACAGGGCTTACCCCAAAAATGTATTTAACAATTGGGGATCAGTAAGTATAACAAAAGACATGACTCATTGTTTATGTCACTTCTATTGAGTGTTCACTCATGTGAATATTAAATCTATTGTGTTAGTTTTAATCATAAACCAACTTATGATATCATCTTTAAGAATTCTAATTACACAGAAAAACTTCTCCGGGTTGATTTTCTTCCAACATTTTCAACCAAAGAATTTGACAATTTTTTTCCACTAACTTCAAAGTCGTATACTATCTTGTTTTGATCAATTTGTTTTTTCCTTTAAATTACCGAATAAATTATCCTTATATAATAGATTGAAATGAAACCAAACCACTTTCTAGCTAGTAGTGACACCTCAATGGGTTATTCTATTGTAGTGCCCACCTTTCAAGCTAAAGAAAATTATCCATATACAGAGTTATCTGCCCTTTGAAAAGGATCTACTTGTGACCCCCCATATCTCCATAGAAATGGTAAATTCCTTTTTCCCCTTTTTGACGTCACACAGAACTGCCAATCAGATAGCAGATTCTTATCTTTATGATATTTAAACTGTGGCGGTAAATCTCTCTCTCTCTGTTTTGTTAACAATCCAACTAACAGTGTACTAACCTTGTTTTTGTGCTTAAGCAACGAACGCGCTACTTACCAGGATTTATCTCCTTTGATCAATTCAAGTAATTTAGAGTTCAGGGGGCTAATATAATTAGCAGCCCTAAATCCGGCGCCCCGACACTAAATCTGGCCCCCTGACACTAAATTATTATTATACTTGTACAATTTGTTACTTTGAATTCCATGTTTAATCTCCCATACCGTCCAACTATCTATCAGTCAGACAAATGAACCAGAGTCAAATGTTTTCACTTTTCCCTGGCTCCAGTCAATGCATTGATATTTCACACTGATTGAAACTGATCCCTCTCTTTTGGTTACCTAATTCCGCTAACATTAATACAAACCTATTCATTTATTCCATTTTTATACTCTTATTTACATATTCTTTAATTTTTGTTATTATTTCATTATGGCCAAACTGATAAGAATTAAAGGGATCAGGATGTCTAGTCATGGCTTTATTAAATTGTCTAAAAGTATTTCTAATTACGCCACCTTGATTGACTATTCTTACAACTAAAGAAAAAATCTTTGGTAAGAAATCAATAAATCTAAGTACGATATGGAATGGAAATGAGTCTCGTTTACCAAACAATTTACAGAAAAACATTCTACCCTTGATTTTAATATCCAAATCTTGGAATGTTGCTTGCATTTTATTATATTCACACTTTAATTCTAGATCCACTGAGTATATATTACTATGATTTTCCAAATTCTCATCCATCATTAAGAAAACGTGTTGTTGATAAAACAATTACAACCTAAAAATTAACAAACTCAGTTCATATCAATTCTAATTAGAGACGTGAATACATATTCATGTCTATGTAAATACAAATTTGCCCAGTGGGGTACAGGAACATTCCTGTAGGGACACCTAAGATCTGATGAAATATTTTATCATTTATTTTAAAGCATCATTCTCCAATAAAATGATAAACAATCACCTTAAGGATAGAGCATGTGAAGTAAGTCTTGCCTGTTTTGTTTTACACTAAAAATCTGTAGAGTTTCTGAAACCTATGTATTTACCATCTCCTGCTGCAATTTCCAAGTCTGTTATTTCATTTAATTCTTTAATAAGATCTTCATGAGGTATTTTTGTGTAAAGAGCTCTAAAATTGTAATGTCCTCCACAACTACACAATGTTGTTGCTGAACAAAACTCTTACTCTCTCACGATTGGAACCACCTTAACTGGTGACATCTTTTTCACATGCTTGGTTCTTCCGGCTGCACGCTGAGGTCACTGGAAATGTTGAAGGAGGAAAGAATGAATGTTTGTTGCTTCAACATTTGGTTAAGATAGATTAAGCCTCTTTACGGGTATTCATAATATCCAATTTTTCTTTAACAGGCATAGAATTACTACCCAAAAGAGATTTAAATCATTATAGAATTTACTTTAAATATGGAATTTCTGTATTTGATTGTATGTTAAATCAAAACCTTTAGAAAAAGCTCTGCTAAGAGGTTTAGTGCTACAAACTCTAGAGGCTACAATGAAGCAAGCATTGATTGGATTTTTATGCATTTTAGGTATCCAATACGAGATTGGCAACTTCTGTATTTTTTCATCTATTTCAAGTCTTAACTTTCCTCATGATATTGTTATTGAATATAACATTATCTAGTTCACAAGTCGGTACTTTATATGTGGATGATGGTATTCCAATTAAACTTACTTCAGACAATATCATTTGAATACATTTTTTTACATATAAATGCTATATTATTTGCTGTATTACATATATATATATATATATATATATATATATATATATATATATATATATATATATATATATATATATATATATATATATATACATATTTAGATGGAAACAAATATATGAATGAAAATATATGCTTTTTTGTTGTTTTTTGCTTCAAGCATAAATGAGAGAGAATGAACAATTTTGTTGTATCATTTTTATATGTACAAAGATTTACACAGTGGTTGGATTGGTATGATGATTAATCTTTGGCATATGCTCCACTGTCTTCCAAGACAGAGAGAGTCCAAGGACAGCAATAGAATATTGATTGGTTTGAACAGACTGCAAGATAGATAGTTAGTTAGATAGATAGATAAATAGATAGAGAGATAAATAGATATGAACAGACTGAATTAGATATAAACAGATTACAAGCAATAGGTAGATAGATATATAGATAGATAGATAGATAGATAGATAGATAGATAGATAGATAGATAGATAGATAGATAGATATGAACTGGCTGAAATAGATATAAATAGATTACAAGCAATGGGTAGATAGATAGATAGATAGATAGATAGATATGAACTGGCTGAAATAGATATAAATAGATTATAAGCGATAGATAGAGAGATATGAACAGACTGAAATAGATATAAACAGATTATAAGCGATAGATAGATATATATGAACAGACTGAAATAGATATAAACAGATTACAAGCAATAGATAGATAGATATGAACAGACTGAAATAGATATAAACAGATTACAAGCAATAGATAGATAGATATGAACAGACTGAAATAGATATAAACAAATTATAAGCGATAGATAAATAGATAGATAGATAGTTAGATAGATATGGTCAGAACAAGACAGATAATGTACTCCAAATACAAATTTAGTTTGCAGAATCTGACAGTTTTTCCTGACTCACAACACAGAAGACTTCTATCTTCTCTTCCATGTAAGCCAAGATCTAATGAGATCAACTCATTTATCCTCATTGACCATGCCAAGTGTGTCATAACCAGTTGAGTCGATGTTGAGTCACCAGAATTGGTAAAAGGGAAAGATCAATGGAAGTGACAGCAGGGAATGATCCAGTAATTAACTGCTTTCCACAAGATCAATTGAAAAAAATGGACAGAGGAAATGGAAAATAATATTTTCCAAAATGATGAAGCAGAGGAATAGAAGGGTTTTCAGATTTATAACGGCTGTTCAGTTAATTGATTCTCGTCAATAAAAAGTAAGAAGAAAATAGAATTATTGTGTGAATTTCTGAGATGAGAAATTATCGTTATTATGCACAGGTTTACACTAACTGATGTCTTCATGTTGATTGCTATGGTCACATTGTTGTAGCCATTGTACCCCTTGCTTTTTCAAAGTGTTTGTCGTTGTTGGTAACCTTCTGGGTATTCCAAACCAAACCATTCATTCAATCCATGGGGAGATATCCTCTTGCATGGACAGCAAAATGAGGACAATCTACCCCAATAGATTGAATAAACAGTTCACTTTAAAAATTCCCAGAGAGTACCGATTACCACAGACAACTGAAGAAGGCCAGAGAGTACAATGGCCAAAGTATTGTGACTATAACAACCAAAATGAGGATGTTAGTCTAAGTAAATCAATGTATAAAAAATCGGTGCCCACCCTCTCTCATGTTGCCTCAGCATAGGTCACAACTGGAATTCCCGCCCTGTTGGAGCCCATCAACCTAGATCGGAGGATGGTAAACACCTGGGCAGAATAACTGTTTTCTCATTTGCAGCTGGCAAACCATTGATTTGAGAGACCACTTGCAGTAATTCCTGTACAAATATTTTCCATCAGCCATTGAACTAGTTATGGTTGCACAACAGTCCAAGAAGTGGAAAACGGCCAAATATACAATAGTTACCTCTGTCAACAAAGTTGGAACGTGTATGTATTCGGCCGCATTTTTCAGTCTGTCTGACTTTCTGTCTGTCCATATGATATCTCTGAAAGTACTTTATGGATTTCAATGAAGTTTTGTGGAAGGGTGGGCTATGGTCTCAAGAAGAAGTGGTTAAAATTTGAGTCAGATCCAGGAATTTTTTTTGATTAAGAGATATTTTTCTATTTTTTTGAATTATGTTTATGTACATGCTCATGACTGTTCACACAATATCTGTAAAAGTGTTTTAGGGATGAATCCATGCACAATAATCTCCCCTACATCATAATTATATATCCACACGGCATGATAGTGTCAAAATTTCATGTCTGTCCAGATGATATCTTCCAAATGTCTCGATGATTTTCAGTAAGGTTCTGTGAAAGGATGGAGAATATTCTACGGAAGAAGTGAAAAAATTTGAGGGCAGATCCATGCAAAATTACTCCCCCTAACAAATGTGTTGGCTGAGGAATGCGCTCTCTGAGTGCTTTCTAGTTATACACATAATCTATGCTTTAATTATTGTGTTGAGAACATGACTATTCTCTCCAAAATACTTATTATCATGATTCAATTAATGCCTATTGATCTTCTATTGTCGTCTTTTGGCTTCTCTATATTCATCTCTTATTTATATTGATCTGTTTGAAACTGTTAAACAAAACTGTCACCAAAAGAGTCAGCATTGGTTTCTTTTCACTTTTTAAGCTGGTTTAGCTGGCTATGTACATATAAATGTATCGTGTATACAGGCCACATCGATGAAGCTAAAGGGCTGTAAATTTGAATATTTACTCCTTATTATGAAAAAAAAATTTTTGTCTTGAGGGGTGGGGTGAAAATTCCCCCAAATAGATTTTAGTGGGGGGGTTAAATTTGCAATGTGTGTTTCAGCTAGATTGGTCGCTTAGTTTGTCTCCCACAGTGTTTACGCTTGTTGTTTGAAAATTCAGACTTTTTAGTGATCACTGCCCAACAAAATGCGAGACAAATGATTTATTTATTGATCACCTCCAACTCATAATGCTGCTGATAGAAGTTGGTCAAGTGACAGTTTCTATTGAGTGACCAACCAGATCTGTTCTCTTCATTCATTCAGCATTCCAAATGACGAGTGATATAGCTAGACTGTTGGTCATAAGTCAAAAGTCTTTATAATGAAGATCAAGAGGTCCCTAGTTCAATCCCAGAGGTCAGCATTGATATCAAGTCCTATTTCATGTGAATGATATTTCAGTTGGTTGATTCAAGGATTCTTTCAATGGTTATGGTAGTTCAGAATGAGCAAAAGTAATTGGCACAATTGTTACCATTGGTCAAAAGAGCTCAAAATACATAGATACATATAAATCTCAGAACGCATGAACAACCTTAACCCACATAGATACATAGATACATATGAATCTCAGAACACATGAGTAACCTAAACCAGCAGCAGTGTTTAAACCAGTCTGTTGTGGGTAGCATTGATTAATAAGGATACTCATTTAAATGATTTATGTAATACTGACAATATTTAATCTCAGAACTTCAGCTGTCACTAGGGAAAGATAGAGAAGACATCCAATAACAAAGATGTTGATAATAATTCATGAATTATGACAATGCCTCATCTCAGAATTTCTGATTGTTATGATGATGAAGAAGGAAGAATAAGAGAAAGGGGCGAAATGAAAAAATTAGAAAAGAGAAAGAAAAAACAGAAAGAGCAAAAGAAAAAAGAAAAAGAAAAGATGAGAAGGAAAAGAAAGATATCAGAGGGAAAACATAAAGAAAGAAGAGAGACAAAAAGAAAAGAGAAATAAAAAGGAAGAGAGAGAAAAAAAGAAGAAATATTTGTAATTTGATGGCCAAAATTTGAATAAAAAATAAAAACAATAAAGATAAGGATATTAGTCCGAATAATTTACAGAATAATGATAACATTTAATTTAAATTTGTGGCGTTTTTTTGTCACATACCTCTTGGTCATTGAAACAGTAGTAGTAGTGAGTAGTAGCAATAGTAATAAAGTAACACATACATCCCATATACTTTCTTCTCTCGGAGTATCAGCTGTTACTCCGATTGAGACAATTTTTTAAAACAAAATTGATCAAAGATGTAGTCTGTGAAGAGGAAAACAAATTTCAAGCAATCAAAACAAGAAATAAGTTGAACTGCTAAAATAAATGATTTCTCACGTACTTATTGCATGGACATATAGATACTATTTGGAAGAGATAACTGTGAAAATTCCTGGATCTCTCCGAAAATTTAATCAATTCTTCTTTAACCCATTGGTTACCCTTCAACAAAATATCATTGGGGTGCATATTAAGTTTAAAATGGTTGGAAGGGAACACTGATCAGCTATGGGAAGCTGCCTGAGAAGATTGGAACAACATTGTAGTGCCACACTGTGAACAACTATCGGACAGTTTGACCAAACAGCTCAGTTTTTTGAAAAAAAAACAAGGGAAAAGCTATCCCTTACTAAAACATAGTCTGAACACAAACACTGCATGCACTGTTATATAGCATTGTCAAATATTTCACCTGTAATTGTTAGAATGAAAGAGTAATTGAAAAGAAAAAACTTGAATAAAAAAAGGTTGACTCAACAAATTGGTTGAGAGGGGCAAGAGAATGAATGATGAGTTCCTTCCCTGCTGTCTGCAATGATTCTGATAATTTCAGCAAATAATCCTCTTTTCCTGCCGTATCTCTGGAGAATCACAAAGCCATAGAAACAGGAATGTGTTCTTGATGTCTGATGCTGCAATGTGATTAGGCAGTCTAGAATGAGATGATGGGCTGTCATTTAGAGAAATGGAGGTTGAAACAAAATTCACTGAAAAAAATAAAACAAAGGAAGGAATTTTCAAGATAGGATTTTTATGAAATCTATCTTCTACTTGCTTGAGTGTCAACAAAAACTTCTTCCAAACCATTGATTTTTTTTTACATCAACACAAACAAATTTCTACAAATTTCTACAAAGACTGGCTGCTGCAGGAGCAAACTCCTCTCCAACTTTGATTCCAACTCAAGATAAATACTGAAATTTTTGTATTGTATATATGATAAATTAAAAAAATCATGAAAATTTATATATTTTTGAATAAATGTATTTATTTAATAGAATGTAATTAGCCCATGCATATGGTAAATTTTTGTTAAAATCTAAGACTTATCAATTTAGCTCAGTTAGTAAGACAGCCTCCAGGCAATCAGTTGGTCATGTGTTCAAATTATGGTAGGGAATATAGATTTTACATATTGGTTTACATCCCTAACTTTGGAGAGGATTGTTCTTGTTATTCTTATCATGGTAAGAAAACAAAGTTAACTCCAGACTTCGTACTGGAGTTTCACAAAAATGGAAATAATTATTAAGCAAATATACAATTAGCATATTACCCATCAAAAATAATGGGATAACTTATACATGGACAAATTATGCAAATATGTATTTTAGTTCAGATGGATCTATTGCAAACAAAAAACGCATAGTTTAAACAAAATTCATTTTTCTGTAAAATTTCTACAACCCTTCATATTTTCTTTTTTTTTAATAATTTTAAAACAATAAGGCAAGATAATCGTGTAAAAATTATGTGAGAAAAAAATGTTTTATTCATGAAAAATGAGAGATGCTTGTATTTGTTTTCCACCCTACTATGAAGACAGCAGCAGCAACAATAGTAGACACAAACACGCAGAATATGCAAAATACACAGACACAAGCTTTGCTTTACCTCATTCCTCCTTTTTCTGTTTGCTCTATCATGATAGAAACTAACAAAAAAAGAGTGACAACAGCTTTTATCTTAAAAGAAAATTGTTTCGGACTTGTATCTTTATTTGTATTGTTTTATATCATAAGGTTTCTTTGAGACGAAATATTGTTATTATTGCATAATGCAATAAATATAGACTACGTTACAGGGTTTAAAGGCTCTATTTACCCATAGCTGGAGGAAATGTGAATTCTTGCCTTCCCCAAGGACATTAATTTAAAGAGAATGCAAACTGTCCCAACCAGAGTTTGAACTTGGTTTGCTTTTTTCCATTCTCTGAGCCATAAATCATTAATCTACCCCCACCTCATCTTTTCTGACACACTTACAAGATGGGCATAAAGTCCTGACCCATGCATTGACTGAGCATGGCTAATGATGGAAAACACATTGAACGTGCTATTAAATAGAGTTATGCTTATTTGCCTCCTTGTCCAGACTTTACGCCCATCCTGTAAATATGTCCGAGTGTCCAACTGTGTCCGAGTGCCTAACTTACCTTATTCACCATTACTTTATCATAAATTATCCTGGAACCAAGCAGATAATTTGCATAAAAGACATTACATATCAAAGAATGAGACTGTCTGAATAAATTTGGTAACACTTGTTATTTCATCTCAGATATCAGTACAAAGACATTTCGAAGTCTGTTTGATTTGGGAAACATGACAATATTTCACAGCTAGAATTCGGGAATATAATTCTTCAGCCATAGATCAGACTTGACTATATTTTTTCAAAGATTTCTTCTTCTTCTTTTTCTTTTTCTTCTTTGCTTTCTTCTTTCCTTGCTTTTTCTCTTCTTCTTTCTTCTTCTTCTCATTTGTATATATTTATCATACTCTTTTTAAGCTAACTTACAATATCTACTTATAATTGGTTCCTAAGTCTTATCTCTTCTCACAGTCAACATTCACTGTTTTGTTCTATCTTGTCTATTTTGAATTCATTCTAATACCCTCGTTCTTGGCTGCTGTTATCAGTGATTCTATTTCCTTTTTGAAGTATTCTTTGTTCAACCATGTCAATTTCTTTGCGATTCCTTTGTTGGTCTTCAGGTTTCTCCATGGAATGCTGCTGCTGCTGCTGCTTCTGCTTCTGCTTCTTCTTCTTCTTCTTCTTCTTCTTCTTCTTCTTCTTCTTCTTCTTCTGCTTCTTCTTCTGCTTCTGCTTCTTCTTCTTCTTCTTCTGCTTCTTCTTCTGCTTCTGCTTCTTCTTCTTCTTCTTCTTCTTCTTCTTCTTCTTCTTCTTCTTCTTCTTGTGTCTGCATGTCCTTCATGATTGCATTTTCTCTTTCTTTCTTCCTATGATTTTTTTAAGTTTCTTCTCTTTCAATACCTTCTTCTACTCATTTCTCCACCCTTTCTCCATTCTCTCCCGTATTCCTTCCCTTTCTATCCATTCTTCTTCTCCCTTTCTTTCACTTCTCTATTTTGACTTCTCTTTCCTCCATATTTGATCATATTAGAAACTGTCAACATAGTTTTTTTCAGTTGAAATGCACATGCAGTACCAATGAAGCTAGAGGGCTGAAAATTTAAACATTTACTCTTTATGATGCCTAGAAAAAACGTTTTGGTGAGGGGTTAATTTGCAAGGCAAGTTTATGCTAAACTGGTCTCTAAGTCTGTGTCTGGCAGCATTCATGCTTGTTTGCTGAAAATTTAGATTTTTTTAATGATCACATGCCAACAAAGGGCTAGAAAAATGACTGATACATTGATCACCTCTTTTTCAAACTTTGTAAATAATCACACCCAACAGGGCATGCTGCCAAAAGATGTTGGTCACATGACAGTTTTTACTCAGTAACTAACAAGACCTGTTTAATATAAATTCAGTCTTACTTACAGATACCTTTCAAGCAGACACTGTTTGTCCAAAGTAAGAGAAAGATATGTTACATGAGTTGGGTTTTGTTTGTTCTCCCATTTTTTGATCTATTTTTCTGGGTAGAATTCAGCCGTAAAAATCGATCGCAAATGAGAAAGCAAACAGAGCCTAATTTATGTAACACTTCTTTCCCTTCCTTTGGACAAACAGTGTCTAAAGACATCTGTAAGTGAAATGTGTAACTCAAAGACCCCAGAAGGCATTAAATGGCTACAGAACAGCAGCTCTCAGCACTTGACTACTTAACAAAATTGAAAATCAATTTTTGGACTCCCACTGAGAATGAGCTGCAACAAATGGAGTGTTCACTGGCTTAGAACCAACCAATTTGCTGTTGGAAGAGAGTCATTTTTATTCAGCAAATCCCAAAGCAAGAAATGAATGCAAACAATACTTAATCAAGGAATTATATTAAAAATAATTAAAACAGATCTGGTTAGTTATGCAATATAAACCATCATTTATCCAAATTCATTTGGTAGCATTCAATATTGGGGGTTATCCATTAAAGAAATTGAAAAAGGAGGTAATCTATAGATATTACGTTTCTCACTTTTTGTTGGATCACTAAAAAGTCTGAATTTAAAAAGTGTGAATGCAGCCAGCCAAAAACTAGGTACTAATTAGGCATGAACATACATTGTAAATTGAAACCCCAATGAAGACCTGGTGGGGTTGAAAAAAAACCCAAAACAAATGTTTTTTTGTAGACTTGTACACGTAACGCATACATACATAGCCAGCCAGACCAACTTGAAAACTGAAGAAATCTATGTTGACTGTTTTTGTTGACAATTTATCATATTTCCCCCAAAATACTGCTTGTTTTTATAGCTATTTTGACGGACTCCTACTGTGACACCGCCCCCGGACTTGTCTCTGCTACCCTTTGCCTGTTGGTCGAGAGTGACGCTGGTCAGGCTGTTGTTGACTGGACGCTGTGATTCTCTACTTCAAGTCGCTCCCACCTGGCCCACACTGTGTTCAGATCTGAGGGGTGCAGCTGTTAGCTAAAGATTCTGCAGCGTTGAACAAAAACCTCCAGAGTTGTCACAAGTTGACAATGAAGAATCGACTCTAGATATTCAACAAGTTTATGTCAGTATCTATACAGGGTAACTGGTCGGAATATATGCTGATGTGGGTAAGGACACTATGGAATGACAATCAGTCTTATCTACTTGATGTCACTTGGTATATCTATTTGTATAGCTTCAACAAAGGTCTTGAATTGAAAACTATAAGTCTTTTGGGGTCTAGACTCTTTGTTGTGGCAAAAAACCATGGATTTCCCTGCAGTATCCCTGCGTTATTTTACTTTCCACCTTCACCAAATTTGGAATTCCATAAATTTCCCTTAGAAATATGCATAGGTGATAGGAGGGGTCAAAATGCTCTGGCAATCAATTTTACTTACCCAGAAACTGAAATGGTCAATCCCCCTCCAAAGAATTTCTACAAGCTTGGGGATTCATGTCTCTCTTAGAAATGTTATTAATCATACATCTGTACTCTGTCCAAGCCTTGCCAGCCCGACCTTTTTAGTGCTTCCTCCTGGATTCAAGATGGTCAGGCCCTTATCTCTGATTTAGTTATTTTAGTTTTCACTTTCAGATTTTTCTAATCAACCCCTCACTTCCATAGTGTCACACTACCATTGAATTTTTTGTTTGTTTCAACAATTACAATGACTGCACCAAAAAATGGTATGAATCAGAGTTCCATACACAAAAACTGATAACAAATTCACTCTCTCTCAACTCCAGTTAACTAGTTTTATTACAAAAACTATTAATAAAGGAGTTGAAATGGGATACAGAGTTTGAGAATCATATTGTATGGAGAAATGAATTCTGTTATCATTTTGAATTTTAATGAAGGAAGGGAGTCAGACTCTAGCAAAGTCAGGATTGTCAACCATATTTTCATGTTTTCTCTCCATTGCTTTTTGCTTCATTTGTTCCAGTTTTTGAGGGTTCCCTTTCTCCTTCTGATTTCTATTTTATAGAGTTCTCCTGTTGAAAACTTATTTTTCTAGAATGATGTCTGGAACGTGCTCAGCCATTTGATATCTATGAAAATATCTATCTCATCCATGGTCTGAAATTGGGGGTAGTGTGGTTGGAAGGAAGGAAGGAATGGAAGATGATAAAAAGAGAGGGGTCTATAAATTCAAACAAAATTAGAGCGGGAGAAAAATTATTGGCTCATTAGGAGACCAAATTATTCAAGCCTGACAATGATTACTGCAACTTTTATATTTTTTCATATCATAAATAGAAACTATAACAAATATTTTGTTTAAGCATAAATATTTTTATTTATTAGAATGAAATATACCCTTGCGTATTTGTAAGATAATTCTTATTGATATGTTAAACTAGTCAGCTTAGCTCAGTCAGTAAGAGAGCCAGCTACCACCATCTTGATTTCAAATTACAGTTGAGAAACGTTGATTTCATATATGTATTTATTCATTAGAATGAAATGAGGCTTTGCGTATTTCCAACATAAATTTTGGAATTTAGCTCAGTTTGTAAGAGACATGACTACCAATCAGTTTGTCATTATTTCAAATCACCCTGGGTAATGTTAATTTCTACTCCACTAAATTTGATAAGGATTAACCAATGCATTTTCCCAATAATCACTTGAGGAGCTGAAACATGGAACCAAAAGTCAGACCCGCAAATTGAGAACCATGCAACGTGCACATGAGAGAATCATGCTCAACCACACAAGGAGAGATCACAAGACAGCTCAGTATATCAGGAAGAAAACGGGAGTCCAAGACATCATAAAATCTATTAAAAAAACTTAAATGGCAATGTGCAGGCCATGTTGCAAGAATGGCAGATAACCGATGGACATCATGACTCACAACATGGATCCCCAGAGATCTTATGTGAAACCAAAGCTGACAGAATGTAAGATTGAGAGATGAACTAGACAAATTCAGAAAATACTGGCTCCGCAATGCCCATGATAGAGAAATATGGTGTATCCTGGGGAAGGTCTATGTCCAATGACGGATGATAAAAGACTGATGATGATGATGATGATTCTTGTTGATCTTATTATGTTAGAAAAACAAAGTCAACTCCAGACTTGGATTGGAGTTTGCCAATTACATACTTATCAGAATAAACCACTGATTTTAAACCTACTGACTTTTGACATGAACTATTTGTGGTCTGAAAAGTCGATAAATTTCTCTCAAATGAAAAGCTTGATCCTTTGTTTGAACTCTCCACAAAGTGAAAACAATTATTGAGCAACATTTGATGTGTAAAGACAGTGCAAGTTAATTAACGGGTCATTCGCAAGAGACTGTAATTAAGTTTTCTTTTCCCCATCAACAAAGAAGAAAAAATTGCATTTAAAACCTTCAACAATCTTCTCTGTCTTTAAATCGAGGGGAAAGGCAAAGTTGATAAGAGGATTTGTCATTAACTCTAATGACAAAGGCTTTTATTAGTCGTGTTTTGTCTAATTAAAACGCTTGCAATTTGTTTACAGTTCTAAAATAGGTTTTATGTTGGCACTTCATTCTTCTCAATTAAACAACCATAGCCATCAAAGATGCTGAAGGGTTCTATCCTTTTATATATGTGCATGCGTTTATTTGTGTATTTGTGTTTGTTTGTTCCAGCTCTCTTGGCTATACTGTTTTGTCTACAGATTTAAAAAATTGGCATCAGTACTCCACTAGACCCCCTTGAAAAATGTGTTTTTTAGAAAAAAGGCTTTTTTGACCTTCTAAGGGCTTTATTCTGCTCGGTTTATCAATTTGTTTCTGTGTTCTAGTGCTCTTGGCCACTTGAAAATTGGCATTAGTACTCCTCTAGACCCTTTCTAAAAATGTTTTTCATTTTTGGTAAAAAAAGCTTTTGGGGACCTTATTCTGACAGGTTTAATAATAACATCTAGATTCTTCAGAATCTTGATATTTCTTGATTTTTCTTTTTACACTATTTATTTTAAAGGATAATAGTGCAATACAATTGTTTTATGTAATCCAAACTCAATGTTGCCATATAAAAAGATGGCATTATTATCCACTGATTATAGGGTTACCACTAATGTATATTCTGAATATACCATTTTGCACCCCACTGTTAATATACATTATTCTCTCTTCACCCCCTGGGAAGGTGGCAGCAGATGCTCATTTTCTGCATCAGCTGTTTTACAATCAGTGCAATTCTGACTGGTCGATTGTTGCATTTGTGTCCTTTTAGTTCTCTGGTCGCACAAAGTAATAAATAACGTAACAGTAGCTCCAGGTTACTATCTGTACTTCAGCTCAAGGCAAGACTTGGCACTTTGATGCCATGTGTCTTCGCTCGCTGTTTACAATATGGCTTCTCATCCCTGTTGCAAGAACAAAAGAAAATCTTTTGAGGAATTTCCTACTCAACACGTTAGCAGGTGGGGTTCTCCACATTGAACTGACCTTGTATTACATCCTATTTTTGCAAGGATTCAGATAAATAAGAGATTTTCTTGTCACAGACCACATGGGAAGGGAGGGAGATCATGCTGCTCTAGTCTACTAAATAGGAAAGACCTGTCAGCCCTGAAAATCTGCATTTGAAATACTGGCTTTTACAAGGTTTAAATGCTATGTAAGTAACCACCTCAGCCACCAAGCAGGCACAGATTTTACTAATGTTGCTTTAGACTTGAGCACATGTTACATAATTAGATGTTGGTATTATGGATGCTTCCGATGGGCCCTAGGCATTGGCTTAGAAACTTTTGGTCGAGACATTTTACTATTGTTACTTTTATTCGTATACTGAGCACCAGTTTTGAATTGGTCGACTTACAGTCTCTGATTTATTCCTTCAACCATTGACCTATGTGACCATTAAATCATGTCTGTCCTTTGATGTCAAAGATGACCACAGCTTTAGTTCTGACTAGTGCAACAGCTGTGGTACACCGCTAAGTCTGAAGCTGTGACGTGCTTGACTTGGATTATAGTGAAGGAGAGTTGCACAAGGTCTCTCAACCCTCCCTCTCTTGCCTTGGTCCAGAGGTAAGACATAGTCAGGACGGTTTAAGATAGACCAATGGATGACCAGAGCAATCTGGGTGTCATGCCATTTTTGTGCTCCAAAACATGCTGGTTTAAGAGCGTAATTTGTCCTGCTATTTACTCATTGCTAGGGGAGAAGAGATGGATTCATGTTTTTCCCAATGGCATTAATGTAAAGTGAACACAAACCGTCTGCGCCAGAGTTTGAATTCGGTGAGCTGATTACACTCCCCATGCCTTTAACTGTTCTGTTATCCATACTTCTGGGATAATTGCATTGTCTCTGATGTTAGTTTCATTTCACATTAATTAGTCTCATTAGTTAGCTTCAGTGGAGCATCTTTCCCATTCAGTGAGCATTTGAATTCAACATTTTCCAATAGAAATTATGAACCATACATAGGTTTCTCAAGTTCTTAATTTGGTCTGGATGACAAGCTATACATGTATGTACATACAGGTGGCACCAATAGAGCTAGAGGACTGAAAATTGAAACATTTACTCCTTGTCGTATTTAAAAGAAGTTTTTTTTGGCTTTTTGAAAATTTGCCACCAAAATAGTTTTTTTTCAGTGGAGGGTTCAGTTTACAATGTAGATTTTTGCTAAATTAGTCCTTAGTTTTTACCCAGCAGCATTCACACTTGTTTTTTTTAAAATTCAAACTTTTTTAGGATAACCAAACAAAAAAATGCAAGGGAAGTAATTATCAATTAATCACCCCTTTTTCTAATTTTTTAATTGATAATCCCTAACGTGGCATACAGCTAAAAGATGTAGATCGGGTGATAGTTTCTATTGAGTGACTAACCAGCCCTGTCTTTTGATTATTTCCATCTTACTTGCACAATGTTGGGAGAGAGTGAATGGGGCAAAGTCTTGGGAAGACAAGAAATGAGAAATGTAGATTGCTAATGAAATCAGAAAGAATTACTCAGACTTGATTAATATGATGGTAAATGCCAATAGAGCAATAAAAAACAGGACTGCTTACTCAATAGAATCTGTCATGTGATTAATGTCTTTTGGCAGCATGCCATGTTGGGATGATCAATTGAAAAAATTCGAAAAACGGGTGATCAATGAATATGTAACCTCTTGTGTATTTTGATGGCCAATGATCACTAAAAAAACTGAATTTTCAGAAAACAAGTGTGAATGCTAAGGGATTGATTTAGCATAAACTTACATTATGTTAAACTCATTTACGAGGGGGTATTATAAGAAAAAAAAACATTGTTGTTAGACACAAGAAGTACTTTTAGACCTTCATTGGTGCAGTCTATGCATGATTCATACATACATACATACATAGCCAGCTAGCTAGTGAGACCAGCTTTGAAAACGGAAGAAAGCTATGTTGACAATTTTGGTGACAATTTCTAACGATGACATTAGGAAGGTCTAACATTTCAAAACTTATATCATTGAATATCATTAATTTTAGATGAAGGAATGTCTACTATGATCAATCATACTGGATGGGTACTATCAACACTGAAGAGAAATTTTAGTCAGGGTCATCAATTATTTGGAGGATGCATTGTTAGTTAGTTGTATTCTGACTCCATAATAGAATTCACCAAATGAAAACTGACAATGAATTAAACTTTGCCTGTTATGTAAAGTCATCAATGTTGAGGTTGAATGCCTCCAGTGGCGTATTAGTGGCAGTATTTGGTTCAATGGTGAAAGCAAGGAACTAAGAATGTCATCTTTACTAAAGTAAGTGGAGACAAAATGAAGAAACTAGAAAAACTGATATTAAATGATATATATCTTATTTGAACATTAAACAACAAAGGAGAAAAGAAACAAATCAATTTTTATGTTTCTGCGCATTTTTAGATTTTAATTGTTTAGTAAAAGAAGAATTCAAGATGAATAACAATTTTTCTTGGGGTTATGTATCCTGCCTTTTCGGTACTTGTATTGGATAAAATTTTCTTTTAAAAGAGTTCTATTCCTACCTTGGAAGTGTATGGATACAATTATCTATGTCTGCAATAATTTGGGCCTTATTCAAGGTTCAACAAAATGAACAACAGATAGATATGTGTGTAATATGTATCAATTTATTAATAGAACTACAATAAACAATTGAATCATGAAATGTTTGAGTATGATCATAGCTAAGAGAATTATAGTTCTTAAGGAAGATTGTAATAACACTTGTTTCATCATGTAATGTATGTATGCCTGTATGTACATATTATGTAAGTCACTAACTTGTCGTTTGTGAATGTTTGTGAATACCTTGCTTTTAGTGTGCAAGAAAAATGCAAGTGTATGCATGTGTGTGTCAAATGACCCCTGCCTTGGATGTGGCTAAAGGCACAACTGACTTTGAAATGTTGGCAATTTGCTTGTATTCAAGACAGGTAGACTCCCTGACGAAGTGGAAATTTATATGAATTTTCATTGGTCGAAAAATAGTCAGTTTATATCATATGGTATGTTTCCTACTATGACTGCTCTCAAAATATTTATTGAGAGCTACTGCTGCTGATTCATTTTTTAATTATTTGGTCGTTTGAATTAGCACTTTTTTTTATTTCTATAGGTGCATACTTTTGCACCTATTACATTGAGATTTTTGGAATAGCTATAATAAAGCTTGATAAAAGTTTGAAAAGTTCTAAATGAAGAAAGAGATAAAAGTTTTATTTACTCATTAGTCAATTAAATTAAATGGCTAATTGTTCTCATCTCTATTGAGTGGAAAATGATAAGCTTTTTACATATTTGTTACTTGTAATGAAGGAATTCATCTTGTTATTTCTGTTATTTATGGCGATTTGTGTCGAATATCACTTTACTTTTGAAGACTGTCATTGGATGAAATCGTTGATCATGTTTGATGACAAATAGTCAAGTTTTACATCTCTATGGGCGGCTACATTACACCCCCATTTGGAAAAAAAAAGCCCAATAACGATGTATCATTACGTTTTTCTCTTGGGATTAGGCTGCAGAAGAGACTGATGCTTGATTTTTGGCACTCAAATTAGTCACATGATTTCATACGTGAGTATTCATATTTTGGAAACTTGATTTGTAAACGTGCATTTCTATTTTTAAATGCACCCAATAATTGTTTACTTGCTGTTTATTTCAACTATTCAGACTATCATTCTACAGCCAGTAGATCAAACAGTTATTTAAAAATTGGTTGTATAAGAAACCAGGTGAAATTAAAATGAAAGAAATACTAGAACAAAATCAATAATTGTCAATGATACTTCATTCAATAATAGTAAAATTCAAGCCAATATTACTCAAAACATTAAATATGGTGGTACCATGTGTTCAGGATGGGTAGAATAAAGAATAAGTCTCTAAGGTTAGATATGATCTTTTGGACTGTTGGCTCTCATAGCTGAAGCGGTAGAGTAACCGTCACTGTAAGGCAGGCTTCCTCAGGCTTGAGTTGTTGAAAACTTATTCTCTATTTTCCATAAATGCTGTTTACTGATGGTCTAAGTGCTTTTGATATTAAGCAAATGTTTATTTATGTGTGCACTAAGAATAATTTCAGTAGAAAAAAGTAGATTTATAAAATCATAATTAAAAAAAAATCATAATTATTAAAAAAAATTGAAGCAAATCAAATCACTCAAGTTGAGGACAAATGTTATAAACAGTCCTGTTAGATTGAATCGTTTCCATCCCTGCCTCTGTGATGAATAATTTTAAAATCATTGTTATTAGCAGATGAACATTAAACAGAATATATATACATACATATATATATATATATATATATATATATATATATATATATATATATATATATATATATATATATATATATATATATATAATATTAACTGTAAAGAGTGAGATAGACTCGGGAGTAAAGTGTTTAGAGGTAAGATTTATTAATCCTTAGATGTTAATGGTCCAGACATGTTTTGGGATTTTTTCCCATCTTCAGTGGTGTGTGCTGTGTGAGTATATGTTTTTAGAGTTTAATATATATATATATATATATATATATATATATATGTATATACACTCTTTACAGTACACATTATATTTATATACATATATAAATATATATGTGTATATGTATGTGTGTGTGTGTGTGTATTTATATATTTATATATATATTTATATATATTCGTAATATATATTATCTATATCAAACAAAGTACTTCCAAAAAAGCTTTTATCTGATACTCTTCAGAGGATGGAACATCAGAAAGTAATTTTTTTAAAAATCCTGATTCTTACAGTCTCCTATTTTATTTTTTTTATCTCTTATGGTGTTTCATCTTCTGAAGAGTACCATGTGAAAGAAACTTTTTAGGAACTATTTTGTTAGATATACATTTATACATATATATATATATATATATATATATATATATATATATATATATATATATATAGAGAGAGAGAGAGAGAGAGAGAGAGAGAGAGGGAGGGAGATAGATAGACAGATAGATAGATAGATAGATAGATAGATAGATATATAATCTGTTTACTATGTATCAGCTAATCATCAGGATTTCAAAATTCTAAAAAAACAAAAGACTTAATTGTGAAAACTTGCCTGGTTATTTCTGTTATGTTATTATGATTAACACAAATATGTCCTTAATAGAATCTGAGATTCTTGTTGAATCACTGTGAAAAACTGGAATCAGCTTTCTTTATTTTGCTGAATTAAAATAAAAGGTCATCATGCTTTGAACGAATCAAGTCCAGACAATTTGAATAAAAATAGATTTAAAGTCGTTCAAAGAGTTATCTGTACAAACTCATTGTTTTTGTTATTTTCTTGTTCACACATTTCAGACAATCTATTCAAGAGCCTTCTTTTTTAATTTTTTTCTTTGTTATATAAGGACATTCATAATATGTCTATGTTAATGACTTTCCTCAAAATTACACAAAATAAAATCAAAGTCAAGCTTTAAAAAGTTCAAGAAAGTAAGAAAAAAAAATATTTATCTATTTTTTAAACTTTTGGTCACCCTGAGCAAGGCTTTTCAGTCATTTTTCACATCAATTGGTTAGTAAAAAGTGAGTTTTTTTGCCATGGAATTGAGACCAGCAAATACACGTTAAAATAGTTTGTTAATGCTGAGATTGTAAAAGTTGGAAACACTTGAACATATCAGGTTTAAAATAAAGACTAAAAAATACTGAAAAAGGAATAAGAGACTTAAAATGACTTGTGAGAGTTTGAAACTAAAATGAAGAGTAATAAGAGTCTTAGAAAAGACTAACATGGGGCAAGCCACACTTGTTCATACTGGATTTAAAAACATTGAATTTGTATGAGTCGGGCAAACATTCATAAGGGATTAATGTAAAAAAATCTGAGGTTATTGTTGAAAAAAAGAATTTTTGTCTCATTGCCACTGTATGCTTCTTTTTACCTTGTAAATTAAGCAGTGGTGATGGAAAAATCAAGCTACCTGGATGAAAATACTACCAGTATGGTTTGAACCATAAAATCTTGATTTAAAAAAAAACAGGTCCAATTAATTACTCTGCAGAAACTGTTATGTGACCAAAATCTTCAAGCAGCATGCCATTTTGGGGATGATCAATTAAAGAATCGGAAAATGATATGATCAATGAATAAGTTATTTCTCCTTGCCTTTGGTTGGAATTTGATCACTATAAAGTCCAAATTTCCAAAAATAAGTGTGAATGCTGTCGGACATAAACTTACGGATTGATTTAGTATAAACTTTAAAAGAAAAAATGTTTTCCCAACTCATTGATAGGAGTGTGTTTGCAAAATTCCAGATTTCTACAATGAACGGTTACAGCTAGGCAAAGTCCTGTTACATAGATTAGGGAAACCCAGGCACAATGAATCATTATTCTTTCTTTCATTATAGAGCCGCAACTATTCAGAATTTTTCAATTGTGCTATATGATGTGGAATTAAGACTGTATTGGAATTATTTCATTATCATTATTATTATTATTTTATTATATTTGCAATCTCAGTATGCGTGTTCTTTAGAAAGATGTAAGGTTATCTTTTGAATAGTATGTGTGGGACACAGTGAATCAGGGCACAGTGGATCACTTCTAAGACTGAGCCACTTCAATACTTTCAATCAAAATTAATCCTATCAATTCATTTCATGTAGTTTACAAAGAAAATAAAAGAGCATTTTAATTTTACTTTTATATTATTCTTTTTTCTTTTCTTTAATAGTCTTTGAGACTGTGTGAATGTGATTGCGAGCTAAACATTTCTTTCAGTGTGCCAAACTTTTGCCAATGAAAGATTTTCATGATCCCCTATTGTACCATCATCCATCTGTTGTGAGCAATACTCTAATAGAGATATTATTCTCTTATCTTCATATAACCTATTTCCATGGCCAACAGAGTTGATCTTTCGTTTTTTTTACCGGAATATATTGATAAAATTATTTTGTACCCACAATTTCTTTTTTCTGATTCATCATGCCCCAGAATCCCCTGTATACTTATGGATATACAATGCATTTTATATACAAGGATTAGTAATCTTTCCTGTTAATTCAATTTTGACCGCTTAGAATAATATTCCTTGGATTAAATCTTATTGTTCGTATAATTTAGTTTTATTTGAAAAATTCATTCAAATTCTGTTAGTCCAATCGTCCAGTGGTTTATAATTGGATAAAATTTCAAATAATCATATTTATGATGCATAGCGGATGGCGAAGAAAATGAACATTTTCGTAGATGCCATCTCAAGAGTCAGAGTTTAAGATCCAAGGGAGATAACTTAGTGAAGAGCTGAGCAGTAACAAAATGGCGCACCGAATGTAAGTAAAACTGAACGGACACGTGCTTTTTTGGTCAATTTTATATTTTTGGAATTATTTTCTTTGCTTTTCAATTATCCAGTGTAAAAAGGCTTTGTTGAAGTAATTTCTGGAACTGTGGCCTCGGATCTGAGTTTCTCTAAAGCCTTTTCAGCGACCAGTAGTTTATTTGCAATGCAAGCCTAGTAAGTCGGAGCAAGCAACAATACAAGGTCACACTAACAAAACAATAACATATTCTCTTAAAGACATATCATTCTGTCCCGTCTTTGTACTTAAAAGACTTGATTAATTATTCATTTCGCCCAATACTTTGAGCCCTTCAAAATAACAGATAGTTGTATATGTATATATATTAAATGTTGTCAGCATCTCTTGCTAAAAAAACAGATCTTGTCCTAATCGTCAAAAACGAAAAGAAACAGAGCTACATTTCCGCCCTCGCCAGTTATGCAAAAAATGTGCTTAATATGAATCATTTGTTCAAATTATTGATACCTACAATCCAATATGAATTGAATTGATTTCGTTGAGGTCTTCTCAGCCTGGATATGCCATCAAATTCAAATTTGATTATTAATAGGTCCCTCTCTTGCTATTTTGGTCGTGGTATAACGGCGAAAGTAAATGCTGACCAAAGCATCGATGGAACAATGTTTTGCCGAGGGAAAATATCATTGTCAATCAATTATTTAATGCTCAACAAAATCTGAAACCTTTTCTTGCTGAAGTCTCTTTTTTTATGTCCATTATCTCGAAGAGGCAAATTTAAACGCTGTGTCCTGCAGCATGACCGGCGACATTCATTTATTCAACAGTTGAGATTTCGGTTTACTCTTCGTGTATTTTTGTAGGAAAATGTGTATTTTTATGTGATTCAAATGATCTTCATTTCTTCCTGATTTAGAGGGGGAAAAATTGAGTTTGGAGGGGGGGGTCGATTTACAATGCAAATGTTGCTAAATTGTACTTGTCCTTACTTTGGCTTCCGTCTATATGTAGGTAAGGATTCGGAAAAGAGATTCAATGGAATGAGGATTGAAGGTTTAAAGAATTCATCGTATATCGATTTTATTTATTGTTTTTTCAAGTCATTTTTTGTAATAAATATTGATATTTTTGTATTTTTTCTACTCCCTGAAAAAGATATATCTTAAAATTTTTTCTCAGAGCATATAGCCAATCTGAGACTTATTTAAAAAAAAAAATAAATGAAAAATAGAAATCTTTAGAAATTAATTTTTCATTCATCTATATTTTCAGTCCTCTATGGAAACGGTTTGTGCCCAAGTACCCTATTTATTGGAGTGGCAACCCACAGCTCCGAGAGTTTCTGCCACAATTTTGGATGAAGTTAATCCACCCCAAGAGGAAAGTTCCTTCTAATCAAGTTCACTTTATCGTCCACCCACAGTAAGTAATTATTGCCTCGTATTTCTTCAATAAACAGACAGGAATATTCCTTGAAATTAAGAGGTATTGGATTATGTAATAAGTTCATTTGATTATTAACCCTTTCCAAGCAGATCAGCCAGGTCTGGCTGAACAAATGCTTGTGTTTGTATACAACTGAATCTGGGAGTGTGCTTCAGAATTTGCTTTATTTCACATGTATAAATGCCTCTATCATATAGCCTTAGTATAATCGTTCCAGAATGTGTGTGGAAAAGACTATGGGTTTCAAAAGTGGGATCCGCAAAATAATGCTTGGGTCCACAGCAGTATTCCATTTGAACCTGTCTTGGCAAATCTTGTAGCAGTGAAACTTCATCCATCACACAGCTATATAAAGAACATAATTATTGTACACAGACCTGTACCATGTATTAGAATTCTAATAAATGTGATCCATTTTTAAATGAATATGATTTTTATAGGTCATAAATTGCTTTTTATTGTAGTTCATTAGTTTTGGTAACTAAATGCAAAAAATAGAGGTCTGCTAGAATATTTCTTGTACATAAGGGTTCCTTGAGTTTTCAAAGTTTTTTGAAACCACTGGTGTAGAGGAGTTAACATGTGTAAATGGCAAGCAAATTGAATTTAGATTTGAGTAACCTTAAAACTGGTAAATTTTAGAAATAAATTTGGTCTGGAAAAGATTAAGTAGAAAATATGAGACAATTTTTTTTTTTTCATTTTCAACATTAACTTTATCGAACAACATTTGCCGTTTTGTTTCATTATATTCTGCCACCTTTTAGTCAACTACATTATTCTATCATTCCAGAACTTTTTATCTTTCTCTGGAAAGAGCTTGTCTCTGTGTCTTTTGTAGCCTCCCAGGGAATTGAATGCATTAAGAGAATTCTGTAAAGGCTGGTGTAAGTAGTAATCTGAAGGTCCAAATATGGCAGTTGAGTGAGCACTTCCTAGCCTAACTGTAACAATTTTTAGCAGGTTATCAAAGAAACATGCAGTTTAGTATTATCCTAATGGAATGTCATGGTAGTAGTACTTGATTGAATCAATCCCTTGGTTCTCTATAGTAGATGTCTTTCCACTTCCACCATATACACAGCATCACTTTCTTTTGATGAAACCCTGCCTTCGATACGGCTGGTGGTGGTTCGTTTTGCTCGTCTAGCAATCTCTTGCATTCCATGTTGTTGTAAAGTATCTACTTTTCATCACTTATCACAATTTGTTTAAAAAAAAACTGAATATTTTCATTACATTAAAGTAAAGAATTATATGGAAGTCTCACATCAAAGCAACTAACATAGCCAAGGTAATGCAAATGATTATCAACGCATGATTTTGATATTTTGAGTTTTTTTGTGCCATATAATATTTATTCTCAAGTAATATCTTGATTTGATTGCTATCAACTTCAATTGTTCTACCTGACCGTAGAACATCAGCATAACACTTTGCAAACCGCTCTTTGGCATGTTTGATTATTCACAGTACTTGTTTTATAAACTGTACAATTCTTTTTTGCAATTTTACTTTTCTTGGAAAGTTTAATAGCCAGAAAATGTTGTTTATTTTCTTCCATATTCTATGTTATAATAAAAAAAAAATAAGATAATCAATGCAGATACCTCAACAAAATGTCTTATCTCTGGTATGCAATGACAGTTGATGTAGAAGACTGATTGAATACTTGGTAAAACCACTTCCCCATAACCGTATATGTCTAGGCTATTACAGCAAAAATCTGTTATCCCATAGTCAGCCTCAACAAGAATTGAACGTAACAGATTTGTCAGGATATTATTTTACAAAACCTAAATGTCCAGGTTTCAAAGTGTTTAACTAAATATATATTTTTTTTTCCAAAATGATAAATCCTTGATCTTCATTGTACTATTTCACCTAAACCAACAAAGAATAGTTATATGGATTCATTCATGTCTGTTGGTCCACTTAATATCTCGAATGAATTTCAATGAAATGTTCTGGAAGGGTAGGCCATGGGCAGAGGAAGAATTGGTTAAACTTTGCAACATATCCGGGAATTAATTTTCAATTGTGAGATATTTTGAAAAAATTTCATATATTTGTATCTGTATTTTGTTCTCCATATCTCCCCAAGTTTCCAATGGATTTCAATAATATAGGGCTGGCCATTGCCCAAGAAGAATTTATTAAATTTTGGGACAGATCCAGGATTTTTTTTTTTTTTTTTTTTTTTCCGATTAAGTGATATTTTCACGTAAAAAGGTATTAATCTATAAATAAAAAGAAGAAAACTTATAGAGTTACCTCCCTGGATTCTTGCTGTATATATGAGCTGATTTTCATTTAGTTTTTTGTTAATGCATGGCATTGATGGAGGTGTGCGTTTTTTTGAGTGCTTTCTAGTATTCCGATGAATTAATTGTTTCTAAGCATTTTAGTCTATTTCTAAGAAAACTTGCCGCCATAGTCAATAATTGGAACAACCATAGCATCAGAATTTGACGTCATTTAAAAAATTCCATTGAAGAATAAGTATTGGAATAAATTGTATTCATGACATCAGTGATGTTTTCCTCAGGAAAACATCTGAAATGGAGTAAAAAAAGAAAAAAAATCTAAATTCTCCAGAATTTTGATGTTATTGATACGTCCATCAAATTAAGGCCCCAGAAAAAGGTAAAAAAAAACAAACGTTTTTAAAAGCGGTCTATTGCAGTAATGATGCTGGAACGCACAAACATATATAAAAAAGATGGAATCCTTCGCCATCTTTTCGTTTAATTTACAGGAATCCTTATTTTGAACGAGAGCTTAACTCTGTGTGTGTGTATGATTCTTCAGAATGATTACATATGTTCAAGGGGAATAACTCTTAATTTTAGTGACATAAAAGCAGTAGGTCTAGTGTACACCAGATCTGATGGAAGGAGTTGAAAATGAGCTGTGTTCATAACCCTAGGGTAGACACATGTAAATAATTATAGGTATTGGAATGTGAATGACATGTTATTTAATTGTAGGTTTTATTTTACCTTCAGGATGGAACATAATAGAATTTATATTTATCATAAAAAAATGAGAATAAAAAGAACAGTTTTCATCAACAATTGAATTTTTTTTTTACAATAAGATTTCAAATACCTAATGACAAAATCCAAGTTTATTTACATTTTTGAACTACATAATTTATTCTCGTTTATTTTGCCTGTCATGAACTTATCTCATTCTCTCCAACAAAAATTTATCTATGCAAAATGCTGTGTGTATATATATTATATATGTATATGATTATAAATTGTGTTCTATTATATTGAAACTCTTATTTGAAATGATCTCCTGTTATTACACAGTGAATGTATCATTTGGTCTAGACAATGTGAATAGAATAAACAGTTAAAGAAAATGGGGCTGCTGTAAGAATTGAATCTGCGACTGATTGGGTAGCCATTTCAATGTAACATGGCTCTTAGCATCGAGCCAAACAGCTGCTGGTAATATAAAGGCTTAAATAACTGCTTCAACTCCAAATTCTCATTTTGCTTATTCATGGTCTATATCTGTACTATTTGTTTCTTTCAACGCAACAATTATGTTATCAAGAAATGTATATATGATCTGACAGAATGATTGTAAATTGCATTAAATTGAAACTTCTATTTTAAATGATCATGTAATAACAGATTATTTTAAATAAGAGTTTCAGTATGATATAACGCAATTCATTATCATTCTGTTGGATCATATATCCATTTCTTGATAACATACACACACACGCACACTTTCTAATAAAAGTGCACTGATACTTCTGTCTAGGATCAAAGTGTTGTATAAGGGGGTGACATAGATACTACTGGATTATTTTTCCACTTATTATTCAACACTTCTGCCTGGGATTGAAGTATCATCCCTGGCTCTCTGCATAAGATACTCATTCAGAAGTTTTTTTACACACACAAAATATAAAGATACATGTTGCATTTCATGTATGTGGATTCTTATTATGTGTGCACTCACTTCCCTTTAAAAATATGAACCGACACCTCAAAATTAAAAATATTTTTCATGATTTTTTCCCCCTATTTCTCTTCTCCAGAATGAGCAAAGTTGACATCAAAAATTACCTTGAAAAAATCTACAAAGTTCCTGTCTTGTCTGTTTCAACACAAGTAGTTCAAGGTCAGTTGCCATTTTGATTTGAATTTTTTTTTTTCTTTTCTCTTCTCATTTCTTCTAACAGTCAATTCCCGCTCCCCCCAGGATTTTTCTCCTTCATATAATTTCAAAGGGGGCCTATCTTCTACTTCTTCTTACCAATTTGATGACAAGGCTGCCTTTTTTTTTTAGTTTTGTTTATTTTTATTAGATGAAGAATTGTCAACCATTATTTACCACTGCCAACAACATTGCATGAGATATATGTATTCACTCATGTCTTTCAGTCCACACAATATCTCCAAAACTTCTCAGTGAATTCCAATTGAATTTTATGAAAGGCTAGGCTATGAATTAAAGAAGAATTGGTTACATTTTGTGTTGGTCTGTCATATTTTTTCTCAGCTGTTCAAGTCAGATTTACTTGAAACTTGATAAAAAGGTGTTCCTCAATAAGATGCTTCTTACCTAAAATAATCTTCTACCCAGTGTCATGTGATTTGGCAATAATGGCATTTGAACTTTCGGTTCTTGTTTTTGCATATTTATTCATATCTGTCCGCATAATATCTCCAGAAGTTCTGAATGAATTTCAATGACGTTTTGTGGAAAGATGGGTCACAGTTACAGAAACAAAGGTTATATTTTGGGGCAGATTCAGAAATTTTTTCAATTGAGGGATATTTTTCCTTATATTAGAGAGTAAACAATAGTCTGAAATTGAATAATAGAAACATAGTTACATCCCCCCCATATATAAATTGATTTTTTATTGTTAGCGTATGTCATTGGCAGAGATATGCACTCTGACTCTTTTCTAGTTATGAAAGATAGTACTATTGAAAAGTAATAACTTTTAGTAACATCTTATAACTTATTTAGGCCTTCAGTAATACTGATATATATCTATATATGTCAGGTTTATTCTCTGGTTTTTGTTGCACTAAAGCAAACAGGTATATAAAATTGATGAAACAGTAAATGCTGTAATTTGAACATCTGACCTGGAGGTAGGTAAGTGGTGTATGTTAGGTCGTTTTGAATATTACAAATTGATGGATACTGGCTTTTGTATACAAGTATATAGCTAATTTCTGAGCTTGTGTATGCAAACCCTTTTAGTATGATTACAAAATATGCACGTCAATAATATTTTTCTTTTTTTCCCTCCAGGTAAAGAAGTAAAGCATCCAGAAAAATCTTATACAGCCTTCAGAGAAGATGATCACAAACTGGCTTTTGTAGTTTTGGTGAGTAGAATATATTGAATGGATATTAATATTCTTTGTAGGTACAAATTCTCACAAGTTGTTCAATAAGCACTGCCATCAGGATCAGAGAATGAAAAAAAAAGTCTTAGGTATTTATTCTTGAGTATGTAAACAATGATTTGGGGGGTGAGTTATGTCCCTTTCAACCTGATTTTAATGACATTATCCATGTTTAGGGCTGTCATAGAGGACAAGCGTGAAGCCACATCAATGATATTTCGTTCTTTTTGTTTCTTTTTTTCCCCCTCAGATCACCTCCAGACGTACATGCAATAATCACTGTATATTTTTGTTTCTTCTTTGATCTGCACAAAAATGTATAATATCTGCTAGTACCAGTGATGAGAAAAAGATATTACAGGCTTGATATCAAAATTCTCATTATGTAAATGCAAGTATTTCAAAATCAAAAGTACTTTTGGTCAGACTTTTTGGAATCAGGGTACTGTATTTAGAAATGGAAAATAGAATTATAATAGGAAAAATCGTCAGCATCTGGAACTGAACTTGGTTTAGTAAAATGTCCGACTTTCTTTTTTCTCATCCTGTGCACCGCATATGATTTTATCAAAGGTGTGAAAGCCTAACAGAGCCCATCTCTCCTCAGATAGTTGTCAACCATGGCTACAGAGCTCAGTCTACGCCACTCTTTACCCATAAATAGGTGTAATCATGCCTTTCCCTGAGGCTTTAGTGCAAATTTAACTTTGCCAATTCTAATTTCCTTGCTACTAACCATATGGCCTCTCTGCACCTACTTCCTTATTTTAGTTGTATTATCAATATTTTCTTTTCTTTCTCTATTTCAGGGTGAAGGTGAAACTTTTGAATTTCCTGACATCTTTGAAGGCAAGTCACCGCACAGTGAGGTGGAAATGAAAGATTTTAAAAAAATAAAGAATCAACAGCAAAGAGACACACAAAAAAATTGGGACAAAGTAATGATTCCTCCTTGGTTCCGATAACATTTAGATTCATAGATGAAAGGAATGTTTGAATGAAGGCGTGTACAAGAAATAAAACCATTTTCAGTCAAATATATTTTCTCATTTCACTTAATTCTTATGTATTCCATGTTATCAGCTCTTCAACAGAATGAGTACCCATGATCTAAAATCTGAAACTTGGAAAATTCCACACCTGATCTCACTGAAATATGATACTAAGAAGAGGTTGATTTCCAAGGCATTCAACTCATTCTAACTATAGTAGAAGCATGGTTATCTTCGGTTGTCAGTATTTACATCACAAACAATTTATTGTCACCTCCAGACCTACATGTGTTAATCTCTGTATTTTTTGGCTCATTCTCTGTAAAATACCTACAGACACCCCTATGATTACCAGTGCTAAGAATATATAACAGTGGTGTAATTTGAGATAACGGGGTGAGATGGGGGCTGGAGAAAAAAAAAAAAAAAAGGGGGGTCGCTTCTATCCTTGGGTTATACACCTAACGAGCGCCGTCCCTTCCCCCTCTCTATACGTCTATCAATTATTTTCCTTTCCATTTGTCTCAAGCTTTCTTACCATCTACCTTTATTGATTCATTCTCCCTGGCATTATGTGGGTTCCTCTCTTAGAAAGTGTAACTGATTCCAGCTCAGGGAGTTAGGCAGATTCTATGCTTTTCTACCTAGGATCAAAGTGTAACAGTCGTATAAGCAGAATGATATTATAGTTTTCTCAGTATGTACTAATGGCATGACACCCACCCACCCCACACACACCAATCCAAAAATCAAAGAAGCTTATAACAAGTTGTCAAGGTATCCAATACCATCCCACAAGTGCAAGCAGGTACCTGTCATGTGTCTGAGACAACAGCACTTCCCAAATACAGATGAGAAAATGAATAATTTAAACAGAATGTAATCTGAAGGATGCCAAAGTTCAGCTTGCCTGAGGTGCCAGGAACCCCTGGGCTAGCCTAATATCCTACAAAATATTCATCTAGTCTACAATGAATGATAATTCAAAAAAGAAAAAAGAAAAAAAAAAAAAAAAAATCAAATCTTTCAATCAATATAAAGAAAATTTATTCAAGCTCAGCTCGTACTAGCTGACCAAAAATAGAGGCGTTGATCCCCAGCAACAACTAGGATTGGGAGTCTCAGGTGCCAGGACAACCCAGACCCCACCGGGTAAGACTGTGACATCAGAAGCTGGAAAAACAATTATATATACATGTTAAGTATGAACCTCTTAGTAATCACAATTCAAAATCAATAATCATAAATTCAGTGATAACTAATTTACTAGCAATAATCATAATTTCAAAAATAACCAATTAATTTCTTAGGTGAGCTGAATTTTGGGTAATTCTACAATAGAATACAGTACATAGATTGATCCTCTGCAGTAGAAAGTATTTTATGAGTAAAGTCAGATACCAACTTGAAAACTATATTTGTCAGTCTATAAGCTTAGTCTTATAAGATGGTATTATGAAAGGTAGGCTGAACCCAAGAGAAATACAGAGAGGAAGTAGGGATAAGTTGCAGTAAGACAGGCACCTCTTCAAATGGCAAATACGAAAAGTTCTGTGATGAACCCCAATAATTGAATTTTCTTCTTTTCATTATCAATTTCTTTGATCTTATTTTTGTAGCTTTTTGTCATAAAAAGCCAGAACATCACAAGGAGTCAAATTTGGTTAGTAGAAGGGATTTGGGTGATGCTATGTTTTAAAAAAAACCTGCACAAAACATGATTAATTGCTTGAGTGTTCATTGTGAATGAAAACACATTACGCAAGCTTACTCACTGCCCTCTGGCGAACGCTACAGAAGAGTGTTTATTCACACATGCACGGTTTGGTTACCTTGTTACAATTTGTCCGTGCAACTTGTTCGAGGTATTCAAAATGGCTGGATACTTTTCAAACAGACCTTGCATATCTTTCTGAAGCATTAAAATGCAATTACCTGTTGTTGTTTAACACTGAAGACCTTTAACTGACAACCTGGATGCCCAATTGTGGCCAAGAGATTATCTGAACATCTACACCAACGAATTTGTTGGATTCCTTCCGTGTGGGCTTGTTTCTTCTCAGCAGGGGCACTGCAAACACAAAGACATAAAACGGTTTTTGCTTTTTTGTTTTTATAATAAATACCAACTCAGAAACTGAAAAAAATCTATGTTGACGGTTTCTAAGAAAAAAAAGAAAGCATAACAAGGTTTCCTTATCCTTATCAGAAATGTTTAACTCTTCCACAAACATCAATAACAAATTTCAGAATATACTCATGGGTCAATTGATATTAATTACTATAGAAATGCATTGCGAATGAAGGGAGAAAAAGGGTTGTCAATGGTCAGGAAGTTACTGACAAAATAGGGTTATATGTTTTGTTTTTTTTTGTTGAGGATTTCTGGAAACATTTGATTTGAGATCACAAAAAAAAAAAAAAAATTTCTAGGGTAAATACGTATGAAATATACATACAATAGCCTTATTCAGTAAGTAACTTAGAGACAATTTGCAATTCATTTCGATACAAAAATGCTGCTCTAAAACAATTATACATATATAGCCCTATTCTGACTGGAAGGCTTGCATTAATTCCTGACTACTGACAATCCCTTTCTTCTTGATTTTTAATGCACAACATACAGATTGAGAATCAAAACGTATTAAAAATGAATTTTAGGTCAAAAATTGAGAAATTTGGAGTTTAATCAATTTTTCTGTTTCTCTGACTGATAGAAATATTTAGTTTGTTAGTGTAGTAAATGACTAAAACTAGCATGTGTGTGGGGGGGAGTCAGTGGGCAGATAAGAAAAGCCAAAGTTTTGACTAATGTTTGCATCACATTTAAATGCAATTAGCATAAAATAAAAGTAACCTATTAGAGTAAATGATAGTTTTGATGCATTTGTTTATCAAATTCTTCCCATATCACAGGTTATATGAATAACACACAAATAAATGAAAAAATTATATATCCTGTGCAAGAAAGGCTCAAAATTAATTTTCAGAGGCCAACCTTGAAACGGAGGAATCAAAAAGCAGCCAATCTGTTGATGCCCCGGCTGTGATTGCAAGGGAATTCATGTGGCACCAATCAGCAGACATTAAAGGGGATTGGCCACAATCAAGAGACATGATTGGTTGTTGGTTATGGAGACTGAAGAAACGTAAAATTCCATTCTTTTGAGCAACCAGGATCTGGAAGAGAAAAAAATGATACACATACATTTGATTAAAAGCCATGGACAAGGAATTCTTTTTCAATCTTTTTATTTAACCTTCCCTGTCATTGTATTAGTGAAGGTTGGTCAGAGTTGGTGTAAGTAAAAAGTTGTACCAATTTTTTTAAGGTCTTTTGATCTTAATGATGGGTAAGTGAAAAGCCTAAAGATCAAAAACATTTTACCAGTTTTTACATATATTATCCACTGATTTATGTTCATTGGTACAGAAACTTGAAAGGTTGCATAAAAAGAAGAACTAATCCTCAAAAATTAAATTTGGCTGACAATGCTTCAAATAATGAACAAGAACCATAAGTTCAATGATGCGTCTACCATCAATGGTAGGAGGAAGGAGAGCAAGTAGTCTTTCTTTGGGTCTATTGATTCTAATACTTATTGTGATACGGAAGTATTCTGCAATTATTATTTTCAATAAAAATTGCGAATGGCCATTTTTTGCTAATTCAGAATACAATGTAGACCTTGTACATAGTATGACATCATAGCAACTGGTAAAAAAAAATGTTTTGAATAGATGTTCTTTTAATGATGTCACACCTTTTAATAGCATCATGCCTCTTCCTTCCTCTTTCCGTTGATTAGATACAATAGAGAGAAAAGCATCTTATTGAGATGTGTGGACACATCTAAAAATGAATCAGGATAACATTACCACAACTAGTGTACATAAAAACAATAACAAACATGTTGCCAAAGGATCAAAGATGAATTTAGGGGTTAGATTTGATCTTCTACCAGCCATAAGAGTTCTAGTGGTTCAGTACCATATATAGGCTGCTTCTCAGATGAAAGGGACGCAAGTAAAGATATATATACAGAGAGAGATAGATAAAAAAAAGTCTCGCCTTGTATATTCTTTCTGATCTGTGCTGTTAATTCACTACCATAGACTGATTAAGTTATGATAAAAAGCAACTAAAAATTTCAAGATGAAAGAAAATACAAGTCAAAAAATTGAAATTGGTGGACAATGCTTCATCTAATAAAAAAAATAAATCAAGTTTGGAATGTGTCCTTTCACAATTCTTCCAGTTTCTGGTCCAAACTCTTGAAAACTAGACAATTCCCGGTTCCTGGAGAAGAGAATATCAAATGTGTTTTGAAATCTAAAATACCTTTTTGGGTTCCTCGTAATGCCAACAGACACTGACCCCTGGGGACATCAGATAGAAACACACTGCCTCTTTCATTTCATTACTGTCCTTATCTTTCTCCCACACTCGACAGGTGTTGTCATCTCCAACACTTGCAACCTGTTGACCCAGGTTAGGTTCATACGCAACTGAATTTATGAAACTCTGGTGACCTTTCAGAATCTGAAAAGAAGAGAGGACAAAAATCAAGAAGGAAAAAGGAGAAATATCAAAATATGACATTTTTAGAAATTTTGAAAAAAAAAAAAAAGAAAGAGACCGATGGAAAAATAGTACCATATTTGATGGCATAAAAGACCCCCCTTCACTATTCCGGTATGAAATATCGAAGGAAAAACTGCATTTTTTCCGAATTCCTTTCATTCATTGCCCAGTTTTTTTTTCACAATTATTCAAGTTCTGGCCCATGTGGCGGCTGGATAACAAAGGGTACGTTTACTTTTTGAGACATATGCACGTAAAAGGGAGGGGTGGTCTTATATGCTGTCAAACACAGTGATTGTGTTTGAGGGTGAGCACAAAATGAAACAATTGTTTAATACCAGATACGCTACAAACATAAACCAATTACTTTCACTGATGAACTTTTGTTGATGACATATAGCTGAGTAACCTTGTGATTTACATCTTATACACTTGGGTATAATTCAATCATGCATAAAAGTCAAGCCCTTGATTCTTGGTCAAGCAATCATGTAAAAAGGTCAAGTCCTGGACTAACAAATACCTTCTTTTGAAGAGGATCTGAAACAGAATAATCAACTTTATTTCTGAAGAATCCACATGAATCCTGTGACTTACATTCATGGTCCTCATTTTATTTGGTCCATTTCATATAAACTGGGAAATATCAAATAGCTTCAAACATCTCACAAAGAAGATGTTTGCTTCACAACATGAAGCATAATGTCTTAAATAGTAATCACTTTTTTCACAATATCTTCTCTACAGATCAATTTGAAGAAAAACTTCAAATGGTCAAGCTCCTAATAGCATCATATTAGGGCGTTGGATTTTGATCAAAAATGTAATTTCTTTGCATATGGATACTTTAATTTAAGATTGATCTGGGAACAATTAAAATCTGGACTCACTTCAACCTCTGGATCACCTTTCAAATTGAGATTTACAATTCTCAGATTATGATCCATTCCTGCAGCAGCAAACCTGAAATCAAAGAAGAAAAGCAAAGAAACATTTTAAAAAGAAAGAATTATCTTTTGGAATAGTTTTTTTTTTTTCTTAATTCCTCTAACCAAAGGAAATTCTTATTTTGGACAAGACAGTTGTGATAAAAAGCAGCAGAAATAAGATGAAAGAAATAAAAGTAAAAAATAATAACCTTTTATCGTGTTTTATATCAAGAGGCGGAAACATACTAATGTCTTCACTAAGCTTAGCTTTGTCTGATTCAATGCCAAAGGTGTGGCACACTCATTAAGGATTGGATGCATTAAGGAATGCATTGGTTTCAACAGAACTTAACACACACACACACACACACACACATGCCTAAACACACTATCAGAATTATCTGTGGCCTTGTGCCAGAAATATACTTAAATATAACAACTCACATTTATAAAGTATCAGCAATTTTTAAGATATAACCAACCAAAACTCAAATATTTCGTTAAACCAAAGTTGACTTTTCAATTTGAATATTTCAGCAGAGAATGGAGGTGTCAGGTAGCATAATTGTTAATAGTACAGAAAACAAAATCTGATCAGAGTTCAAGTTCTGGTCAAGTCTGCATATTTTCACTAGAATCATTTTTACTATGGTTCAATCCTTAATGACACCTATGGCACTGAGTCAGACAAAGCTAAGCTTAGAGAACGAACACCTATATTAATTATGGAGAAATATTAAAAAATCAGAAATCCATATTTATAAAACCATAATTACTTTAAAGAACTTGAAATGACAGAGACGGAAGTTTCTGGGCTCCAGCTGAGGGCAGTGATGCTGCATCCCGGCTGGAAAATCTGCAACTCTTCATACTCAATGTCTTCCAATTCATGATCTTCTTCCTGAGATTGAAGACAATAACCAAAAATCAAATACAACAGAAATGAATACGAATACATTTTAACAGCTAGACACTCATTTCTTTTAGGTGAAAAAAGAATTGGCTGATAAATGCATCTTAACTCTAACAGTAACTTTAAATCATAAAATTGCCGAACTCTCTCTATATATATATATAAATTATACACAGCCTTTTCACCATGTATAATCAGCTACCTTAGATAATCCACTTCTCTCGATTGATTGTCAATTTTTAATGAAAAATGCATTATTCTGTATATACAATTACAAATACAAATATGTATAACAATTTATGTTTCCATGGATAATAATCACCTGGATTTTCTGGTTCAAAGTTTTCAGGAAAAAATGCAGATTATTATGAATGGTGAAATATCGTATATACATACTGGATGCAATAATACATGGGGTAAAAATATCCACCTTTGTTTCTATGGAGTTTGAGCATTTTCTTCACATTATCTTACATACTCAAGTTCACTACTTTGAAGATGTTAATATTAATACATCTTATAAATTTTAACAGAAGTTTTATCAAAAGAGTGTCTGGATTCATTGAAGCGGAAGACCCCCATTGTTTCAGAATTTGTAGAATTTACATCGTCAAAATTGTTCCCTTCAAGTGGAAGGGTCCATTGTTACAGAAAGAGAGACAAAAAGAAAAAGTCACTGTTCATTATATGGATTAAAGACAATAAAGATCACTGGTGTTAATCAGAGTAACTGACATCTTTTTTTTTTTAATTTAATAATTTCATAAAAAAAGATATTCCTGTTCCTGCCAATATACAATCTGCTTTCCATGTATCTTCCGAGTAATAGAGAGAAGATTCAAACATTCAGATCATTATTTCATATTGAATTGACAATTCATAATACTTTTCTTGCTCTTTCCTTCCCGTACACAAGACACAACATTCAATTTGTAGAAGTTATTGATTTGTTCACAAAAACAGAGTTTTAGTGCAAGTGGTTCGGTATAAACAGAGTTATACGCCTTGTGCCAAGGGTATAAAGTACCCGGAACAGAAACACTAAGAGTTAGACTTTTGAATTTCTAAGCGAGTTATTTTTTCGCGTGAATAAACTAGGGTTTGACCACGAATTTTTAATTCAAGTCTGCATACTCTGGGCAGGCCTGTGTAGATTCCCAACTCCAAAACCTTAATGAAAGCAAAGAAATTACTTGCAGGATTTTCATTTTCATAACGTCACTTCGAAAAAGCAAGCAAGATTTTTTTTTTTTTCAATTCCAAACGAAACGACATATTAATAATCAAGAACACTCGCCAATCATTTGTTAAACAACTCTTGGAAAATAAGAGATAAAGAATTCATATATTGAAAGAACATCTAAGAAGGGGAAGATAATTCATGTAAGCCGTTTTTCCGTACGAATTTACGCTTAAATGCATAAAGTTTAAAAGGGTGGGACGTAAGGTTTGAATAGTTTCGACAAGTTGAAGTTAACTAGAGAGCTTTATTTTCATTAAGGAATTCGAAATAAAAAATCAGAATAAATCAATCACTTAATCTTACAAATTTATAATTCATTCTTTACACATTTCCAAGTAATGTAACAAGCTAACCACGATTGGTTTTACTTCTTTTTTCAACTTAATTTACCACATTTTTTTGTGAAATTTAAAATAAAACAACGTGACCCATAACACAACTTACAGAAGAAAAGTCATCATCTTTTGAAAAATTAACAGTTCGCTGGCAAAATGAACTAGTAAAACAGATATTTATAATTCCAATATTAATAATCAGCATGTAAAATCATTTTCAAAGTTGGGTGAATCGATTAACAATTATTTGTTAATCTATTTCGTTATTTACTTACAGGGAAACGGCATGATGCGATTATGATTTGTGTACTAGTGCCGATGGCCAATAATTTGCTGGACAGTTCATAAGGCGAAAATTCCACCACTCGAGCCACGTCCTTACAACGGACACTGTAGGTATAATTCTTCTGATTATCAATCATTATTGAAATGTCGGCAGAAGGGGATCTTTTCTGACCAGATTTTAAACAAAAATTGGCCGGCTGAACTTTCGCGCGATGATATTGTATGAGTTATCGTTCTTACTTACAAGAGAATTTGGAGTTACTTCCCTTGGTTTGGTATTGAATCAAAAAAATATTTGGTAAAAAAATACAAGCCGAACAAATCAATTCAATATCCTCTTTGAAAACACAAAAAATTTGAAACGTCATGTGAAATTACTTTCATTAGTTCTCTTCACTGAACTACTGGTTATTAAGACATTTAACATTTTTCAGGCTTTTTTTAATTTAAATTTTTCCACTGGTGCCAGTGGCCATTGTTTGGGCCTGGTTAACAGATAGGATCCTAAATGTTGATTTTCAATGCAAGCAAGCCTTCTCCACTTGGAAGATTGGTGCTACGCAATCTTATAACCTACAGTTCTATATATTTAGCCTTGTGCAGGACTAAAAGCCAAGCTTGCTATCATACCCCCACCCCCTCTCTATCTATCTATCTATCTATCTATCTATCTATCTATCTATCTATCTATCAGGTGTGCTTAGTGGCTAAGCTGGTTCAATGCTAGCCTCTGACATCTATTAGTAAATTGTAAGATTTCGAATGCTGATTTTCAGAGCAGGTAGGCATAGAAGATTGCAGCACAACCTTCTTACCCTCACTTGGCATTTTGGCATAGTAAGCTAAACTCAGTAAGTGTGAAAAATTAAACTGATATGTCCATCTTCTGCTAATAAAAAAAATTAAATACTTTTTAATTTTATGTAATTTCTTCTTATATCAATGATTTTGATTATCATTTGTCCTAGACAATAGTAGAAAATCACTCACATCTACTTATAGAAAGAAAAGAAAACTCAACTCACTCAGTTATTTAACTACCCTGTACATACAATTATCTTATTATTTATTTTTATAAGATGAAGATCATTATCATTAACTAGCCGAAAACCCACCCTATGGACAGTTTTTTCCAGCAGGCCCAAGAGTGGTCTTTGACCCTGATAAGAGATCAAATCTGATTTTTGGGGGGCAGCCTAATTTTTCACCTGAGGCTACAAGGTACCATTTTGGCTATTTAGAGGTTATATACAGATAATCGGGATCAGTCTTTTAGTATTAGATAGATAGATTGATAGATAGATAGAAGGAAATCAGATCATTTTTATCCGGTAGAGCAGGATCAAAGACCCCACAATATTTTTACTTGAAGTTTCAATGACTTATAAGTGGAAAACATGCTCTGGTGTCCCATTAATAACCACAGAAAATTTGGTGGCAATAAATCTCACCATCCTTGAGTTGAATGCTGCTGGACAGAAAATAAGGGACCAATTTAGTATAATACTTACATTGTAAATCATCTCACCCACACATACACGCAACCTGCTGAAAACTTGAAAGAATTTTTGAAAACTTACTAGTTAAAATTATGCTCTGGGGTTCCTATCAGTACATCAGAAAATATCTCAAGGATATGTTGTGTGTATCCTGATTTATACGCAGACAGATGGACAGATGCTTGGGGAATTAAAGTAATGGTAAATATTTAGGCCAAGTGTGAACATAGCTGGACACAAAATAAGGTACCAATTCAGCATGAACTTGCATTGTAAATTAAAATTTCCCACTAAAACTTTATGTAAGAGGGTAATTTTCAAAAACTAACTTGCTAAATACCTGCTCTGAGGTTCCAGTAGGAACCATAGAAAATTTAAAAGTCATAGTTTTAGTTATTAAGAGTTCTGCTAACATGGATGGATGAACATTCAAAGAGCAGAGTGGATGCCAGAACAAGAACAGAATCACAAATAGGTGTCAGCAGATAAAAGGGGAAGGAAATTTTCGAAAAAATATAGATGCATCGAATCAATGAGCGAAAAGGCAAATGAGATGATAATTTGTGTTTCAACTTTTTTCTCGGATGAAATATTGCAAGATTTTTATCAATTTTGACTAGCTTCCTCCCTTCATCCTAACTTTCTGTTGCCTTCTATCATAACTTTGAATCAGACTCTACAGCAACGATTAAACAGCACAATCTGAAAGTTAAGAGCCAGCCCACAGTGAGAATCAGACTCACACCAAGTATATGACTGGCCACTTTTTACCATTCAGCCACTGCTCCTTTATAATTAAACAGAAGCTGATTTACACCTTAAACCCAACTCCTTACACCCGATATTCCTTGTTCACTGATGTTTACATTTGAGACCCAGTACTTTTTCTAATACAGTGATACTTTTGATTCATTCAAATCTATTCTTGGAGGAAGTATTGCAACATTATCATTAATTGTGACAAGCTTTTTACCTTCATCCTAACTTTCTGTTGCTTTTTATCACAACTTTGAATTGGACCATAATTCTGCGGCAATGATTAAACAGCACAATTGGAAAGTAAAGACCAAGCCATGAGAATCAAACTTACACCCTCTAGCCAGAGTGGATCCGTTATATGCAATAAAAAGCAATTGAAAGTTAGGATTAAGATAAAAAGCTAGTCAAGATTAATAATGATCAAGGCAAATGAGGTTTTTTAGATGAGATGTTAAGCAGAAGACCAAGCGTAACCCAGGGCCATCACATGCATGTATATGTACCTTAGTGTGTGTGTGAAATGTTTGTAAGGGTGTGAGTGTATTTGACATCCTCAACTCACAAGAAATTGTAGGGGAGAGGAAGAGCATACCATTTCAGGTCAGATTCTCAACTTTGGTTCCAGACTTTCCCTAACCTCAGGGATGTAGCTTGAGATTTGGGGACCCAGGGGGGCTTGACACCTTGAAAGCTCGAACATTTAGAGACATTTGTTATTAAATGATGTCCATAGAAATGCAGTAGGTGAACTGGTAATTGAGCAGTATTTTATCAAATTTAAGTACAAAGGATATAATTTAGAGTTAGTGTTTAGTGTTATTGTTTAGGATTAGAGTTGGGGTTGCAATTAACAACACAAAAAGATTGAATATTTCTCTCTAATTTGCAACTCTAAAATGAATTAACATTTGAAATCATTTATAAAAAATGACTGAAAAGTTTTTCTTCATCATTTCTGACATGGTTTCTCCACACAATCACATGTATGTATGAAGTAAACAGTTTTTGATTTGTGCCAAATTGTCTGCGGTGGAACAGATAGCCTTGGTGCTAATTAAGGCATTTTGAACAACAATTCAGGGGGAAAAATTTGTTTTTGAGTGATAAATGGAAATATCTAGCAACAATGAAATGTGTTGGTGTGATAAGAGAGATAAGATTAAATCAGGCAACAAATTCTTCCAATTAAATTCAAATGATTAAACAATTATATTTATCTCCCTTTCATCATGTACAGTGTCTATCCTGGTTATCTCACTTGCAATTGACAATGTTTTGGTAAACCAATTCCCAACAAGTACCTGTGAACTATTAATTATATAGCTTTTGGACCAGTCCCCTCCATTGGGTGCCTGAAATAGCCCCCCACACATGCACCCTCCCTTAGCTATGCCTGCCTGACCTATTTATGATGTACGTATATCTAAAAAAAAAGGGTCGAAAGAAAATGTTACGAATCTTATTTAATTCCTAAAATGATCTGGATTTATATTGAGCTGGAAAGTGACATGGTGCACAAAATGGGTCATACTAAAAAGTATGAACATTTTTGACCAGACAGATGCAGAAGTGCTACCATAGCTGATTGGGGTTTTGCCTCATATTGCGTGGCACTGCTCCATGTAATCAAGTCCAAGGGAACCAGGAATTGTTCTGAGACCTCAAGTCCAATGATCTTATATTCTTGTGACAAACACTGCTCCTGAGGGATTTTACGACCCACATGTTGACATGTGTGGTATCTCCATATTAAACCAACCTTGAGTCACATTCTGTTCCCATGGGGGGTCAGATGAATAGGTAATGCTTAAACTTGTGCACAAGCTGACAAATCAATTAATGTATCCATCTATTTTTCCTCTTGTATACATACACTTATGTCCAGTTCATACATTTCTATCCTCATCAGAATCTGACAATCAAAACTGTCAACATAGGATTCTTCAGTTTCTAAGCTGGTGTGTCTGGCTGGCTATGAATAATGTATTACTCATACAGGTCCCAACAATTTTAAATATTCAATCCTTATTATGTCTACAAGAAATGTTTTATGATTTTTATGTATTCTCCCCACTTGGATAGATAGGTTTTTTACTGATGGGTTCAATTTACAATGTAAGTGTTTGCTAAACTGATTCCTTATTTTGTTTCTGACAGCATTCACACTTGTTTTTTTTCTTTAAATTCAAACTTATTTTAGTGATCATGGCCCAATAAAAGATGAGAGAAGTAATTTATTCATTGATCACCTCTTTTGACAATTTTTCATTTAATCATCCAAAACATGCCATGTTGCCCAAAGATGTTGGTCATGTAACAGTGTCTATTGAGTGACTAACCAGACCTGTTTATGCAATTGATCAAATTGTCTTTAAAGTGGAAATTTAAATCATTAAAGTTTTAAATGCAAAATTACAAAATGTAGATTTGAGTTGCAGTGTTTGAACATTTAAAAAAGAGGATATTTCCAGGAAATGTCATAACTCTCAACATGCATAAATAATATTGTGACAGTGGCTAGATTATTGTTGAAAGTTACTAAAACACCTTAAATGCAGGGCCAGGAAAACAAATGTTACCAAAGGCAGTAAGAGAAGAATGCTATACTATATTATTGCTGTAATAGCCATATAAACTAGACTGTCTGCTTCAGGGTCCAACTCTACTCTGACTGAAGCCTAAATGAATTGGCTTATAAATTTTTAGATATATTCCAACTTTTGTACATATATAGAAAAATGCAATTATTTCAGCCACCATACTGAATTTTTAAAAAAGAAAAAAAAAATGTTTTCTCCACTCATTGAGAGGAGTGTGTGTGCAAAACTTGAACTTTCTACCATGAACGGATAGGTCTGTTCAAGTGACATATACATGAATTATTAGCAACACCAGGTAACTGATGAGGTAGAAGTAGAATCTGTGTGCGTGTGTCTATCTCACTGTATTGCTTTCCTCCTCTCTCCAAGCATAATTTAGATCTTTTTTAGTTTTTGGTCTTCACCTAAGAGTCATCAACTCTAGGCTGGGAGTTTGATAAAAAACTTGATGCGCAAGACTGAAGAACAAGAGAAAGCAGTACATGGCATAACATGCTCTAGCCCTAAAACTGACATCGCTATACAGGCCCTCTCTCGCAGTTCCGAGCTTTTTGTCCATGGAGAAAGCTCAAATTCCAAGATTTTGAAAAATCAAAATTCCTCCCCAATTGACCTAAATGGAAGACATATTTGGGAAAATACAAACATATAACAACCCTAATGCAGCTAAATATAAGTTGTATGAAAAAAAAGTAACAAATTTTGATATTCAGGGGTTACAATACAAGAATGGTAGACTTGTTTGATAAGCCATTTAATATATAACAAGGAGGGCTTTGTTTAGGATTAGGTAAGGTTAAGTGAAGATTCCTGTGCTAATATTTGACAGTGTTATTCATAATGGTGATAATGATAAAACAAAAATTACACTTGTTACAATAGTTACCTTGAAATAACACAAAAAAGGGGAGTTAGTTTAGTTAAAAATATAGGTTAAATATCTATTGCCCCAAACTGTAACTACATTCTGTATGACTCCATTTTTATCAATGTTTAGTGTGTTTTTTCTTTCAATTGAGCTTTGTTATTGAAAGTAGAGTCTGAACCAACACGTGACAGAATTTGTTCAGTCTTGTGAGATGAAATTGTGTATGTAGCAGAGGTGGGAAAAGATGCTAATAAAACATTGCTAAAAAGGAAAGGATACTTTGAATAGCAGCCACATTTTGGAATAAATTAAATTTTGCAGTATGAAACTACTTGTCTGCACATCAATTTTCTTGACAATTTGTAGCAATAAAGATATAGATAGCAAACTAAAGGATTCCTTCTTCATTAAAGTTCAGCGAAAAAAAGATGAAAGTTGAGAAACTTCGATATTAATAATTATGAATCTATAATTAAATTGTGGCCAAATATCGAATGTGGTTATATCTAAATCAGTGGTTCTCAATTTTTTTACCCATGACCCCTTTTCACCATATTTCAGAATGTCATTTCCTCCTTCCAAGAATGTCTGGATCAAAAATTGCATTGAAGAATTGTAGTTTGTAAAAATATTAATTTCCAAACATTTTGAAAAAGAATCTGCTAATCTGTAGTTCCAAGAGGGCGATTCCCCCCCTCCCTGGTTGAAAAACCACTGGTTTAAACAATAAACAATATAGGAATCAAAACAAGAAATGAAGTATTCATTGAGCTGATAAAGCCTAAAAGAAGGGACGTAGACAGTAAATCAATTGTTTAGGGAAGATGTATTCAATTTGTAGACTATTCTTTCCTCCTGTGTACTGGAGAGGTTGGTGCTAAGGGAGGTAAGGCGTAACTCTGCACGCGGTGCTTCGCTATGGCGGACCCTCACCACGGCAGTAGACCAACCGCAACAACATCGACGTCTAGTTATGCCTCGGCCACAAATGAAATAACTCACTACCTCAATGTAGAAAATGCAAAAATAGTAGCCTTCGTTATGGTTGTAGGCTTTATTGCCTATCACGGGATAATACACCTGAAATACGGTTGGTTTCAGTTTTGCATGTGGTTTTTTGGGGTGTTGTTGTGTTTAATGGATTGCTCTTATACAAACGGCTTTTTTTGTTTTCTCTGATCATCGTATCTGATTTTGTGCCTTCTTTCACGATAAATATCTTCCAGGAAAGAAACGTCTGCTGGATGAAATGATTCTTCTTTCTTTCCTATTAAAGACTGCAAAAAAAAAAAAAAAAAAAATAGAATTCTTTAGTTTTGGAGTTATATGGTTTTATTTATTTTGTTATTGAATGTTGAGGTAATAATGATATCACTATTATTTTTAATTTGTGACTACTATTCATTTATCCTCATCTTGATTCTATTTCAGTTGATGAATGTAAATAGTAGTCGAAATAAGTGATAATAGCGGTTTATTTGACGGTTTATTATTTAAAAAAAAAATAGTGATTATAAAAAATCACTTTTACTTTCATGTATATGTATAGATTTCTTGGTAAGTAAAGTTGGGTCCGACAAAACAGGAAATATAATCCAAAACTTGATTGAATTTTATTGATTTAAGTGAAAGAAATAGAGGAAAGAATGATCGTTTCAACACCTTTTCCGGGCTTTTCTCAGTAATGTTAGTTTGTGCAAAGGTTTTTTTTTTCTAATTATTATTTGAGATTTAAATGTTAGAAAATCTTTCCCCAGTTCCCATCAATAAATCTATCTTTCGATTGAAAATTCCTGTAATTTTGATAATTTTAAAAACATCGAACAAAATCCCTTTTATCAATGTTAACCCTTTCTTCACATAAGAACTAATGTTGATGTTAATTTTGAATCTATCAATAAGGACTCTTTTTTTTCAGCTAACTTAGAAAAAATGAGAAAGAAGTCATAATAGAAAAATTGGTTTATTATCTTTAGATAATATCATTTGTTCTATTTATTGCCTTGATTGAAAAAAAATTAAAACCAAGATATCTGCATTAAAATATAACGATCTCTTCTAAAAATATAACTTCTTTTAATTGCTGGTTCCATCGCTGGTCATAAATTGGGGGATCAAATTTGTTATTTGTCTTGATTGTAAATTGAACCCCCAGATCTTTTGTAAGTGAACTGACGTTCTTGCGTCTTTTCGTATGTTTCCGTCGCATTTACACAGAATCTACCGCTAAATCACTTATGGTCCTTAATTTTCATCCCCTAATTTCACCATTCTTTTCCATTTCTTATCCCCAGTCCTTCATTCTTCTTACAATATTTTACGTTTTCTGCTCTTTTCAATCAGAATTCGCGTGACTCGTTTGAAAACGGCGAAAAACCTAATGGTTCCATTTTTTTCCTACTACGGATGGCCAATAGCGTTTAAAAACCAACCTTTTTATTCTTTGACTGATAATCCGCGGCTATGATTGTTTACATATGTAACTTCTTATTCACTAATAATTGTATTATTTGTTAGTGAATAAAATTGGTATTTTCGGATTATTATTATTTTTAGAGAAAAAGTACGAACCATTCTTTGCACCTCGAGATATTACTGAATTAAATTGATATTTCTATGCAGTTCAGATTGCATTAATGAAAAAAAAAAGAATATAATTCAAGAAATATAATCCTTATGAACTTTTACAGCAAATTTCACTTGCATAAATTTATTGAAGACTTCTTGGGCCCTTTCTTGGGCATGTTATACTAGTTGAAACATTTGTTTATCTTTTCGAAATAAAAACAGCACCATCCTTTTTTTTGTAATGTAGTCAATGAGTGCAAAGATCTCATGTGCGAATGTTTTTTTTTTGTCCAGTGACAAAATTTCTTACTCACGTATTCGATATAAGGAATCAATATTTTCTTAAAAACTCAGTTGGCCATCTATAGAATTAGAACTAATCTGTGCACACTTTAATTTTCTTTGTGCGCTGGTTGCAAAACGTGTGTGTTCGGGCGCAGCTTAGAGGGAACTGTGATCCTAATCCCAATTTACGGCTACTCTAAAATAGGAAAAATATTTTATTTAAATTGGAATATACATGCTGAGAGTGGACTGTAAAAATTCAATTATTTTTTTAATAGTCACTGTTACGCTGTATTTGTCTCGTGAGTAAACTAGAAATATTGGGAAGTGTTGGGTAGGGAAACAAACGTATGATTTGACAGTATTGTAATATGAATTGATCAAGTATTTGACTGTACCGGAAGGTTCCGTGGCCTAATCGGTAAAGCAGCTGTCCCTTTGACAGGCTTCCTGAGAAGAGGGGAGTTAGTCTCGTCGGAGAACTTATTACCTATCCGCACTGCTTGACGATCATAGATTGAAAATCTGGAAGCTATGATAAGCAACTGAAATTATGATAAAGAAATACTAGTCAAGTATTGTTTCTTTTCTTTTTATCTCTTGAAAAGAAAATGTATATCATTTTCTATTTTACGGACGCAGCAAAGACAATCAAATTGAAATTATATCAGTATTCTAGCCCTTTTAAACACATTGTGCATCTGATTTTACTAAAAATCTGGTTTGTCTATCAAAAAAAGAATCTTTTAAACTGCGCATGTATGTTCATTGTTTATGCTTCGTCCATGGACTCCTGTCGTAGGGGTTCAGCGTTGTTTTTGATATTTTGGCATTAACAAATATAGAATAAAAATTATGCCTGGAACCAGAACATGAGTAATTTAATGATTTTCACTCGTACGTGGTCTGATTTTTAGATGATAATTTATTCCAAAAACAATCAAAAATCTAACCGAACTCAATTTCACGTTTTAGGTGTCCTTCGCTACGAAAAAAACTCAGATTTTCTCGGCTAATAATATCATTAAATATTGTATTTAAAAAAAATGAGACTCGGTGGATGTAGAAAGGGTCTGAAATGCTCTGGGAGGGTAGGTTTAATTCTGAATTTAGATGCACCTGCTAAATAAAAATAGCAGTTTTACTGACAATAATGTGGGGTGTGCTGTTTAATTATCTGCTCACGCGTAATCCTTTTTGCACTTTTGTTCATCCATAGAAAACCATTCCGATATATTTCCAATTCCATATGGGTACCATCAAAGTTCAAGAGATAATTCCTAATTGCACTCATTCTTTTTTTTTCTTTCTATTCGTTATAATGAATTTAATTATATTTTTTTTAATATACTCTAATTGCGTCTGTAATTTTGCTTTCATCTGCGTAAAAACATCTATATAGATCATATTGTTACAATTCTTGTGTGTGCCTTTGTATGAAAAGGTCAGGATGATCTCGGAGTTCGGCATCCTAAATTATACCGGTTGTTGTGAGGGCACTCGGTCAGTTGTAACGAAATACTAAGATGTCTGATAAAAAAAAACTTTTCTGGGTCACCCTCCCTCCCGACACTTTCAACATTTTTTTCTTCTTTACAGCTATTCGTTTTTTTATTCATAAAATGAAAAAATAAATTCTAGCTTTCAAAATTGAAAAAAATAGTGACTTGTGAATAAATGAATACGTTTTAGTTAAAAAAAATAATAACTGATTGATTGTTCATTTTTATTCTACACTTTCAGAAGATTTTTACAGTTTTTTTTTTTCAAAATTTTAACTGATTGTCAACAACTGGAATGATTTTGGGGACATTGAACCACGAAATCGCCAAATGTCAGTTTCATTTTTCGTTTATTTTATGTGACCCTCGATATCACTCTTAGTTTTTACACACGCCCATTTTGTCCAACCTTTCCAGGCGTGTATTGTTTAAATGAATCTAGAAAAAGCATGAGAGGGAAGTAATCTGAAAAACAATATTTCAGTCCTAGTCCACTTCCAGAACAACAATTCCTGTCAGAGTCGAGACTATTATTTGCTTTCAGAAATTTTGGGAAGAAAAATAGGGATAACCTTCTTCACTCTCCATGTCGGCTGTAATGAGCAGAAAATGTTTTTGATGGTGAAGATTAAAAAGATAAGAACCACGTCGTCTGCTAAAACAGACCTAGTATTTTGGAGGAAATAATTTACAACTATCCCCCCCCCCAATAATTCAGCTTTGTAAAATGGTTCTTATTTCAAGATTAAAAAAAAAACTTTTTTGAATGAATTTATGTCGTGTGAGCCGGGAAAGACAAAATAGTGTTGTTCCTGGTGCAGTGACGTCATCGTGGGTGTGTCTAGTGCGAGATTGACAGCCCAGCCAGTCCTTTATATCTGTGTTTTGTGTAATTGCAACATGTGCTCATCAGCAAGTCATAAACGATAATCACTATAATAAACCTGGCTTTCACTCTAATAATAGGGTTTGGTTTAAAATAATTACTACGTTTTTATTTTTAAGCGATCTCCACCAAGTCAGGTCAGTTATGTGTAGTAGTGAGTTAACTTGTTTGTTTTGTTATACTACTGCAGACTGGGCCAGTTAGCTGTGTGTGTTCCGTTTACGAATTCTAGTTCATGCATAACCTGGTAGTACTAGTAAAATATCGGTTGCTTTTGCGAGCATCATACCTGGGGGTGTAAGTTCAACTCATGGGAACTACCTGAAGTAACCATCTATGACACTTAACCAAGTGTGACCTGTTCCACCTCATTTTACTTTCTTATCTTTTGTATTTTTCTGGACGACCGAGTTCAACCGTTCTCCTTTAGCAATTATCTTTGTTTCACCTCCTACTCTCCTTCTTCCCCTTTCTCCTGGCCTTCTTTGATGATTTTTGTTCTTAGAACCTCTCCTTCACTCTCACCCCTTTCAATGTAAAAATTTCATTTTTGATATGTGACAGACAAAAGTTTACAGACTTGTTGCTTATTATGATACATAGAATGATCAGTGGAACAATCTTTCAAAGGTAATTGTGGAGGCACCAAGCCTGAACGCGTTCAAAAACTAAATTATTATTATTATATAGAGTTGATGGAACATAAAATATCCATTTGACAAAAGATGTTGGCAAACAATTTCTGAGAGGAGAGGATTCTTTTTAGTTGACAGGCAACCAGTCCATAAGAGTTTATACTTTAGTGTCGACTTGTCTTGCTAATTTTTTTGAGATCAAAGGGCTTTGTGTCTTTTTAGCATGCAAAAATACCTGACCCGGACATTACCACACACAACATTGATCCCTTGAGATCATAAGTGAAATATTGTGCCTTGCAAAAAGTAAGATGATGTGATGATCTTTTGGTACTGTAGAGAAAGGTCTATGTCCAACAAGGCAAATGGCTGATTAATGATGATGATGGTATTGTGCATCAGAATTAGCACATGACTCTTTTAATAGTAAATCCAGACAATAGTGTCATCTGTCAGGTTTTGCTTGGTTCTGTGGTCATTTTTGGCCTTTTTGTGTACCTTTTCTGTTAGATATTGTTGTGAAAATCTCTTTGCTTTTTCTTATGTGAATGGTTTGGATAATATAACTCTTCCTATAATGCACTCCTAGTTGACACACATTTGATTATTGTGTGCTTCATTACCTGTTGTTACTCTGCATCCAAGATGAGAATGCAGTTTTTGTTAAAGGTGACAAGATTACAGAATTTTTCTCTTGGTTGTCTGAGATTATGTATCTTCATTCATACAGTTTTAAAAGCTAGTATCTTCCTTTTTTTCTTGCTTTTATCAAAGTCTCTTAACTGATTCATTCTGTAGCCTAAAATTAAATTTCGAGTTTCATCGAAAACTTCTTTGTTCTGAAGAATAAATGGTTGAAAAAATCATTGTAAAAGAAGAAAAGAAAAAAAAAAATGAAGATACCTGAGAAGAAAGAGTGAAACATTATTTAAGATTAGCAATGCTATTAATCACCTCTACCCACAATACAGCTTTAGACATTTGGTTTATGTCATTCATATGTTCTGACATTTATATGTATCCAGACTCCGCCCAGCCCTAAACGTTCATAGTTAAAACTTGAAATTTTGCATGTACACTCCCCTCAATTGGTTTTTTTTTTTTTTTTCAAAATTCCCCTCTAAAATGTCATTTTATTGGGGGTCCAATTTTCAATGTAAGTGTTTGCTAAATTGGCCCCTTAGTTTTTGTCCACCTTTGTTCTTTGAAAATTTGGATATTTTAATGCCTAACAAAAGGCAAGAGAAGTAACTTATCTATTGATCACACCTTTATCCAATTTTTCAATTAATCACCCCCAACACTATGTGCTGCCAAGAGAATTGGTCATTGGGAGGTTGAAAGAAAAACACTTTTTCACATTAACCCCATCTGTTATGAATGTAACTGTTATTGTTGTTGCTGTTATTGATAACCTCTACCCACAACAGACCGATTTAAACACTTTTGCTGGGTTCAAGTTATTTGTGTTTTAACAATTATATATTTGTTTTTATCTATGTATCTGGACTTTGCCCGGCTTTAAGCATTCAGAGTAAAAACTTTAAAATCTGCACACACACACTCTCCTTGATGAGTAGTGAAATTGTTTTTATTTTGTTTTTTTAAACCTCTTACACCCCTCCCCAGTTTTCAGTGCAGGATTCAATTTACACTTCAAGTTTAAGCTGAATTTACAAAATAATGAGCATATATGGGCCATGGTGATTCATAATTTCCCTTGGAATGCTAATCTTTATTTTAATTGAATAACGCATTATCAATGATTATTAATTTTTGACTTGTATTTTTTTCATTTTATTTAAGATAATATTTCTGCTATTGATACTACTACTGTTTACAATTACAAATATGGTGCCAAGAGGTATTGGGGCAAAATATAGGGTAGGTTTAAAGGTTAGATTTGATCTTCTGCCAACCATAGAGCTCTCTTAGTCAGTAAGAGCAGCTGGTAACCAGGCTTCCCACAGACAAAAGAGATGTGTGTTCAAATCTCACCAAGTGCTTATTCTTTATTTTTTATCCACACTGTTTACTCACGGCTGCACATTGATAGCCTGAGTGAAGTTGTGATTAACAGCAACTGAAAAACTATGATGAAAGAAAATTGTAGTCAAAAATCATGATTGTTTGAGATTATTTTTTCATCATTTTTGTACTCGTCTATATTGATTCAACATTCTGAAATGTGGAACACCTACATTAGAGAAGCCTTTTCCTTGTAGTAGTTTGGATAAAGACTAAAAAGGCTTGTCCCTTAGTTCTGCAAAAATCTGAAAAATGACAATCTTGTTTGCTAAATATTCTTTGTTCATTTAATTGTCATTATTCTCAGCTTTTATCATTAGTGAATTTAAAGAGTCAGGTAATATATCATTACTGGTGACTGCAGTAAAATATCTGAACTCTTCATTGGTTCCTATTTTTTCATCCTCAGTGATTCAAGGAAAAAGCGTCCCTCTTTATTTTCTCCTCATTCATAAGGAACGTATGGAAGAACAGTTTAGATCTTAAGAGAAAACTGTATGAATTGGAAATGATAGATGAGTTCTTGATGAGGCTTGAAATCCCATACATTTGCCTCTGGAAGCTTGATTATCTGTACCTGCAGCTGCTCTTACTGGCTGAGCTACGAAGTTGGCTGCTAATCAAATCTAATCTAGTCTTCTGAACCTACCCTTCATTTCTCCCCACCATCTCTCATCAACGGTCTGAGTGGTTGTGATAAAAAACAAGTAATGGATGAATTAAACTCTTGGCATAGGTTTCTGAAGGTAACAGTCAGATAAATATTGCATCTTCACTTCTGAAGAAAGTTAACACATCACAGATGATCTCTTTGCTATTAATGAATGGCATCAGAGGTTTGTTGGAAAAAGAACATTAAAGATGAATGTTTTTTCCACATTGAAAACATCAGAAATTTGAAACATAGCCAGCATTTTCACTTTCTTCCTAGGCATGCATTGTACTGTTCCAATTATGCAGCAGATGCGATAGTTTGATGCCAGAGTTTGCAATCAAGCGTTTGTTCTTTCAAGGTTTCCCAGTTGATGTTGGTCTTCTTCATAGTCTGTATGAGTTGATCTTTGTAACGGTGCAGAGGGCTGCTACAAGGCCTTTCGCCAGTGTCAAGTTCACTGTTTTGTCTGGGAAATCTAATGTCACTCACTCAGCATACATGGCCTATCCATCTGAGTTGAAATTTCTTGACAGTGGCTTTGATATTGTTAGCTTGAACTTTCTCTGAGACATATATATATATATATATATATATAATTCAACAGAAACAATTATAAATACATTATATTTCTTCGAAACTCTGTGTGAAATGATCTCCCGTTATTACGTGGTGAGTGTATCATTGGGGCTAGTGCAGGAATACAACCCATGACCAATAAGGTAGCATTGGTCTTACCATTGAACTAAACAGCTGCTGGTAATGCAAAGGCCCAAATAACCGTCTCATCTCTTAATTCTCAGTTTTGTTTATTTACCGTCTATATCTGTTCTATTTGTTTCTCAATGTGGACTATTATATTATCAAGATGAATAGAATAAACAATTGAAGAAAATGGAGCTACTGCAGCCACCCCATTTTCTTTGTTTGTTTTTTCTATTTAATCTGTCTAGGCCAAATGATACAATCACCGTGTAATATTGGGAGATCAATTCAAAAAGAGTTTCAAAGCAATGTAATGCATTTATAAAGTGCATATTTATACTAAAAGTGCAACTATTCACTGGTGCATTGATATGTCGCAATATTTTTCCAGTTTTGCATTAAATCAATACGTAACATTTTTTTTTAACAATACTAACAATTTTTTAGTTTATTTGAGAATTTAAGAATGTTTTTCTAAAGTCATTCTTTTTATTCATTTTTTTGCTTAAAATGAAAAAGACCAAATTTTTGTCTTAAAGAAAAATTTTCATATATTACAACATTAGCCCTGTCTGTCCCTAAGTCTTATTTACTATTTCATGGTGAGGCAACTTGGCAACACTGTTCCTCCTTGACCCACCAAAGAGGATACCATTTGGGAGAGGTAATGCTTGCGTTGACATTTTAAAAATTTTTACAATAGTCAGTACTAATCATCTATCAGCACAGCAGGGGTGGGGAGGGAGAAGGAGTAATGTGGTCAATTTTGCATTTTATAAACTAATGTCTGTTGCTTTTAAGTATCAATACATTTTACTCTGCTTGAATAATTTATGAACAAAAAATACAGCGGGTTTTCTATTTTTGTTAAATCAAATATTTCCAAGTTTTTAAAATTTTGTTATTTCTAAGCAATATTTCACAGTTACCATGCTTGTATCGTAAAGTCCACAACTCCGCAATATTGAAAAACAATGTTCTAAATAGATTCTCTTATAAGAAAGAAATTCACATGGAAAAGTTTTCACTTGGTTAACCTTTAAATATAAAATACATTCTAAACATATTAAAGGAATAAGTAAACATAGCAGTAATTCAGTATATATTGCTTTTTCCATTTTTCTTATAAACAAAGTAAGTAGCCCTCAGTGGGTCAATTTTGGTATTTATTTTAATAAATCTTGTACCGTGATGAATATTGTATCATAAATTACATGTCGAGATACATATCGTATCATGAAATGATATATTGTTGCAACCCTAATACATATTGATTGCATCAATTATTTATTTTATGTTTATATATTGAATAGCTATATTGTTCATATTATAGCTATATATATATATATATATTGTTCATATTTTAGTTATATATATTTAATGATTATATTAATAGTTATATTGTTCATATTTTAGTTATATATATATATTTAATGATTATATTAATAGTTATATTGTTCATATTTTAGTTATATATATATATATATATATATTTAATGATTATATTGATCGTTATATTGTTCATATTTTAGTTATATATATATTTAATGATTATATTGATCGTTATATTGTTCATATAGTTTTTTATATATATATATATATATATATATATATATATATATAAGAATATAGTATAAATACAGCAATACATTGATTAATACAAGTTTTGATGTACAGTCAAGGTATTGCTATGTAAATCAATGTAACTGAGTACAAGCTAAAAAAAATAAATAAATAAAACCTTGAACACTATGGAAAATTTTGGAACAAATTAACTGCACTATTTAAGCTATACCTATATATTGCCACTATAATATAATATAATCTGATGATACTGTCTCAACTGACATGAACACACAGTCAGGCATATGCCCTGGCAGGTTTTTCCGTGTTTTTGTATATTTAACGTAAGACAAACAATAATCATAGATATAAGCAAATATAAATAAGCCTGGGGATTCTGACCCAAAGCCTCTTTGTCCGTCTCATTCATAATGTCAATATTATACTTATTGATTCAGTCATGCTCAAATCTATTGAATTTTCAATTTGTCAAGTAATTCATTGTCTGCTCTGATAGTGTAATGGTTAGCACCTCTGCCTCACATGCAGAAGATCTTGTGTCCAATTCCTGGTTTGAGCAAAGAGTGTGGAATTATCTTCCTTAGGATAAATTCCCCTGTGTACTCAGCCGTGTGATTAGGATAGAGCTATCCCATTAGTGAACTTGTAATCACTGAACGGGATGGTTATAAAAACTTGTTAGAAGGTCTCGACTAGACTTGAGACTTGCAAGGATCGCTAGGTTGATGCATGCAACAGAAAATATCACTTTGTCACTGACCTCCATACTCCATTGAGAGTAATCACTTAAGAGAAGGCACACTTTACCTTTTTACCTAAATAATTTATTGAATGAGTCCATTGGCTCTTGTTCAGATGGTCTGACTGAAGATTTTCTGTTGATAAGTTGTACACACTTGGGAAAAGTTTGATCAAATCTAATCCTTGAACTCATAGTGCCAAGCAATCGTTGAAAGATGAGTTTTAAATGTTGGATTTGATTTTCTATCAGCCGTAAGAGCTTTAGTCGCTCAACTAATAAAGTAGTTGTCATACATAGACACAGTCTTCCCAAGGTAAAAGGATGAAAGTTTAAGTCTTGCCTAGCACTTATTCTTTTTTCTCCAATCTGCTCTGTTTATTCACTGTCAGAGAATGATGGTGAAAAGCAATTAAAATCAAGATGGAAGAAAATGTTAGTCAGATATTAAAATCTCTATATACATCAAACGTGAGAACGAGTGCCTATAAAGTGGTTTATAGTGTCATAAAATACTTGCCTTGAACTTGAAATGTTCACCCCCAAACTTCAAGGCTAACACAATAGTTGGTGTCCTCTTTAACCGTTAACCCTTTGTTTTCAATTTCATTCTTACTTCTTGAATTTTTTTTTCTCTAGGTAATGATTCCTGTAAATGGCTTTTAAGTGATGGACGTTTTCCTGGTTATAGTACCTGGCAGCCTTATGGATGCATGACTCACAAGTACACTAAATCGTGAGTATTTTCTTTTTTTTTTTTTTTTTTTTTTTTTTGATACTGTGGAGAGATTCTGACATGAACCTGTACTTTGAAATAATGGTTATTAGTTCTTGGCAAGACCAAAAATATTCCTTTCTTACTTCCAGATTCACAAAACTCTTTGGAAGTATAGTAAAACAGAAACTGCCCCGGCAAAATATCTTGGGAACTATTAAAGAGAGAACAACTTGGAGTTTTTACGATTCGATAAGGCTCAGATTAGGACAGGGTGATATGGACAAAAATTCATATCTGAGGATTGTCAGGCTGAATATCGATATGTGTGCTGGTATTTTCTTATGTTCCATTGCAAGTCAAAGCCATATGAGATTTCACAAAAACTTTTATTCAAACAAACTAAAATCAAAATAACAATCAATAAAATGAATAAAAAAAATAGAATGCTGCTTTTCAACTATAAGAAGAACGTAGAATACTCTGACTATAAAAAAACTAAAACTAAAAATGTAAATAGAACAAAAGATAGTCTTCCTGAAGTTGAAGTAATTGTGATGGGGAGAAAGGTGGATTTGGCGCACTCGTACTGAAGCTAAGTTTGGGCAGGCAGGATTGCATAGGCAATTGGACTCCAAAATAGCTAAATTGGCATCATTAAAATTTTAATGTTGTTGTCAGTATTTCTCGATCTTGTACCATGTCTCAAAATATACCAGGATATTGTGTAAAGTCGATGTATCACCCAGCCTTAATTCAGATCCAAGAAAAACAATATGTTATTCACATTTTTGTAATAACTCAAGACGCTAATGAAGATAGTAACAGGATTTTCACCAATCAATAGCTCGTTCTTTTAAGATTTATTACATATGTAGCAAGTGTGATTGTTTATAGATGTTTGGGAATTATATTGGTTTTTCTGAAGCAAATAATTTTTGGTTCATCTTACTTCCACGGATGTGAAACATGGTAGCTATACATCATACTATGAACATTATTTTACACCTGTGTAAGCAAGGATTATCTCATATTTTGTGTAACTCAGGAATGTATAAAGATTTTCTGAACATGTTTTTACTACATTCATTGAGTAAGCAAGCCAGGGTTGCCAGATTTGGTGACTTTTGAAAGGTGTTGGCTACTTTTTTTAATCATTAAAATCATTTGCTGCCTTAAATTTTGCCTTGAAAATCTAGACAGAAAATGTAGGGGCTCACTAGTTTATTTCATATTTTAAAAGACACAACTTGGTTAAAAGAGCCTAAAAGCAATTCTGTTAAAATCCAGTTCAAGTTGGAATTGACTTTGTTTTCTCTTGTAACAAGAACAAAAACAATCCTCAATCAACTTAGGAGAGTGAACATTTCACTGTTTGTTTATCCTGTCATGTTAAACCAAACTGGTATATAAAAAGTTGCGTTTCCCTACAGTGATTTGTAATCACAACTTAGTAAGTGCTAGGTGGCTCTCTTACCAACTGGGTCAAACTGACAAGTCTTCTACATCTACAAATTTAGTTTATGTATATACGATGCAAAAGTCACAGCCATCATCTTCAGTTGGAGTTGAAATTAATCCTGCAGCAACAAGCCTGGTTGCACTTATATGTTCACACAATAGTTGTATTTTAAATATGCCTATCTTCAAAAATGAGAAGAAGAAAAAAATTCATTGAGACATTATGATCCTCTAAAGATATTAACAACAGAAATAGGCAGGGAGGGATATGATGTCATTAAAGGCATGACATCATTAATGCTATGGTGATTATAGTATTTACAAGTTTGTCATTCTTGTATTTAAAAAAGTTATTTACAATTTTTATTAAGATTATTCAAAATATTTCCATACAGTAATATTTTACCAGGATGAGAATCGATTGACTCAAAGAAAGACTACTTTCTCTTCTTCTTTTTCCTACTACTACTACCATGGATGGTGGACACGTTGTTGAACTTATGGTTCTTGTTTTTTCAATCTTCCACTGGTACTCAAGGTGTTGTGGAGAGGTTAAGAAAGGAGTTACGTTATTTTGTCCCTCCGTTTATTCTCTTTGAGAAATTATCATAATTTTCTCGTGGCTTGCCAGTCCCATCAAAGCTTCATCAGGGCCCCGTTGGAGGCACATTTTGGGAACATATTCCCCACTCTGTCTGTTGCTCACCTCTAATGATGGTTTGGAACCAGAGTTGTTCATCTTGACTGGTTATGAACCATGGCTAAGAAACCCAGTCTACTTGCTATTTATTTATGCCTTTCCCAAGAGCATTAGTACAAAGTGAATGCAAACTGTTACGACTGGTGTTTTAACTTGGTTTGCCAGTTTCATTTTCCATGCTGCCAACCTTCTCCGCTACCTTCAATGACATCTGATTATATTAATGAATGGATAGTTTATTGGCTTGTGAATTCTTCTGAAATGTTGTTGTAGTGTTGAACAAGTTTGTCTATGATATAGATTCTGATGGTCTTTAATTAAGATATTCAAGTTTATGAAATCTTATCGTCATTTTGATTATCTGAGGAAACTAAACAGACACAGCATCTTGTCCAAGAAAAACCTGGAATTGTTCATTGCAGGACCATTTGAAATAGTTGATAGCAATTGGTTATGCCATTGACACTTACTACAATCCTCTTGTAGAGAAAGCATGTATGTATAAATGTATGTATATATGTGTATATCTCTTGGTGTTTTTTTATTTCTCAATCTTTTCTCTTCAACTGTTTCTGTCTTCCATCTTCTTTTCCTCCAGTGTCACTCAAAATTTTGAATATTTTACCCTCTTTTCAATCAGAAGGCACAGATACTTTTATATTAAGCAGAAGTGCTGATCCATTAGTCAATAAACTTGTTAGTTTTTATGGGTACTATGCTAGTTCAGTATATAATACACAACAAGATTACACAGAATATAACTATTAATGAATTTGAAATTATGGTCTAATCCTTTGAGATCTTAAGCAAAATTGCTGTTGGCAAAAGATAAGATGGTATGATGATTTAGGCAAGTTCTGAATGTCTTGGTACCACGATGCTCAATGCAAAAAAATTAGCAGACCTTGGGGAAGGCCAATGTCCAACAACAGACTTTAAGTGGCTGATTACTAATTGGTGAAAGAATTTCATTAAATTCAATGTTCCGATCTGTTAGTCCAAAGTTTTGAAGTGAGGAATTCGAAGAATTTTTATTTTTCTCTTTCCTTTTGGACTAATGACATTATTTTTTTCCCATTCTCTCTTTTATTCGCTATTCTTGAAATCAAGAAAATTCATCCGAAGATGATTGGAAAATTAATCAATTGAACTATCATATTATAGAGAACAACTGAAACAAAAATTCGACATTTGATCCGCTTGCTTGAGTTTAAAAATTGTTTTGATGTTTGATAAGTGTAATAACTTAATTTAGATTAGCATTGTATGTTGTGTTCCTATTCTAATTTTCTTCCATTTGGCCTTGTACAGTAAATTATTAGTTAATAACTTGTAACCTGATTTCACCCAATTTTCAAGCATTGTAAGGAAGGCCTAATGGATTACCTTACTTGCCTGCCTACCTACCTCCAGGTTGAATCTTAGAATCATGGCTAGGTTTCAATGATTTTATATTTCTGTTTGCTTTACAATAACAAAAACAAACAGACGGAAAAGTCACAACGCTTTTATATTATAAGACAGTAAATTTGAATAAAGTCGTTAGTATTAGTTTTGTCAGAAATCTAATGGGATGACTCAGTTGTAATCTGTTCCAGTTTGTCTACATTATTGAATATTTCTTTGTTAAGCCCAACTATTTTCATTTCACTGTTTCCTCCCAATATATAAATCAAGTCCCCTCCCCTCTCGCAGGATTAAACTTAACCCTCTCTTACCCATTTATTTAACAACTCCCTATCTGTTTCCATTCCCCACCACGGCACCCCCCCTGGTCTCCTCCTTTATGTAAACAAAATTCAATTTGGATCTACTTCAAGTTACACCCTTACAGAAAAACGTGTGTGAATGTATAACCCTGTCTGCCACGAAATTCCAATCAATTGAAGGCAGCAACAAAAAGACCTAAAAATAAACAATCAGCCATTCTTTTCACTTATTGATTTCATTAACCAATAAAAACAGGCTCAGTTTTGCTGTTTTTTTCTAATGATTTTTGCATTTTATTTTTGATTGCTGAGAAGAAGAGAAAAAGAAAGATCATTATGTCCGTTTTATTTTTTAAAACTAAATCCAAGCATTAAAACATGTCATTTGTGCTTTGTTAATCATTACCTTAGACTGTTTTAGACTATTTTTATTGGTTTTTGTTGCCAAATAATAGCATTGAATTACTAGAAAGCACACTAAAGTGCATACCTCTGTTAATGCCATTCTCACTAAAAACTAATCAGGTTACAGATCCCAGACTATGAGAAAAGCATTTATGATGACATCATTGCTATTTGTACTCTACGGTTTCTCTGATGACGTCACCAGTATGATGTCTTCAGTGTGTTATTATATCCAAAAAGCCTAAAAATTGTCCAATTTTGCACTGTTAATAAAATCGCAAAAAAAAATCTTGGATCCCTTCCAAATTTATTCAATTATTCTCTGACCCATGGCCTACCTTCTACTAAATGTCATTAAAATTCTTTGAGAACTTTTGGAGATACGTAGACGTACAGACTGACAAACATGAATGAATACATAACGTCTATCCAACTTTGTTGGCAGAGGTAATTATATCATCTATGCTAAAAATTGTCTTTATAATTCAATTTCTGTCCTGCTTACATTAAGATTTGAAGTCTAAATCACTTTTGGCCAACTCCTATCTTATGTTCGATACCCCTACACCTGAAAAATTCATTGTCAACAATGGTCTATCCTATAAAAGCTGTTATTCTATATAGTAGGGTTGTGTGATTTGGACAAAAATTCATATCCTGGTATTGTCAGGCTGAACACCTTTTTTATAAAATTTTTATTAAAACAAACTGAGATCAAAATTACTACGAATAGAATAATCGAAAATAGGCGTATACTTGAGAAAGCTGCTCTTTTAACTAACAAGAACATGGAATATTCTGTCTATAAGACTCTAAAATTAAAAATATGAATAGAACAAAAAATAGATTTCTAGTGAGGTAGACAATTGAAAGAACTGCGGAGGAGAGAAGTGTGGGTCAGTCGCATGTACAGAAGGAGAGTGGTAGTGGAATTATGCGGACAATTGGGGATGGGGACAGGTGAGTCCAAGGAAAAAAAAGGAGCTAGCACCAAAATAGTTAAATTGGCATCATTGTGGCCATATCGATATAAACAGAATTGCTTGATCTTATATGGTATATCATGTGAAACCGATATAACTCACAGCCCCTAGCATTGTTTTTATTAACTTCTATCTGACCATTCACCCCTAAAGTAGGCAAAAATTCATCCTTTCATCTAATCCACAAATTCATAGAGGCAACAAAAAGACCGTCTTATTCAGTAGCTCTACACAATCTACTTTCATCGTGAGATAGTGTAAAAAAAATTGGAGCTCTGGAGTTGTAAAGTCAAATGCAAGAAACCTGGTAGAGATAATGGGTTATACCTTTTTTTGTACATACCGTAATGAAAACAAAGCCTGCATCTTGAAAAGAGTTTTTATATGATCTAATCTGGGCTTGGACAAGTCTTTCACCTTCTAAGCTTTACTAAAATTCATTTTATACATCACAATACTCACTAATCAAGTAACATCTGGACTTTTTTTATATAACTGCCCCATTTAATTTTTTTCATTTGTATCCAAGAAAAAAAAAATAGCCTGTTTCTAGTAAACATTTCAATATGAGCATGGCGGATAAATTTTGATCTGAAATTTTCACTGCATAATGTTAGATCTTTATGAATAAAAAATGTTGAGTTGAATTGACAAGGAAAAAGATTATGTTGAACAATTGATATATGTTGTGTAAAATAGATGCATTTTGTACATTGTTAGGCTGCAGACATATTGATGTATGTAAGTAAATTTATTTGTAGAATTAGATGAAAAAATGACTAAGTAGTTTCTGAACTTGGATTAATTCTAATTTTTGTTATATATATATCATTTTAACTCCATAGTTTGATCTTGCAAACAATAAATTATCAAATTGAACTAAAGAAAAAAATTAATCAAAAAAATAATTCAACTTGAAAAATAATTTTAATTTTTATATCTCAATAAATTGTTTTGATTCCATAATTTGTTTTGGTTGGTCCTTGTGCGTAGTTATCATGTGCCGAGAAGTCAGCATTGAGTAGACATGCATGGAGAAGTCGGTGGATCCTCTCAAGGACATACATGATATTATCAATTTTATATCATCCCAACAATGATAAACTCTATGAAATTCAGTCTGCAATATGTTAATGACATCGACTTATTTTATTTAATTCTATGTTGTAAGGATTAACAATCAAGTTGTCAATAGATACATAATTAATACTTGATCAAGTTACTCAAAGTGATTAACTTTTCTCTTTTGTTTTTTTTTAGCAAGGCATATCACATAACTTGAAATCTGTAAAGCTTTAAGGTCATTACTACAAAGAACTGCTTTTTGTTGTATGAATAAGTAAAACATAAAAACCAAATAAAAATACTCCCAACCCCACCACGCTAACTGAATATAATTTTTTAAAAAGTCAAGAATATGTTGGCCTCGAAAAAAAAGTTCAGCTTTTGTTAAACTCAAAAAATGAAGTTGACTTAATTTTTCTACTGTAACAAGAACAATCCTCACCAAAATTAGGGATGCAAACTAATATGCAAAATTCAAATTCCCCTATCCTGATTTGAACTCATGACCGACTGATTGCCGGGGGCTGTTTCACTGCCTCAGCCAAATTGACAGATCTCGGATATTAACAAAGATTTATCATACAGATATGCACAGCCTTATTTCATTCTAATGATTACATTTGTACTGAAAAATTATATCTTCATAATTTTTTTATTTATTTCTCATATATACAATACAAAAAGTTGCAATTATCATCATCAGTTGGAATAGAAATAGGTTTGACCCTGCAGCAGCCAGGTTTGTTATGCAGTGATCAACTAATTGTTTTAGTATGTTTTTTTTGTTTTTTTTTTCAGGATAGCTTTTCAATTTAACCATTAATTCTTTTCATTAAATTTAAACAATTGGTGGAAAAATTTCTATTTTCTATTGTATTGATTTTTTTTTCCTTTCCCGGCTAAAACATTCAGGGCCTCTTTTGTCATTTGTCCCTTAGAACAGTAAAAAAAAAAAATGAATTACTACTGATGAAAAGATAGAGTATTAACAGCTGCTTTGAGTTCAGTTTTTCATCAGTTACTTCCGTGGCTCACCAGATGCCAATAATCCTTTTTAGTCTTGTTGTTGGTAGCCAATAACAATAAACATCAAGACTGGCTTTAATTAGTGTTGCTATTATAATTTCATTATTATTCCCAACCATGCAACTAAAAGGGTAATTTTTCTCTCTCCCATATGGTTGGTTATCAGTTACCATAAAATGCTGTAAAAAGTCCTGAATGTTCCTTTTGTGATAGATTTTTCGTTTTGAATCGATTCATTCTTTTCAATTTACCTATAATGCGTGGTTTCCATGACAAAATTGTGAATGTAGATTAATATTATTTCATGATAATATCAATGATATAATTCATAGTAATGTAAACTATAATGAAGCGGAAAGTCAGAATAAACAGCCAGCCGTTGGAAACTAATTTGATAATCTCTTGAATGTGATAGCAAGCTGAGTCTATCCAAAGTGGAAAATTCATTTCATAGATATAATTCATTTTTGTTTTATTATATTTCTGATTGTCTCAATAATGCCTGTTTTTTTTTTTTCTTCTAATACTTTGTGTAATTACATTGATCTCAAATTGTGGGGAGTGGGTATATCATCAAAGTGAAATCTGATGATTGCTAAAGACCAGTGGAATGGAAGTGATTGAGTTGTAACGTTTGGAAAAAAGTTGTCATGAAGCCTCTTCTCAGTTAGTGTCCTCAGCATGAGGTTCAAGAAAAGTTTCATCACTTCCTGTGATTCCTTATGTAAAGGAACACCTCTGTTTTTAGAGACAAATTGCTGGACTCTTCTAAGTTGTTACATGACTGCATGTGTGTGCCTATTTACTGAATGTGATTCTAGGATTTCCCTGACTGCATTAACAAAGTAGGCAAGAAAGCAGAACCCCAATTCAATAAATTCATACTTGATACATTCTCCCCTTAAAAATCTGCCAACTGAACCCTGATTTCTCAGAACATTCTGTTGACAGACTTATTTTAGTGCCAATGTACCAGTTGGAAATAAATGATTAAGTTTTTAAATCCATTTTTCTTATCATTCCCTGCTATTTGATATTATATCATCATTGTATGATTTGTGTAATCTTTTAATATAAAAGCCGATGTCACCTTTTTACGGGTATCCTTGCTGTTTCAAATCAAACTTACTTGAAACTTAGTAGAAAGGTGTCCCTTCATTATATGCCTCTTACCTAGAAGAATTTTCCACTCAGTGTCATGTGACCTGGCAAAAATGGCATTTAAACTTTGTTTTAAAATCAATTTTCTCTGCAGTTTAAAATCAGATGTAGTTGAAATTTGAGAGAAAGGTGCTTCTTGATGAGATGCTTCTTATCTAAAATTATCTTCTGCTCAACATCCTACAATCTGGCAAAGTGGCATTTAAATTTCATAGTGGCCCCATTGATCTTTCGTGTCTTGTTTGGCAAATAGAAAGAGTGGAAGAAGGTAAAACAACACAAAAAAATATTGTTATTAAATATAAGCATCTCTGATTTTTCACGAAAAGAAATGTTTTTCTCATATTAAAAAAAAAAATTTCTTTTTCACCCAGTTGCCATATTTGTTTCAAAATCATGAAAAAAACAAAATATGAAAAGTTGTAAAACCAACAGAAAAATGAACATCATAATGCTTCTTTTTCTTGCATAAAAACAGAAACTGATTCATCCGTACCTAAATAATCTTGTCATTTTTGTCTGGTACTATGCTACTTTTATAATATTAAGCATAACATGATATCGGAGAAATTGACATTTTGCAAATGGGGACAGTAAATTGAAGTAATTTTTGTAAATTTGAAAATAGCTGGGAATTTCTACCAGGAAATAATGTTTTCTATATTAGCTTTAATGATTAATTTTGGAAAAGAAGAATTCTAAAACTGACAATTAGTTAGTTTAAAAGAAAAAATTGTATGCGTTGAAGTGAAGGGCACTGACTGAAGTCTTCAAAAGTGACCGTACTGCAATGTTGGTATCACAAAAATGGGCTTTTTGCCAAAATGTTGTTTAAAAATATCTTCACATCCGCCCTACATAATCAGGTTGAAGGATCTTTTCTTTTTTTTAACTGCAACAAAAGTCGACAGTTCTCTGAATGCCAAAAAAATTTTAGTTTTTTTTACATATACTTCTTTTTTTACATCAATTCTTGAAATGAGAAAAGAAAGTACAAGGAAGAAATAGAAGAAAAAAGTGAGAAATCAGACTATAATTATTGTATCATTTCTCAATTAATTATATTGCATTTCAGATGGTATTTTTCATTTCAATTATGATGCAATGATTATTTTTGTTTCTGATGTTTAGCAAGGATTAAGTTGAAAACAATTGGAAACAAATAGTTTTATTACAGAAAAATATATCAACAGATGCTGTCAAAAATTGTATAAACAACATTGCAGTTTTTGAACTGTCTGTTCTTGTTTCATTTTCCTTAATCTATCCTTCATAAAGGACAACTTTTTAGAGAGAACTTAGTTTTCAATGCATTGAATATAGTTTTTATTATAAATTTTCTTGTTTACCTAAATTTAACCTTCATTGCTATGTAAATCAATAAAGTGCTGTCATTTTTTGTTTCCTGATTATATTTTTCATTGAATCTTTCAATTTTTCAGAGATGTACGAATGTGTATGCATTATATATCTTATTGGGGTGGACGCAATCACATAGCATTTGTTGGAGACTCTCGAATACGACAGCTTTATTTTGAATTTATGAATTTGGTGAGCACAAGTGAAGTTAAAGAGGGAAAAGAACACAAAGACCTACATTACACTGATGACCAAATCAGTGCCAGTGTGGTAAGTAATTTTATGTAATCAAATACGGTATATGTAATACTTTTTTTTTTCCTTCTACTAAGTTTAGCTTAGTTCAGCAGAAGGTCAAGTTGTGGGGTAAATGGTGAGTAGGAAGATTGTTGCTGCAATCTTCTGTGTGGGGAGGGCCTGCCTACCTTGAAAACTAGTGTTCAGATTCGTGGCTTTCAAACTGGTGCCAATGTGGAAATGCCACCAAGCAGGATCCAATTATAAATGCATTTTTAGGCTTGGTTTTAGACAAAAAGAAGATGGTTAGAAAACATTGGTTTTGAAATTTCATTCAAAGTTTTTTTGTTGTTTTTTTTTTTTTTTTTTTCAGAAAAACTAAAATAAAAATTATCAAACTAATACAATGTGGCTATTTCTATAACTGTCAGTGTAGCATAGGTTTTACTTCTTAAATCCAGCCCTCTGTGGCCCCTGCAACCCCAATGACCTGGTATGTTCTAAATCTGCCTCCAGTTGTTTGTGGATCTGCCACAAGAGTTCTTTGATTCTGCTTCAAATATAATTTAGAGATAAAAAGGATAAAATTTTTCAAACTAAATGATTAAAATCAGTTGTTTTTTTTTTTTTCGACAAAAATCTGACATCCAGTTAACTGATAAATGGTATACAAATAAAATTACTCAAACCTTGAAATTTAAACTGAATACTTAAACTGTGAACCTTAAAAAAAGAAAAAAGCAAAGCATAGTACTTGTCTCCCTGAGTGGTGCTGTTAGCTGCTAGACATATGTTAACATCCGGGGGTTCCTTTAGGGTCACTACCAGGTCCCAAGTTTGCCAGATTAAGGAGGTACACATGTAATTCAGACACTTCCAAAATATCCCCTCTCCTGCATATTTGACTTTTTAACCCTTTGCGTATCTAAGGTTTTTATTTTTAACTTTATAGATTCTACAACTCAATTTTTTTGCAGGATTTCCTTTGGCATCCCATGGTCAATACATCAATGTATTATGTGTATAAATCTTGGTTGATGAGTGGCCCTACTGCTCGGCCAAATTTGATTGTCACTGGAAGTGGCACGGTAAGTCATTTAACAATACCTAAAATTTGAGTCTTTAAACCTGAACCGTTAATGTGTTGTCGATATTCTGTAGGCGGGTCACAAAATTAAGTATAAGTAATTTTTAAAATATCTAAAATTAAAGTCCTTAAACCTGAACCATCAATGTGTTGCCGATATTTTCAAGGTGGGCCTGAAATTGAGTATAATCTTGTATTTTTTCCCAAAGATACTTTTCCTGGGTCAGTTGAACTGTTTGGATGATATATATTTGGCTTGGCTAACAATGTTAAGTAATGTGTTGCAAAAAATTATTTCTAAGAAGTGTGTCACCAAAAGGTTGGAAATTTCTGCTTCGATTGATCTTCTCAGCAAAATATTTTTATTCTGTTCCTCTATTTGAATCTATCTGACTCCTATAAAGGCAGACAGATTGTATCAGGCATGAAATATTCAAAGCTCCAAATGTTATCACTATAATCCAATATGCCGCAAAGTGAATGCATTCTTTTGTGTAACAATATTGTTGCGTCATCTAACACTAAAGATTTAGTTATCATTTCTAAATTGTTAACAATGGCCACAACAATTTTTCCTTATTTTTATTTGTATTCACATAATTGATGTACTGAGTCGTTGGGTCCAACAGATCCCCCTTCTTCCTGCACTAATATGAATAATTAAGTCTGTTGTGGCTGACCAGACTGATGCATTAACAGACCCTGGCAGTACGGCAGATCAAGTTGTCTCCAGATGCCACATTATAACATGCACACTGACCCTGCATCCTTTCCTCAATCTAATGTCTCTTGAAGTGCTCCTGGCATCCCAGTCCCCAGGGGCGATATTGCAGGCTTTGAGGGTTGCCTTCAGGACATTCTTGTATTCACCCTCTGAATCAGTGGCTGTGAGTGAGTTCTCTATAGAATAGTGCCTTGGGTATGCAGTTGTCATCTATGATGAGAATCACCTGATGTGACTAACAGAGTAAAGCTCTCCTGAAGAATATTTTAATTTTATGATTAACATTCGATATGGTTATCTATATTAAAATCTTTTTATTGTTTGTTTCTGTATGACAAAAAAAAACTTCTGTATACTCATTGTAATTTGTTTCCTTCTTTCTAGTGGAGCATTAAACTTAACAATGCCAGTGAACAGGCTCTGAAGAACTTTGAAGGTATACAGGCTTTTTCTTTTTATTCATTTATTGTAAATTCCCTACTTGCTGGCCTATATGAAGCACTTTTTTTTCTGCATAGAAAGAAAATCTACTGTTCAAAATAACATCCACACTTTAGACCAAATGTCTCTGGTATTTGTGTCCAGACAGGCACACATTTACCACGTCATTATCTACAAAAACCTGAGGACATAGTCAAAAACTCCAGGTACAGACATGCAGTGGGCTGAAAAAGAATTTCTTCTCCACTTGAGTGACCAAACCATGGAATGCTCTTAGTAAGGATACTATTTCCTCCGAATAGATCAATGCTTCCAGAAACAATTTAATGAAAGATATTGGAAAATCAAAGTTTGACTATCAGTGTCCGTATCGGCACAGTCCCACCCTGTCTGCCAAGATTGTTTGGTGGACCGCATATGTTTTCATGACACTCTTTAGCTGTCATTAAAACCTATTTGAAGGTAAAAATAGTGTAGAAATATTTATGTATGTGTCCAATGTACTAGTTTTATTGCCTGAGCAGTGAGAACTCTAGCTGCATAGTCAGGATGTCACTGAGTACCATTATCTGCCAGAACACCATTGTAGATTGTTCAGAACTTGGCCATTTATTGGGCTGTTCTCAGTTCTGGTGGTTTGTCACATTTCACTGATGCATAGTGTCTAGAGAGCTGACACTTAGTTAGCATCTCTCCATTGTGCTAAAAGAGGTTGGGTCAGAAAGCATTCTCTAACATGTGGCAATATACAGTTGTGCTGTTTTTGTCTCCAGTAGACTTGCAAATGTCTGTAGGTTCCCACGGATAATTTTTGGCCTTATGACACGTCTCATTTTTGTCGAAGGACTAGCGAATATTCTGTTGTATATCGTGTTCTTATGGGCTGGTTAATATGGTAATTACTTTTTCCTTTTTTTATTAACATATTTGTCATCTGAGGAGATGTCAGTTGCCTGTTAACTGACTGATAATGTGTCATTGTGGAAATTTTAAGGTTGATTCTCATTTTCTTTGAGAGGGAGAGTAGAATAAATTCTATAACGTATTGCTCCATTTTCCTTTGAACTATATCATCGAGACCGAGAAGGGGATTCTATTGAATGAGCATTCCAAGATCTCCATATGTTTTGCTCAAGATTTTACTTGGGAGAGGTCTCTTTGATATCCTTCCCTCTGTCTATTGAGACAGAGGCGTTCTCTATCTTTTTTTTTTTCATTAATAAGAATCATGATAGCCATGAGGCATTCACTTTATCAACATTTTTACTCATTATAAAGTTTTTTCTTCTTGAGTTGAGTTTTAATACTAATCATTACTATGATCATTTTTATCCAAGATCATCGCTAGTTAAAAATGATGTGTGTTGATTTTTATTTGGAAAAAAAGACTTTTTCTCCTCTTTCATGCCAACATTTCTTTATTTCCTTCAGTTAACCTCACCATGATTGTGCCCTTCTTGAACAAACTGAAAAACACTGCTTCAATACTTTGGATGTTACAAGGTAAGAATTGATACATTAATAAATTCATTACATTTTCATTCGTGCAATTTATCAAGGAAGTTATTTTTATCTATTATAGTTGAGCTATTATTTTATGTAATAGTATTTATTGTTTCAGAATTTTATATCAATGAATTGGTCACACAAAATTAAAATTATTTCCTTATGAAATACTAAAAATTGAGACTCAATTTGAAAATATTGTCCTGCTGTTATAATATTGAAAGTTGGAAAAATGTAATAATCCTTATATTTTTACTATTGTCAATTTTCACTCAAAATTCTTGATAGATAAAAAATACAGATTTCCCTTAATGTCTAAAAAAAAAAAGTCTGTTCCTAGAAAAAAATGTTGTAAGCCAAAATGGTATAAAACAAAGAAGAATTAGGCACTGCTTACAAAAATGTTTTCCACCTTGATATTTCGAGAAATGTATAAATATGGCTGTATTCATAGCAAGGTTTTTTGACATTGTAATTTTTCAATTCATTGACTGCTTGGAACTGACAGTAGAACTCTTGAATGAATAGAATTATAGATAATGGAACTCATTTTTGCATTGATTAGAAAAAAATTTAATCAGTAGTCATATCCCTTGGTGATGGCATTCAATTTAAAAAATATATATATAGGAGTTGAAATTAGTCAACCAAAATTACAAATATTTTCTGAAAAAATAAGTGTTAATGCTATAAATTGTGACTTGATATAAAAATACATTTTTATTATAATGTAAGTTTTCCTTTAAAAACTGGAGCTACTTGATACTTTTTTTACCAACTTTAGTCAAAATGTCTTCCAACTCTTACTCCCCAGTCCTGCCATTGGGTTTATATATTTACATCATGTACGATTGGGATTTTTATTTCAAGAACATAGTTAAAATTTTCTTATCTCCTTCCCAGATCCAGTTAATGAAGAGAAATTATCAATCAACCGTTCCATGATAACCAACCAACAGATTGATGATTACAATAAAGTAGCAATTCAAATATTGTGAGTATCATTCATTCATTTCAGTCTTATCTCAATGAGAAATTCTTCGTAGATTTGGTTAATTGAAATCATACTTTGAAGTTATTTCAACTTCTAGAGTAGATACCATTGCTGTTAAGGGTTAAAAACCTTCAATAATTACAATATATACCCTTATTCATGTTGAACCTGACAAAAAATGCATTTTCATTCGTAAATCTTTCACTTTTAATGGTATTCTCTATGATATAAAAAAAAAATGGCATTTTATATCTAACAACCTGATACAAATCTACCCATTACTTAATATCATCCGAGAGGTTTTTCTCTTTAGACTGAAAATAAGAACTTCAAAAAAAAGAAAAAAAAAGGGTTCAGTAAGTACAGGGTGGCACATAAGTTGCAAACGGGTTTAAAACAAACCTATTTTATTCTGTTTTGATAGTCTTCATTTTTTCTCTTTTTGGATAAATAGATGTTCCCTTGGGAATTCATGATGGAAAAATACACAACTGAGCAACAGACTAAAATAAGAGAATTCTTCTTTAAATGCTATCAATCAATTATGTTAAACCAAAGAGCATATTCCTCTTATTTGTACATGCGGACACTGTCATCTGAGTCGATGATTTGTCATTTGATTGCGTCTTTTTGAAAGTTGAGCTCAATAAGTGATCACCTATGAACAGAGAGATCATGGTCAGTCCAAAATACTGAGAATGGTATACTTGTGTATAGGATAATTCTGCAACATCAATTCAGAGGTGATCTACTCAGATTAACTTATTTCACAGGTTACTTCAAAGTAAGGTCATTTGTAAGATAAGGTCAATGTTAAGAAGAGCTGTCCAGGAGCTAAAGAATCATATCGGAGAAGAAATCTAAGACCATAAGAAATGTTATGCTGAATGTTATTGAAAGAGCAAGAATTTGTGAATTTTAAAATGGTCGGCATTTGAAAGAAACAATTTTCTGTGTGTAGGTTGATTAGATCTCCCTACTTTAAGTATTCTGTTCGTCAGAAACAATTTTTGAAAATCATTAAAACTAAAAAGTTATGACGGTTTTAAACCCCTCCACAACTTTTGTGCTACCCCCTATGAAAGTGGGATTTGAATTGTTTTCTTTGAATATCTAATTTTTGTTTTTGGTTTGTTTTAGTTGTCTTTCATGTTTTGATTTTGATCCCCTTTTTTTCAATTTTTTGTTACCAGGGACCATAGTGCAGCTAACATCTGGAGCTCATCGCGACTGGTTGGGCAAGGGTTGAAAAAAGAATCCCTGGATGGATTGCACATACCTCGATCAGCTCTGGAATTGGTTAGCCTTCAGCATTTATTTGTTCTGTAGAAGACTTGCAATCACAAAGCCATTTCAAAGTATTTAATATCTTTTCACCCCAAAGTTCTTTTTGTACATTTATTGTAAAAGAAAGTAAATCCTGAAGTTTCTATCATTCACACTGGATCTTCATCACGAACATTTTTTATCTTCACTGACTCCTAAAAGTATACAATGATTCCAGGTGATTTTGGGGTAGATAATCATTATGCTTTTGTCCGAATTTCTGAGATGAGGAATTATTATACTTCGTCATAGTCACACTATTCCAGGCTTCTTCAGGTGTCTATCATAGTTGGTAACCTTCTTGAAATTTTAAAACAAGCTTTTTATTCAATCTGATTTCAACTGATGCAGTATATTCTCTGATATGGGCAGTGGAATGAGAACTATCCACCCCCTCAGATTAAATAAAGGGTCTGGTTCAAAATTCCAAGGAGGTTACCAACTATGACAGATCCTTGAAAAGAAATGAGAGCAAAAATGACTCAACCTCTGCTGTAACTGTCATTCATTCATTACTCCTCTGTTATAAGTCTGAAACCTAAGAATTATTAGTACTGAATGATCTCCCTACTGACAATAGAATAACACTTGAGGGTCCCCCCTCTAGGGCATATATCTGGGTGAAGCGTATGAAGATCCTGGGATGCTCAGTCATCAAAATCCCTCTGGGCCCCACATCAACTCAAGGGGTCTCCACTCATTCAGAGTTGTCCTTGTAGATTGGTTGCCTTCCCTCGGCTGGAAAGCCCTATCTTCCCTGGGAGAAGAGATGGATTCATGCCTTTACCAAGGGCATTAGTGCTAATTGAACATAAGCAGCCTCAACCAAAGTTTGAACTCTTTTCGCCAATTCCATCATCCATGCCCTTTACCACGATGCCAATCGCATCTCCAATAGTAGTAGTAGACCACAGGAATATCGATTGATAGCGAAAGTGATTAATAATAATATTAACAATCATATTAGTTTCATTGGCCATTGCATGTTATTATAATTGGTATAGATACATTCCATAAGTAATAAATCCCTTTAAAAATCCTACACTTTAATTACTTAAATATATATGCCAGAATGATATTCTAGTTGTCCCCATCCTTGGAATTTCCACATATCCTGTTAGTTGAGGTACACCTTGTTTCAGAAATTCAAACAAAAATTGATAATCATTGTAATTACCATAAAAAATACTTCATTTAATATAAACAAATTCTTAATTGTAACATTCTATATTTTCTGCTGAATGACTGTTTTCTCTCTCCAAAAAGTGAAACATAAAAAATCTCCTCTTGTCCTCTGACGTGATAAAACTTGCTAATAACCTTTATATCATTTCTTTCTTTTAGGATGCACAGATCTTGTTCAATATGTACTGCAACGATCACATGAATTACAATGATGGAACTTGCTGTCGAAGTCCTGATCCTGTGTCCACCTTACAATTGATCACTGCAGCAACATTTCTAGTCATGTAAGGAATTATGCAATTATCACAATCAGCTCAGTTTAGATCATGTCAAGAATATTTTTCACTTAAGAAAAGAATATAAATTGTTTTTTACAGGCACTAACATATTTTTATGTTTTTGTGCATCTGTAGTTGAAGGCACTCCTGTGATACAGACGCCATTCTCTGATTTAAAAATGAAAATATTGTAATTTTGAGGCTGTGAAAATAATCCTATGAACCGATTTGATTTAACTAGCATAATTGATGGATAAAAAATGTTTCAGTTTTTAACATTTTGCAAAGACACATTGAAATATTGATTAATTTTTCAAATCATTTATCAAATGTAAATTGTCTGTATATACTCCTTTCCGGAATAAAGATTTATCATAATTTCTTAGTGGAAATTTTTTTTGTGTAAATATTACCTTTATGAATATTTTTTTTCTTCTTTCATGAATGTTCGTTTTCTGTTTGAAATCTCAGACTCATCTCAGCCATAGCTTTATGGGTTTACAGGCGAAGAAAAACGCGAAGAAATGGAGTTAAAGCTCGAGCTGGTGAGTGTATTAGATTTGAATTCTTTTCTTTTCTATTAATTTTCATGGAACAATTACACGATGACTATCAGTACAGGTATTTACAATTTCTTTCTAAAATTTCAAAAAATTATCAAATGATATCGAGCCCAACCCTCCTTCTTTACCTGGGCTTGGGACCAGCTATGAGTAATTTTGTCTTTCTCTATCTGCCTCGCTATTTACCCTTAGCTGGGGGGGTGGATTCATACCTTTCCTCAGGGCATTAGTGCAAAATGAACGTAAACAGCTTTGGTCGAAAATCAGTTATCCAATTCTGTTTTCCATATTGGTAACTTTCACACCACTCTGTACCTCTTTATAAATCTTAGAGGCATATATGTTTATTAAGATTTATTTTCAAAATGAGTCAGTTTTTTGAAGCAATTGAATTTTTTTCTTGTTAGATTATAAAATGGGATAAAAATCTGTTGTAAAACTAGAAAAATAATCAGTTGATACATAAGTTATTAAGTCAGAGGAAAGCTTGGTTTTCTATTGTTAATCTTCATTTCTCATTTCTTTTATTGCACAGAATTCTAATTAACCTATTGTGTTTTTATAGAAAATGGACCTCGAAATGGACAAGCCAATTCCCAAAATAACAGTACAGATACATGCCAAGAGATTCTGACACATCTGGCTAAACTGGGGATTATCATGTTTTATTTTTATCTTTGTGACAGGTAAGTTCATAGGATGTTTCTATTCCTTGTATTTGCTCAAGAGATATCAGTCTGGTGCCATTTGAAAAATAAATGCTCTAGTGAGGTTAATTGAAACCTTTGCAAGCAGCATGAGGACAGTTTTAGGGGTTTTTCCATCAGTCCACTCTAAAAGCTAATGTTCATGATTTTAAAGCAAGGAAGCTTAAAAAGAAAAGAAAAAAAGATGAAGTTGCATTTTCTTCTTGCCAACTTGAAATTCAATTAGTGGTGCTAGTTTGGGGTTACATTTTTACAGCAATCTGATCTTGGAAAATCAAAATGTTTCCACCATTCTCCTAAACAGTCAGTCTTCTATATATTTTTAATTGGGTTCCAGATAAGTTGAATTGTCAGATTTTTGCAGTTTTGTCCAAAGAAGAGGTTAATGCTGTCAAAAGTTTGAAATAAGAAAAATTAGCAATATAGGGTATAGCATTTTTGGGGCTTTTTTTATTAATCCCCTCAGACTAGAATTTTTATGACTGGTTGGAATGGATGTGTTAAGTTCATTTCATTAGTTCCCCTCCCCTCACTAGGGTGTTTTTGTGTTTGTGGTGGTGATTAATGAAAAAATCCAAGCATTTGGGTTAGAAAGAATAATGCAACAATCTTTTTTTTTTTTTTAAATTTTTTTTAGGCTTCCATACTCTAAAATAATGCACATTAGATTTTGGTGGGGACTAACAAAGAAGGCCCTAATTTTGAACCGATTATATTACATTTTTTATTCTTAACATTTAAAAATTGAATTCCTTATTTGATAGGTGAGAATCTATTAATAGTTATTGTATATGGCATATGAAGTGAAATGTTGGCTGTCAATTTCATGTCTAATGAAGAATAAATTATCACCTGTTTGAAGTTTTGATAAAATAGTACAATATTGAATAATGCTTACTGACTTCTCTTTTTTTAAACATTTAAAATCTGGATTTCTGCTGTAGAGAAAGGAATCGGATTAACATTATTAAACTTGAAGCAGAATTAAAAATGGATTGTAATGCTTCATTTCTTTTTTTAATTTATTTTTGTCTATTCATTTTTTTTTCAATTTCAGGACGAATTTCTTCATGAGGGAAAATAAATATTACACCCATGTGAATTTTTTTCTACCCTTCGCCTATGTTATGATTCTGGGATTCTTTTTTACTGAACCAACAGAGCAGGTAGGTATCATCCTCATTAGCAATATTATCCACCTATATAAATCACAATGTGTTACCATGTATAACATTTTTAAATGAATGCACATATACTATGCTGATGCACTGGCACTGCCATGTCTATGATGTGGCAGGTCCTGCTTTTCTTATTCATGACTATCAGATCCAGTCTCGATTGGTTTGGCTATCAAAATTCCAGAATATTTCATGATTTTTAATTTCCAGGACAGTTTCTGGTTTGTGCTGATACCATTTTCTTACATGGTCAAAACTCTGTTATTTGCACAGTTCCCATGACTGTCGCTACTTCCTTGCCCTATTTTTGCACTCTTTCTCGGCCAGTTTGATATTATTATTATGAAACTTGAAATTACTGTTTGGATGACATTTAATGTTGGTTAGCAAGCTATTCATCATCATCATCATCATCACAATAAGAGAATTAATTACAAACCATTAACCAAAAATGTGAACGTATATTTCTTTGGTTTTCACGTTGGTCTGGCTTGTTATGCATGTATCATGTGCACAGGCTGCACTAATGGAGCTTGAGGGCTGAAAATTTGAACATTTACTCCTCCTGAAATAAGTTTATGGTTGGTAGATTCCATTCTCAATGGAAGATTATGCTAAGCTGATACCTTAGTTCGTATCTGGCAGCATTCACACTTGTTTTTTGAAAATTCAGACTTTTTTAGTGATTACTGCCCGACAAAATGCGAGAGAACTCATCAATTGATTATCCCCAACATGGTATGCAGCCAAAAGATGTTGATCTAGTGATGGTTTCTATTGATTGACTAACCAGATTATGAGTCTTTTCTTGTCATCTAAGACGAACACCTTCGTATCAGTACTTGTAAAAATGAATGGTTTAAACAGTTTAGATCATGATTCCAATGCAATTCTTTTCTATTGTTACAGACTAGTGTGTTGCATAGAGACCAAACTGATGAATGGAAAGGCTGGATGCAGCTAATTATTTTGATTTACCATTTCACTGGTGCCAGTCAGGTAAGTGTTGCAGTCCTTATCTTGAGATTGATCAAATTCATCTTTTTTTTTCGTTCCAAGGCTGACCTGATATACTAAAGATGCACCTGAAAAATCTTTCAACAGAATTAATCTCTAAATGCATGAAGATATATTTGTAAAATGTCTTTTTGTGACAAAAGGTCTATTGAGATTCTCTCTTGCATACATTAGCACAACTATCAATTAATTACACCTGCTTAAAAAATACCTTTGGTGACTTTCAAGTTCAATGTGAAGTTACACCTTATTTGTAGAATTTATATCATAGCTTGCATAAAACCCATTAAATATCAAATTATCAAATATGAAGTAAATAAGGTAATGAATAGTTTTTAATTGTATGCTTTCAATCGATCTGTAATTTGTTTCACCCACATCAGAGTGATCAACGTTTTCCGATGACATGATACAAGATTACCTTTCTATTTAAATTTTCAACTGAATTGTATTTTTTCAAGTGAGTGAAGCAATAGTATGAATAGTTTTGCTTTTTGATAAAATGATCTCCCTGTCTCTCCCCATCCAAGTTTTTACATTGGGTGGATTGGGTATTGCTGTGCTGGTGGAGGAGGGTGTGTTTGCTGCTTGTAAATCAGTTTGCCTCGGCGTTGCTGCTTTAAATATGGTCCTCCCAGCTCTCAGTGACTCGACAGACAGCAAAAAAATTAATGGCAATAGATTTTATATAGTAAGAGTGTTTTTATTCCTGTTATTTTCTTATGGAAAGCTGTGATTGACTGTTAAAAAAAGACTAGAGTTAACTCCTTGGATGTATTTTTGTTTTGTTATCAATTTATATTAAATAAATTAATTACTCCAAAACTAGTGGTTCAATTGGACTAGAAATTGCTTTATTCTCCAAGGTAATGCGTTTTAATGGTATTGTGCTAACAAAAATTGCTCTTCAATGTACTGTTTTGCTATGTTACAGTAAGAAACCCATAAAAAAACATACATCTTTGTCATCTGAATATCCTTGTGATGTGGAATATGATGTGAGCTCTTCAAAAAGCCATAGAACTTTGGCATAAACTCCAGACATTAGGAAATGACTTGAATTTTCTCTTCTAGTGCAGTGGTCAGGTACTGTTAGAGGTATAAATCCCTTTCCAGTTCCTCAAAATTTGACTTGTTTTTAAAATTCCTGCATTATTTTATAAACAGTGTTTCGTCAGTGTGTCCAACCACTTTGTTGTTGTTCTTTGAACCTCAAGTAGTATGTATATTCAGCCATGTTTGTCTTTCTGTCTATAAGATATCTCCAAAACTACTCAATGAAGTGGAAGGGTGGGCAATAGGTATAGAAGTGTTCGTTGAATTTTGGAGTGGATCCAGGAATTTTTTTTGAGTGATAGAGTAGTTTAAAAATGTTATAAATTCATGTATACGCTCTTGACTATCCATATGATATCTTCAAAAGTTATCTATAAATTACAATGTCATTTTGTGGAAGGATGGACTGCAGGCTCCAGAACTGATTAAATTTTTGAGCAGATACATGCACAATTATCTCCCCCACGTCCTAGTCATATGCCCAAACCATGTAACATCACTGAAAATTGTCATCTTTGTCCCCACAATATCTATGAAAGTTCTCAATAAATTTCAATTAGATTTTGTGGAAGGGTTGACAATTGACTCAGGAAGGACTGATTAAATTTTGGTTCAAATCCATGCACAATCCTGACTATAGCATTGGTAGAAGTATGCACTCTCTAAGTGCTTTTTAGTTGTAATATGCACTGTGTTTGTATGAATGTCGAAATGAATCTGTAGCAGAAGCACAGGAGAAGAAACTGGATGTGTTCAACATGAAATGCATCTAAAAAATAGTGTGTCTTCTGGAATGATTTTGTCAGTTATGACAAAATTAGGAGCAAGCCCATCTATGTCCTATTTTGAATGAAATCTGCAAATGGTTCAGCCATAGCAAGATTCCAATCTGCATAGAAGACTTGCGGTGGGTGAACAAGAGCTGGGGTGATGTCCTGTTGCTGACTGCTGACCAATTAAAGTGGAGAGCATTTACTGCCTCAAATATTGTATGATGCTTGAGTATGGATTAATTGATTGGTTGATCCCAGCACATCTATCAATGAGTTACATGACATTCTCTGTAAGCTTCTCTGGTTGAAATTCTCCTTTCTGTATTCACAAAATAATTCTAATATGTTGGTGAATTTTTTCATAGATAATTGATAACTAGTCTATATACATATTTAATTCTAAAGCATCTGGTATTTAAAAAGCAATCATTTTCATAACCTCTGAATTTGATTACTTTTTAAAACTTTCAAATTCCTGCTCTATTTTATGACTACACAGTCACTGCTCTCTATCCAATTATTTTGTTTGTGTTTTTTTTTTTCATACGACTGCAAAACTTCTAACAATTGTTTTTTTTCTTTTTCTGCCAGGTGTTACCCATTTATATGCATGTACGAGTTCTGGTGTCTGCTTACCTTTTCCTCTCCGGCTATGGTCATTTTACTTATTTCTGGCAGAAAGGAGAATATGGACTCTTCAGATACTGTCAGGTAAGAGATTGTTGTATACCAGGTGTTTATTTTTCCATTTCCTTTTGGTAGAGTCACCTGAAGCAGGGGTTGTAGCTGGAGATTTTGCTCCTCGAGGGGGCCCCGTCCAACATTTAATGAGATTTGTTATTGCGTAATCTTAATAGGAATGCAATTGGTGAAGTACTATACATAAAGCTGGTGGGGGGAAGTATTTGAAATCCCCCTCTCTGTCAGTCACGCTCCTGACCTGAAGTAACGAGGAAAAAGGATAAAGTGTCATGAGTCAATCGATTGTGTAGCTTCTCTAAACTTGAATTATTCTGGTTTCAAGTATAGAGAAATTTTCTCAAAAATACTTGATCTTTTGTTTTATATCGGTAGAAGGGGGAGCCATTCCTACTTTGTGAATTGTAAAAATAAAGATAACAAATTACAAAAATCAATTTATTGACAATAATAAATTGTTTATGCCGGATACTATTGCCTCATCCCATCAATGAAATTCCTAGACAAATTGTTGGCAAAAGGTACATTGCATATAAAGTGACTTATTTCTATAAGCAAATCGATGTGTCATGTATGTTATGTTATATAGTGTTACTGTTGAACCAGATGCTTTTGATGGTGTTTGTATGCACAGTGGCATCATTAGGATCTACGAGACTGATATCATGACTTACTACAACATGATTCTGTGGCCCATTGTATGCTTTCCATCCATCCATAATTATTCTTGGGTAATCTTACGTTTTGTGTTGGTGAATTCGAAAATAGCTTGATTCACTTAGTGGAAGTTTCTCCCCCCCATTTACCGACATAAAACAAAGATCACCAAATGTTTTTGTCTCTTGATGTAGTTATTCTATTGGATGTTCCAGTCCGTTCAGTTCTGAATACATAAAACTTGTAGACATGATCCATGCTTGCAAGTATCAAAGGTGGACAGTCCTTCTGCTTTCATGGTTGATATGAAAAGAATTAAATGAAGATCAGCTTGTGCACACTGGATCCCCTCTCTTCAGTTTGTTGCCCTTCCTCAGTTGTTCGAACAACTGAGATGGACAAAGCAGCTACAAAGCTGTAGGTTTTATATTAGAGTAGTCTTCTTTTAGATGGACTACCTTATAGGGATGAAGGGCTGATTTATGGTAAATTCATCGCAAGTTATTACATTGTGACAAATACATTACCTGTAATTTTCATTGCAAACCAATATATTGACTGTAAATTTATCCTCATCCTTACCCTAATATATAAATATGTATATGTGTGTATATATATATATATATATATATATATATATATGTGTTTGGTGATGTATTCCATTGTGATGAATTTACTAGGCAGAGAAATTACAAGCAATGTAATTAGGAAGTAAATTCATGCTTTTCCAAAGGCCATCAGTGCAAAGTGAACACAAATTAACTTTGTTGGAATTGGGAATTGGTCAATGATTCCATTTTCCATACTGTTGAATGCCACTTTGCACATGCATAAAAGTACTATTTGTAATAAGGCACATTCTATCATTATAAAACCGGCTGTCATATTGTTAGCCAGCATTCTCACCAGTCATTTAGCAGCTAATTCCAAATGGATATCTTATTCGAGTTTCCCAATTAAGATGAGCGTGTTTTGGGACACTTTTGACATTTTTGTAGATTTTGACATTTCTTGGTGGTCTTGTTTTGGCCAATTAGCAGTTTTTTGTTCTTTTTTGCCATTTTCTTTTTTGCTATTTTTGGCTTTAAAAAAATACAATTCCAATTTATAATTGATAACCCCCAATATGACATCCTGCAGATGAAATGGACCTACAAAAAAATCTCAGTTTTTCTAATAATCCATTGGATTTCACAAGTTATCTATCTAGGAGTTTGTTAATAAAGTACCTTGAACATATCTATTTTAAGGATTTTTCCACATTAATTTTTTGAGAAAGTTGTTAAATAGCTACTTTATCTATTTGAACCTTTTTGTGATTGAATCCGTATAGAGTCAATTACAAGGTTTAACTGGAAAATATCCACCCATTTGATATTGAGGAAAAAATAGCCTACCTTGTGCAGTGGTACCATAGTACTCTTCAAAGTACTTCCCTGTGGACCTCATGCTCTTATACTAGTATTCCTTCCATTTTTCAATACAGTATTCACAGTCTTCTTTCAAGATCACTATCAGCTACCTTGTCATATTCTCTTTTATCCCACCCATGGCTTTAAATCTTTTTGGGAAATATTTTGACTGTAGGGGGAAGTTGGCAGACTTGAGTGATTTGATGTTTTGCCAAAAATCCTGTAGGAAACCTGAATTACAGACAGGCTCTGTTGTAAATGTAATGGTCACAGAGTATAGTTCTCTCAATGACTTTTTACTTTGGATGGAGTAACTCTATGGGAGAGTTTCTGTTTACACATCTGTAGTCAAGTCCATTCTGATTGGTTACCAAATTACCTCAAGGCGATGTAATTGGTTCTTGAAATGTTTGAAAAGGTTGGATACTTCCCAGCAGACTGTGTATTTGATCCTCAATGTTTGTACCATTCTACATAAGCCAGACAAATATTATTAGACTGAATACTTGTGACAAATCCTGATCATGCATGGCTTATATCTATTTTTTTTCTTTCTGTTTCTTGTCATGGTAATTATTTTGTTTGAATTATGGTTGTTGATATCATGTAATTGTTTTATAAAACTTGATATTTAATACCTTAACCCTTTGGGGCTGGACCCTTTAAAATCATTCCTCTAGAAACGGTGATGTATTGGTTGCTATGACAATAAAATAATGCATTTAAAATGAAAAAATGAATGATACTGTACTTGTTATACCATAGCTAATCAAATTTTGACAAAAGAAATCCTTCCTTTTGATTGGTTGCCTTTTATCAGTATCATGTATGAAAATGATTGAAGTCACAAAGTAATATTAGGTTGTATGGCCCCACTCAGAAAGTGATCGATAACTCTTAGGAAATCAAAGATATATGTCCCAAATTCTTTTTGTAGGTTTATTGTATCATAAGATTTTGTTTTGTTTTTAGAATTTTTTCCCACCAAAATGTAACAAAATGCCATTTTTTTAACTCTTGAGTCCATGTGCAAATAGCAATAAATAAATATACATTAATGGAACCTAACACAGTGCAGATATGTAGCTTATTTATTAAACTTTGAAATGGTGAAAATTTTAGGGCCAGTTCTATGTTAGAGGATTATTGTTTTTGTTTTTAGCTTCTTGGTTTCTGAAGTTTGGTTTGGCTTTTGGCAGGGGATCTTAGTGATTTAATTTTTTACCTATTTGATTATTAAGCTGTTTTTGTTATTAGGTTTGTGCTCTATTAGTTTTTTTTGTGTGTTGTTTTAAATTCATATTTTGGGCTTTTTATTGCTTGTTTGTTTTTAGTTGTTGTGGAGTTGTAATCATGTTGTATATAATGTAAAAGGAATTTATTTTCATGGTAGTATTTTCATGTTAGTTTTGATCTTTTGTTCAGGAGTGTTTGGGGATCAGGGAGAGTTATGATTACTAATTTTTCTTCTAGACAAAGGATACATTTTTTTGAATTGTCGTTAGCTGGTGCATTTTTTTTCATTTTCCATGTTATTTCTGGTGTTTTTTGTTTATTTTTATTCTTTTCTGTTCCCATCTGTATTTTTATGATGTTGTTGTTTTCATAATCTTTGTTTGTAAATGATAGTTTATGTTGTTAACTCTGTTGATTCTATGTTCTTTCTGTTAATTACCTCTATCAACAAAGTATGTCAAAGTTTTCGTTCGTGTCTGTTTTGATTTTTGGCAGTATTTGATTATTTCTAGGTGATTTGGCTTGGGAGATGATTTTGTCCTGTATATTTTTTATTATAGATGGATAGAATTCCTGAATATCGAATTATATATATATATGCACGCGTACAAATATCCATATCTATATGCATATATGTATGTGGTATTGAACACATGTAAGTTGAACCCCAGTGTATAGGTGCAAACTATGTGGTATACATTGACCAGTGGGCAAGTATAAACAATCCTTGAAAGTTCCAATCTGTTCACATCTTCAGTTTCCTGTTATGCATTGCTTCAATAGACATGTTTCTTTTGACATGTCATAAAAATGGTCAGTTCAAGAATCGGACAACACATCATTTTTTTAAATTTTGGGTGAAATTGAACAAAATGGCTACCTAATTTTTTAGTATGTTAACTGGAGTCTATAGGGATTATGGGGGAGAACGCATGTCATGTGCCGTTTTTATCATGTTGCTTTGCTGGTTCTTGATATTCTTCAACCTTTCATGGACCAAAATAGCATAAAGCAAAGAAGCAATTAGTATCAATTGGGGGGGGGGGATTTTGGGCATTTCCAGTCCCAAAAATGATGACAATATATCTTGCTGAGTAGGTGGTGGTGGTGGGAGAAATAAGAGACTGGGGTGAGAAGAGAGAAGGAAAGGGTATGTGCTGTCTCTGTATCAGCTTGCTGCATAGCAAATGCTCAACACAATTTTACTTAGTATATCTCAGAATTTTTGAGATGAGTTATTATTATTATTTCTATTAATATTCAGACCATCCTCATCTTGGTTGTTTTTCATACAACGTTTCGGCCGTTGCACTCTACGGCCTTCGTCAGGTATCATCTGGCCGTAGAGTGCAACGGCTGAAACGTTGTATGAAAAACAACCAAGATGAGGATGGTCCGAATATCTATAGAAATAAAAATTTTACTTTTTTTCCTTGTTATGTAGAAGCAAAAAGTGGCTTTAAGCAAACTTTCAAAAAGCTGGTTTACATATACATCTTATGAAGATATATCTTGAAAATGCTATTTGTTGTACTTGTTGAGTTGTGAGGACCTATAGATTATGTCAGAGGTCCCCAAGCCTGTGCCTGTTGGCCCTATGTCATCTGCCAACCCTTTTGTATATGCCCATCATAGACTAGCCACCATTATTCTGATACTACCATTGATGTTTATGATTTTTAAATATTGCAATTATATATTTCAACTCTTTGGGCACATGACTCATACCATCCAGTTTCTCCTGTACTCCCTACCCCTCATTTTGTGGCCATGGCAAGGGTGTTGGATTAAAACCTGACTTTACTGACATACTTACTAAAAAAGTAACAAATTGCTAAAAAACAAACATCAAAGTCATATGAAATTCGATTTTATTGTTAGAATCTTTGTGTCATTGGTGCGAAGATTGGAGAAAAATATGAGAAAAAATTATTTGTGTACACCTTATTGGACCCAAGATGTTTTTGAAAATTGACAGTGTAAATGTTGTGACGAGGTGAACAATACATTTGCAGTGGAAATTTGTGCTAGAAATATTTCCAAACTTTTTTTGCGCAAAAACTCCCAGATTTAAGAAAAATCCAACTACCTATTGGATTTTACTAAAATTTTCAATACTTATCTAATAATGGACAAATTTTTTTAAAAATTGATTTGATTATTGCAGAAAATTCTTGTTTTATTCTGCTCAACTCTGGAATTTTGTTAATTAAAAACAACAGTATTAAAGAACCAAATATGATCATTGAAAAAAAGGATAATGTCCTGTAAGTATTTTTTTTTTTTTTTCCCCATAAGTATGTATGGAAGGCCAGAAATAAATTCAGAGATTCTACTGTTTTTGCTTTTTTTCCTATTTTTTTTTACTGATTGAAAGATTCATTTTAGACACGATTTGGATATATCCCTTATCAAGTTTTTATCGCTGTTATGCTTTTGTCAATTGAAGTTTAAATTTAAGTTCAAGTTTGATAAAGCTTTCGACTGCCATTTTTTGAATAAGTGAAGAAAAACTTCTAATTGTCTCTCTGGTAACAAGCTTGTTATCAATGTTTTCTGAAACACTGAATTGAAACATCTGAATTCTACATTATTATTAGTGAAAATTTGTGGTTCTTTTTTTTGTAGTCAAATATTTGGACTTATTTCTTTCTAGCAAAGATGGGAAAAAACACAAAATTAATTTAATTACGTTTTTGAAATAGGGTGTAAAGATCTGTGTAGAAACAAAAAGGAAGCCTGAAAAATGCCAAATATATTTAAGTATGGTTCTGATAATTATGCAGCAAAATGTATTGACTTCATCTGTTGCAGATTATCAGTGTGTTGTGCAGAATCATTGGTGCACAATATCCTGGGTGAATGACTATGAAGGGATGACAAAGAATAGAAAGTAAAAGAAATTATAATTATTTTAACTTGTTCGACATTACTCTTTTAACAAGGCAGTAACAAGTCCCCCCCCCCCCCGTCCACTGCCAACTTTCTGTGAATAAGTATATTTTATCCATTTCAAGGAATTTAGTTCCTGAGATGCTAAGAAATTCAGAATTTGGAGGACTTTGCCCTTAGACCTCATTGAAGGGCTTACAGTGCCCCTAAACCTCACCTGCAATTGGTTTGGTTACCTCTTGGCCAGCCCCAAATATTTTCCCCTTGTTATAGTTCTGTTTACACATTACTTCACCTAGAGATTTGGGATATTTTGTTTTGGGTTTATTCGAATAGGTTTGGTTTTGTGTATTATGCTCATTATTTTACTCATAGGATACATGATATATCAACCATTCGGTGCATTATTAGGTCAAACTATTATCATAAGTAATGATATAAACCATTTTTAGAAAATGCTGTTTCATAGTAATTCATTTGTGCATTATCTTAAGTAGGAATCAAATATTATCATGTATGTTTTTATTATCAAGTCCAAGTATAGATTTGATTTGGAATGTAAATGTCGTCAACCACACTATTAGTAGTTGTGAAAGTGCTCTTCAACGCAAAAAAGTTAGGGACCCCTGGATAAGATAATATCTATTACCTCTGGAAATCACATTGGAGCGTTATGAGTCACCACCAGCCTTGAGACAACAAATTTCAACAATGTTGGGCTGAGGGAATTCTTATATTCACTAGATATCATCTATCAGCCCTTGGCATCAACCACACAGTTCATGGTAGAGACTTTAAATTTTGTGTACATACTCCTCCCAGGGATAAGGGAAAAATTTTTTTGAAATAAATTCCCTCCCTGAATAAGTTTTTAGAAGAGGGGTTCAATCTGCAATGTGAGATTATTCTAAATTGAGCCCTCATTTTGTATCCACCAGAATTCAGGCTTGTTCGTCTACCTTTTATGTATCTGGACTTGGCACTGTGGGAGAGGGGTCTGGGGGGGGGCAATCCAAATTTCCTCGAAAGAGAACTCTCTAGCCCAGGGTTTCCACCATGGGTCGGACGAACCTCTGGAAGTCCACAAAGCGGGGGTACATTTCCTAACTTTTGAAAGTGTTGCTAATTTGGGTCGTTTCTTGTTTTGGCAGTGCAAAAATAAAGAGTCATTTTTAGTTGCAGTACTTGGGGGGGGGAGGCAGATAGCTGTTGTGCAAATGGTTATTTGAGCAGTATGTACTATTTTTTTTCTTTTTTTGTCAAAGACTTAATTTTCACAGCTGAACACTGAGTGGTGGTGATTCATAAATTCCCTCAGAATTCTTGTATGTATTTGGTTGTGTCTTTCAATCTGTCTTTCTGTCTACGTAATATCTCCGAATGAATGGATGGATTTTGTGGACAATGGGGTAAGGAGGGGGTGGTTAAATTTTGGAGAGGATCAAGGAATTGTTTTTTTGAGAGATATTTTTCCGTTTTTTTAATGCATTTATGTATACACTCGTATCTGTCCACACAATATCTCCAAAAATTCTCAATAAATTTCAATGTAAATCTGTGGAAGAGTTGATGAAAGGCTACAGAGGAGATGATTAAATTTTTGGATGGATCCATACACAATTACTTCTCCTCTACATTACAACGTCAAAAGTTCATGTCTGTCCACACAATATCTCCAAAAGTTCTGAATGATTTTCAATTAAATTTTGTGTGAGGGTGGGCTACAGAAGATGTGATTAGATTTTATGGCAGATCCATACACAGTCACTTCCCCTGACAATGGCATTGGCAGAAGTATGTACTGTGTGGGTACTTTCTTGTTAGATTCAATTAATTTGTCTCCAAATTTTCTTCAAGTGTTGATGCATCAAGTTTTAGTTTTTTGTTTCTCTTGAAGAATAATTTTTATTGTGTAATTTAAAGCTCCAGAAAGAAGGGAATGGGGTAAGTTGAATGCATGTTTTGTACTGACTCTCAAAATATTCTTCTCTTGTTGAATAGATGGAAGAATTCTTTCAGAACAGAACATTTGAGGTAATTTGAAAAAATATAGAATTTCCCCTTTCTTTGAATCTTTATTTCTAACCTCTGCCAACCAAGTTGAGAGAGGTTTATTTATTCACTTATATTTGTCTGTTTGGCTGCACAATATCTCCAAAAGTTCTCAATGAATTTCAATGACATTTTGTGGAAGGACGGGCCATGGGCTAAGCGAGAACCAATTGAATTTGGGGGTGGATCCAGGATTTCTTTCTTCACTTTGGAGATATATTTTCATATACTGAGACAGTTGTCTGAACTATGGAGTATTGAAATTCGCATAGTTACCTCCCCTGCATCGTAGCTATATATGAACTTTCATTCAGTTTTCACTTGAAGTATGGCATTGTCAGTGGTATGCACTCTCTGATTGCCCTTTAGGTCCTATTTGCCTGAATCCCCTCAAGAATAGAATGGGACACAAGGTTGGTTTAACATGAATGTGTGAGGCAAGAACTTCCTCAAAAAGATTCCTGTTAGTCTTCACAATTATGTTGAGAGGACAGAAGAGAACTTGACTTGGTCACTGGGTGAACCCTGATCTCACTGGTCGAGACTACAAAGAGCAATGCTGACTGGTCAAATATCATCTTCCAAATGAAAATTTGGATGATTAGCAAGCTGAATGCTTTCTCGCTGAAATTCAATATGGCTCCTTTTACACTGTAAATGAACAGAGTAAAAAAAAACATTGATAAATGTCGATGAAGGTAATTTTTGACAGTCATGTAAAGTTATCTAATATTGAAAGAATGAATTTTGTGTCAATACAAAATAAATTTAATTTTGATCTGATATGGATTTCTGCAATATTTCTATTTTAAAGTAGATAAGAATTTTTTTTCTCCTTTCATTGGATGAAGTATTATAAATCTCTACTATTTTAAAAAATTCTATGAAAAAAGATTTGATAAAGAGCAAGTAATGAAATAGAGATGAAGAAAAAAGTAGTCATACAAATTTGAAAAATAATATGGATTAAATAAGTAGTTCTTGAAATAGATGATTCAAACTGACTCAAAAAATAATCACAGGATTTTTTCCATTTACTGATTTTCACAAACATTTTGGTAATTACCAAAACCAACTGGAAACATAGAACCCCAGTTAACATTTAGAACTGATTAACACACAAACATTTAGGAGAGATACCAATTCATATGTTTAACCTATGATCATAAATCACATTTAATTGTTGGGCTTAACTTCATTTTATTTTAACATAACTTCTAAATAATTAAGACGTCTTCCAGTGGTACAAAATATTGAAATTCTGGTGATTAGCAGATACATATTAAACAGGAACAACTATACATACCCAGATATATTTACAATATATATTTATATATATATATATATATATATATATATATATATATATATATATATACATAAAATTAATCCTGAAGAGACTTTCTGTCATGATGAGATTCCAAATCTTTCCTTTCTAATGATACTTTTTTTTTACAAATCTGGATTAATTTCTGACATTTCATTCTCTGAAGAGTGTAAGTGTTGTATTTTGTAAATACACATATGGTATATATAGTTGTTTCTGTTTGATACATATCAGCTAACCATTGGAATTTTAGAAATAATTCTGCAAAGGAAAAAGATATACTCCATCAAAAAAAATATATTACTTATGAAATTTTAACTTAGTAACAAAGATTTAACATAATGATATTTGATTGTCATTGGTGGACATTTGTCCCTTCTGTCCTCTATTACTGCCCCCACTGATTCAGAAATGAACCCTTGCAACAAATTTATCCTAGAACCTTTCTGAATGGTGCAAAAGGAGTAAATTTTATATATTTTTTTCAATTTATATAAAATTTGTTTTCCTTTTCAAGTTTTGCATGAATTTCTTTCTTTCCTTTTTCTCACAGATGTTTATGGATAAAAACCATATGGGTGTGCAAATTTATATTGGACGTATTATTTTTTTTTTCTACCCTCATACAGAATATGGAATCTTTGTGAAATGCTTCCTTAATTGTTATATAAAAAAAGACAAATGATTCTTTCTCTCTCTTATCACTTTTGTTTTGTCCTCCTCTACATGTTATGTTGACTCTTTCTAAATCTCTTTCTCTTTTGTTTTCTCTTTAACACTCTTTGTCTTTTTATAGATCAATTTATCTCTCTCTCTACTTATGCCTTTAGAAATCAATTTATGTATTCATGTTCCACTCCATTTTTTCCATCCTTACCATCAATACCATCTAAATGCATGTAATAGCTTGACTTTCTCCAAAATTTCTTCAAAGCTCTTTGTATGCCTTTTCTATAACCTTGGAAACATTATTTGTCATAAAAGTTTTAAAAAAAAATTTCTTTTCACAATGGGCTATATCATAAAGTACCTGGGGTACCTGGCATTGCCTGGGAAAGTTGCTTGCTTCCGTTCAGAAGCAAAAAAAATTTATGAGGGTTACAGCAGATTTGTTATCTTAAATTATATTCAAATAGTGTTGCTTTCTTTTTTTTTCTTTTCTTAATGATAGCAAATGGTTGTAGTATGGTCAGCATAATTAGCTGCATAGTTGATAAAACAGCCACACCCATCCCAAAACTGGAAAAATTTTATTTTTCAAAACTGATTCTTTGCCAAAGGTAGTGGTGATATGATGGAAAGAGAAAAATAAGGAAGGTAAATATTGCTGTAGATAAAATAAAACAGTAAATATGTACAGAGAGAGAGGGAGATAAAAAAGATATTGTATACAGAGAGAGAGAGAGATAAAAAAAAGATTATGTTTAAATTCAACATGATGTACTGTATATTATTATATCGTTAGGAATGGTTTGTGTCATTTGTGAGAAGAATGATTGATGAAAATCCTGGTAAAGAAATCAGTTTTTTCTAATGTTTAGAACTGAAGATTGGCTTGAGAATGACCTCTATTGACCTCAAAGGTTAGCCTCTATGGGAAGTTGATTTTTTTAAACAAGTTTCCATGCCAGATATCAGGTCAATCGACCTTGTGGTTTCAGTGGAAAAGAGGCACAAACAAATGAGAGGTTCAAGTATTTGTATAGATGATCACTCATTTAAATATATTTTCTTTCACTTGTATGTTTCTTTAAGAAATGCATACCATGGTGTTCCTAGGGCTGGTGTCACCCCAGTGTTGTTAACTTGAAAAAAAATTTTGCGCTAAATTGATCTCAAAAAGATGTTAAAAACTGCCAAAACATGCTGAAAAAATACTGTTTGCTTTTTTTATGGCCATTCTTGATAGTTGAAAATGGCTAGATTTATCTGAAATGACTAGAAAATAGCTAAAGATTGGCTAAAATCGCTAGAAAATAGTGTTAAAAGTTGCAGGAAATGCTGAATTTTTGTGCTGCCAAAACATCATGATGGTGTCACCTGGACTACAATTTGATTTGTGTGTTTGGAAGGGATATGTGAGTGAATGGATCCTAAACTTAATTTAGCATTGTCATTTTCAGTTAGTCTGCTTAGATAGTGTAATGGTTAGCATGTCTGCCTCAGAAGGTCCTGGGTTCAATTTCCAGTATGAGAAAAGTGGAAAACTCTTCATGGGGATAAATTTCCCTCTTCACTCAGCACTGAGATTAGGGTGGAGGTATCCCTTCAGTGGACTTGTATCCTGCTAAGCGGGTGGTCATAAAAACTTGTAGGAATGAAGTCCTGGTCTAGACCAAATCTGAGACTTGCAAGGATCACTAAGCTGACAAATGCAGCACTAAATAGGGCTCTGTCATCAGTCTCCATACTCCAGAGGGAGTTATTCCTTAAGAGATGGCATACTTTACCTGTTTTCAGGTACTTATTGTTTACTAAGGAGGGATCCCTAGTTTGGAAAGAATCTAATAATAGCTTCACTAGAAGCAGGATTGTAATGTACTTGTGTCTCATGATAATCCTGATCTTATTCACTTAGTAATCACATTATTCTCATTCTCAGAATAATGTTACACACCAACTCCCAAATTATGATCCACGATCTTTCCTTGTTTTCTTGATCATAACTCCACTATCAATACTGTTATCTTCAACACTTTGGGTTGTGATTCATCACTTAAAAATTTGAAAACTTTGTAGTGCAATGACTTGCCATTCCTTTGTATGGATTTTTACACAGATTTTTTTCTCTTTTTGGGACATCTATTTCTCTTTGTCAGATTTAATCTGAAATTCAGTTCCAGTATATTTTCTGATCTGGTTATCCTCATATTGTTACAAGTTATGCCTTTCTTGAGAGTGTGAATGGCAAATTATTAGAATGCTTACTTAGTGGAATTGAAACTGTCACATAGGCTCTTCTTATATACATCATTATTACTTTTCCTTGCATTCCTCAATAAAGATAATCTCAATAGATTTATATAAAATTTAGGTACAATCAAAATGCTATAAAATGTTTGTTTGACATTAGTTTTCATGGACACGAGATTTGTGTTGAATTTATCAAGAATTGAAATAAGTCTTTTTTTGAAGCTGCAGACATCATCTCACCTTTTTTAGTGCCATTTGCTGGTGCTGTCTGAAGATGGATCTCTAATCCCAAGGCTACAGGTAGTTTTGTTTGCTTAAGAAAAGAATTGTGTGCATTGGTATATGTACATACATATGTATGTGTGTGTGATCTCAGACCAATGCCATGAAATGATTAGCTATAGTTTCCATGGACGAAGACCATTTATCAAGAATTTAAGGAAGCTTTTTGCTTTTAGTTGCTTGTTGATGTAACAATAAACTTTTAAACTCTTGGATTCATACTAGGGGATTCAAAAAGTGATTCAAGGAGTGTGACCTCATTTTCAAGTTATTTCCATCATAGTTTTTGGTAATTTTTCTTATGTTTGTTTAATTCAATTCACAAGAGTTCCATTTTTTTGAAATCCTATTCTTTGAATAGTTCCTCAGTGGTTTCAAGCGGTCTATGAATCTAAGAGTTAAATACAATAGCTTGTTCCAAGAATTATTTTTATAGTTTTTTCATGACCCCCTGCCAGCCATACAGCAAATGAGGGACTGGTCACTGGTAGATCCTACCCAAGAAGGATTGCTTTGTGATTACTTTATTTACTAATGAGAGAAAATGTGTTTGTCTTTAGCTGAGCTAAGGGTCCTTATTCATAGAGGCATAAACTCTTAAGCGGAGGCATGAACATGCAAAGCCTTAGCTGAAGGAGAGGTGGAATGGTGGATCATATCTTGAGTGATAAGGGTGCACATTACCTCCCCCTGGATGAGGTTCAGTTAATTGATAGGAAGCATCGTTGGAGAGTGTGGAAATTTGAGGAGGCCAGCATGGATTTCAACATCATGTGGTTTTCTTTGCTCAGTGAAGATGATGTTGGGGAAATCCCTTGTGTGTAGTTAAGAATTGCGTGGATACTTGGTTTGGGGTATAGTTATATCTGTGTATCTAGGTTGGTGTCTTAATGACCACCTTTTTCTGTCTCTATGTTCTGTTGATTTCCTGGAAAAAGAAAGATTTGCTTCGTTTCTTGTATCATTCACTTGATGATGTCTGAAGAATGGATCAAACAAAACATTGTGGTGACAACATCAAACAAGAAAGCTATTCAATTGACTGAACAAGATTTGGAATATTTCTGATATCTATTCTGGTAAATACATCAGAAAAATGTGGCACAAGGCCATGGTAGAGTGACTGTCATCATTTATCCTGTCTTTTACTTATCTAGTCACATTTACTAACCCAATCTTACTTCATTGTTTTTTTGGCATAACATAGCATTTATTCGGAAAGCTTTCATGCCACAATCACCATAGCACCACAATTCCTCGATGGACTTAATTAATACCATTTATATGATTTGGGGAAGGGGGTAAAAAAGATGGGTTTGTATATTCAGTCTATAAATTCCCTCCGATGTTTTTTAATGAAATATTTGGAATATTTCAACTAAATTAGGTTTGTTTCATGTTAGACTCAATAATCTTTGTTATTGAATAAGCATTTCTTCTGAATAAAAGCTAATGACATAAGCCACACTCAACAACAAAGAGCTAACCAGAAGTGGCATGTTTATAAGAGTAATATGGTATTAACTTATATAAGAAAGAAAAAAATGAAATAGTGATATGCAAAATGCGTTTTCTTCAAGACTGCACCATTTGGGAGAAGTGTGGAGCATGGAAAAGTTACAAGAATGGGATCAGGTATGTTTTGATGTAGTCATTTGGGTGCCAAACCCATTCTGGCGCTAACCCATTTGGCAACAGACATTTTGGCGCGCTAAGAAATTTTTTTTTTATCATTGGTTTTCTACCTTTTGTAGTAATTCTACCGCAAATAAAATGCATGCAAGAAACCAAGTTTTTTTGTCGGATTAACTTCTCTTCCGCATTATTTATAGTAAGCTACAAGAACCTGTTGGTAGGTAGCAACAGTCAACTACAAATAAAGGCAAATAAAATGAATCGCTCTGAATTTTATCAAACTAATAAAAGAAATACTACAGCTCTGCCTAATCATTTAAGCACCCAGAAGTCCAGATTTTCCCATTCTGACAAGAATGGAAGTTCTGATTACACAGGTCAATGAAATTGAATTTTTTTTTTTTTTTTTTTTTTTCTCCAATTTTTCCGGACAGATTTCCGATGAGGATTACAAATCTTAAGCCCGTTTCACTCTAGCATGTCTCATTTTTTGCTACAGACACGTTCTGTTTTGAGTTCTATCATATATGAAGCAATATAGGCAATCGTTGAATAAAAGCAAGATTTGAATCAGTCAGAACTTTTCAGTGCAGAAAATCAAAGATACTCAGTATAGGATATACAAAGAAGATACTATACAGAAGGATAAACTAAAAACATTTGGCTTTGGACCCCTTACAGTGCTCTCTAGAGGTTATATGCTAAAATACAGTACATAATTTGTTGCTGAGGTTGACTTGTAGGAGTCAAAGAGTAATATAAACTTGATTTTGGTTAGTTTAGTCAAGTGCGAATTATGCAGATACTGTGAACATTTATTTATAATTTTCTGTTTGCGTTCATTATCATGAATTTTTATGTAAGATTCCCCACCTCGTCAACTCCATATTTGAAACCTGTGGCACGAGGGGGTGGGAAGGTGACGATCATCAAGAAAGAATAACAAAAATAAGTGACCTCTGAGGTTGTGCACAGTTGAGCGTATTTCATTTTGACAATTTTTTTTTTTTTCTTTTTCTTTTTTTTATGTTGCTTTTTAAAATTCATTTCGCTTCCTTCTTGGATGGATCCACCATTTCCTTCTCACTTCCGTATCAAAGCCGTGCCGTGTGTTTCTCTTTACCGCTTTTCAATGAGTTGTTCGTTACGTGAGGTCTGAGGTTCCTCCTGATATGTGCCCCTCATCTTTTTCAGCGTGGGTGTCGCCATATCTCCCTCTATTGGCATACAAGAAAGAACAGTATCCACCGTCTCCTAGAAGTAAGTCGTAAATCTCTCTCCTCTTTTAGTTACTGCTTGATGACATAAATATCTATCGTAGTGGTTTATTTGGTGTCAGGATGATTGCTTCCTGGACAGCTGTGTCTTGGTCATTGACGTCCCTGGACATTTATATCCTGCTTTTTTTTTTGTCTTAGATATTTGAGTCCCAATTTATGTATATTTCATATTGGAATTGATTTTTTTACTTTTGTCTTTCTTGGTGTCTTGAATGTTTCCACTCTAATATTAGTAAATCTCATATTAAATATGATTTTACATATGGATATAATCCTTTGACAAGAAGATTTATATCACTATATATTTTGGTGGTTAAGATGACTTGCGGAGTATCCAAAAAACACACCCCAACACAGGGTCATCCTATAGGCAAGATGCAAAAACAGTGACTAAAGAGTGAGCTTAAACCTTGAAAGTCAGACTGAAATTGGGGTCTCGTCTTATCTGCCAAATGATATGGTAATTAAAAAGGGACTATAGCATACATTTTATTTATTTGAAAATTTGATCTAGAATGAAATATACATATAATGGGACACAAATGTTCTGGTGACCAAAAAAAGAAATAACACCAATAACCATGATGCATTTGATCAGGACACAGTTGTCCAAGACACAAATGCCTTCGTACCATTTATTTATGTCTCTACTTACATACTTACTATAGCTCCTCCTGGGGCACTTGTGATAACTATTATTATTACTACTACTACTACTACTACTACTGCTACTACTTCCGCTAATACTACTATTACTTCTACTCTCATGATGATGATGATGATAATGATGATGGTGATATTCTTGTCTGCCTATTTCTCCAGCTGCTGCTGTTGCTGTGTCTTAACCACAGCTGCATGCTTTTTTGTCTTTTGTAATCTTCTCTTCTCAGTTGCGGATGTTGTGGTGTGCGATTGTCCCATGTGCATGCAAGAAATACATGCCCATATCTGTGAGCACACACTTTTACATATACATACATAGACTTAATCCCAAGTGTAAAAGATTATGTTTGTATGCATAATTTTGCTTGTACATATACACACACACACACACATATCTCAAAGACACAATCCTTTTTCTATCTCTTTCTTGCACATACACATACTCAACTGAAAGATATGCTATATATATATATATATATATCTTTCATACAGTCCCGTTGGAAGTTGATATGAACACCTCCACTAAAAACCTGCTCACACAAACACACATATATATATATATATACATATATATATATATACACTAATGGATACTAACAACAAATTTGTTTTCCACTTATGTGAGACTCTCTCGATAATCACATAAATGTGAAACAAATTTGTTGTGAGTATCCATCAGTATATCACACTAGCTCTGTTTTGATGATATTGAGCACTTTTTCAAAAATACAACTCATTATTAAAGTATATATATATATATATATATATATATATATATATATTTACATACACACACACATGTGAAGGTGGGTCAATAAGTTCGTAGCCTGACACTGTTACTAGCTGAATTTTGATCTGAAAATTTCACTGTATAATATTTAATTTATCTTATTGATAGAGAAGCATTGGATTAAGTGCATTGACATGGAAGGAGGTTAAATTAGGAAATGAATATTCATTGTGTAAAATGAATGATCTTTTCATCATAAGCTACAGACTTATTGATTTACCCATGTACACACACGCACACACTTGACAAAGATACTTGTGCACATCTTCAAACGTATGTTCTTTCACATACACACACACACACACATCTTGAAGTTAGTGCTCACCCTCTCTCTTATAGATACAAAAATATTTCCATAAGACAAGCACAGTCTCTCTCTCTCTCCTTCTCGCCCCCTCTCTTCCCCCTCTCTCCTCTTCTCTCCCTCATCCACATCTTTTTGATTTAGATAACATTTCTCTCTTTTTTTTTTTCTTCTCTGAAATCTACAAAAAACATACATGTAAAGTTTATTTTTATACCAAGCTTAGGAACAGCCATTGTTCTGAGCCAATGGTTCTCAAAACTTTTCTTTCCGCACCAACCTGTTAATAATTGCCAAAAGTATGTGCTGGTTCCGAGAGAGTTTTTTTGTCGATTAGTTGTTTATAGTAAAAATAAGCCATCACAAGTTTTCCGAAGCTACATTTATTTCAGAAAATTCATAAAGTGAAGGGGAATGGAAGAGAAGGTAATGTGATGAATCACATTGTTTCATTATTGTAACAAATCTCTTTTAAGTCTGGTTTAATGGTAGAGAGTTTGATTCTCATAACTGTCCCAGCCTTCAGTCTATTATGATGGTTAGTTTTTATTGTTGTGTATGCAGAAAATCCTGCCTCACAAATTTTTAAAATTATTTTGAACCTAGCTCATGGAACCCCGTGGCATATGTGTATGGGAACTTTTACTATAAGGGGGCCCCTGCTTGTATGCCTATGTCCCAGAGGTTCTTGGACCATGGTTTGGAAAATCTTCTGACTAGTTTGAATAACTACAGATTTTTTTCATTGATCTCTTATTACTTCATTCAGGCAGGGGTTGTTAAAGTTTGAAAAGCCAAGGCAACAAGAACATAATGGATGGATTTAAGTTATCTCACGTAGGGAAGTCATATGTCATTTGGAAGGTTATAAGATTTGGATTTCATTTATGGCAGAATTATACCAGATATAATGATAAAGTCAACTTGTTATGTATTCAAAATGGATGCCATATTAAAAATTGCTGCAAAATTTAAAGCATACTTTTGTGCGTTCCTGGCTTGAATGAGTTAATTCAATGGGAAAGATTGAGCAGCAATGAGTAAAATATGGGTGTAATTTAGGAAGTAATCATGAGTTGGTATGTTTTGTATTCATTTTTAATAGAACATTCTCACTTTTTTCTCAATGTTTCTTTGCTAATAACAGACATCAGGACTTTTTATTTTGTTAGTCTTCACCAAAAGCCAACATCCATAATTTAAAAGTACAGAAACCTAAAAGGGGGAAAAGCATGGTTGCATTTTCTTTTTCTAGCCAAAACCCTCCAAAATGCTTGGTCTTTCTTGTTAGTCCCCAAAGCAAAAAGTCTAACCCTAAAAGGGACTAACGGAATCAAATTAACATTTCAATCCCCACAGGTGATGGAAATTTTGATCTGATTGAGACTAGAAAGGAAAATACTCTGAAACGCAATTTCCTATGTTGTTGATTTTTTCCTCATTTCAATCTTTTGATAGCACTAGCCCCTTTGGGCAAAGCTGCAAATTTGTTGATTTGACTGATCTGGAACCTAAAAAAGATATACAAGACAAGAAAGGTTGAAATGTTTTGATTCTCCAAGATCAAATCACTGTTAAAATTTGGATCCAAACCAACACCAGGAAATCGAGTTTGTAGTTTGTGAGAAAAAGAAAATGCAACGTTTTTTGTTTTTTTCCATACTTCCTGTTTGTTTTCAGTGCCGGGAGTATAGAAGCCTAAAAAGAAAAAGGAGAAATAAAGTAAAGAATCTCTCTAGGATGGCAAGTCTTCGGTTGAGCTAGCTCAATCTTCAAGAACAAGAAAATCCAATTAGTCCAAAAAAGGATATACAACCAATGTATCCTCCCAATAGTCACCTATAGAGCTGAAACATGGAACAGAACCAAAAGACTGATCTCAAACTGAGAACCATGCAACATGCACATGAGAGAATCATGCTCAATATCACATGGAGAGACCACAAGACAGCACAGAATATTGGGAAAAACAGGAGTCCAAGATATCTTGAAATCCATTAGGAAATTCAAATGGCAATGGGCTGCTCTTGTTGCAAGAATGGTGGACAACTGATGGACGTCACAACTCACAACATGGATCCCCAGAGATCAAATGCAGAACCTTGGCTGGCAGAAATGATGAGATGAACTAGACAGTTTCAGAAAGTATCGAATCTACAATGTCCATAACTGAGAACTGGCAAATCCTGGGGAAGGTCTATATTCAATGACAGATGATAAAAGACTGATAATGGTGACTTCCTGTATATTTAAATTCAAGTTTCTCTTATTAAAAGATAATTGTGGGTTTCTTGTAATCTTTTCCCCAACATCTGACAACTTGTATGGCCATTACAGTATGCTTCTTGCCATTTTGAAAATCATATTCATAAGAGCCGTGTCTGTCATACTTATAGTATTATTAGCAGCCATCTGACCTCTACCTTACTACCCTCTTATGTAACCTTTTTTTCTCTCCTCTCCCTCTCTTCCTTTTTATTACTACTTGATTTTATTTTCTCCCCTCTCGCTTGCCACTGCATTGGTCACACATAGCATAAGAAACAGTCACCAGCCAAGCCTGTTATTATACACTTTTGATAACTGTCAGTGCTGTGACGATTCATGGATTAGTATTCTTATTGCTGTTAAATGTGTAAAATAAGCCCTATTAGCAGTATAAGGTACAACAATATACTGGTTATTTTCTAATTTTCATGCTTCTTTGGTAACTCTGTTCTTTACTTCTGAATCCTATTGTCACTAAAATCTGTTTCTACTACTGTTAATGCTGGACTATAAGACAAGCTGTTTACAAGATGTTTTAGTAGACTACCACTTTTCATCTAAGCCTTACAATGGTCTATATGGAGTTTTTTGGTAGAGGACCCTCTAGTCATTATACTAGAGCATTAGACGCATTGTAATATTTACATAGTTTTTTTATTTTTTCATTTTTTTTATTTTATAGATGTGTCCACTCATCTCAATTAGACGCTTTTCAGTTGGTCCTGAGAATGTGACATTATTAAAAGAACATCTGTTCTGATCAAAAGATGATGTATCAAGCTAACTTTATGGCTAAAAATATTGTATATACTCATTTAAAATCCACTTATAAATAACCATGCTGTAAAACTCCAGAACAAATTATTGATAAAAATTGTACACTTGCTTTAATTTAAAATTACTAATTGTTTTTTAATAACCAGATTTTCAGATAAACCATTCTAATTTTCCTCTTCCTCCTGCTGCTACTACTACTACTACTATAACTAGTAATGCTTCTATTTCTTTTATAATCCTTTCAAAATTGGAAATCATAGATGTGGACATAAGGATGGTGGACGTATCATTGAACCTATGGTTATCGTTAAATTAAATTTGTGTTTAATTTACTGACATATAAGGTAATTATTTACCAAGATTTTGTCCCATTGTCTGAGTCCCTGATATGATGCTTGTGCTTACTAAATCATTTGATTGGATGTGTTTCTGACATCGATTGTTGAAAAAATCAGAGAGAGAAATCCTTTGGAAAGGATATTGTTCATTTCTTTCAATCTTTTTTTTTTCTTTTTTGTTTTTACAACCTGATAGATATTCTAATACATCTCTGTATGAGACTTCTTAGAGTCTGACTCAGAAAGGTAAAAACCTTGATATGTGTACTAAGCCTATACTGTACCATAAACATGAGGTTATATGTAAAATTCTTTTCTCATGGAATTCAGTGTACTTTGTGTAGAGCATGACTTTTTGATGATATGTGATTCTCTATTTGAAATAAGATTATCTTTTGAATAATCCAATAGTTAGTGAGTTGTATTAATCAAGCCCTTGGGCATTAAATGCTTGTCACACTTCATGAGCATTAGGGCAATCATTGAGGAGAGAAGATTTGCCAAATCCAGAATTACAATCTAGGGCTGAAGTGAATATATCTTATGTAAAAGCTCATGTCACATTTTTTTGTTTGTTAGTTTGTTTGGTTGTTGGTTGGTGTCTGTCATGCTAGAGCAAACAGAAAGAGAGAAGGAGGTAAAGTGAAGCTTGTCTCTGTGTTTGCGTGTGCCTCTGCTCCCTGCTACTGTGTCTGTGTGTTTGCTCCTAAATCACTGTTATTACTATTGCTGCTTATGTCTTAGTAGTAGGACAGAAAACAATTCCATGCATCTCTTTTTTTTCTTAAATAAAACTGATGTCTTTGTCATATTAAAAAGAACTCTTTTTTTCTGACGCCTTATTGTTTTAAAACTATTAAAAAATAGAAATTCTGTAGAAATATACATAATTAATGGAAAAATAAATTAAATTTAATTTTTTGACTACATTTATACTAAAATATATATTTTTTATAATTCATCTAGATGTAAATAATTCCCCCATTTTTGATGGGTACTATACTAGTAGTGAAATATCTAAGAAAATCTGCCACCTTTACTTCTTTAGTAATCAACTCTTGATTACTTACAAGAATCTTTTGAAACTCGTGGAGTACATATCTTGATGGAAATGTGTTTTCTTGGATCTCTTAAGTATTTCACTAAGAATTGTTGAGATTACTTTGAGGAACAGGGGGGGGGGGAATTTTGTCGAGACATTTGGACTATGGAAGGAAGGGTAGGAAAGGGTGACAGGGACAATGGGACATTAAAGTAATGGCTGACTATTGTTGGTGCTTGAAACATGACTTGCCTGGTGTAAACATGAACTGAAAACTGAAAGTCATTGAATAGACCTTTTCTGCCACACTAATATACATTTATGCTGAGTAATGTTTTTTTCTTTCTTATGAAAGATTCTACTCAACCTTAAAACTTCTATAGTTTCATCATTTCTTTACACTTCAAAAACTGAGAATTCAAACCATAGAACCAGATTTTACTAAAATAGGCACTGGGTAAAAAAAATGGACCTGATTGTACAAATGCTGTTACTATTTAATTCAGCCAAAATATATATATTGAGTAGAAATCCTTCTGACAACAGAATTTTCAAATTTTCAAACCCAGGCCAGTATAATCAATTATTGACAACATAAGAACTTGTTATAATATTTTTTGATGGATAAGGCATTCTATGGCTTTAAATTCAATTCTTAGTGGGATTTGTCGATCGAATAAGGTTATTTTAAAGGCAGTTTCCTTTGCCTCAAATGGATGGCTTTATATAAACTTTGTTGTATCTACTTGTTATCTGGAGTACACAGTACATATGGTAAGAAAATAATGTGATTTAAAAATATCTCTTGATTAGAAACTGTCAACCAAAGCTGTCAAAATAAGTTTCTTCAAGTTAAATGTTGGTCTGGTTATCCCGTGTAGAGTCCGCACCAATGGAGCTAGAGGACTGAAATTTTCAACTTTTACTTTGGATCTTTTTTTTTTTTTGTTATTGTTTTTTAAATCTCCTCCATAAATAGTTTTTTGTTTGTGTGTTGGGGTTCAATTTGCAATGTAAGTTCATCACCTCGTTTGTGTCCTCTTGTTTTATGAAAATTCAGATTTTTTTGGTGATTACTGCCCAATAAAATGTGAGTGAAGTAGCTTATTCATTGACCCCAACATTTGCCCAGTTTCTTTTTTTTTTGATTGATCACCTCCAACACAGCATGCTGCCAAAAAGACATTGATTACCCCCAACACTGCATACTGCTAAAAGACATTGCTTCCCTCAACATGGCATGCTGCCAAAAGACATTGCTTACCCCCGACGCGACGTGCTGCCAAAAGACATTGATTACCCACAGTGTGTCATGCTGCCAAAAGACATTGCTTACCCCCAACGTGACGTGCTGCCAAAAGACATTGATATCCCCAATGTGGCATGCTGTCCAAAGACATTGATTACCCCCAACACTGCATGTTGCCAAGTGATGTTGATCATGTGACGGTTTCTATTGAGTGACTAATGAGACTTGATTAATTACTAATTAAGTGGTACTTTTTATCCAATATTCATTATTTCCTTGTTAGGATATATAATAAATTGATGAAATAAATAATATTTACGACTAATGGCAATGAACTTGAAGGCTTGCCTATTATAACAATTCATTCTGTTGCAGGAAAGGTTTCTGAAAATTACATCCTAAACAGAAATGACTTTAACCATGATTTGCCGTTAGTGGGACACAATGAAAGGAGCTTAATGACTGAAATTAATTCTATTTTTCTCATTCAAACTGTCAAACTCTTTTCATTAACACAGATGATATCTTTCTATTTGTTCTTTAAACTGGTGGCCTTATGGTTAATAGTATGAGGGGCCAGACTAGCGTGGACAGTTGGCGTTCATTTTGCACTAATGCTCTTGGGAAAGGAGTGAATCCATCTCCCACCCCAACAGCTATAGGTAAATAGGTCAGTTCGAGCCCTTTGGCTCTGTGAGAAACAATGATTTGGTCCCAGTGGATCCTTAGAGAAATGGAGATGAAAATTATTGCATCGTGTTGTGCAAATGAATAAGCAACTTTGCTTTTCAAACTTTTTACCTCTCTCTCTCCTTTTTTCTTTTGACTTTTAAAAACAATTTTTTATTGATACCTACTGAGATTTCAGTCCCTCTTACCTGAAATCAGGAATAACCCCTCCCAGCCTCCCTTCGGTTAATCAGGATCCTACCAAATCTTGAATATGTAATCAAAATGTACAAAGAATTATTAGCTGACACTTTTGATAGTTATAGGCTTGCTATTGGTAATCGTTGTTAATTGTAAGAATAATCAAGAAGTTTTCTTTCATCTTCAAAGAGTAAAAAGAGAAAATTTTGCTCGATGACCACTGTATAGTAAATGATATGCCTTATTGATTCAATCTTTTTCTCTCTTGTAAATCTTGTAATAAATGAAAATCGTTTCTTCTTTGCACCTAGGTTTTGTTCCGGTTGAATTGCTTTGTCTTCACTTTGTGTTTTGTGATGGACAGGCCTTACCAATTTTACTACTTTGTACCATTAGTTTCTTTCTGGTACATCATTGTCTACATCACAATGGCTGCCTGGCCACAAGTGACGAAATCTACAGCTGAAAGTAAGTACTAGTACACCTGCCTTTTACCTTTTTGAAAATATTTGAAATTAATAATGGTTGGATGTGTATAAAGTCTAAAAAGCTTTACAGTTTCAAACATTATCTGCCAGTGCAATGTATATAATTTTCTTTGGTGTTTTTTTTTTTTTCTTTTTTACATATATGTTGTTATTATTGTATCAAGTGTAAATTTTCTCTTGTTGGAATCCTCAGTGGTTTACCATCTAACTGTTTTGGGGATTTTAAAAACAAAAAAAGTCATATTAATGTGGCACCCCAGCAGTGTTGATCAAGCACCACCTCCCTTTCAGCGATGATTTTGATGTATAGCTTATGTCATAAATATAGTTTGTTATTTTATTTAGGGTATTATAATAATGTATAGCGTATTTATACTACATTTAATTTTTTCAAACAGGTTTCACTTACATATATATATATATATTGATATGCTTGATAAGAAAACTGCATTATCACTTACTCAAGAACAAAATAAAAGATAATATCCCTTGTGTAAAGTTTTCCACCTCTTCTGCTTTTGTTGTTCTTCTTTGCTTGACTTTTTTTTTCCTTTACTTCTTGCATTTTGCAATGCATTGGCTAAGAAAAAGTAGCACAAAGTTGCCTATGGCTAAATACTGGCTGTGTCAAGTATGTTCTAGCCTTGTCAAAAGGTTCACCTTGCACTTTATTGCTATTGAATGGCACAGATTTTTTTCCATCCAAATATAATCAATTATGAATCTGTGGGTAGTAAGGTAGCTTTCAACAATGTCAGTGTGTTTGGGGGAAGTGTAAAGAAATGTTATAACATAAGTGTTCATAGATTAATGACTAAAAAGAATATAGATGTTATAAGTTTGATATCATAGCCATTGCTTGTATTGAGAAATCACCTACCAAAATTGTCAACATAGGTTTCTTCAGTTTTCAAGTTGGTTTAGCTGGCTATGTATGTATCGCACATACAGTCCATGCCAATGGAGCCAAAGGGCTGCAAATTTGAACATCTTCTCCTTATTATGTCTAGAAAAATATTTCTTCTTTTTCAAATTCCTTCCCTCATTAGGGTTCAATTTGCAAAGTAAGTTTGTGCTAAATTGGTCTCTTAGTTTCTGTCTGGCACCATTCACACTTGTTTCCTGAAAATTCAGATTTTTTTATTGATCACTGCCCCTCAAAAAGTGAGATAAATAACTTATTCATTGATAACTTCTTTTTCTAATTTTTTTATTTGATCATCCCCAACATGGCATTCTGCCGAAAGATGTTGGTCATGTGATGGTTTCTATGGAGTGACTAACCAGATCTATTATTGTGATTAGTTAATTAATAAAAAAAATTACTCTTCTACATTTCAGCCAATCTGCTGCATTATCTTTATATGATTTCAAAGTTTGTGGTGCTTGCCGTTGTCATCACATTATTTTATCTTTCTGAGGTAAGTTGTTTTTTTATTTTTAAGTTGTGGGGATGATATAAGCCCGTTGACCCCAACCTATTTTACACTATGTACCATTTCAATATTGACAATATTCTCGCAGACTGGCAGCAAGGATGTTATTCACAACCAGAATATAGATGATAAGTCAACTATAAATCACTTATAAATGGCTTATACACTCAATTTCTTTTTTCTAAAAGGGTTTATCTAATGAATTTAAGATTGAGATTCAAAGAAATGCCTTTGTTTTTATTTTACAAAGAAGTTGTGCCAAATCATATTGTTTCCCTGTAGCCCGGTAGCACATTGCTTTGCAACTGTGTCTGTACCCTGGGGGCTGGGGGATCACTGTTATAAGTAATTGTGATTAGTTTCAACTTGAGACTTCCTGTAGTGGTGTCAACTAATGAAAAAAAAAGAAAGGATGAGTTTATTATAACATCAGAAAAATAAAAGAACCTTTGTGTAAGAATTTTTCCACAATTCTATTGAGTCAAAATACTCCTAAACAACAATGCTTATGCCTTATTTTTCAAATGTACACTGTTAAATGATGACCTATAATTGATTTTATAAATAAGGACTTGTCATTTATTTTCTTTCTTTCAGGTCTTTTTTGAGAAAGTGTTTCTTTCTCGTCCTTTCAAAGCATTATTTGTTACCTCTGATGATTCTATACGAGAATGGAGGTTCCGTTGGCAATTAGATAGATATGTAAGTACATGTTTCACTCTTTTTATGAAAAAAAAAAAGTTTTTTCAACTTTCATTTAGTTTTTCAACATAGGCTGTAATCTATCTTGCTCACCACTTAATTTGTATTAGATTACAGAAAGATTATCTAGTTTGCAATAGAAACATTCTCTGTCAATATATCTGACATTACAAAAACACAATTCCAAATATAAAACTCTTTCATATTGACTAAAGCATTCTGTATAAATACTTCCTTTTTAACCCTTCAAAGCTGAATTTTTAAGAAGGTATAAAAAAAGGCTGAAAATGTGGTAATTTTTAATTAATGGTTCAAGAGAATTATTCTTTTATTAAATCAAAGATTTTCCATGTTTTGAAGAACCAAAATCATTATGGGATACATTCATCTGGGAACAGATGTAAAGTATAGATATTAGCAGATTCTTCACATATATGTCTTTCCTGTTCAGTAATGTAATGCAAATTATTTTCTCTGTGGGTTTCATAATCTGTTGGCATCATTGTCTGCAATTGTAAAAGCCAGGAAAATCTTATTTACTTTATTTTTCATGACACATACGTCCCAGTAGATTTCTAAAAGAGATCTATGGAACATATATATCCAAGCAGTCATAGAAAATCTGGGATATATATGTCCCAGGAGTCTTGAAATGGTTTAAGTATGGCACAGAACTATGCACTCATGTTACACCATTCTTCTGAGATCTGTTGGGTTGAACACCCTGCCGTGAAAAACAGAATTTTAAATCCTGGATTTTTACCTGGCACAACTACTTCAACCACTGAGTAGGCCTCTGTCATGGTAAAAGTTATCCTGCTTCTTAATTTGCAAAAAGGAAGTTAATCTATTGGATGATGAGGTACCAATGAACCATAAGAAAGGTAATCTATTGGATGAGGTACCAATGAACCATAAGAAAGGTAATCTATTGGATGAGGTACCAATGAACCGTAAGAAAGGTAATCTATTGAAAGAGGTACCAGTGAACTAACCACTAGAAAAGTAATTTGTGGAAAGAGGTACCAATGAACCATAAGAAAGGTAATCTATAGGAAGAGGTACCAGTGAACCCCATGAAATGTAATCCATGGGAGACTCCCTTTTTAAACAATTATTCTTATATTAATATCTCTTTCTCTTTCAGAGCACGTTGTATGGCATGTTGTTTGCCTTTGGGTATCAGTTGCTGATTAAATACCGTATAATAGATGACAGTAATAGAGAGACACTTTTCTCAAAAGGAATTTCTTGGTGTCTCTGCATTTTTTCTATTTTGGGCATTGCAGTAAGTATTTCTTTTGTTTTTTAATTTTTTGTTCTGTTATTCATCATTTTTAAGAAATACTTTCGACTCTACAGAATGATGCAACCCCCCAAAAAACAAACTTTATTCTGTATATACCTTTGTAGCATTTGATTGTTTTTGAAAATATTTATAGATAAACAATCTTAGAAAGAGATATATTTTAAATCAAGTCTCTTTCCTGTCTGTCAAGGATTTGCAGGTCCAATCATTTTGATTTTTCTTTTGTAAATTGTGGTTGATTTGACAATCTTCAACTTATAAACACCAATGTCCGTTGCTTTGTAATACTAAAATGGTCACACTATATTTAGTTCATATTTTAGTGTGCAGTCTAACTACACTTTCCATATTTTGCACACTTAACCATGAAAAATGTTTTGATAAAAATATATAGAGAGGAAAAAAATTGCATACTTGATGCAGTTTTTTTCCCCTGTTCAAAAAATCTCTGTACATGTATTGAGGGATCAATAAAGTTGTGGGTTGGTTTTCTATTGTTATTAATTAATAAACTGAACCCTCCATAATTAAAACATCTTAATGTTAGATAGTGAACTGATTTCTATTGATATTTCATAACAAACTGACCTCCTAATGAATAGCAAGCTTTTATGTAACAGCTATATATGGATATCCAGGAAAGGCTAAACTTGATATTATCCAAGATGTATAAGTAATTTCCAGTATTGAAATAGTCATATGATGGGTAATATTCTAATAATATCATAAATATCTCTTTGCACATTTTGATCAACAGTAAAAGGACTAAAATACTGGAGTATAAGCATCCAAGAAAAGAGGCTTTTGGCCACTTTTCTTCTTTTTGAATTTCCTATCATCATTTATTGTTTTTTTTTTAGAATCCCAAAATGTTTCTTAGATTATTTTTTCAAAAACTTTCTTCCTTTCTAAATTTTTTTTTCTTCTTTTTTTTTAACATTTCATTTTTCTTTCAATGTTGTTTTTCTTCTATTCAGGGTTACACAGTGTTTGCATGTGTCTGCAGCAGCAAGCCCCAATGCAATGATGTTCACTCTTACTTAACATTTTTACCTGTAAGATTTTTACTCTTATTTTTTTATAAAAGCTTTCACAAAATATAGGGATACTTGTCTCAATTGTAAAGTTATACAAGCTAGCTCACTTGATGTTAAAAGTGCCGCATAAATAGGAACAATTTAACATTTTCATTCAAAGCAATAACAATACAATTTATGTATTCACTTCTACTTTTCTTTCATTAATTCTCTTATTTCTTTTTATTTGTGCACTGTTTACTAACATCAAATGAGCAAGGACGTGAAACTTTACAATATACAATGGGGACCACCTTCCCTACAGAGTGCCAAAGTCTCGTCTTGAAAAAATCAATTTCTTTTTTTGGTCCTTTTTCAATTTCAATTCAATTTTTATATTCAGACAGAGTTTATATCTTCTTTCAGCTGACCTGGGATTTTAAAGATAATGTATACAGTTGATCAGAATGCTACCAGACTTATTTGTTTGTTCCTGAAAACACAGATATAAGGAAACATTGATAATAATGAGTTCCGTAATGTCCTCAAAATTTACAAGAAAATATATTCAGGTCAACCAGTGTATTTCAGTTGATGTTGGACTTTTTAACTTTCTGATTGCTGGTTATGACGATGACCCTCATTCGGCCAGTCAATTGTTGTCTCTCCTGTCCATGTCCAAGATCCAGAGAAATCTTCTGGCGGAACCTATCTGAGAAACCATCTGAATGGGGTGTGCAGTCAAAAGAAAAAAATGTGTCAAAGGATGACAAATACCTGTTTTTAAGTGCATTTAAAAACAGGTATTTATTGTCAAAGGGCACACAAAAAATTGTTAACCCTTTCTATGGTTAATAGATATTGTAATTGGTTGGTCAGCTTTCCTGGGAACAGCTGTTGTGTGTGAGTATGGGTCAGATGCAACCGCAGCTGTGAGGGATCACAGAGTTGATGCTCTGAGGGAGCTGCAAACTCAAGCCTTCAGTCTTAGGGGTTTGGTCAGCAATTTTCTTCATCTCAGGGGTATGGTTTTTACTAAGTTGAGAATTTCGGCTTTGTGGTCTGATCATTCCTCACGGCTGGGGCATATGTCGATCAGTCTTGTAAAAGGTCTCGAGAGTAAGTCTCTCTTGTCTAAAAATATCGAGCTTATATTGGGGCATCCCGAGCTAGGGAAGGGGTGACTCATTGATGAGGTAATAATTCAATAACTTTACTGTTTCATTAAATTGGTGGAACCTACCCTGAAGTTACTTACTATTTCTGCTATTGTAAAGAAGGGGTTTCTCAATCCTCAAGTTTTAATGATTCAAGTGATTGTTTTTCAGTCTCTTATGAATATTATTTATGTTCCAAAATACATTTATCGAGAACCATTTTATCCCAACAAATTCTCTGTGCATTGATCTCTTAGGGGCTGTGTTGATACACAACTTCCTATATATCAACTTTGAGCAAATGGATTCATAGTTCATTTTTGCTAGTTGCTAGAAGCATGCAATCTCAGTTACAAGAATTGTTAGTTGTAATATTCTAAGCAATATGTCTGTGACCTCTGTCACCTGATATCATCATTTCCTTCGAACATATTAATATTTAGATTACTTTGTTAATTTTTTTCTCAACAACTTCCTTTTTGGTATTGTAGTCACGGCTGAGTATCTAGACCACTAATCAACTATCCATGCTGGGGACCCTTTGTTTATTACTCAACTTGTACATTGGTCCCGTCTAACCGAGATATTTCCCCATTCAATTAATTCAATAATTGAAATCTTTATCCATATCAACCAGGCACTCTTTACTACCTTGTAAAATCTCTTCTTCTCATTTTGTTTCTTAACAATTTTTCTTCCTTAGTTTACAATATTTTTTTCTTCATATAAATTTGCTTTAACAATTTAGAGAAGAAAAAAATTTAATTGCAGTAATTGGAAGTTCAATAGAAAATTAAACTAATTACTTTGAAAGAAAGTAAGCGTATTTGAAACCATAGTGAACCAAATTTCATGTCTGTACAATTTATAGTCAATGGAAAAATACTGTATATGTTAGACTATAAGACTAATAGTTTACATAAGTATTTAAAGGACTACTATTCACTTCATTTCATTGTAACCCCATAAATGTTCATATTGAGCTTCAGTAGACACTTCTGGGTCATTGGATGCATAACTATATTTGTGAAGTTTTTTTTCTTGAAAATTAAACATCCATCTTGTACACCAAGATATACAGTAAGCATTACAAAACTTTTATGAATTATTTGATGACTCAGTAAGATGAGTATCTTTGCCTTTGTTGTTTTGATGATTCTGTTTCAAATGAAACTGTGTTGTCAAATGATGACACTTCTTCATCCCTGAATTTCAAACTTTTATACATTTGATTACATCTTTCCTCATGAAGTTCTGATTTGTTATTTTTTCTTCCTTAGATTATTTCATATATCATATTGCGTAACGTCCCTGGCTGGCTGCGGACAAAATACAGCACATTTTTTGCTTGGTTTGGGAAAATATCTTTAGAGGTAAGTTTAGTTGCTCTTTGTAACACTGTTTTTTTTGTAGTTATTTCTCGGTCTAACCAAACTTTTATAAGCATGTAAATATTTCAGATGTGATGTTATCTAATACATTCGAAACTTTTCACAAAACTGAAAATATTCATTTTAGTTTTGAATCGACAATTTTTAACTTTTACTTAACGATAAAAGTAAAATCTAACTTCTTTTCGTAATTTGAATCATTCTTTTAATGCAATTAACATGTCGAAAAATTATCCTTTTCGCAAATTAAATCTATGTATAATGAATATGTGTGATTGTCTTGAATTAATTGAACTCCGAAAGGAATTAATCTCACTCTTAATTTTTGGTTAATCTTTTCTAATTGTCATTAGACGTGTTAAATGATATTCAGAATTGATCAGAATGTTTTTTTTTTGTTTTTTTTCTCTAGTTATTCATTGCCCAGTACCACATTTGGCTGGCCTCTGATACCCACGGCATCCTCGTGCTGGTTCCTGGCTACCCCGTACTGAATGTGGTGATCACTTCCTATATCCTAGTGTGCATCTGCCATGAGATCCACTGTATTACAACGGGACTGGTGAAGTTCGCTGTCCCTAGTGATTGGAAGCTGCTCCTACGTAACCTTGTCCTATTTTTTAGCATTTTGCTCCCCGTCTGCATTAGTCAGGGAGCCCTGGTCTTGTGAGGAGACGAAGGCAGCGAGAAGAGCATGTCTGTGATGATGTTTGTAGTAACAAATGCAAAGAAAGAAGAAAAAACTCTACAAAGACATAAGGCGTGTGTGGGGGGGGTAGAGGAGCGAGAAACAGAGGGGATGTATTTAGGAAGTGGATGAGGGAGGGGGATTGAAGAGGAGGTGACCAGGGAGAAATTGCGCTGGCATAAGGCAGTTCACATGGTCAGGGGCTCATGAATGATGCTTGTAGATTGCTAGATGTATGTGTGTGTGTTTTTGAAAGAATGAAAATCTTTTTTTTTAAAAAATCCTTTATTATGACAGGCGGAGGGAGAACCCACTCTATTATGTGCAGCATAGATAAAAACAAATGTCAGAACCTTAAGGGTCTGTTATAGTCCGCTATTCTTGTTTCTGGGTTGATGTTGGTCCCAGTGTTGCTAACTCAAAAAATATTTTGTGCTAGTTTGACTGCCAAAAAGCACTAAAAGGTGCTAAATTTGAAGAAAAAAAATTGGCAAAAAACACCCGAAGTTACCCAAACACACTAAGAATATGCTAGATGGTCAAAAACAACCCCAAGAATGGCCAAAATGTTTAAGCATACCCGTGCTAATTATTAAAAAGAAGTTCACTGACTTTAGCGTGAAAAGCGCTAAATTGTCAATTCTGGTTGGTCTTCTGGGGGCCTCTCATACTGGATCAGGACCAAAAACAAATTTATCCTTTCACCAGTTATATCACAAGAATTTTCTGTTCTGTCTGTAGTTTTGAGAAGGGTCATTAACATTCAAAGGGTTTTTCAGGTGATTGAATTCCTTATTTGTGTCGTTAACACAACATTTTGGCCGGTCCATTTGGATAGTGCACCTAAAGAAGGCTGTAGAATGGATTAGCCAAAACATCATGTAAACAACGCAAACAACAAGGAGTACAAAATCGTCTGAAAAAATTTTGAACACATGAGAACTTGATATAGAATTTTGATTTATACCTCAGAATCTGTATTAGTCATGAAATTTGAAGAATTTAAGTCCATTTTGCAATATGTTAGCATAGTTCTTGTCAAAAATGATTGGATTATTATCAGTACCACTACCTAGGATCAGAGTATAGTATCTGAGTGCTCATTGAAAAGTCTTACACACACAAAAATATATATGTATATGGATACGCATTGTGTTTAATCATGCATTATATCATGTATGTTTGCTGTGTATTTATAGCGCATCATATATTGTGTGTATGTGTGAGTGTATATGTCTATATAATGCATTAAATTATAGATGTGTATCTCGTATATATATATATATATATATAGAGAGAGAGAGAGAGACCAATATATTGAATGTATACTTAATATCTGATATTATTGAGTATGAAACAATTGAAGATCTTTTACGTTGTATCTTTGCTTATATAGTATTAGATCATTCTCAATATTTCAATGTAACATTTTACATGCAAATTGATCTTTACTTTAAATAAGTGGATTTAGATCTATTGTACAGGAAATACTGAATGCTGTACATCAGAAAATAAGAATCATTTGGACTTAAATGAAATAGAAGATTCACTTCGTCCCATAATGCGTTGAGGAAAGAGGCTTTACTCTTCATGTATGGAAAGTCTTCAACTGGATACCATAGTTGGCATCCTTTATATTGTTTGCTGTGCAAATATCAAAAGGAACATTTAGAAATTTATTCTGTATATACAAGCACACCTCATAACAATCATATTAACACAATATCTAATAATAAATCTTAGACATTTGCAATTGTGTAATGAACATCATAATTCTTTTTTAAATCATCTAAGTTGGTTGATGGCTTTAAATATTCCAGTAATCTATTCTATGGTCCCACCACTCTATTGCTAAAGAAATGATATCTGATATTTTGTCTAGTTCTATTTACTTCTACCATACATATGTGTTCTCTCACTCTTGTATTCGCCTCTTGTAAATTATACATCAGGGTCTATTAATTCTGAACCATGCATATAAAAAAGATTTCATATAGAATTATGTTCTTTTTATTTAGTAAGCAAATGTAATTATATTCTAAACAAAGAAAAATTCCAGTCTGAATTTCTGAGATGAGAAATCATCTCTAAACATTAATTAATTCAAATTGTTTTCCTCATCTTGATTGTTTTTATATTCACAATATTTCAGCTGCTATACTCTCCGGTCTGGTTCAGTTCCCAGTATGAGCAAAAAGTGGAAAACTCTTCATAAGACAATTTTCCCTGTGCACTCAGCAGCTAATTGAGTACACACTAAGCTTCATGATTAGGATGGAGGTATGCCTTCAGTGGACTTGCATCCTGCAAAGGTGGTGGTCATGAAAACTTATAAGAATAAAGTTTGGTCTCAACCAGGCTTGAGATTTGCAAAGATCACTAAGCTGACGTGCAAAAGAAACCGGGACTTTTCCAATGGCCTCCATACTCTATTGGGAGTTTTACTTTACTTAACCCTACGGCTTCCTTTAGGAATACAACCATCACCTGAAAAAGGCTGAAGAGAACAGTCACTGGAATATTGTTTATTTAAAAATAACTGAGATGAGGACGACAGTTTGAATAAATTAATGCATCAAGAATTCATTATGCTACAGAAAAAAATGTGGGATCTATTTTTAATGAAGAGGGACTTTAATCTTTAAATGAATAACCAGCTGAGATAGAGAATACTGAATTAATAGAAAAAAAAGTCCTTAGCTAGAAGAAAGCAGGTGATTTATGCTGAGTATTGTGAATTGGAATATTAGGGAGTAAGGGCTTTTTGTATGCCAAGTTCTGCATTTGCCTAATGTGAAATTGGACATTTTTCTGCCTCCCTATGAAGGCTGAATGTGACATAAGGTTAAGATTTTATCCTGTTCCTTCGGGATTTCTTTGGGAAGCTAAAGGCATCAGGGACAGACCCCGATCTACCCTTTTGACCTATTCAGGCCTGGTTTAAAGCAAGGACAATAGATGGATTCAAGTTTTCTCATCTGCTATGAAAAGGGAAGTCATTCTGAAGGTTATAAGACTTGGATTTCTTTCATGGCAAATATAATGGTCATCTGAACTCATTATGTATTCAAAATTATCTGTTCAAAATTATCTATTCAAAATGGTTGGAAAATTTAAAGCACACTTATGTGGGTTCCCAGTCTTGATGAGTTAATGTGCAATTAGATGGTGCAGCCTGGGGAGACGTTGCCTTAAATCAGATATTCAATTTTTCAACTTCAGGCCAAAAGGCCCGAATTGACTTGATATCTTGTCTGAGATTGCATAACCATTTTATTATTTTTATTTATTTATTTATTTTTTTCAATCAAATTGATTTTCACGTTTTTGTTTTTATCATAATGTTTCAGCCACTTTACCTTTTGGTTGTCTTCAGATGTTTGTTTTATTTTTGAATGTCAAATGTTGTTTTAAGGGGGGCATGTATTTTGCTTTCCCTATTTGAATTCACAGGCACCTGATATTAAATCTATTGAAGAAGCCTGAAGAGTCCAATAGCTGGAACAAAAATTGATCCAAAAAAACGAAACAAAATCCAATGACCTATTATCTTTTATGACAATATCAATCATTATGCTGTATATGAAAGAAATTGGGTCAATTATTCATATTCTGAATTTGTACAAGGACCAATTATAACTGTGCAATTTGAATGAGAGAACTGCTCTGCAATGTAATGGAACTCATAAGATTCAGGAGGAGGTGCAATATTTATTAGGGTTACTTATACTGTAAACCTTTTTTCTAAGTAATAGCAAAATCCTGAAACTATTAAGAGAAAACAGAGAACCTGTTAAAAATGAAGGAAAATTCTCATGATACTGTGTATAGTACCCGAGTAGAAAGGATTTTGGGAAGCCTTATTTGCCATAAAATGGGATAAATGAAAAAAGAAAGAAGTGTAGATGTCCTCTTTTTTTCCTTCTTGTGAAGAAATGAGGGCTCATTGCACTGTAAATAGATTTTTTATTACTATTAACTCCTTGTGGACCATAGGGCTGTAATCACACTATGCCAGCAGACTTGGTTCTGGGTAACTCCTCCCAGCTTGGGCCCATGTCAGTCTGGCTGCCTTTGTCTCATTCTTGACTGATCTTCCCCAAGGTCTACTTTCGCTTCCCGACTCTTCTCTTTCCATGTAGATTCCAGTCCGCCACTTGAGCTGATCTCCCACTCACAAATGGGGTTCTTGATATTCCTTGTTCCTATCCTGGTTTTTGCTTTTGTTGTTAGAAAGTTGTTTGGTGAACTGGCCTTCCATAGCAGCCCTTCAGGAGAGAAATCTTCCCGACCAGGCTCTTGCTGGGGTGATGCTGCTGCAGTTTTTTGTGACAAAAGGGTTATACAGGGCGGAGTTACTTGTCCCATGTCCAACCCTCGTCTTTTACTGTTTAGACTTGAAAGATGACCCAAAAGAAACAGAGTTATTGTAAAAGGATGAGTGGTGTATAATGAAGGGACTGTTATGTTGTATGATGATCTACTGGGAATGGGAATACTTTGTATTAAATGCGTCCTTTTAATGTCTTGAGAGTCACAGGCCAAAGACATCTTTCTTTCTGTGGAAAACATTTGTATCAGATAAAGTGAAGACAGACTATTGATCTATGGTAAGGTGTTTGTGTGTGTGTGTGTGTAGGTGTGGTGTCTTGATGAGTGAAAGATGGAAAAAAATCAAAATCAGATGACCAAAAACAAAGTGGTTACAGCTTCCATTAACATACTCCTTCAATGTCAGATTTTTTTTTGCCACCATTGTGTCCGCTTGAGACTTCTTTTCTTTTTTTTTGACAGTGTGGGTGACACCCCCACTCCCATCATACTTTGAAATATTTATTTGAGTCCATCTTACTGTGTGAGCTGGCTTTATGTTTGAATTTTTTTTTTTTTAATTTTGAAAAAAAAAATGTTAAAAAAATGCAAAAAAAATACTCTGACATCAATGAAGAAAATTTTTTATTTCTCTAGCATGGAGAGTTAGCAACTGTTTGCATATCAATAATTGACCCTCCCCCCACCTCGAAAAAAAAAAAGAAGCCTTTCAAGACTAATATATTAAAGTGCTTAAGACCTGAATTATAATGTCCCAGTTGACTTCTAAAAGAGTTCTACGGGACTTATATATCCCAGCAGTCATAGAAACCTTGGGATATGTATGGCCAGGAGTCTTGAAAGGGTGAAGAGAGGAAAAGAAAAATTCCCTAAAATATAACTTTTTGTCAGCAAGTGTTGTGAAATGGTCAATTAAAAGGTGCCGTTGGCTCCAATGAATCAGGAGTGGATCCAGGATTTTGAGCAGGGGAGGGGTTCTGGACCCCTTGGATCCTCCCCTCGGACTGCACCTGTGAATGCAGTTACTGACCAAAGGAAAAAAGATAACAACAGTGACAATGTAACTTAGTTTTAAAAAAAACAAAAGATTGTAAATAAATATTTTTGTTCATGCAATTACTACTTTTACAAGAAGACAAAAACAGAAAAAATAACCCGAACACACACTTTTTCGCCCCCCTCCTTCCCACTCCTTATTGAACTGTGGCTCCCAAACTCTTGGTCACAACCCAAATGAGGGTCACTAGATGGTTTGAAAAAAATATCTAGAAAATGAGAAAATCTAAAAAAAAAAAATTTTTTAAATAAAGTGAGAATTACCACAAATATATTTACATCATAATTTCAAATTCAGAATTTAAAGCTTCATTGAAACTCTGGAACAGGAAAATTGTTGTAAATAATAAGGCATCGATAAATAGATGAAAACTCCTGACATATCCCAGTCTGGTCTTGTCCAATACTTGCATTAATCTTTGAATTGAAGTAAAATCCCGTCAAATTTATTGGATAAAGCTAAACACTGGAATTATGTTTTTGTCCTGCGGATCATCAAGCCTAAAAATTCTGTGTTCAGGGTTATGGCCAAAGAAGTTTGGGAAACACTGATATTGAATGTTCAAACAAAAAACTTCTTCCCTCCGCCCCTGCCCTTCCTGACACAAACAAAAGACAAAATGAGTGCTTGTTCAAACAGGTTGTGTTCACTGACCTCTTGACCTCCTGAATAACCAAATCTTTTTGCTACAACCTGATTGTTTCAATGTAAATCCACTACTGGTAGGAGAAAAACAAAACTAATATCCAACGTATCGAAAATTAAAATGAAAATAAATTGGGTTTTTTGAGGTGAGCTTATTTACCTTCACAGCCTTATTGATTCTCATGTCAAAATCTGCATTTTTTTTTTTTTCCTTCAACTACCTCTGTCTTGATAAACTTAGTCAATCGAGCCTTCTCTTCTTAGTATTTTAAATACCTATTTCTGTACATGACTGAAACTCTCAAGTTTTAGCAAAATCATTTGCTTTGGGTTTGAACCTTGGAGCCTTTCATGCTATTTGCGCGTTGAATCTTATACTTGTAAATTTCACAGTATCTGTTTAGATTAGATGAATGTAACTTCTCTATCAAAATATCGACTAGCCCAGAATGAGTTATCTCCCTTGGTCTCCATCTGAAATACTTGAAGTAGTTGGTTCAAGCAACTCTTGTTTCCAGTATTTTGGTTGAAAACCCAGAAAAAAATGTCTTATAACCTCCAGTGCATATTGTATACTCCTAAAATCCACAAATGTCCCAGTAAAGACTTTCTTAATCTGCTATTTAGGATAAATTTGTTGTCTGATGTTCAAGGCAGCACTCTCCACTTTGATCTTTTAGCAGGCAGCTACCTGTCTCTCTTCAGCTTATGTTTACCATTTGGATGTCATCTCAGATGGCTCATTTATGCCAGTTGGTCTTCAGCTGGCTTTGCTCACAAAGCGAGGCCAGCTGAAATGCAGGCCTAGTCAGTGGTAGCCTTGCCGCATGGCCAACCCATTTCATCTGCTGTTTCATTCAAAATATAACATAGATTGGCTTGCTTCCTAACTTTATCATTGTTTACAAAGTCGTTCCAGCAGACATCTAGTATTTTCTTTAGGTCTTTCATGTTGAACGCATCCAGCTTTTTTTTCTTGGCTGAATTTCAAGTATTTTGAAAACTACCTTCAAGCAAGGTGGAGAGGATATTAGAATTGTAAAACCAGAGCTTTGGTTTCAGGGAACTTTTTGTTCTAGATTTTGGTCAGAATTAGGAAAATGCTGGAAAATTGTGGTTACTTATTCATCATTCAAAGTTTTAATAGAAAAAAATACATATTTGCAAGTCCTCCAACCATTTGTTAGTCTTGTGCATATGAAAAAAGAAAAATGACCATACTGAGGTAAGTGATATTATTCATCTGGTAAACCCGGTTCCGTTTGTTCTGGCATGTAGGTACCAGGTTCAAACCCCAGAGCCAATGTATATATCTTAAAAAGACTTACTTATTCAGTGTCCACTGTGGTTTGTATACATATGTGTACTTGCAAAATCCATGACACACTAGTGGGATGAATAAGACTATATGAATACACATACATACAGGTGTCAGAATTCCATGTGTGTATTTTTCATTTGAATTTCTAAGGTGAGGAATAATCATTATTATACACTGATTCACTCAAACTAATGTCCTTATCTTGGTTGTTATAGTCTCAAAGTTTTAGCTGTTGAACTCTCCTGCCTTCTTCTGATGTCTTGTACTCTGCGACTTTCAGGAAATTTCAAACCAAACCTTTTACTCAATTCACAAAATTTCCAGAAGGTTGCCAACTACAATTGACGCTGAAAGAAGTCTGGAGGGTTTAATGGCCGAAATGTGGTGATTATAAGAAGCAAGATAAGTTCACTAGTCTGAGTAAATCAGTGGATAATGTGCATTTGTTCTGAAAGCAGTTCTTGTTGGTCAAACAGCCATGAAACACTTCATTATGAAGACATCAAGAAACAAAAAAAACCTCCTGTCTTTTTTTTTTTTTGTATATTATTTTCATTTTTTTTTATTTTTACATTTGTGAAAATATTTCTGAAACTGTTATATTTATTTCTGCTGTCTTCAGTTAATGATCTTGAAAAAAAAGACATATATATATATGTGTATATATATATATTCAAATTATCTTGATAAAATATTTGTAAATATACACATGCCTTTTGTTTTATTTTCTCATCTTTTACAAAATGGATACTTGATATCCAACTATAACACAAGGGCCATGTAGATTTGTGTAAAAGTGGACTATGCCTCTATCTGGCTTTCGGACACAAACACAGTAATAAGGAGTCAGATTTTGGTTCAACAAGGAATAAGTTTCATTTCTGAACGGTTCATTGAATAAATGCACACAGAAACTGAACAAAATCTGGTCGAAGCATACTGTAATTCTTGGTGGATAACGTGGAAAATTTTGTACCCAAGTCAGAGTAAAAATGAGGAGTGTAGGTCATGCAATACTGAAATATTCATGGAAAAAATTTTACACGTTACTAATATTAAGCCTATTTGATGTAGAGGGAAAAAAAATACATATATATATGTATATATATATATATGTAAATAAAATAAATAATGAAAGAAACTGGGGCTGCTGCAGCAATCAAACCTGTCACCAATAGAGTAGCTGATTCAACATAGTGATGCTCTTACCATTGAACTAAACAGTCACCGATGATACAAATACCAAATGACAACTTTCAACCCAAATTCTCATCTGTCGGACCAATTATGTCCATTTCTTGGACTCATACTGTAGCGTTGAAAGAGATGGAAAAGACCATGAATCAGCAAGATAAGAATTTGGGTTGAAAGCAATTGTTTGGCCTTTGCTCTCCTGAAGAAGCCCAAAGAGGGCAGAAACATAAACATGCTTGCGTAGTGAATCCTTTACTTCATCATTTATATATAAATAATATCTATGAAGGCAAGTACCCTATGAATGTTGGCATTTTGTGCCTCTCGCATTCTTCAGCAACTGGCCAAAGGTTTCTTTTGGATTGAAGGAAACAGCAGACGGAGGGTTGCCGATGAGTGCAACAGGCACAAAATGCTTACATCCACCAGGTACACGTTCTCGTAAAACACATTTTTTATATATTAATAGCTCTATTTATTGTTCAAATATTGAGCACTGTTATTAAACATCTACAACAAATAAAATTTGTTTTCTGCTTATTTGTTTGTTACGAATTGAGACAATAAATACATTATGTACTACATATATATATATATATATATATATGATTATAAAATTGCATTATATTGAAACTATTTGGAATGATCAGTTATTTCAGGGTGAGTATTTCATTTCTGTTGTCTGGGTCAAATTCACTATGTAATAACTGGAGATCATTTCAAATAGAGTTTCAATATAATACAACACAATTTATAATCATTCTTTTGGATCAGATATCCATTCCTGTTTCATGTCTGTAAAGGAATGTGGTGGTTTGGTTGGGTATTTTGTTGGAAGAAGTAGCAGCAGTTATGGGTATTTTATCAGATGTATTGGTCAGAGGAGACGGGAATTCTCAAGAATTGGTGGTCATGGATTTGGGGAGCTGGGTAATGGTTTAGTGTTAGGCTATTAGGGTGCTTAGTAAGTTGGGGTTGAGACTATCTCTAGTAGTGATCAAGGTAGTGGAATATAGGTTAAGAAGCTGGGTTTTGTTATGTGTGATCGATTATTAATTTAGAAATGAATGTTCTATATCCTTAACGGTCATTGTAGATGTTCTAGAATGGCTTTGAGTAGTACAAGTAGAAGGAACAATACATGTGTCTATAGGTAGGGGTCAGGGTGACTGTGTGAGGTTCCCAATGTTTGATATATATAAAAGGAGAGTTGGGTTTGGATAGCTAAAGATCATTAATTATATGTAGCTGGGGGTCTAGATTGTATAGTTGGGTTTGCAGGGAATAAGAGTATGCATATCAAGGGGGTGTTTGGGCCTATTTAGAAGTGTAGGTATGAAGATGATAGGTGTGGTTAGAGTTGTTGAGACCATTAGGAGAGAGTTTCAAATTTATTAATCCACATATCCTCATGTAATTCTAGAATTTTAATTGTGTCAGAAGATGTGCTATATGTATATATATATAGCACATCTTCTGACACGACTGAAATTCTAGAATTACATAAGGAGATATATATATATAATATATATATATATATTGAACATGGAAGCAGAAGAACACATGAGGCTACCAGACTGTGGTACCAAATCAAGCAACCAATGTTGAACAAGGGGCTACAATTTTTATACTTATTTCCACTTCATCTAGTACCCATGTTATCAAGAATGGTAAATCTTGTCCCAAGTTATTTTTGTTCCTGAACAAAGGAAAAAGTTAAAGAGTGAAAAACATGAAAATTTTTAATGATTGGATTGTGGCTGCGGGTGACCAAGGATGAACCTAGAAATACCCTCCTCAGATTTTGTCAAACTTCAGTTCATGTCCGAAGTTGACTTTGTCCTACTATAACAAGAACAATCCTCACCAATATCAATAACTCTTACAAGTCTGGAAAATCATGTTAGAAATATGCTTGAGCTTATGTCACTCTAATGATTAAAGAAACCATGAGACAATTAACATTTCTCTACCATGATTTGAAATCATAACCAAGTGAATGGTATCCAGAAGGACAAAGTGGTGACTTGAATTCAACTACCCTTGGATGGGTCAAATCAAACTATGTAGAAAGCTTCCTACCCTTCCTCCCAAAACAGTGATTCTCAAACAGGAGCCACTTGGCTCCCTAGGGAAGAAAGTATAATGAAAAGCATATTGGGGAGAGAAAAAAAAAAATTCAAGTCCCTGATAGAAAACAGTTAACAAAGAGTGACAATTAGTTGTTAACTCTTGAGATGACCATTTTAAAAATTTTCTTTTTTTATTCAAAACATATTTTCAGAAATTAGGTGCCCTGTATGAGAATTTTCATTCTAATTGGTTCAGCAGTTTCTAAGTTCAATATCTTCTGCATGTTGACATATAATTATTTACAAATAAAATGTAAACAAAGAATCAGATCTACTGTAACTCACCATTTTTCAATTCCTGGGGTTTTGTCAACACAATAGATTTTGTTGAAATTTGGCCAAGATTTTCCCAATTGTAAACAAGAGCGTTTTTGTTTATAAAATTTAAATAAATTGGCTGTAACTCACCATTGCCCGGGTAGAATCTCTCCAAAAGCCAAGATACAAAATTTCATTGAAATATATTAAGGAAAAGTAAAGTCATTCAATATAAAAAGTAACAAGACATTAATAACGAATGGTAGTTCCTGGCTTTTTTTTACCAGGGACAATTACTAGATGACAATTCAAAATTGTGAAGGAATTGAGGACCCCTTGGATTGCAAGAGAGGGAATGTGACCCAGTGCACCCAGAACCCCTGCTTCAAGAACCCATCATCAAAAGTTGCCATGATGATGATCATCAGTCTTTTAACGTCTGTCATTGGACATAGACCTTCCCCAGGATTCGCTACAATTCCCTATCATTGGCATCGCGGAGCCAGTATTTCTTGAATTTGTCAAGTTCATCTCTCCATCTTGTGTTCTGTCGGCCTCGAGGTTTTATGTGATCTCCGGGGATCCATGTTGTGACAGGTGATGTCCATTAGTTGACTTTCATTCTTGCATCATGGCCTGCCCATTGCCATTTGAGTTTTTTAATAGTTTCTATGATGTCATGAACATCCGTTTTCTTCCTTATATACTGCGCTGTCTTGTGATCTCTCCATGTAAGGTTGAGCATGATTCTCAGTTTGCAGGCCTGTCTCTATTTCAGCTCCATAAGTGACTATCGGGAGAATGCAATGGTTGTATACTCTTCTTTTTAGGATTATTGAGATAATCTGGTTCTTGAAAGTTGAGCTTGCTCTGCTGAAGGCCTACCATCCCAAAGTGATTCTTCGCTTGATTTCCTCCTCTTTTGAGGGTCTCATGGAGATTTGTTGTCCTAGGTAGATGTAGTGGTCTACCTTGCTGAGTTTTGCATTTTCTATCTTGACAGTTATGTTCTTATTATTGCATGATTATTGCACATGGTTTTCATTTTACTGAAATTCATGTGTAGGCCAACTTTTTTGCTTTCTTTGTTTAGATCGTCTAGCATTAGTTGGAGGTCATGTAGGTTCTCTGCGAAAAGGACGATGTCATCTGCAGATCCAAGATTGCTCAAGTATTCGCTGTCTATTTTGATTCCTCTATTTTCTCAGTCCACGTTCCAGAAGATCATCTCAATTGAATCATTAATGATTTGGGGTATGGGGGGGAGTACACACACCTTTCCTACTACAAATGAATATCAATGCCAAATCTTTTAACAAGGTTAAGATATACTTACCTGGCCCAGCTGGAGCTTCTTACCATTCATACCTGGAAATCAATATCATAAGTAAGGAAACTTAATTCCTTTCTTCTGGGAAGCACCTTATGAATGAGCCACTGAGGGGAGGATTATTTGTGGATCGGCTTTTATGCCTAAGATTAGAGTATAGTATCTGCACTCTCATTGAAAAATTTTACACCCATACAAAAAAATAAAATAAAATGAAAAGACAGGTATACATTGCTTAACACCTGGAATATATTCTGATTAGTAGGATAGGCGAGCATTGTATAAACACTGCATACTGTAAAAGCCTATTATGGTATACTGAACCATAGCTACACCACTTATACCGACTAAATAGCCAAAATTATGTACTATATTGCAAATAGTCTCACATAATGTGCACATCTTTAAATAGAACATATCTCAAATAATACGTTTTGAGTGCATCTTTAACTACATAGCCTATGCAAGTCTAGGCCTACTTACATATGAACAGTAGCAGTTGAAAATTGCGAATCGTAATTTTGCATTTTCAACAGATAATACCTGTGCAAGTACTGACTGTATTACAGTACAGTTACCAATGCATATCTATCGATGTATTTATGTATGCGTAGTGCAGACTAAACTACACTGACAAATCTTCCCCCTTGTTTATTTTTGTCTGCTGTTATGAATTTCAATACCATATGTTTTGCTATTCTATAAAAAATAATTATTCATGTCTCAAAGATACATGATCTAAATTGATATTTTATGAAACGAAGCAAGCATTGGGTGAGTCTTTACCTCAAAATTAATTAAGGAATTCAAGAGGAGAAAAAAGAAAAAAAAGCAGAAACACATAAGTTATAGAAGCATATTCATTTTTCTTCAAAGATACTTGGGGCGGGGGAATACGTTTTAAAACTGAGTTGTACAGTTGGTCTTATGCTATGGCACATGACATGAAACTACAGAGAATTTACATTGAAATGATGATGAAAAGATGCAGTAAAGTAAATACATGAGCCAGTAACACGTTTAATATTGAGTATTACGAACAGCACGCACTGTAGATATGTACTGTGCCATTATAAGTCTGGCAATGCAATTGCTTTGTTTATATTTCAAAAAGCCACTACATCCCATTAGCAATTCGTGTTTTCCAACTATCAAAACCTTATGGGATCTCAGACATGTGGTCTGACATTAAACCACACATACCTGTATGTGGATTGTTATTATGGTGAAAAAGGATCATAGTTTGTACCAACTATTTAGGAAACACAATAAAATCAAAGAAAAGGTCTCCTGTTCGAAGGACCTCTTTCTCACTATAACAAAACATGTTCAATGTATTTAATACAGAAGAAGCCACTTATTGTGATCACTTTGCGACAGGGTCTTTCAGAAAATAACTGGCTGATAACATTAAGGAAAGGATATAAAAATTGAAACAATTAACAGTCATAGTTAAAAATCTAAATTAGTTGTTATAAAAAATTTCATATTATGAAAAAAAAAAAAAAAAAAAAAGATTATGATTTAATGAACAAAACATTCAGTAAAAAAGAAGAAAAAAAAAGGGGGTCAAGTGGTTGGGAAGGACTGATTTTAATAACATTATCCATGATGATAATAAATGGCTTCTGTTGTGGAGAAAAAAAAAAAAAAAAGAGACAAAACAAAACAGTATTTAGTAGTCAGTCACTTTTTATTTACTATTACATATAAGGAATACAAAGTAATAAAAAGATTAACAAAAACCAAAACAACAAACTTTTACAGTTAAAGAGTTTGGGTTGATCAGCAGCATCAAGTTTTAACTCCTGCCCCCCTCCCTATCATCTTGTAAAAGCTTGTACCCCCCCACCATCTTGGTAAGAAGGCAAGCTGTAAAGTTAAATCATTTGGTTTAGCATTAACGGGAATTCAAAAGTGAAAGTTATGATGTGAGAATTGTGATTTTTATTTTACAAGCACAAAAGTGTGCACAAGTGAAACAACGAGAGAAAAAACTCTTCCAAGTATGAATGGATAGTTTTATTCACTAACAAAACTAAATTCTCCAATATTTTATTTGTGTGTGTGTCTCACTAATTATAGCAATAAACAAGAGAGTAAATAAAAAAAAAACAGGATGAAAGACAGCTCCTCTGTATCTTGAAGGTTCATCTAAATAAACACTGGGGGGAAAATTCACCAACACGTATTTCACTCATGTAACCAATATAAAAGATCATGGATATTTCTATCATATACGTGTCCAAGCTAAAAACAAATATGGTTTGAAGGGGGGGGGGTTAAACATTTCTAGTCATGACCATTGCAAATTTTGCAATCATTTTGTAGATGGGAAAATTGCTTTTGAACCTTATCAGCAGCTCCACTCTCAACTGAACTATTACCAAAGTAAATAATATAATCATACAAATAAAAAGGTGACTTAGAAATGTGTAGTTTTTTTTTCCTTTTCAAATCAAGACGTGCATCTCTGTTCTCATTGATGCAAAGAGAATAAAGTGATTGTAAACTAAAGCTTATTGATAAACACACACACAAATAAAATTTTGTTATATGCTGCTATATAAAAAAAAAATGCAATTTGAAGAAAAAAAAAGAAAGCATTACACTGCTCTGGTATTATGACTAGGGGGCCGGCTGTCTACCAAAGCTCAGTTATAGAGCTTGAATGAGTTGTAGTAAGCAGTAGTCCTCAACCTTGAAAACCATTTGTCTCATCTAGCATATATGGTGTAGATGGAACATTTTGATACAGGTTTTTTTTTCTTGCTCACAAGTTAATATCAACGTAAAAAACAAAAAATAATCTGCTGTTCATCCCAAATTGCCTTAACTTTTGTGGCGGGGGAACTGGTTATGAGAAAGCACTGCTTTTAGAAAAAAAAATCAAAAAAAAAAAAAAAATCCTAGAATAACAATGAACAGAGCTTAGACAAGTGGAAAGTTTTCTTTAAGCTTAAATGACAAGAAAAAAAATTCCTATAACAATAAACATGGCTTATATGAACGTTCTTCAAGCTGAATTACATTGAAAAATAAAATAATAAATAAAAAAATTAATAAATTAAGATTAAGAAAAAAAACAAAAAACCCGCATCTATGATAATAATGCCCAGATGCTTTCCACTTCTATAGCGGAAATTTTTCTGGCAAAAATAGTAATTAAAGAATTTGAGAGAAGGAAAGAGAAAAAATTTTTTTTTTTACACAAAAGATATACAGCCAAGAAAACAATACTGTGAATAATTTATATTTAAAAAAGTGCAGAGCAGCCCTCACAACCGATTTCTTTTTCAGATCAAGAAAATTTTGGGTGGGCCAACACGTTTCACAATATAAAATGCATAACAAAAAAACGAGGTAGATTTCATAAACTTAAAACAAACATTAAATTAAGTCAAATAAATAACACTTATAGTTTTAATAAGAAAAAAATATTTTACATAAAATGTTTTGTACTTGAAAATGAAAAATGAAAAATGAAAAATGAAAAATAAAAAAAAAAAAGAAAGGGGGTTGGGAAGTTAACTCCCCTTGTCAAAAACCTTATATGAAAAAGAATGAAAAGAAAAAAGTCAAAATTTCATTTTGTTTTGAAGAAATGACTGGGATTCATTAAATGGACGGTAAGTAATTTCCACATTTTGTGTGAGTGTGTGAAGAAAAAGATTAAAAAATTTGAGAAAAAAAAAAAAAAAAAAAAAAAGCACCCAGCAACAACATTCTCTCAGTTTTAATTTAAATCTTTCTTTCGTCCAAGGGTTATCTCCCTTCCTTTTATACAAGAAACGTGTTAGTATCAAGCAGTGTTTGAAACAATTTTCCATCCAGTCATGTAAAAAATACAGAGAATTATTTTTTTTAAATTCTCATCAAAGTGATTCATGATTAAATCAAGAGATGATAGAAGGGAGACAAAATATGATATATATGTGTGTGTGTGTGTGTGTGTGTGTGTGATGAGGCTGCATTTTTCATCTGGTATTTCAATACTGTGATGGAAAAACAACAAAGTTTGGTGGTATCTGGGGTGCTCTGGGTTTGTGGTAATGATGCTTCAACCCAGAAACCATGCCTAACCCCAGAATCATCATCTGATGAGGGCTTTGTTGGTAGTGCAGCTTTTGTTTTCTGCAGTAGCATGTCTATGAAATAATACATCTATCCCAGTCAATATATACAGAATCCAAACAATTTTGTTTTGTATTGGGGAATCTTCCCTCTTTCTAATTGTAAAAAGAAGTTCCAACCCCCTTTCATTATCAATGGAGTTTCATTTCTATTGAAAAACTGGAGAAAAAAAAACAAATGAATTTTTTCCTAGCAGTAGAATTCCGCTTTTCAATAATTACATAAGGAGATAATATGGTTGGAAAAAAAAATGAAACTTCGAATCTCCATCGACTTTTGCTTTCTAGAAAAGCATTCTTGAGATTGACAAATCCAACATATACAATGTAAATTCAAATTTAGTTTACAACAACAAGAACAACATACTCTAATAGTAGTAGCAGTAGTAATAATTTGAAAAAATAAATTTTGTCTGTGCCATATATTGGCAGAGTGGGGGGTGTGGGGAGCTGGTTCCTTTAAGAATTCAGGAGGGGGAAAAAAGTCAAGTCTTTAGATTATTGGTCCCTTGTTGGAATGCAAGAGTTGACAGATGAAAATGATTTGAGTCTTTCAATATTTAGAAGTGAATGTTTTTGAGGCTCCAAAATCAGCAATAACACAAAATGGCAGCAGATGAACAAGGATTTATTAGAAAAGAAAAGATTATTTGGCAGTAAAGGTTGTTTTTTTTTTTTTACCAATTAGGAATCAGGAGTTTTAAAGGGGAACAATTTATTTTTCTTGAGGGCCTAGATGGTATGAACCTGAGACAATTACATTACTTGCATGGCTGGCTGGCTGGCTGGCAGTTAATATTTTTATGAGTTGGGGGAAAAAAAACATTTGATGATAGCTTAGAAAATAGTAATAGCTGGACCTTGCCAGGGAAGGAATTGCAGAACATGAAGGTGACAATAATGGGACACCCCTGAAAGAACAAGGAATCGAGGGAAGAGCTGAGGCCATCTACATGACAGCATTACTGAAATTAATCAGAATACAGAGGAGACAAGCTCCCAGTCATGACAGGTGTGAAAATTCAATAATGATCTTTCAATTCAAAATGTTAAAAATTGGTATTCTAACAGCATCTTTCTGGTATTTTAATGCAGCCATTCTCAATGGGGCCATGTGGCTACATCCTGGCTCCCAGCTCAGTTGAAGTGGGCTATAGACTGAAATAAAAATAATGAATGAATGTCTATTCATGTTGTATCCTTGGATTCAACAGGGGGCCCAGAAAAAATAATTGGTGGCGGACATGGCCCCCAAATGGGGGAGAATGGCCGTTGTAATGTTTTCTGTTCCTGGCAAGACTTCAATTCGAAGTTGAATCTATGATATATCGTAACGGAAAAAAAAAATGGAAGTCATCAAAACAATTTCTGTCTTTGACAAACTTGGAATGGAGATTGCGGATGTACACCTGGCAGTGATGGGGAGAAGATTAAATTCTTGCAATATTTTCAATTCATTTTTAATAAAATTATGGCTATAATATGTAGGAAAAACAAATGGAAATTGTTTTTTTTTTTTTCTTTTAAGAGAAACACAGGACAATAAATACATCTTCCATTTTGAATACCCGCAAAACAAAATCAACACGCAAAACACAAAAATTGATACAAACAGATAACAAATAAAAAAAAAAAAAATGCAAATATTTTGGACTAATTTGCAAATCACACAAAAACTTGATTATATATAATTTGGACCATCCTTCTTTCTTCAAAAGTTAAGATGAAATAGCCAACAAAACAACAACAAACACAAAATACACAAAAAAAAAAAAAAAAAAAAAAAAAAAAAAGGCAGGGAAAGAAAGAAAAAAAAAAAAACAAAACAAAAAAAACTGGTCTAATTTTGACTGGACAATCTGACCGCTGCCAATAAATGAAATCCATTAAAAATTAAAAATAAAATAACCATAACAAATATTTGGCTCAAAACAAAACAACTTATAAAACTTAAGTGACAAGTGCTCAAGCAACAATTTTTTTTTTTTTGATTTTTTCAAAGACGTACATTGAATGTACTGAAACTCTGGGTGAAAATACTTGACTAAATGATACACAACTAACAAATCAAATCACTTTACGAAAAGTTGTATTGTCACTAGAGAAGAAGAAAAAAAAGAAAGGAAAAGAAAAAAAAAGAAAGGAAAAGAAAAAAAAAAAAGAAACAACATCTGACTTATAATTCTTAAAACTGACAAGGAGCTACATCTATTGCTCGCATAACCTTGCGTCAAAGATGGTGACGACCAATATATACAGGTCCTTGGAAAAGGATATGAGTTTTCTTTTACATGTTATCTTTATTTTAAAATGTATATTTGTGAATCTTAAATTGACAATACCTTATTATAGCAACAATGAGCACAGGTAGAAATTGAAGTTAATACTATGAAATTCTCAATTTGACACCAACTGAATTATAGCCATTAAGCTGACCGAGCGTAAATTGAGAGAAGTATTACTGGATTACCTCCTGTAGAAACAGCTCATTTTAAACCTAAGCTCATATTTGGTCATTTTCAATATGGAGTCAAAATCTATCAACAGATTATTTGAATTTATTAATCAGTTCATCTATAATTTTAACGTAGAAACTGTTTATTCTCTTAAATGATAAACTGATTAAAACAATATATCCGAACAACGAAATAATGGAAATCTGAAGGAAACTTCATTGCATTCCTACAACTAAAAATATGATTTGGTAAAAGTTCCATTATGAAAGATTTGTTGAATAAAATCTGAAAATTTGGAGCCAAGTTATTTGTTTTTTGTTAATTTTCATTTTGAAAAAAAAAAAAGAAAAAAGAAAAAATTCAATGGTCCTGAGTTGATATATATTGTCTCAAATGAGCCCTATCACAAAGAGGGTGAGACAAAACTTTTTAACTGTAGTTTAGAATAATAATAAACTAATATATTGAACAAACACTTGATATATTTTTGAGATAAAATGAAAAAAGAAAAAAAAAGAATTGGATAATATTGTGACAAATGTTCCAAATGAACATCGCAACCTGGACAAAACTTGTGCTTTATATTCAAATTATATACACTTGATGTGAATTTTTCTCTCATACCTGATCCTCAAACAAAAACTGACTTGGGTTTGTATATAATTCAATATATAATGTCATTATAATATCATATTATAACTAGCATAATACCCATGTAAAGAAAAGAGGAAAAAGTAGGATTTATGTTATCTATGGATAAATTGATATTTTAGAATATATCTATTTTTAAACATTGTTTTCAGTCACATAAATCTCACTCTCTTTAATCAGCTATAGAGAGAAGAGAGTAAAACTCGTGTTTTCCAGTGAAACTTACGGACACAGCTAACTCAGTATAGTAAGTTCGCTGTGTCTGTGTGCCAGTCACACTTCAACTGCTGGCCACAGTCACACAAGTCTTCCACTCTTCAATCAGCTTTACAGAAAACTTATGTCTTCACCATGACATGAACAGACATATAAACAAACTAACTTCTTGACAATGTTCTTTACATATATAGATAATATAACGTTATTATAATATAATATATAATGTCATTATACATACCCACACAATAGCCATTAATTATTAAGCAAAAGCAACATTTCAAAATTTTGGGGGTTGATTACGAGCTTTGGCACAGTGGGAGAGTCCAGGATGGTAAAAATGGAGTCAAATTGGTGATGGGGTGGGAGTGTGGGTGGAAGGATGTGTATGTGCTCGCGGGCGTGCAAATCAGGCTTTAAAAAGTGCAAAAAGGAAAAAAATTTTGCGTTCACTTCACAATACTTAACAAGAAACAAGAACAAAATTCAACAAAGTGTTGCGTGGAGGAGTGGACATTCAACAACACAGTTTTTTCTCCCCAATCCCCAGGGGAGGGAAAAAAAAAAAAAAAAAGAAATGCAAAAGACAGATATAATGGATAATGAGAGTTTTTCAATAGAGCTACAAATATGCCAGGCCAAGCAGTAATTTTGCTAATGGCAACCTCAAGAACAGGAGAAAAAAAAAAAAAAGTATATGATTCCAGTTGTCAGGGTGGGATGGTGGGTGAGAAAGGGAGATTTAGACTCAAGTCTCTGAATCAAAGACAAAATATTTTTTTTAAATTATGCAGAAACATTCATTTTTCAGTGCAATCCGAGAGAAAAAAAAAAATGTATATAAATATTAAGTTTTCCAAAAAGTGATGAAAAAAAAAAAATTATAAAATCAAATGCAGTTATGTGGATCATAAATATGAATATAAACCTAATTCAAGTGAAGTTTATCACACAGAACTGAAGCCATGGTCATCTTTGACTATGAAGGATGAACATGATGGTGATATTATCATATATAAATAATATATAATAAATAATTACGCATGAATAAATACACTTTACTAGATTTAAATGAACTGAGGGGGAGAATGATTCGCAAAAGAAGATTTTTGGATTACACAACTACACCAACCATACTTTTAAGTTACTTTTATTCACTTCATTCATTGTTTTTAACCAACCATTTCTCAATCCAGTTTGTCGGAGAAAAAGTTCTACGATGATGATAATACTTTTATACTGGAAAAACATTTTCTTAAATTGCTGACTCATTTGATAAATGAAATAATGATGATTCTTTGAGTGTGAAGAAAAATCTTATTTTTCCTCATCAGGTATAAATCTTTTTTTTTTCCCCAAGAGTTTGCATTTTGTATTTGTTCAAGAACATTATACATAAAAATCCTCAGGATTATTTCTAAATAAATTAAGTTCGTCCCCTTGCTCAACACCCCCCCTCTCAGCAGGAAGACATTTTGGGCTTGGAATCCAACATGGATGCAAACAGGGCAAGGTTGGACAGTCAGAAATTTAACCAAACTTTATGTATAGAGATTCTAGGAGTATGAAGATCTCACCCCACCCAATTATATAAGTGTCCCCAGGTACTTTTAAAAAGATGCTAATGCATACACGCACACATATACACACATTTAACATTTGTATAAGTCCTGACTATCGTTTTCCTGTCAGAGAAATTTAAACTGGTTTTATCCTAAGTGTGTAAATTAAAAGAACAGAGAAATAGTTAAGACAAAAGCTATGAGCATATATTCATATCAGATTATCAAGCAACTACGTAACTTCTGAATATTATGCTCACGACTAACAACATTACAAGGATCTTGATTATTTAATTAACAGACAAATTAATCTTTTCAGTAAGAACCCTGTAACAGCAAGAAAAATTCAAGTGTCTGCATGTTGAGAACTTTTATTCCTGTAAAAAACGTTATTTTCTTTTGTCCATTGAATTTGATTTAAACAGCTGCTACCATATGTATGAAGAAAAAAAAAAAAACAATTGGTTTTTACTATTAAGCTGGTCATTTTAGTACATTGTGAAATATTCTAAACTTAGATATGTGCAATGATTATGCACAATGTTAGCACATTTTCGGCTTAATATATTCAGTTGAAGTGACTTTTTGATTTATAGTTATTGGGGATTTTACAAGAATACCAGTGTGAAACAATCTCAAATCTTTAGGGCTTGTATTTAAGTTGACATATTTACTGATATGGTTAGAAATATCTTTTCCAGATTGACTACATATCACTTAATAATTTGGTTTCTACAAGTCATTAAAGAAAGAAAGCTAGCCTAACAACAAAATGGCCATTTTCAAGACAAGCTTAGATCTACTTTACAAATACAGAGTCATACTACCCTTCCCTTTGTAAATCTGAGTACAAGAGATTTTAGAAGTATTGTGGGTTCTAGTTAAATGGAACATCAGTTGCAAGAAATAGCCTCAAAGTAAGACTAGTAGTACTGCTTCTGCAACAAACATGTATTTTTTCATCCTTTCCAGGCAAATCCAATAACAAAGGAACAACCCCTTAGGACCTAATTTAGTGGGTCCTGATGTGTCCCACTTGATCAGAATCCACTACACATGACTGTACTGGACTTTGGGCATTGGGAATTTTTTTTTATCATTTCAAAGTCTGGAAGGTATTTCTTGACTTAAACAAGGGCCTGCCCCCACCTTTTTTGATTGAAAGGAAAAGCAGTTTTTCTTCTGCTGGAAAAAAACAAAAAACAAACCCCCCTTGCTTGCATAAGGTATAGGTATTTATATAAAGAAAAAGGTACTGATTGCACATGATATTATTTTTAAACCAGGTATACAAGCATTTGGAAAATAATTCAAGGAAAAAAAAAATCTAAGACTAGAACAAGTAAATCGGGGAAAAAGAGATGAAAGCATATCACACATAAACAATATATCTGTTTACATGAGTAGTCAAGTGAGAATGAAAATGGACATATATATATATATATATATATATATATATATATATATATATATATATATATTTAACATTACACATACACACACCCTTTGAAAATACAGGTCTAACATTTGATATTAAAAAAAAAAAAAAAGCACCTAAAAAAAATATTAAACATTTACATAGGAGTTCTATTTGTAAATTATTTCAAATTTTAATAAATTTTAAAGATTGAATTTTTTTTTCTAGAAAAAGCAAAGTTTACGTAAATAGTTCCAATTTCACTTTTGACTAAGAAAAAAAAAGGGGGGGGGCATATTTTCCCAATTTGCAAATACAATGGATTCCAATTAAATGACACATTGGTTGAAAGGAAGAACCACATAGAACCAATTGTTTAAGAACAGAATCAAATGTATGCATATTTTTGTCCTTTCTATGAAAATTTAAAAGGAATGATCACTTGAAAGAATCAAAATTCATGGCTCCAATGTGTTCTGCTAAAGCAGAATCCACTATGTATCTTCAGGTCTTTAAATATTGAAGCTAAAGTCAGATTTATCCGAGGAATGAATAACTCAGAGACTGACCACAGGGTAGTACGTTGTTTTCTATCGAGGAGTTACGGTATAATTTTGTGGATTAGTTGCTCAAACAATCCATTCTTTTAGGAAATCAATAAATATGCAAATGCTTTTGGGGTTTTATATACACAAATTGAAAAATACAATAAATACTTTTTTTCAAGTGACTGAAAAATTTTTAAATGGTATTAAAAAAAAAAAAAAAAAAAAAAAAAAAGATTAAGAAAAAGAAAAATTGAAAATTTCTTGAAATTAAAAGTAAAAAATTTGATCAAAATAAATTCTCCAAAATAGTTCTATTATGAGAAATATCGAAAAGTTAGTGACTGTAATTCACAAAAAATAAACCTTTCATTCAGAATCTTTTCTTCCATCAAATTTGGATAAAAAAAAAATTTCCAGCAATATTTTGTCATGTCAACACGAAGATTATGATGAAAGGATGTGGGGGAGGGAGAAAAAAAAACTGAGAACACTATATTGAGGAACAGTGTCCACAGAAAAAAAAAAAAATTTTTTTGGAGGAGAGTGGGCAACTGACCCTAAACAAGACCAGGGCCTGCAAAAATCAATTTAATGAATGGATGGAGAAACAGAGACGTGTTTCTGTGATATTCAATGAATATGATGATTTGAAAAATGTTGAGAAGAAAAATAAATCACTGCACAAATCGAGACACTGAACAAGATGTTGAAGAGAATTACAAGTTTGAATAAAATTTATAAAATAAAGTTCAAGTATGTCATTACTTGCATCAAGTAATTTTTTCTCTCTTGATTGTATAAAAAGAAATTTCGATGTTTTGTTGATGAGCAAGCATATTGAACACTTTATGAAGTATCCAAGATGCAAGGAAAATGCTTGTTTTATCAAAAAAGAAAAAGAAAAAAGTGAGGTTTTTTTCCTCATTTTATGCCTTGTCAGTGGTTCAAGCAGGGTATTTAATTATTTTTTTTAGATTACAATAGTAAAAAAGTTAAGGCTTTTATATTTCCATTGTAGTTCATAAAAAAAGGTTTGTTAAGTTTTCTTTTAAAGAAGGTTAAACATTTTGTGTATAGACTGGATTTTTATTGTGAATGCCTGTATCAATTTATTGTGATAAAATTGCCTTTTTATATAGAAAAAGAAATTCAATTATCAAATTCATTTTTAGCAGTTTTATAAATTTTCTCAAAAACGAAAAAAAAGAATAAAATTGTTTATTCTTTTTGCCCTCCCTTTCCATTAAAATTCAGCAAAAAAAAAAAAATGAAAATAAATCTCTTGCTCTTTCAAATTGAAAAAAAAAATGAATGAAAGAAAAATTCAGCAGACTAATATTTTTCATGAATATGCCATGTGGTTAAGCAGTTAAAAAAAAAAAAAAAAAAAGAGGTTCTTTTCATTTGTAATGATAAGAACCAGAGGATTGAAATTCCATTTCATGGACCAGTTTAGAAGACGAAAAAAAAAAAAAAAAAAAAAAAAATCACCCCACCCTCCAAAAATATGTTGATCCAAAAATTTCATTGAAAAATATGCTTGTTTTCAAGTTTAAGCTTCGATTATCAAAAAGGAAAGATTTCTGATCATAGGAAAAAAAAAAAAAAAAAAGACTTGTATGATATGTCAGATTATATGGTTTGATTGAGTTTTGCTTACTGTACTTCCCGTCATAAAAAAGTCCTTGAAAAGCACTCTACAAGGTATTTGGAAGTCTCAACTTTCACTTCTGTGGTATTATATTAATATATTTTTCAATTCCAATGTATAATTTCTATTTTAAAATCATGAATTTCCATCATTGAAAATCTTGTCCTGTCAAAATTTTACCATAATTCCAGGTTTCCAATTGGTTTCTGTGATGGCTCGAGGGTTTTGTTTTATCTTTATTCAAAATATTTCTCACAGAATTATAGGTACACTTTATATGACGGAAAATACAGTATTTATTGCGATAAGATAATTATGAAAGCAGTATTTACATCTTTGCTTGAAATTTCATTCTTCTAAAAAGAATGATCTTTTTCTTTCCATCCGGTTGTGGCACTGATAGCTGACAAAGATTTAATAGCAAAATATTCTTCTGTATAAAAAAAAAAAAAAAAAACTAACTAAATAGCATTTTTTCCCGAAATTGGGTCATTGAAGATTTAATAAAAAGGCAAAAGAAAGGAAATTTTAGTTAAGGCTGTGGAAACATTTAGTTTCTGGGAGGAAAAAAACTGCACTGGTAACTTTATGCTGGAATAAATTGTTAAGTAATGAATTTGAAGAATAGAGTAAAAAAAAAAAAGAGAAATTGATGTTTGTTCGTTGTGCCGCTATGGAAGAAAACACGAATATTAAAAAAAAAATAATTTTTTTTTTTCAAATTGTCTCTCCACCGAAATTCAGAACAGGGACCAATTATTGTTTTATTTGAGAAATTTGATCTTTTGAAAATTGATCCAACTTCTGGCTTACTACTTTGTGCATGTGTGCATGTTGGGGGTTACAAGACAAGGAAAATAATCGATCAATCAATTGATTATAAATCAATTAGAAAACCAGTGAGTAATTAATTAAAAAAAAAAACAAAACCCTCAGGTGATGGGGGGGAGGGGAACTGACTGTTTCAAATATAACAAACAGACCAAACAATTCATTATTACCGTATATGCCAGCATTTAATTTTTTTGAATATCTTGCAAATATTACACTGCTTCTAATGCGCTGGTAGTATGACTAGGGGCCCAACTACTGAAGCTCAGCTAGATGTCTACAGATATGGACTTGGATGAGTTGAAGTGAGTGATAGCCCTCCAAATACCCTTGTAAACCATTCATCATAGTCTGGCATATACAGTATTTTATTGTCTAGGAGAATAATTTTGATCTAAAATTGAAGGACAATAAAAATCGAGAAAGTGTGAAATGCTTTTCTTTGCTTTGAATTTTCCATTAAATGAACAAACAGATAATTACAATAATAGGTATGTGTATGGGGCACCTTTGAGGTCTTCAAAAGGCAGATATTTATAAAAGTGACTTTTTTCCAAGTCACTAATACTTTGAGTATTTTTTTTTTCAGTCACCGTTCTGAAAGGGGGGGAAAAAAAAAAAAAAAAAAAAAAAAAATTAGGGACGGTATTTGTTTGGATTGTTTTAGTTTTGTTTTTGAATGACAAAGATTTTATTTTTGGTTCCCCGGAAGGATTAAAAAAAAATAAAAATAAAAAAAAATTCAAGAAAATTTGTTGATGAATTAAAAGGAAAAAAAAAAAAAAAAAAAAAAAAAAAAAAAAAAAGAAATAGAACTTTACACTGGGAAAAGTTATAAAGAAAATCACCCCCCCACAATGTTTTGAAATTTTTGGTAACTTCATTTCAGAAGAATAAATAAAAGAACTCAACAAAGATTAGAAAATTCATGTACCCACAAAACATAGAAGCCATTTTGCCTTGTATTACATTCAAACATGAATAGCGTGTGTAGATATAATGACATCGAGATTATATTCCATCACACAAAATGGAGCTAAAGAAAAGGAAATTATTCCAATAGGGTGTCACCAAGAGGGAAGATGGACAACAAAACCTCTCATGTGACAAATAATTATCAATAAAACTAAGTTTAACAAGACGTAACCATCACAAATCACGTGTCCAACAATATCTATAATAAAAATGTCAACAACCACAAATGGAAAAAAAGAATTCATGCTCATTACAGACATAAACAAATGAGTAGATATTAGATTTTTACGGAATGCAAGCTAAATGCTGCATAAAATTTTTGGTGAAGTGAGGGGAGGGGGAGACCCGACAATTTGTGAAGAGCAAAACGACAAAATTAACCAGATGACTTTTTTTTTTTAGAAAGTGTAGTTCAAATTTGATAAGGAAATGGCCATTGATATTGAGAAAATCTAAATATTATGGAAAGCTATTAATGTTAACCAAATACAGCATTAATCATTGTTATATAAATTGAAATTATTACTACAGTAAAAATATACAAGAGCATTAGGTCATATTTATGTTGACTTACGATGCCTTTGAAATATATAAACCGAAAGATAGGAATGTGTAGATGTCAGAATGAGGAAGAGAGAAAACTAACAAGGTTTGTAGATTACAAAGAAATATTTGGTTGATATGCATTTATCCGATTAGAATATATTTAATTAAAGACAATGATCATTCTGATAAATTTAAACAATCAATTTATTACCTTATTTTTTTTCTAATGATTCAAGGTTTCAGTTTATCAGAAAATTATAACCAAGACACAAACAAAAAGAAAAAAAAAACTAGCACTAAAAGGATTTTCATTAATTTAAAGAAGGCAAACTCATTAGAACTGTACTGTCAACATAAAACAATGGTAATTTAGTATTTTGAAGTTATAATCAATTTGTACATTCAACTAAGTTAGGAAATTTATCTTGCCGGCTTAAAAGTAATAATCAACACTAAAATGATTCTTGCCTTGAAACAACTTTGTGAAACTTCTGATTTGAAATCATCCAGATGAATCTAAATCATTGTTCCTTATTTTTATTATTATTCTTTCCAACGCATCAAATGTACTTACAGTAAGAACAAATTCTACTTAGTTTTCAAGTTCATTTATATCAAATAATTACATGAAATCCAGTTACCAGATATCATGAAATCCAACCCTGGATATCAAACTGGATAGGATTTTCATTACATCGCAATAAACTAGTTATGATGAAACAAATTTAAAGATAAACTTTGAACAAACTGTTGAAGGCCTCCCAGCAGGGCTGGATTAACCACTGAGCAAGGTAAGCATCTGCTTAGGGCACAACAGGTTTTTTTTCTCTTAAATGTATTTTGCCTGGTACTGACTAAATCATATTTTCAATAAAACTAAATGTAAAACCACCATAAACAAAGGTTAGAAATATTTATCTCATTTTGTTATTTGCTCATATAATTTTCTTCAATTTAGTGTAAAATAATTGACCTGGAAGAAACCTGAATTTTCCTACCTCATATTTCAATAACAGAATTCATTGTCTTAATCATCTTGTCTGTTAAGCGATGGGGAAGTCAAAGGGGCACCATTGTTGATTTGTGCTTAGGGTATTAGTTCTAATCCTGCCCAGTCCCTTAGCTCCAACTTCCACTTTTTTTTTTTACGTACATGTAATATATCTACATATAAAAAGAATTTCCTGACCATTTCTCAAATTGAAAACTGACTTTTCTTGTAATCATTTTTTTTTTTTTTTTTAAGGACGCAAATTCTAAGGGTTGCATTTCTATGCAAACTTCAAAAACAATTTTCTTAGTAACATTCACAAGAAAAGCAAAATGCAATAAGGGCTAAAAAGACAAAGATTAAGAGACAAGTGGGGGCCCACATAGGTAATAAAAATCCCTCATTGTTCATTGATGGCAGTGGGTGGAGAGAAAACAATTTGACTATGGGTCATAGGTCTATGAATTAGTAGGAAAGAGAAAGATACCTAAAAAGGAAACATACTGCTTATTTTGTAATGAAAAAAAGAAAGAATGAATATACATGGCAAAGTGCTAGCATCATGGACAGTAATCAATGATATGTAACATACTCCCTTCTTCATCCCCACTGGAAAGGATTTGGTCGAGGAGTTACTAACATCTGGCAGAATAGTGATCACCCATTGTATCCGAGAGAGACTAAAATTAATTTATACAGTATTCGTTGCAACAATCAAAATTCACATATCCAAGTTATCCCCTCAAATTTTTATTTGATGAATTATTTTTGCAAAGGTTTAAAAGGTTTAATTTTTCAATTTTTTTCTCCAATAATATGTGTCCTTTTAGATACAATGGTTAGAGTGTAATGGGGTTAGTAACTCCTGTTAACTTGGCAATAAGTTGTCTTGAATAATTGACAGTAACTGTTTTGTCTTGTATCTTTTGACAATATTAATACTGGCAGTAATAATGACAATGAGAATAAAGGCAGTGACATAGTAATCAGGGCTAATAGCTGATCATAAGTTTACTATCTACAGGAGCTTTGAAACCAAGTGTCTTACAGCCCTGCAAAGAGGCTCAAAAAGAGAATGCTAGCAGCAGGAGGAGGAGGAGGAGAAGGAGTTATTTGTATCTTTTGAGGAGAATCATAGGATTGTAATTTCAATATGGTCGTCCTCTGAACAGAACTAACAGGAGGATTAGTTATAACAAGTCAAGTAATTTGAATCAAATAACAATAATAATTCAAAATGCTATTGAAATTTTATTCCTCTTTCCCTTACAGCCCTTGATACCAGAATTATATGAAACTTGTCAATAATGAAGTTGTTTGGTGGGGAGAAGTAGGTTTAAATGTGCGCATGTCCATGAAGTTTACTAAAATAATAAAAAAGAACTAAAATATCTGACAAGTGAGTGGAATGTAAAATTGCACATAGCCATTAAAAAGATAAAAAAGAAAGGTGGGTGGGGGGGTCACTAAAAGATGAGGGTAATAAGTAGAAAAAGTTGCAAAATAAAAAATATCAATTATTAGTGGCCAAATATATTTGTTAAAGGATACATCTTTTTTTTACTTATTTTTCCATCCAATGCAAATATATCAATTACAAAAAAAGCACCATTTTTCATAATAACTATTGGTCTACCTTCAAAAGATGAAGGTCTAAGAAATTGTTTTGTTTTAAGGGGAAGGAAAAAAAAAAAAAAAAAAAAAAAGCTATCCAGATTTTATTAAAAAAAAATAAGTAGAAAAGTAGAAAATATTTTTATAAGAAATTTTTTTTTTTCATAAAAAAGATTTTTTTGAAGATTTTATAGTTTTTGATAAAAAGTGATACGCTTATATATATATAAGTAAATATACATAAATATATCAATATTGGTAGCAATATACAGAAGTTGTTTTAAAATGTATTTGGCCTAAACGATACTGCACAACTGGAACTAGTTGCATTTGATGCGAACCACACTTTCAAAGTTCAACTTTAAGAAGAAGAAAAATTCAACGAACTTAGAGGGAAAAAGTCCGATTCAACTGCAGGATTATTGAAGAAAGAGGGGTTGAACCCCACATTCAGTTCTTGTATTCAATTAAATTAGTTTTGACAGATACTCTCATTGCCCCTCACCATTCTTCAACAATCAAGGAGGGGGGTCAAATTTCTTGCGATTCATTTGTGTTAATATTTTCAGTTTCCCAGTTTAATAAATAAAGTATTATTGAAACAATATTTGTTCTGAAATAGGTATTAGAGTAAAGACTCATTTAGTCAGATTGTGCCTTCTCCTAAATGTCAAGTTTGGGCTCATTAATGAAAAAAAAAAAAAAAATTTTTTCTTTTGAAACACACATAAATGGATAAATGTACAGTTAGAATAAAAATTGTCTTGGCAACAAAATCTATTGTCTTTTCAGTCAGTTTTTCATTCAAAAACCTTTGATTTTATCCCCCATCTTCGTCTTTTTAATGCTTCTTTAATTGAGTAAGTCATTAAAATATTTTAATTGTTTTGTTTTTAATGCCCTTTCCATGCATTTTTTAAAAATTGAACAAAACATTAAAATATTCTAATTATTTCTGTTTTAAATACCTTTCTATGTTTTTTTTTAATTGAATAAAATCGAAATATTCCATTGAAATCAATCCTTGAATCCTGGTTTGTCTTGTATTTGCTGTGGGCTTAGATTTACTTCAATTTTTATTTTTTTTTTACCTGCCAAGGAGACACATCTTTGGTTTTAACCAGGTTTTATTTATCAATCTTTTTAAAAAAATCTTTACTGGCTTTTAATTCATGAGTAAAAATTGTTATATTCTTTTGCATTTATATTTTGTCACTCGGACAGGGAAAGAAATAAAACTAAAAAAATAATCATATCTGTTGTCTCAGAGAAATGGGCAAAGGAGTTCTTTATCAGATTAAGAGATCGGCTAATAATTATTAGACAAAAAAAAAAAAAAAAAAAAAGCAGCCAGATGGCATTGGGAAACTCAAAACAGGCATTTACATGTTACAAACAGCTTCTGTACATTTGCTGAAATATTCAAGGACATGGGGAAATGATAGAGATGTCAAAAGTGGCCATGAATTAGCTGTCTTTAACAAGTTAAAAAAAAAAAAAAAAAATTTTAAAACAAATGCACACCCATCTTAATATATATGGAAAAATGTTTTCTACTTAGCAGCAAGGAAAATAAGACTGCAATTTGATGATAAGACTAAAATGAATGAAGCAGGGGGTTTTATCTTATTGAAGACCAAGATGACTAATTCTTCAATATTCTCTTCTTTCAGGGCATCTTTTACTTTTTTGGTTCAGTATAAAAAAATTGTAGCAGTAATAAAAATTGTCATTTTTTTCATTTATTTATTATTCATTTTTTTTTTTTTTACTAAAAGAGATATTTTCAGTAAAATAGATATTTGTGTATACATTACAAATACGTATAGCCAGAAAAAGGCCCAAAGTAGAAATCTTATTCAAAGTTCAGTTTAAAAAGGCCTTAATTTTTATTAACACACAGAAAAAAAAAGTGTGTAAATTCACTGAATGATGTTAGAGAATGTAATCTAAATAATTGATAAAACTTAATTCACTGGGTATCTTCTCTGATCATGGAAAGCCTGCCCATGAATTAATATGGCTTCCTACTGCCGTGTCCCAAAAAATATGAAATGAAATAAAAAATAATGTTAGCAAGGTTTGACAGCCTCTGAACAGCAGCTTCAAAGAAGTTGAGATCAAATATTGTATGCCATCAGAAATTTGATAATGAATGGAGAAATTGAAAAAAAAAAAAGTGAAAAAGGTTCTTCAACACTAAAATCAGTTCACATATGTTTAAGAACCTTTAAAATTTCATCACATAACATCACATCTAAGTGCAAAAATTGCTTGTAGAAGTGAAGAGAGATGTTGGGGCTAGGAAAGGAAAAAAGAAAAAAAAAGGGGCTGGGCTTCAATGAAAGAGTAAGTCACATCTAAGACCTTCAGAGAATCAGGAAGGACTTACTATTCAAAATCCAAAGAGTTACTACTGGGACTTTGTGCACTGTCACTCCCTGTCTCAGAAGACTCTCTAGTTCCTGTGCTGCCATCATGGTCATTAGCATGATCTCCTATATGGCAGCCGGGTTTACGACACCATTTCATTTCTGTAGCATCAAGCATTATCTCATTGTCACGGCCAATCAAAACGGGGCCACATCCACACGGAATCATACATCTGCAAAAGAAAATGCTTATATTAAGTTCTGTGGGATAATTCATAAATTTAGAAATAGAAAAGATAACCTTATTCAAAGCCAACAATAAACACTTTATATAATAAAACACATAAGGTGACCGAACACAAACTAAGTACTACCCAAACATTTGAGGAATTCCAGATGATCAACCAAATTACTCGACATTTCCCTACCAGGATATGAAGAACCTAATTTCCTATGAATTTCTTTTCCTTTCTTCAAAGAAACCAATTCATGCCTTTATTTCCTCTAACTTTTAGATGATACCCTTCAACCTGTAGATTGATATGAGAAATAAAGCAGGATAGTCGGATCAGCAAGACAAAAACTTATCTTGGAGAGATTACATTTTCAAGTTCTTTTCTGACAAAGTGTCACTTCTTATGATACCAGTGGTTACTAAAGTTTGATATTTGCTACAAGACCCCGGATGATAATCACAGAGGAATCGATTTATCTTAGATTGCTCAATGCAAAGTCAAGAAGGATGATTTCTGAGTTGTGTAGAGAAGGGCTTTTCGAACTGTATGTTGCCAATAATCTCTAGGCATGTTGCAAAATGAAGTACAATTTTGTATATTTTTCAAAATATACCCCCCCCCCCCGAGACAGTTGAACTATTGTGATGACATACATTTGGCTAACAAAACTTTGGTGATTTGTCACAAAAAAAAAATCCAAAATATGGAGTACATAGCAGTTGAAAGAAACTCACTTTCTCCAATAGATATCATCATTCTCCAAAAGTGCTTCTTCTCTTTCTCGTCGTTTCCTCTCTCGTCTTTTTGCTACAATGTTGCCAACTGACCGAATGCCTTCACACATTTCACAAGAACACAAATCTGATTGAAAAAAAATAAAAATAAAAATGAAATTTCAAAATATAAAAAACAAATAGACTCATTCATTTGAGACATCTAAAATTGGTTCGTTACACTTGAAATGTCAGGTTTTTACTTCACAGAGAATAATGCTAAAAGTGAAAGATTTACTATAATAGAAATCTAATTCATTGCTTTTGAAGATTTTTAAGCCATAGCACTAATTTTCAAGAACAGTTTCATTTTAGATGTAATGCTACTCAAACATCAACTAGTACATTGTGAACAGTTCAGGTCTAGAAATATGAATACCAATAATAAACCTTGCCCAAAGCTGTTCTTAATGAAGGATTATCAATGACTAACAAACCATGAACAATGGTTTCATCATTTTAGTGAAAAAGTTTATGGATATACAGAGAATTTGAGAAAAAAATCTTGGATAAATGATTTCATATCTCAAAGATAATTTATGTCTTGCTAGATAGGGGCTAACAAATCATAAAAATGTTGAAGATTTTGAAGGGGAAAAAAAAAAAAATTTCAAATAATGTGAGATCACTTACTTCCATGCTTACGCGATTCTGAAGACTGATTTTCTATTTTTGTTTGGCGCTTCTTGCGTTTCAATATGGATCTGGATCCAGGATTTAATCGTAGATCTACAACCTGCAAAAGAAAAAGACGTAATGAATCAGGTCATTTTGTTCTAGATGTGGGGAAAAACTTGAATGAAAGTGTTTCCATACATCATAAACTAAATTTATTTTTGATAAATATTGGGTAATGTGAACAACTTGTTTGGTTTATTAGGAAAAAGATTTTTTTCCCTCAGCCCCAACTTTACTAAACAACATATTCACTGTCTTGTTCCATGATCTCCTGCCATCTATTAGGCAACTTCATAATTCCATCCTCATCTTTTCCAGCAAGGCTTCAGGTACCCTTTGTAGTTTTCAAGGAAATTGGAAAAATAAAAAAAAATTATCAAGAGAAATTTTTAAGGACCAGGATAAACGGTAACCCAAAGGTTTAATATCTGGTGAATACAGCAGAAGGGAAAAATCTTCCAACCTAAGATTTGAGAACTTTCCCTGATCAAGTAAGAAACATGCAGTCTAGTATCATTCTGATAGAATACAACATCCTTTTTCTAACTTATGAATGTTTTTTGTTGTTTACTGCATTCATTTAGTCTAGGCAGTATTTATTCAACCCGATCATTCGTTTCCCCAGAAGGTAAGAAGGAGGAGGTAAAGCATCCCATCTTTTAAAAAACAACTCCCAATGGAGTAGGAAGGCTGGTAACAAGGTCCCAGTTTCTGCTGCAGTTGTCAGTTAAGTGATCCTTGCAAATTTGCAAGTCCACCAAAGGGATATTCACACCCAAATCACTCAGATTAGAGTGAACTCAGTAAGCTACTGAGCGCAAGGGTAATTTGTTGTGAAGAGGACCTCCTGCATGTGCGGTAGATCTGCCTACCATTACACTATCCGAGCAAACCATAGTAGAAGACTCCCTTCCAATCCCACCATATACTCAGCATCCTCTTCGGATAATCTCTAGCTTGAAGTTTATTTCTCCAGCATTCTACATTGTTGTAAAGTATCCATTTTCCATCACAATTTCTCTCAAAACTTGAATAATTCAAACTCAGTCCAGTAGTTTTTCATGCTAGGGAAGTCACATTAACACAGTCTGATTACGTGTTTTTATCAAAAATGTACAAACATTGCAGAAAGTATTTCAAAAATAAAGAATAAGAGCAGTAGTCAGAACAATCCTTGGAATAATAAGAACTTACCATATTTCTTCATGTATAACATGATTTTTGTACAGTATGAGAAATGAATATGGTGGAAAATAAGTATTAAATTATAGCCTATTGTATAACAATGGTTACTTGATTTGTCTATGTTTTTCTGCTTTGATATTCCAAATTTGAATATATATATTCATATCCTTCTGTTATCAAAGGGGCTTCATATTAGTAACATATAAAAATTTTTCCCATCTATTTTTTGGTCACATTTGAGTACAAATTTTCTGTTATACACATTAATATATTCCATGAATCATCCAGACTAGTATCCTCAATGCTTTGTTTTGATCACTACATTTCAGGCTTAGAAATGAATCCTGAATGGGAATTTTGAAAAATTATAAACGAGATGAAATCCTTTCAACTAATATCAAATGCAAGGCCAGAGAATGCATCAGCTAGAACATAGTGATCAAAACAAAAAAGATAAGGATAAGAGTCTGAATAATTAATTGAATAATGAGGAGAGTTCATATTAGAACTTCAATTGTGCAGTGATTGCTACTGTCAATCAATCAACAGGAAATTTACAAAGAAAAAAAGATTTTTCACAAAGCAAAATAGTTTAACAGAAGAAAAGATTAAAGTTATTATTCAATTACTGTTTTACCATATATACTTGTAAAAGTAAATTAAAAATTTTATTTTATTTAAAAAGGATATGAAAAACTGCACATGATTATCAACCAAAACTTGCTATAACACAGCATGTACATATCACGGACAACATAATGTAATAATACATATATCATAAATCTGTACATTTCTAGCCTGTATGTATGCACAAATCTGTAATGGTTGGCAGTAAGCCCAATATCCATTAATTACTGCATGTATTGTTAACCATTCTGAAGTGGAGATTTAAAAAGCAACAGTCAATCTGTTTGGTCATACCTTCAATGATTGGAATTATTTTAGCTAAAAAGGTGTTTATTATTCAAACACACAAACATTTCGATGAGAAGATTAAATGTGGTTTCAGAGAGCAAAATCCTCAATTTCTGTCAGTTTTTTGCGATCACAGAAACTCACAACTTCAAACAAAGTTGCCAAAGGTACATTCACGAAAAGCAACATGCAACACATGTACAGGTCAAAAGCTGAATGGTATAAACGGGGGGGGGGGACTTATTTACTGCCGAGACATATACAAGCAAACTGAGTATTTGGCAAAGCTTGAGGGTTTAATTAAAAAAAAACAAAGAAAAAAAAAAAACTATTGCTGAAATCTAAAGACACAAGTTCTTTGCTTCTACAAAAGAAATCAAGAGGGACACTTTGTAGTCATGAAACACAGAGAGTGTGATTATCTAATTATAAAATATTTATAGAAAATTAAAAAATTATGTGTTAAATTGCATTACATCATTAGAACGACTATATTTATTTGTGTATAATACCCAAAATCTCTAATGTAACTGTTGTGCATGTGGACAATTGAGAGTAACTTTCAATGCAACCTAGCCTAGGGTCTCAATTGCAATCATGTTGTCTATAGCCATTGGTGTAGCTTCAATTGCCACCATGCCTAGGGCTTTCAATGCAACTGAAGTGATTTAGACCATTCAACAGCCACTTTAAATGCCATTCCACAAACCTCCAATGCAATCATAAAGCCTTGGGCTTTCAAGGCAGCTTTCATTTTATCTTGGCTCTCAACACAATGATGGTGCCTCTCACCAATAAATTTCAGCTTCCAGTACAACCCTGCCCGAGGTCTCAGATGCAATAATGGTACCTGTCACCAATCGAGTTTTCCAAAGAAACCAAGCCAAGAACCACCAATACAATGGTGGTGAGGCCGTCATAACAGGTTTTAAGTCATAAATACAGAAAAACAAATAGGAATTAGTTGAAAAAAAAAAAACAATCAAAATATTCGGTCAGTGAAAACCTGGCCAACTGGATATCATGTTAGCAAAAACTCATGTTCAGATCTGTTAAGATGAAGGTAAAAGCTAGTAAAAATTGATAATATTATTTCAATATCTATGAAATGACAAATAATCTAGTTTCTGCAGACAAGTCCATTCTTCCAAATCATTGGATGGGACAGGGGTATTCTTATCAGCAAAAATTGTTACTCTCAAGTGAATTAATCCATTGTTATAGAATCAGGAGAAGAAAAAAAAATCATAATTATGCAAGTGGATAGAATTTACGTACTTTTGATTACTACCAATTCTGTACAAAGACATTAGGATGAGTAGATTTCATTTATCTATCGTTTGTTTATCATTATTGGTTCATCTACTACTGTAATTGCAATATATGATCCATATAAACTTATCAGTAATCCATTGTCAGGAGTACGATCTGATATCTGCAGCAGAGAACAAGGAAACAGGGAATTGTTTTTCGGGGCAACTATTCACATAAACAGACCATGTATTGTATTTTGCATCCAAGGGCATATAAAATAACTGATCTGAAGGAGAGATCTTATGTTTGATTAAATTATATCAACTGAGCTAATCCTGTTGACAGCAAAAAAGAAAGTAAATACTTACATAATCCCAATGTCTTCCTTGGTCAACTCTGTTGCGCCAACGTTTCACTAGAAGGACACATGCATTGCAAATATCACCCGATCGGTTGGTAACATGGAAGCACTCTTGAAAGTCACGTTCATAACGGATGCTGCTCGTGAAACGAGAGCTGGAGGATTTCACGCGGCAGATACAACAACCTGTTTGACTACGATACATTCTGTGTCTGTTTGTGGACATAATTGCGTAGTCAGATAGATAAGGAAAAGATCTGTAAAATGAAAATATAGAAAAAGAAAATTAGAGGGAAAAGTTAAAACAAGACATTCAGAAAAGAAATTAAAATTTTCAATAAATGATCAGGTTTTGTTTGAATTACTAAAACATTTTTTACTAATATGCATTTATTCTTTTAGAATTTCCCCAGTATCTAGGCAGCTCTACCTCTCAAAGAGAATTGACAAACTGAGTCACTTAGTGTTTGATTCTCACTACTGTCCTTAAGGCATGAATTCACTTCTCCCTGCACTGTCCTATAACTATACCTTGACAAAAAGGTCTATTCACTGGCATTCCATATAGCTGAATAATAGAAGAGAGTGGGTGTTTCAGCATTTAGACAAACCACTCTCCCATAACTACTTCACCTGCTCAGGCAGTGGGAACAGAGCCTAATAAGATTAGCAAAAAGTGAATTTTTCAAAGTTGCATCTATCTTTTCTGTATGCAGATAATCTGTTGTTGATGGGAATGAACTATTATAATCATTAATAATATCATCAAACAGTTATTGTTATAAAAATCAGTTGGTCACGAACACTTCATTTAAAATGATTGATTTTTCATTATGTAAACTCATAATAATGAATATCAATTGTTCCAATCTTAATATCCTTTGCTTATTGTTATCAGCCAGTTATTGTTATCTCATGGATACTATTCTAAAAAGATCAAAATAAGCAACTTCCTCTATATCAAACTGAGGGCGACTTTGCTTGTTGACTAAATATTGATTAGCTACAAGAATGTTTTTCAGGGTTGCTTTTGTGCTATCTAAACACATATAATACTGTGTGGATGATGGCAATAATCATCTACACTTCCTTGCTTATTCAATTATTTATAAAATACAGACGAGTAATTAAATTATAAAAAGTTAAGAGGAGGGGGAACAAAAAGAGAAGAGGAAAGTTTTCAGACAAAGAAATTCTGACAGGGAGAAGTAGAAGATGAGGGACATCCGAATGGAAACACAATGACCGAATGGCTCCCAAATGACTATGGATACATTTATGTAAAAATCCAGATATTTTTCTTTTAATTGATTTTATTCAAGCCGCTCTTAAACAACGTTTTGGCCGATATATTCTTCGTCCTTCCTCAAGTATACGTTGTACCTGGAAGTCTAAGAATTCGCAGCTAAATAGAATTTGAAAAGCCCCACAACAGCAACTCCTAACGATGCTATAATATACAGCAATTACAATTATTATTCATAACAATAATACTATAAAAAAAGAAAAAAAAACCTGATATTTCCAATAATACTATTAATTACAAAGACAATATATTAACTATAAATCATGTAATCAGAACGTAAAGTTCCTAAAAATCCTCAAAGTGAAAGATAGTATAACCTATTTTTCTTTTGTTAGTTCATGATTATACCCAACAAAAACTTCCTGATAGTTTTCATGTATTTTTTTCACATTTCAAATAGCAAAAGCTCCATTAATACAAGAAATTCATCAAAAGGATCCTTGTTTTCGACAAGTTAACACAAACTGAGAAAACCAATTTTGAACAACTTCATAAAAGTTATTTTTCCAAGAATGGGTGTAATAAATATAAGCAGAAGCGATCTCAAAATAACCATAAAAAAATATTTTAAGGAATCTTATTGATGGATTACTGTCCACTCAATTTGATTTTATTGTTGGCTCAGGAAAATGTCCCTGTTGGCGACTATGAATATTGAAATGATGAAATGAGGAGAAATTCTAAGTACGATGTGTCATGTTTATTAGTGAAATGAATTACTACTATAACAATCACCGGAATGAAACATACATCAGAGGGAAGCCGAAGGAGAAGGTGATCCCTACTGTAAACTTTTGTTTCACACTCTCGATGTCAAAAACCAGCGATCAAATAGAAAGAAATGATATTGTTCAGGTTTTGAATAAATTAAATTTCTAAACATTGTTTTTTCATTTGTGCGCTATTTTTAACACCGAGGGTGAGAAACCTAACAATCGGGAACATCTTCCATACATTATACCAGGCCAAAAAATATTACATCAACCGAAATGCCGTTACAAAATAACCTGACATGAAAAGAGTTTTATTCATTTTTTTTTAATCCTAAGGTCTGAATAAAAGCCAACACTCCATCAGCTATGATAGGTGTATTTAGTTAGCCATTTAGTCGGGAGCACATTTTTTTTTTAGTTTGGAAGGTTGGTTGGTATGTCTAACGAAAGAGTAGAGTCCAGTTACTTCCACTCACGAGGCTGTCTTTCAATACTTTCATCATTTGTTATTTAATTCGGAAATCTAACACCACTAGAATTATTAAAAAAAAAAAAAAAAAATATTTGAAAAAGAGCACAGTAGAAAAATCAGTGCCGAACGGGGTATTACTGTCTAGATCTGAATCAGTGCTGAACGGGCTAATACTGTATATATATATATAAATCAGCGATGGAAGAGAGGAGGGTAAAGAGTATACCTACTTTCCAGGTTTCTCCAATGTCCAACAGAGACATAATTGTACACGTAGATCCCAAAACCCATTTCCATCACTGCTATCAATAGCTGTGAATCAGCGTTAAGCGGGGTAGAACTGAGCGAGGTTAAAAATATCTATTGATAGTTCTATACAATAAGAGACGTTGAAGTTGAAATGAAGAAAGCAGACGATACTGCAAAAAGTAATAAATCTATAGAAGGGAACGCTCATCTTCAAACGCAGAGTTTTTCAAATAAAGGGTTCGAGTACTCAGAGCTGTATTGTAGTACTCCAGGGGTACGCAAGATTTTTTTTAATGGTAATTTTTCAAGACTAGCTTTTTTTCATTAAAAAATTTAAGTACAACTTATCCAAAATACTCAGTTCAATGCAACTACAATATTACATAACAAAAATTGGTTCACGTGATGGATTCTAAACATTTGAATGAAATGGAAAGGGTAAACGTTATTTTGTCAGTTACAAGTTTTTAGTTGAATGTTTAATAAGACACTGATGGATCAGCATTTGGTACGATGTAAGGAAAGTGGTAAATTTTCGCACACTCGATGATTTAAACGCCACAGAAATGAAAACAATTCAACAATTCAAAGCAGTAACAGTATAATTTAGGTATACACTTGTTTTCCTTTCATTAAGACTGAAAATTAATTTGCATGTGGCAAGTTATGATTTCCAGTCATTTATGACGGCGGAACATCTTAAGAGATAGGGCCTGGTTCCTGGGGATCTCTCTCCGAGGCAGCACATTCCCGTTGTGCAGACAAACGACAGTCAGTAGCCAATGAGGGACTGGACTATCTTTGCCATTACCCCTTACACAAGTGTGGAACCGCACATAAAACTGACCCAGAATCATATTTTGTGGCCTCTAAATTTGGAAGAAAAGGAAGAAGTAGGCATGGGGGGCACAGTAATTGGAGGATTCGTGAGATGATAAAATAAAGCAATACTACAGGCCCTATAGAAGGGACACTGCATTATGTAACTTGTACTGGGGGTTGTTTTTTTAAATTATGATACACAGATATTACATGCGTGTCTCAAAAGAATGAAATAATACAAACACAAAATTAAAAAAATCTCTTATAGAAGAAAAAGGTTTGGCTTTTCATAAAGAAAACGGAAAATGTCCAAAGTACCAAAGAAATTACCTCGTATTTCAAGACTGTAGAGAAATGATCTCTGCATAATGCCAAACCAAACTCAGCACCAAGAAACACATGGCTAAAAGAGATGCAGGTGGTGGCTGTCCATTCCCCTACCACCCGGCTACACACACCTTCAAGTTTAAGCCAATCAGAAAGCAGAACAAGAGATTTTTAGGGATCAGCATCTTCTTATTTTCATAAAGGTAAGCATTAAAAGACCGGACATAATTTTTATTCAAGACATATTTTAGACTTGGTGTATTTATGGCTGGCCTGAGGCAAGAGTCTTTAATGTTTTAAAGGTCGATGATTAGCTTTCTGTTAGGGAATATCTGTTTATTTTCTTCAGAAGATGACTCTAAAACCAGTCAACAATATGGATGTTGAATCTTAGTATATTAATGAATTTATCCACCACCAAAAGGTTGGTTGTTTTCATAAAATAATTTTTAAAGAATTCCTTAGCTTCCTGAAATCCAACAACACAAAAGAAAGGAGAGAGAAACATTGAGAAAAACACAACTGGATCTTAGTTAGGAAAGCCGGTATAAGTCAAATATTGTGGTCCCTCCTACAGTAGTAGTATTGCTTCATTTTCGCATACTCTAACATGATCGACATTCCTGTTGTGCCATGTTAGGCTCAGGTAATTGATTCGGGACCATATTTTAGAGTATAGGATGCGATAAAAATAACGCGATACTACTAGCGAAGTAGAAGGGACCGCACTACTTGCACAGAAAAGCCTCTTTGTTTTGGTTCGACACTTTTGAAACAAGTTGTTGTAGTTGCCTTTTTTTTAAAGAAAAAAAAAAGACCACTAATTATTTATTGCTAAGCAAAACAACCTGCATTTTAAATATAAATTGTAGGCATAAATGAAAATGCCAAGTTTATTCGTGGAAGGTTAGAAAACAAAGAATTAAATTCGTTGAATATGCATAAACTAACTTTCACATGAAGTTAACAGTGAACGGCTGAATTACACTAATTTCTCAAATTTCACACCCATTAATCCTCGGTTTTTCCAACTTCTAAAATGAAGAACCGATTTTTTTTTAATCCCGATGTTAGAGTTCAGTTGTAATGTCAACTCATCATCAACAACTTAAAAACCGAAAAAGCCTTCAGAACCCCAATTTTCTGAATTTGCAATAACAAACAAGATAACATTTATAATGCTAATGAAAGTGAGAGGAAGAGAGAAAAGGAAAGTATAACTAAGCAGAAGTGATGAGAAAGGTAAAAAGGAGGAGAAAGGTAAACATTGAGAGAAGCAGCAAGGCAACCGGCAGTGTCGACGACGACCCAAATTCCAGCAGGTGCCTGTCAGTGCTCCTTCCTTGCTTTCCTCCTTCACTCATCAGCGCCCCCCCCCCCGCTTCAACAAGGAAAATATGCAACTGCTTTACAAAACCTTCAGTACCGGCTTTCAAAAATACTTGCAACAAAATAATGTATTCCATTCGTAACGTCATTTCTCTTTTTATGCCTAAAAAGACGTCAGGGTTTGCTAATCGTTCGAACCGCTTTAACAAGTGTGCGAGGGTTACTGTTGTTCAAAAATAAAGTAGGCAATTGAATAGATGTTAAAACTAGAGATTTTATTCAATAAGTTGTTTTTATTTTGCCATATCAGTTGAAGCGAGGGTGGGAATTTTGCAGGAAATGCCATGTATTCAATGTATGAAACTTTTTCAACATCATACCCTTTGCACGTGAATTCATTTTTCAAATTTCGCTTCCCCGGTGTTGAGACAATTCATATACTTTCATTCATTCATCGATGATGATTTGTTCAAGGCAAACACACGTACGAAGTTAAATTGGGTTGGGAGACTCGTATCGTTTATAAAGGGAAAATTTAAAGCTTCAGATTGATAAAAATAGGAAAACGAAAAGTGTCCGTTAAGGACAGTATTTTCAACAACCACCTCAGACAATAAGAGTAAAAATAAAAATGAGAAGAGAGCATACGATCGTTTTCATTATTATTATTATTTTGTTTCTAGCCAATGACACACTTGAAGTGTTCATTAGCGTTAACACAACATATAGAAACTAATTTGAGAATTCTTAAGAGATACAGGTAAACAGCCCGGTATGAAAAGCAAAATCCAGGTTCTGCTTAGTGAAGTAGTTGACTGTGAACGTGACACCAGGAAGAATTAACAGTAGCAGCACAAGAGGTTGTTGGCGTCATACTTGTCAAGGGATTCTTGGTTCCTTTGAGTCCACTAAAAGGAATCGTTACTAAAGATCAGGAATTAGATATCAGAGGCGAAGTTGTCTGAATAAATATAAGGTTTGCAACTCTTGACAATTTTGAAAACTAAAAGAGGAAGTTTTAACATTCTTTTTACAGTGGTTCGGGTTCAAGAAATCAACTCTTGTCAACTAACTAGGGTTAGTAGTGGAAAAATAATTTTTGAAGGTTTGCAACGATTCACAAATCACTTATTAGAGACTTCTAATTCCTTAACTTTGCAATTTGGAGTGAAGTTAATAACATTTTTTTTTATGTTGAAGGATCTTAATTTTTATGACAAACTAGTTCTGAAAACAAAAAAAGGAAAGAAAGAAAGGAAAGCTCTTAATCCGGAAAACAAATAAAACAAGAAAAAAACAGTAATAATTATAAAACAACAAAACTAACAACAGTACCCTAATCTCCAAGTTGAGGTTTCAGGAATTAAAATTAATAACAACCAGTGACAATCACCACATCATAGCCATCTTGTAAGATCGAATTGATTTTTCTTTAAGGGATCACTGGTTGAAACGAATCCTACTGTTACATTTCTATCACTACTACTACTACTGACTGAGAGAGCACAGATCCCTTTTTTCTTAGCCTCCTTCAACGTTTTGGGCTACAGTTAAATAATACATTGAAGCGTGTCTTCTAAAAAAAAATCTTTCAAAGTGAAGTGTACTCACCGTGTGGCTTACAAAAGGTGTCCGAAATAGAAATTAGGGACCATGATCCAACACAAGAAAGAGTCAGATAGGGATTTTATGATTGAACAAGGAAGCGACTACGACTGCTGCTGCTGCTGTTTGTGGGGTAAATGCGAGCAGCTCAGCTCATTATAATGATTTATGCAGAGGTCACTGGGTCAGCTAAAAACACCCTTCTCTCTTCCCCCAGCCATACGTTCAAATTTTATTCAAAATCAGCAATAACATTAAACCCACTCTCCAATGCATACAAGACCAAGTATTTTTTGTCTTGGAATAATTTTTATCAACATGAAAAATAATGAACGGAAAGAAGTTTAGAGAACCCTAACAGGGAGAAAAGTGTGTGTGTGTGTGTGTGTGTGTGTAAGTCAGATAGGAACAAAGGAATTGTCTTTGTTTGGTTAGTGAGAGTCGCGCATGTCTCAGTACAGTATCAGGAAACAACTTTTTTTTCTGTCCCACATGGATTGAAACGTACAGTTACAGCAGACAAAATAAAATCAGTTATTAAATTACGTTGTCTTTCAAAAGAATATAACGTTCCTAATCAGTGTTATTATTGTCAAAATTTCTTTGTGTGTGTAACTGAGTATGTCTGTGCGTGCGTGTATTTAATTACATTTTCATTTAAATCGTCAACACCAATTTTAGGACAGGTCATCTGTCCATTGTCCACTACTAGTGACAACATTCTTCACGTTTAGGGTGTACAGAGGGTATGTTGAATATACTAATAAAACAGTGGAAACTGCCCTAAACCTTCAAGGAAGGAAGAAGGAACATCATCTGTCATGACTGTTGTGTACAGTGTAACCCTTAATGGTGAGAGGGAGAAGATAAAATCCTGACAGTCATTTACAGAGGAATTGTCATACACAAAAAAACGATCAGACACACTTGAAAAACTAGTTTAAAAATAAAATAAACTTATTATAACTCGTATCACTAGTCATAAGTCAGTTACCGAAAAAAATCACCAACAAAATGGGTTTCTTTCTTCTTTCTCTATCGTACTCGCAAGTGGTGAGAGTCCTACATTAAAAATTAATTTGGCAATTTTTAAACAATAAACATCGAAATAACATACAAATTACTCATGTCATCATTGCCATAACATTGGTGTAATCATTTTCATAATAACAAACGAGCAAAAAACAATCAAGTAAGGAAATATTGCTTTTTTTCGGTCTTCTTTTTTTTAAGGAAACAGAATAAGTAAGAAAAAAAAAACAAACTTACCTTTCTTTCTTCAAGTCAGGAGGAAACAACGAGGTAGTTAAACAATATTCAATAACACATGCCCGGGACTTGCTGGGACTCTCTGATCAATTTCCTAAGTATACCTGATGGAATCAAAGATGATTTAAAATATATATAGCAAATGTCAACGAATATTTTAAACAAAGAGGAAGAAGCCGGGTGAAGACATCGAATCAACATTTACACACACACACACAACAGACACGCGAAGGCGAGACGGAATTGAAGCGTATTAAGAAAAATTCATCTCGAATTCTGATTGGTTGAGGATTATATCCGAAGTGCTCTGATTGGTCAGCTCTCGAAGCATCTTTTTTTTTCTTTATTCGGTTTTACGTATTCAATTAATTGATATTTTTCTTCCTTGCCATAATTTTTTTACCCGCCGAAACTATTTTCAGTCAGGATGACAAAAAATAGCAAATTGGGAGACGAACGATGTGACAAAGAACTTTAAAATATAATCAACATCCTAGTTCAACTCCCTTGTTAACAACACAAAGTGAGGCTACCAACTTAGTTGTTTTCGCTTTATTCAGTGCTGAAAGAGTACTCGAGCACCTAAATAAATCTCAAATGCTGACTTTTTAATTAATTTGTCAAGTCCTTACTTATGATTTAATGTCTGATAAATATAAATCAATAAGTCAATATCAACTTTCATATCGGTTATTTTCATGACATATACCGGAATAAATACCGAAAACACATTTTCTTCATAGATTCATTGTGTGTAATGAACGCATTCATCAGGTGGACATGTGGTTTTTAAAAAAACTTTCAAACCATGGATTTTCCCCCAAATAGTTGGAAATATTGCTTAATCATTAGCAGAAGGGGGAAATTGAAAAAATAGCTGCCCATTTAACACTTTTATTGTAATAATTGATTGGATCAAATGAAGTATTTTACACATAACGAAAAATAAAACCATCAAACAAACATTTATTAATCTAAAAATAAAATGCACCCAAATCTCACTGGATGCTCCATAAATATAATGATGACATGTGGTTGTGTATGTGTGTGTGTGTGTGTGAGAGAGAGAGGCTTGGCACAAGGCCACAGAAGTGGGGGCCCCCGGCGAGAATAGAACACACTAATGGTCGGCTTTAACTATTCTCTCCCCGGTTAGTTGTTCACGAAAAGATACTGATGAATACAAGAGTAGGTGTTACGAATATAAAATTTAGAAGGAAAAAAAGCAGTTTGATTTAGTTGTAATTTCGAACATGAACAAAGGATGCTTTAGTAGGGGTCAAGTTAATACTCGCAGATTACTGATTTTTGGGTGCCTATAATCCTTATCGGGTTTGGGTGGCCATTTATTAATATCCAAAGACGTCCAGGGAATTCCCAACCTGGGGGACGTGGACCCCTAGGAAAGAGAGGTCCATAAAAGTATTTGTGGGAATGGAGGTCCGTGAGCTTGTTGAATAGACTGACCTTCCAAAAGCAGTAACTACCCATAGTAAAATAAAAATATTTACTTAATAACGACAACTACTTATGATAGAAATACATCAATGGCCTTTACCTACTTACACTTTTTCAAGAGTATATCTGAAGTAATTTATGTATTTTTCGTCAAAAACTCTAAAAAGGAGGATAAATTAACATCAGACCCAAGATATTGCCCGACAACGTACAGGACGTAGTGTTCAGACGTCCTATCTACATTGCGTGCTCCACAACTGTAGTCTTGCGTCAGACAAAGCTAAGTCAGACCAAACTAATCAATGTAAAATAATACTGATAATGACAAATGAATCTGCTCTCGTCATAAGCCTGCACATGTGTAGCATATCAACCTGCATAGCATGACCTACATCTTAATTAAGTACTTTTTTGGAACTGCTCTAATGACATATCCCCTGTAAATGATAAAGTAAATTTGCTGGGTGGAGGTACAAAATTATTTCATAATTTGAACGTCAGATAATTTAACATAAAAAATATTCTTTAAAAGCCCAAAGTGGCAAGTTGCACAAGAATCAGAGAAATATATGCTTTAAAATCTGAATATGTTTGTTTGTGAATGTGTCTTGTCTACTTTCAAGCATTATGACCCCCGCCCTTGATAAAATTCCCCAGCGCAATCCTGCTTAGGATGAAAGCTCCGCAGGACAAAACACCCTTTGGAAAATAATATACAGAATTTTTAAATCATGAATTTTATTTTTTCAGAAACAACCTTATCTCTAACCCTAAGCCCATGTCCCGAAAGAAAAAATGTTGAGCTTTAAAAATGTGTCATCAGGATATGAGGCCAGATGAACACTTTTCTTCAAGTAAGAATAATAAATGAACTAGAAAAAAAAATTAGTACTGTTACCAATTTCTTGACTTTTTGTCATGTTTTTAATCAACCTCATCATCATAATCAGTCTTTTATTATCTGTCGTTGGACATAAACCTTCCCCAGGATCCGCCACAATTCTCTATCATGGGTGTCATGGAGCCAGTATTTTCTGAATTTGTCTAGTTCATCTCTCCATCTTGTTCACACTCAAACTGAAGGGGTGTAGTCCTTAGATGGTTTTGTCCTAAGGGTTGGTTATCTGGACCCTTACTTTCAACTACTGCCCAGGCAGTCATGAACTGTGAAAATATGCTATGCCCCTTACCATACCATACACACATTAACCCCAGCCAGGATAAAAAAAGTGGATAACAACTTCTTGTTGCCATTATCTGGACACGTATGGCAGTTATAAAAGAATGGCTTCCCAAGTGCTCATTCACACATTCCCTTGAGATGAGACATGTTTGTCATAATACCTGATGATAAGACTGAATGCAGAGAGAAATAGATACATGCTTTCATCAGAGAGATTAGTGTGAAGTGAATGAATTTAAAGATTTTTGGCAATGACTTCTCCATGCCATCTAAATACGCCTTTTAATAAAACTATCATTACATAACACAGCAAACGAAACTGGTTGAGAATGATGCCCACAAAGCTGTCAGATGGGTCTAATACTCACCCTATGCTAAAAAAGACCTCAACACGAGTTGAGTTACAAATGATGAGTTGGCCAAAATTGTCGATTCCATTACCTGGCTGATAACCATTATGCCATACCTACTTGACAAGCGATTACTAGCGTAATGAGTTCAATCCTCATTGAGTGCGCTGCACTTTATCTTTGAACCCAACTAAAGGAGGTTTAGACACACTTCTATTACAAATAACAGTTTAGCATCACAGACCATTACTACTGTTATGTGTTTGTGTGCCCCCTCACTTTAGCCTTGTACCAGACAAGAGTAAACTTTGACATTCATAGTTTTAAAGACTTCTGTACTTTTGGTTCTGTACAAATTATCTTTTCTTTTTCCTTTGAAAATTTAGTCTTCAAATGATAATAATTTGACAATTATATCTTTTCATTTCCTTCCACATTCACAGGTCCCACCAATGAAGCTAGAGGGTTGAAAATTGAAATAGTATAAAATTTGCAATGTAAGTTTATGCATAATTGAACCTTTTTGCCTAGCCCCATTCATGCTTGATTTTGAAAATTAAGACTTTATTTAGAGATGACTGTCCAACAAAAGGCAAGATGAGTAACTCATTGATTGATCACCTGTTTTTTCTAATTTTTTCGATTGATCCCAGCCAACATGGCATGCTGCCAAAAGACTTGGTTAGGTGATGGTTTCTGTTGAGTGACTAACCAGACTGGTTCTATTTTAAAGTTGGTTTAAATTCATTTTAGGAATAAATCATCAATTTTCCCATTCAGATATCCTCCTCAATCATTGCACTTTCAATCAGGGAAGTAATTTTCTTGGAATCTATCAGCTACAATCTGTAAAGTAGGATCCCTATGCTTTATCAAATCCTCGTCTATCTCGAAAGGTTTCACTGACTTCAAATTTTTGTTTATTCCTGTAGACCCTTTGTAGCATGTAAGGCCGCGACAACTCTGCTGCAGTTTCAGTAGCAAATGGGTTTTTATGGGCTGGAGTTGCCAGCCCCACACCTGAACCCTCATTCTTTACCCAGGCTTGGAACCAGTTACAGCAACTGCCATGCTGTACGTTTTTTTTTCTCTTTGATGGACTACCTTACAGCGGGCTCTAACTGCCCTGCTATTTACCCATAGCTAGGGGAAAAAGTGGATTTATGCCTTATTCAAAGATATTAGTGCAAAGTGAACATAAACAGCTTCGGCCAAAATTCAAAATTGGTCAGCTGACTCTATTTTCTGTGCCGGTAAAAATATTACATAGAATTGTCTGCCCCCAAAAGAATAATCAAATATACAAAGAGAATTACAAGAAAAAGTGTCACCACAGAAGTGATATCTCTTTTGGTTTCAGCATCAACTTCTTCACATTCTCAGACAAGCCTTTATTTCAGCAACTATTTCTACCATAGCTACAAACTGATACAATATGGATAAATATATATATAAATTTTTTCACAATTAGATTTTAACTGTGGTCAGAAAATGTAAAGTCACTTTATACCTAGAAAATAATAAATTCTATTCCTTTTCAGATGAATAAGTAAAAATGAAGGATCTCCAGTTATCATAACAGACATTAGATATATGGAACTTACTACACAGTAATAATAATTGGCTTGACTGGCATCCGAGCTATTACACCATGGTGAGGCAACAAGCGGAAATATTTGATAAATATTTACTATGCTTATCTTTCTACAGTACAAGACCAAGTATCAAGAACTTGGTGAGGATAGAACTCACTTCACAGTTATAATGGTTTGCTGGACGAACTTGCTAACCATTACACCATGGTGAGGCAACTATGTATTTACTGTATAGCTGTATAGGACCGTAAGCATGGAGCACCAAATGGAGATGGAACTTACTAGACGGTAGTAATGGCTTGTAGTAGTTTACCATCTATTAAATGATAATGGGGCAACTACCAAAAAATGTTATATAGGTATTTACTAAGATTAGCTTTGTTTATCACAAGACCTCAAGAATGAGGCACCAGTTCATGATGGAACTCAATACTCAGTAAGAATGGTTTGTTAGACGAGTTAGCTATCTATTTAGTAAGCTTAGCTTTGTGAGGTACAAGACCCTATGTATAGGGCACCTAATGAGGATGGGACTCACTAAAATGGACCTTTTTCAACTTTTTTCAATTGGACAAATCTTTAAATTAACTTTCATATCATAAGAAGCCCCTGCATACAAAAAAAAAAATTATATGTACAAGTAACAGATCAATGTGTAGGAAGATAGTTTTCAACATATCTATTCATTCAGATGAATATTTTAAAATCCTCTATTTTCTTCTGTCTCCTCTCACCCAAAGGACATCTAACATAAAAGATATAAATTGGATGTCAGTTTCCTTGAAAAAAATATAAATAAGATTGGATTACCTTTCATAATGTTTTTCATTCAATTTATTTACTTATGTCAAAATATAGGAACCCAGAGGGCAAACATATAAGAAAAGTTTCAAACAACTGGTTTAATACAAAAAAAAAATCAATTTTTGAAAAGATCTCAATCGATGAAAATGAAGTTTGCAAATTCATTATCAACATGAACAAAAATATGAGTCAAGACAATATAATCTTTGACACTAATTAACATATGAATTGTGAATTTCACTATTTTCCATAGCACAAATATTCAAAATTGAAATAAACATGAATTTCATCTTCCACTTAGATGAGTTGATTTCTATTCTGGCTCTTGTGGCTTGTTAAACACGAAAATCGCATTCACATAAGTGAGAAGTTGAGAACTGCAATATGTTCATTGCTTTTCTATGGATACTTGGAGGCTCTTGTCCAGAGAAAAATCCATAAATTCTATCTGGTGAGTATGGTTAGACAGTATGTCACATATTTCTTCTTCTTCTTCTTCCCTTAGAGTTAAGTCAAGTGCTAATTGAGCACAATTTCTTTATTTCTCTCTCTCCGTATATATATATATATATATATATATACATATACATATATGTATATATATATATATATATATATATATATATATATATACATATATATATATATGTATATATATATACATAAATATATATAAATATATGTTCATATATATATATGTATATATATATAGATATATGTATATTAATGTATATATACATATATACATATCTGCATATATATGTATTATATTCATATATATCATAAATATATATATTTATATATATATCATATGCATATATTTATGTATACATATATAAATATATTTATATATACATAAAAAATATATACATATAAATATCTATATACATATATACTCATATACATACATATATATATACATATATATACATATACACACATATATATACATGTATATATATATATATATACATATACATACATATATATAAATACATATACATACATATATATATACATATATAAATATATATATATATACATATACATGCATATATATACATATATATGTATATACATATGTATGTATATATATATATATACATACATACATATGTATATACAAATGCATATATATACATATATATGTATATAGATATACATATATATGTATATACACATACATATATATGTGTACATAGATATTCATATATATGTATATACATATACATGTATATACATATACATATACATGTATATACATATATATATATGTATATACATATACATATATATATATGTATACACATATATATATGTATATACATATATATGTATATACATATATACATATGTACATGTATATACATATATACATATGTACATGTCTATATATATATACACATGTACATGTATATACATATATATATAGATATATATATCTATATACATACGTACATATATATATAAATATATACATACATATATATATATATAAATACATATATATATATATATACATACATATACATACATATATACATATATATATATATATACATACATATACATACATATATATACATATATATATATACATATATATATACATACATATATATACATACATATATATACACATATATATATACACACATATATGTATCTACATATATATACATACGTACATATATACATACATGCATATGTATACATACACATATATATATACATACATATGTATATGCATACATATATATATTTACATACACATATATATATATATATATATACATACATACATACATATATAACTTACAAAAAAACAATAAAATAAAGGCTCCTGAAAGAGAAAACTAACAAAACTTTCAAGCAGTAAGTGAAATACAAGGACAAATATGTGAAAAAAAATTAGCATGCCGTTTATCTTGACTTTAAGCTGCTTCAACATTGCTCCAACCATGTTTAGCTCAATGCTAAGAGCAATGCCACATGCAACAGCCCCATTTTCTTAATTGTTTATTCTATCTATGTTGTCTAGAGCGAGTGATACATTAACCGTGTTATGACAGGCGATCACTTCAAATAAGTGTCTACATGATATAACGCAATTTATGATTATATATATATATATATATATATTTATATATATATATATATATATATATATATATATATATATATATATATATATATATATATGTATATATATATATATATATAGGTATTTTTTTTAATAATGAATCTGAATTGCTTCAAAAAAAAATCTGGTGTTTCCAGTGTCAAAAATCAAGACAGGGACCCGAGGCGTCGCCAGTGTTTTGTACCAACTCGAGAGACAAGAGTCAGGAACATCATAGAATCCATTAAAAAACTCAAATGGCAGGGAGCTGGCCATGTTGCAAGAATGGCAGACAACCGATGGACATCGCGACTCACGACATGGATCCCCCGAGATCACATGCGGAACCGAGACCGGCAGAATATTAGATGGAGAGACGAGCTAGACAAATTCAGACAGTAGTGGCTCTGCGACGCCCATGATAGGGAAGTGTGGCGAATCCTGGGGAAGGTCTATGTCCAACGACGGACGCTGATGATGATGAGAAAGGTTTGACCAGAAAACTATGAGTACGGACGAAGTTTTTTTCATTCAAGAAATAATGAATCGAGATTAAATTTTACGAGCTTTGGCAAGCCTGCTGGAGTTGGTTGGCCTGGCTGAACACTGTTAGTGACAGGGACCCATACCCATGAAAACTCAGCCCCCCCCCCCAAGTTGAACAAAAATCATGAGGTTGTTTTTTCAAAAATTTTCATGCATGTTTTAAATTTTTGCGGAACCCCAGTTGAGAACGCCGCTCTATTCAATACGTAGTAATAGTTTGATAGATTAGATTGCAATGTACTATCCCATAAGAGTCCCGTGACCAAGTCATTGTCACTCACTATGTCTTCCACCTTTTGTTCCAGTGACCATCAAGGATAAAACCAGGTCACCACACGGGCCAGAGTAAAGAAGGCTGCTGGGTCTCTTATCGGTGTATTTTCATTTATTCATCTGAACTCCATCAGGATATTCCTTTTAGGTCATGTTACCACTGACAACCTCACCACGTAAAACCTACTGAAAGCTTAGCAGTGTCGTCCTAGCGATCAGCCCGGAGAGAGAGCCTGGTTGGGAAGATTCCTCTTCAGACGGGCTTATGACAGACACATGCTGGTGAAAGCCTATGGAAAGCCAGTTTGCTAAACGAACTAACCCCAAACGACAAAAGTGAGAAACAGGATAGGGACCTGGAACATCAGAAACCTGTTTGAGAGCGGATTGGAATTCACAGGGGTAGAAAAAAGTTATGAGACTAAAGCAGATCCAGAGTGAATCAGTTCAGGGTGAGTTACCCGAGTCCTCTGGCGTAGTGTGGCAGTGACCCTGTTCACCACATTCATCCAAGAACAATTCGAATTCAGACGAAAAATGACAGTGGTGGGCCGAGGGTCAAAATTGAAACCTATAGTATCCGAAAAAACATTATCAACGGGGAATTAGCATCCTCAAATCCTTGGATCAAGCCTTTTCGCCTAGGGGGAGGGGGTTTGGAAATTGGGACCTTATAGTCAATAAATGCCCCCTCCTGGAAACGAGCGCCCATGATTTGAACGTCAACCTGACTTAATGTTACTCATAACAATACATTATCTTTTATCACACTCTCAACAGAACGTTTTGAACAACTGATCATGCTGCTCTGTGATGAGCTTAAAAATATGTATGCAATAAGCAACAGCATCCTTTTTTTTCATTTCACACGCCAAACAAACATGCCTGATATACGTCCAAGCATTTATATGACCGCCAACTTCGATGTATTTTTTGTCATACAAACTTTAACGGCAAACTTCCATTTATGCAAAATGGCTGAAAATATCCGCCCTTTGGGTGGTTTTTCTCAGTAATACAGAGCCTATGGTCATAAAACCGCGAGTTATGTAATGATTTTCAGAGGTGTTACTCTAGTGGGCTTTATTTATGTTGTGTACACATCAGAAGTATCTCTGTTGATGATTGGGGGTATTTGGAGGGGTTATTAGAAAGTATAAAAGAGATGAATTGACCATACAAAATTGAAATTTGACAGTGATTTGAAAAAAAAAGAAGGGGGTGACGTCACAGGATTCGGAATGACAATTATCGCCAACGGACTTTTTGTGAGATGCGTGGTCATTAATTTTTGCAAGTCTGACCATCAAAAAATGTTCTTTATCAATAAACATGAAACTCTTTCGTTAGATTTACTTCACCGAAAAAATATCCACCACAATGAAAAACTAATGATTCAAAAAAGAAAGAAAGGCAGAAAGAAAGAAAGAAAGAAACAAACAAACAAACAAACAAATAAAAGCAAGAAAAAACAAAAAAAAAACAAAAAAAAAACGCCTGCGTTTTCCTTTCTAAAAAATCAATGCCGGGTAAAAGGTCAATATTTGTATCTGTTTTTGGTTCTGATGGTGAATGTTGTTTCCACCATCAAAATTAGAAGTAAACTTTGTAATTAGAATATCATACGTAAAGCCTAAATGTAGGAACTACTTATTTATTTATATGTGTGTGTATGTTTGTGTGTATATGTCTGTGTTTGTGTGTGTGTGTGTGTTAATAAATATGTGTGTGTATATACATGTATTATAAATTGCATGAATATATTTTGAAACTCTACGTGAAATGATCTCCGTTATTTTATGACGAATGCACCATTTGGCCTAGACAACGTAAATAGACAATCAAAGAAAATGGGAATGTAGGAAGAATCATACCTGCGACCGATAGGGTAGCTGTTTCATCGTAGCTAAACAGTCATCGGTAATGCAAAGGCCCAAATAACTGCTTTCACTCCGAATTCTCACTTTTGTTCATTCATTGTCTATATCTAATCTATTTGTTCCTTTCAATGCAGACTATTATGTCGAGAAATGAATATATGATCCGACAGAAATAATGATAAATCATATTATATTATTTTGAAACTCTATTTGAAATGATCTGTTATTATACGTTGATTGGATCATTTGGTCTAGACTTCGTAAATAAAACGATCAAATAAAATGGAACTATCCTATGGGTCGCAGGTCCGATTTCTGCATTTTCCTCGATTGTTTGTTCTATTTACGTTGTCTGGGCCAAATGTATTTATACATATCTATATCTATATATATATATTAATATATATATATATAAATATCAAGTGTTAGACGATTTATGTGCTGCAAGGAAAGTTAGGGCTCTTGGAGTAATATTTTTTTTAATTTAGGGATAAATATTTCTATGATATTTAGAAATGTATTGAAAAAAAGAAAAGCTCTAACTATTACTAAAAGAATGATTTCTTGTTTTATAACATTTAAACCCCTGGGGAGAAAATTTACAAAGTTGGAGTATACATGACCTGTTGTACACAAAAAAATCACCGACATTCTGGATATCTTGGGAAGAGTGCAAGTTCCGGAAGGGTGGTGACACTGAGTTACCACCCCAGGTGACATCAACACAAGGAACACCACTATATATATATATACATATGTAATTCCGACTGGTAGTTTTAGTTGTGTAAACAAAATACTCGCTTAGTTGTAGTTATATAAAAAAAAACTTACGATAACGATAACCGTTCTAGTCTTCCGCACTTTAAAATTCTAATCGTTATTTTTTGTTCAGTCCTAAGAATACGTTTTTTTTTCTGCCAAAATCTCGGAACTCTTCGGAAAATAGACTATAACCACACAGAGTAAAATATTTATTTGGTGGGGACAGGATGTAAAACACAATTTACAGGATATAAAGATATATTCTTTTTCCGTATGTGTCTATTAATGTCAAATGTTCTATTGATTAGCACCTAGGCAAAGTCCGCTACAAATCGGTGACCCGAGGATTCGAAGTAACAACAAATTTCATTGCTTGTTCTACAGATTTTTGCTTGTGCGACAAATTTTAGGGCATTGGTTTTCAGGGCCCAAGTTTACACTTCTTTCCTTGAAATCGTAGGCTTCCTGACCCCCAACACCTATTTCGAATTGTTATCTAGTAATTTTTCATCATTATACTTTCTTATGCGTTCTCCATCTGACTGGAATTCCTCTCCAACTCCTCACCTGACAGACATTCCACCACCTAAGGAATTCCTACTCTGAGAGGCAAGTGCCCTTTGTTTGAGAATCAATGTTTTATGACTGTAGTGTAGTGGTTACTGATCTATTCTTACAAGCCATTCTTATGGGAAGGGAATCTGAAAATTAATATTCTATCCTTACCATATGCCAAAGTAAGCTTACTCTAACATATATATAAATAAATATCACACGTGAACGGGGTGCGCTATATATATTTACTCATCATTCAGCTACGTATACCTCATTAACACAAGTTTTGATTTTAAACAGGTATCGAGAATGGCATCGAAGTGTGTATGAGACCGGGTTGTCGCCTTGAAAAAGCCTGGCTGAACAATAATCAAATGATGAAGGAGCTGAATCTTAGCCGATAGACCATTCATAATGCCATGAAACTTTTTTTAATGAGACTGACACAACCTTAAGCAAGCCGGTAGAAACTGCTCGATCCGCACTAAGAGGATGGTCGAAGCTATGGAGAAGCGAGAAGAAAACTACGGAAGAACTGGTATTGTCAGAAAAGTCATTGCAAGGTATTGTGGAGGATTTAGGGCTAAAGGCATATAAAATGCCACGTCGACATTTGATCTCAGCAGCCCCAAAGCAAAAACAATTCAAAAGAGGGAATAAAGTGTTGTAAGAAATTCAGAGGGTCTCTGACAAAAGCTTCATCTGAACTGGTGAATATATTTTCGCTATGCAGACTTAGACGAATTCCAAAAATGATAGGGTTTATGTAACTGATGCTGGAGACCTTTCTGAAGGGAGCAGAAGCCATTTTGTTGCCGGAAGCCTGCTGAGATGGTGGTTAGGGCCGAAATTCCATCAGATGAGACACAATCTCCTTTGTTGTCCATTGAAGAGGGTGTGAAGGTGAATATAACTTCATCTTCAAATGCTTTAAAAATAGAGGTGTTACCTTGGATCACTGAAGTCTTTAGAGAGTGTTACGTCTTCAATCAAGATGATGCACTTGTTCACGCACCAAATATCACCCAGGCGTCGTGCAAAGATTATTCCAGTGGATTTGGGGACAAGAACATCTAGTCCTCTTCTGGATATCAATTCCAATTCTCCATCTGGTCCATTTTAGAGAGTGATGTTCCAAAGATCTCCTACAGCAATGTTGTCGCTCTGAAACAAGCTCTTGTCAAATCCCAGTCAAAAGGCTATGATGAAGACAAAAGATGATCACATCGAAAAATAATTGTTTGTATGAACTTGGTATTGGCAGAGGAATATATGTGCTTTGTACTATACACGTGCCTCTATGCAATTTGAAATAAATTGGAAAAACTGATACGTTAATCTTTATGGTACACCCTGTACATATATACGCATGTAGCCTGCTTCATAGCTGCAATAGGCACGTATTTCTTATCACAAGAGGTTAGTGTACAAGCCCACGTAAAAGCTGATATGTCGACTGCTGATTGCAAGCTCTCACCGTTTGGAACATCAATCTCCCCTTGGAGCAGCAATGGTTAGCAAGTTAGGTTCATTGGTATCTATATCAACCTGGTATCATTGATAGATATCAATATCATCTGCTGTAGGAGATATGGACGCGGGTTCATACTTGGCCTTCTACCCAGAAAGTTAGCTACCCGGATAGAATATTAGACGAGTAGCTTGTCCCACGTTACATTGATATTCGGGAACTCGGATCACAAAATGGTGGCGTCTCGAATACAATTAGGAAATAGACGTAGACTAGTCACTGGAAGTTGTATGTGTCCTTATTGGATATGACATGACTTCAAACAACAAACGGTGGGGGGAGGAGGTAGCAAGGGTGAGAGTGGAAAAAGGTAACAATTTCACGACAGAAATAATCGCTAGTGGGTCCATTTGAGTAAGTTTCTCAAATGAAATGCTATATAATATTGCGTTATAGAACTGCTTTATCAAATGCCAAATTTCTTTATTTATAAAAATTTGAAAAAGAATTATGAAATGATATTTTTATGAATGCATAGCAAAAATTGTGCTAAAGTTCACTGACATCTCTTATCGTATTTTTTATTTAAAATTTAAATGTATCTAGTATTAGAATTTTAATATATTCATCATACACGTACGTGTAGGATATGAAAATAAAGCATTTTTTGATTTAATTTTTGGATTTAAATTTGGATGAATTCTGTTTTCCTATATAAAAAATTAATTTGTTGAATTTCCCTGATGGATTTATTTCCTGGGTTCGTAATAGATTATGAGTGTCCAATATGGCTGTGCAAAGCATACCAAGCGATACTCAAAGGGTACGCACCAGATGATCTTTCCCGGACAGAACTAAGTGCGAAAACCTGGCTAGCGAGCGCTACCAAGGTCAGGTAGTTAGATCTAGGTTAAAGAGTGTACCTAACGCACATTGACTTAGAATTGCTTCGAGATCCTGATCGACACATTTATCAAGTTGAATATGCTAGACGGGCATGCGTTTTGGAGGGTTGGGTGGGCAGGTGATATCTACGATAACTTTTGTTGAGAAACCTGGTCTGCAAGAGCCCAATCACGGAAGACGAAATGCGGAATGTGCTGAAGCGGGTCAGCAGTAACAAGTCGCCGGGGATACGAACTCAAATCTGTCGCATATGCTTGTCCCTCTCTTGACATCTTGACATTCAACTACTGCTTTGACTGGGGAGGCATCCCGAGGAAGATAACCGAGTGGGGGATCACATTATCAAAGAGGAGAAATAATGATGGGAACGAGCTGGTCGATTACAGGATCAGAAATCAGTTGAACATTGAGTTAAAGACGGTGTTGCTCCAATACAAGAATCGTCCGTAATTACTACAGGCTAAGTGCTGTATGTTGGTTGCACAACCATCTTCACGATCGAGTGCTTGTCGTGTCGACTGGGTTCATTGCTGTTAAATTTATATTTCGACTTATGAATATAATCTTATGTCAAGAGGGACTTTTTGGAGACTGAGTATAGCACAAAACATTCATACTATTCTATAATTATTTGCCAAGCTTAGCTTTTTCTGGTTCAAGGCCACAGTAGATGGTGATAGGGTTTTGAAGATGAGCTTGCTAAACACCGCACTATGGTAGGTGCCCAGCCTAATTTGATCTGTCACAATGCCACTAGTGTGTCTCAGAAAGTGTGTGCGTGTATGTATGTATGTATGTATGTATGTATGTATGTGTGTGCGTGTGTGTGTGATGGAGAGAGAGAGAGAGAGAGAGAGAGAGAGATTAGTATGGTATTATGTAACTATAGTGAAGTCCCAAGCAAGGATCGAACTCACTTCACTGGTGAACAGTTTAGTTTAGTCGGACGTAAAGGCACAAGTGTGGAGCACATGGTGAGAATCGAATTCCTTTCGATATCAATAATAGCGAGACAAGCTTGTTAACCATAGCTCCATTGAAAGGTGTCCACATTTACAGAACTTACTTATTATGGCATGAAGCTTCGTTTGCTGAGCATCAACTGAGGTTTGAACTTAATACACTGGAGTAATGATCTTTGTGACTTGCTGGCGAGCCGTGCCAGACATTCATGCTTACGTTTTACTTTTGTGACGCCACACAGTTACAACATTTTGTGTATCTGACATCATTAGCTTCGGAAAATACAATCTTTATGTAATAAGTAACGTGTAGGTCGGTTTGTCACACTTTCCATCTTCCCGTCTGTCACTCTTTGAGAAAAATAACATTGAAAGGAGTGGGGTAGATGAGAAGTTCTAAGAATGGGATCGCAATACAACAAAGACTGCGAAGAGAGACAGGATAGGAGTACGCAGAATGGGCAGGGGCTGAAACATAAAGATATTCACTGAAGGAGAACTGTTGAAGTCGGATGCTTTCGAGTATCTATGAGCCGACCAGTTCAGGCAATTATTTCGGATACTACTGTGCTTTAGATTTTCAGGTATACTGTTAGCAAAGCTGCTGGTATTCTGCTAGTCCCCCCTCCCCCCAATTCGAAAATGTTTTGTCCTTTATGAGTCCTTATTTCTTTTCTGAATTATATATTTTCACTTTCTGGTTGGGCCTTTTTAAAGACAGACATTTGTTTATTTACACTGTAGTGTCATCTGACCTAAAATGAAAGGAGATGGGAAAAGAGCCTCATTATGACTTGGCTTCGTGAACGTGTAAACCTTGATGCATTCTTTTCCGTCTTATTCTGGCATCTAATCAAGATTTATCAGCCGCAACTTTCCATAGGTCACATCGATTTTTCGCTCTATAAAACAACCACAACAAACAAACCGTACTTATTTATGTATTTATTTTTGGAAAAGCACAATTCAGGGAATTCCCGTTTTCTTTTTTTCCCCCTTATTTTTTGCTTAACCAGTTCTTTTTCTCGCAGTGAAAATAATGTATTTTAGTCTGGTTGAGAGTTTTGTTGAACAAATGGCAAAAATGTCCCACAAAATAAGCACCATTCTTCTTCTTGACGAATCTGAAAACATATTCTGCGATTTGCTTCACTCATAGAAATACGCTCGCAGTGAATTGACATCATTTTGAATAAGAAAAACGAAGAAAAAAAAAACTACATTCAAGTTCAGACCTCACTTTAACATCCTCTCAGCCCTAAACAAGGATGTTTAAGTGATCCCAACCACTGACTCTGGTGGGAAAATAATGCAACTTCCCAAACCCAAGCCACGAAGCAGATTATTCCCAGTTTGTGTTTCGAATGGATGAGGCGCGTAAAATGGTGCTTAATTATCTGGTGAACTCGTCCAAAAAAGATTCAACGTTATTGCCGAATGAGCCACGGCATCAACCGCTCGGTTTATCGGCCGCAGCACACGCATTCGATTGTACGTAATCGGGGCAAGAAATATCGAACCCTTCTGATCCCCCACCCCCTTCCCCCTGTAGCTGTCCACCGAGCTGCAAGTCTTGAGAAAAGGGAAAGGGCGAAGGGAAAGAAAAATGACGAAGTAACAGGCTCATCCACTGCCGGATCCTCATTTCGCGTCAAGGCTCAGAAGAAGAAGAAGAAGAAGAAGAAAATAGAAGGAGGCCTTCAAGAGCAGTCAGCCAGTAAGTCTTAACGGACGGGGGTAAACGGGAAAGGAGTAGAGCAACAGTAATGATAACAGCAATGCCAATAGAAATGCTAGCCTCGGCAGCAGAGCCCAAGCAGAAGCAGCAGCAGCAGCAACGTGTTTCAGTTCTGAAAGTGAAAGGAAGGAATTACTTTACCCGATGGTCGTTGTTGCTACTTCGACTGGCGGCGCGTAGGTTGAGGATCTGCCGTTCCTGGCGGCGACCGCAGACAACTGTCAGGCTGTAAGATCCAACGGCGATTGGCTCACTGGTTAAATCGTCGGGATGGTGGCAGTTGGGAGTCCTCTCATTTTCATCAGGAATTAACAGTCAGTAAAAGAGATTGTGGTGAGCCAATAATCCAAGGTTGTAAAAGCTAGCCTACATTATTATTGGATTCGAACCGCTGACGCCAATACGAAGTATATAACTATCTCACTCACGTGGTGTACTTGGGAAATGGCATTTTAGCATCGGTGCATTTAAACCAATGCGTCCATATTTTCCTGGTTGTCGTTTTCCTCTATATATGTTGGAGGCATAAGTATACAGCCATGTAAATCAGAGCTGTGTATGTGATACTTATAGTATCAGTAGCAACCATCAGCATATCTTCCTTCCTGCCCGCTTATTAAACTACCTAACCTTCTTTTCTCTCGTCTTTCTTCTTATCTTTTTAATAAACTTTTCTCTTTCACCTCGAACTTTCGTTTCTCATCTTTCCCTTTCTACCCTCTTATTGAATCAAAGGTAAAGGTAAAGCGTCGAGAGTATTGAAGCCGATGACAAAGTCTCAGTTTCTCTAAATCTTATAAGTCTCAAGTCTGGTCGAGACTAGGACTTTACACCAACAAGATTTTATGACTGCCCTCTTGGCAATTCCACCGAGGGGATATATCCAATCTTAGCTCACAGATTATAGTGTACTCAATTAGTAGGGGAATGTGTCCGAATGAAATGTTTTCTACACTCTTCGCTCATACCGGGAATCCAACCCAGGATCCTCTGAGTGTCAGGCAGGCGTGCTTACCATTATATCATCTGAACTGACTAATTAAACTACCTAACTTCATTTCCTCTCCCCTCTCTTCCAACCTTCTTATTAAGCTGCCTAACTTTCTCTTCTGTCTTTTCTCTCCCTACCCTCTTACGAAAATACCTAACTTCTCTGCCCTCTCTCTTCCCACCCTCTTGAAAACTAATCAAATTTTCTTCTCTGCCCCTTACGTGATTGAAATACCTAATCGTCCCCCTATGTTATCACTGAAAGCGTAATATTTGAATGCGGGTTA
>OY735220.1:12063880-12086380 GCA_963457665.1 Thysanoteuthis rhombus
TGCTTCATGACAGTTCAAGATACATCTTTGCTGACTGTATTTAAGTTTAATGATTTGGGTTATAAATTCTTGCAGAATCCTCCCATAATCACCTGCCATTTCTCCAACAGATTATCATGTTTTGAAACATTTTGAACTTGATATCCATGATAAAAGGTCCAATAATTGAGAAGCCATAATCCGCACTTTTACTGAAACTGTGACCTTTATACCAAAAGAACGTCATAGTGATAACATATCATAATTGGGGAATCGTTGTGGAAGAGTTATTGCTTCAAATGGGCCATATTTTTTTTATCAACTATTTATTGTTTTCTGTTCATGTCATCCTTCATCTTACCGGTACATCTATTTCATATTCAACAACATCATATAAGTATTTTTTTCACATGAGAACCATTAACCAAAACTGTCAACATAGATTTCTTCAGTTTTTTAGTTAGTCTGTCTGGCTGGCGATATATGTATCAGGTGCACAGGCCACACTAATGGAGTTAAGGGGCTGAAAATTTAAACATTTCCACCTCATTATGACAAAAAAATGTGCTTATGTTTTTTGAAAAGTTTTCAATGGGAGGGGGTCAATTTCCAATGAAGGTTTGTTTAATTTAGCCTTGATTGGTGGCAATTCCCCCCGCAAAATAGGTTTTTAGTGAAGGTGGTTCGATTTTCAATTAATGCTTATGTTAAATTGGTTCCTTGGTTTAAAAAAAATTCTGATTTTTTTTTAACTGATCATTGCCCAACAAAGGTCGAAAGAAATAACTTATAAATTGATCACACGCTTTTCCCTATTTTTTTTTTATTTGATCACCTCCACACGGCATGTTGCCAAAAGACATTGGTCACGTGACAGTTTCTGTTAAGTGACAATTTTATTTAATGTTTCCATTTGTCGGAATATGTAGTTAATTTCGTGATTTCTCTGTCTTTGTTCGTTGAATAAAGGCGTTGAGCCGGTCCTTACTTTTTCGTCTTGGTTTTAAGTAGACAATGATTGTACTACCTTTTTTCTTGTTTTGCTTCAACATGCCATGTTTTTTTCTTGAATTGTAGATGACCGCTTACTGGCTCAAAGAAAGGCAATTACGTAGTTCTCAGAGGAAACCGGACGAATACTCGATCCGTCTGTCATACGTAAGATTGGAATGTTATGATAGATAAGTCCTTCATGCGTGTGTCTGTGTGTTGAGTTTTGTGCCTTCTTGTCTGTTTGTGTGCTCGAGTGAGTAATATTAGCATTTCGGTCATAAACAAACACTATATGTGTACGCGCGACGAATGTTTGTCCGCTTTCTTGCTTTGGCCGCAGCATCCGTGAAGATTAAATGCATGTTTGTTGCGCTCACACGTAATCTGTTCGGGTATCTGAGTCTAATGCGTGGATTGAGGTTGAGGGTGGGGGGCCACTTCAAAATACAAATTCACTCACGTGTCAAATTGAATTTTTACAAAGCTAAAGAACCAAAGGTGTGGCACTGTCCCAGACCATATATTTCTGAGGCAATTCTATTTTAAACATTTGTTTCATAATTCCCAAATCTCCAAAACAACCCTGAACCCCAAACTCAAACACATAATCGATGCATGAAAGCTATAACAACATTTATTTTTCTTTCTTAACTGACATTAAAATATTACATTTTCAACATAAAATTATACTTCGGATATGGAGTCCAAAAAGGTTACTTATAATTCAATATTTTTCAGAGGAGCAACTTGAAGCCCCAATATGCAAGAAGCGAAGATATGATTTATTATCACTAACAAACGGTACTAAAGAAAATAAGGTTAAGATAAAACCATTTTTCTAGCTATTAAAACAGAAATGACAGGAAAACTCTTGTTCACTGTCAAACAAAGATGAATTAGGTTCAGATGAAAGACAATAAAATGAAAACATTCGCTGCATTCATTACATTCTACGCAATCATCTGCGCAATTTAATTTTCAAATTTTACCGGAATTTTCAATAGAAACAGAACAACGAACGCAGAGACAGCAAATAAAATGTGAAATTCTCCAATTAATCACAGCAAACCTCTAACTAAAAGCGTTTTCAAATTACATTCCCTTTGTTTCCCGTTGCTTCTCGTATTTTACAGGGACTGGTTCGTATGTTCTGAAATATTAATGGACATCCAACATAACAATAGAAAAGGTAATTGCTTTGTGGTGATAAAAATTCTCATTTTTGCAATCGGTGTCAACTGTGGAGAGAGGTATGGTTTATTCCAGTATTCATGCCAGGACTACTAAATACAGTATTCGACCAAATGAAACCCCCCTTTGCCCCCTCCCCAATGTTTCAAAAGGTAACATGATATCCATTGTCCCGACCCACATTGGCCAGAACTTAACGAGGAGTTTCAAGAAAATGTGTGATAAATTGGAGGAATTCGGAGGAATGCATTTTTTTTTCTTAAAACCCTTTGCTGAAATGGGCGTGGGGGTCCTATATGCGATACGGTAAATATTTAAAGTTATGATTAAACCCCCACCAGGTGAATGGAGGTTTTAGTTAGAGCATTATGGAGAATTCTATGATTTTAATTTCAAGTTGGTTGTATTTGCCGCGGGAGTAAATCAGCAACAAAACACTGTTCGGATCAAGTGCAAGTGTCCTTGAATTTACTTGCTATGTCTGTACTTTGCAGATATGTGCAATTGTTTGTCCGTTTGTATGTTTGTACGTGTGTGCGTGTGTTTGCGGGCGAATCTGCACGAGTGTCTCGTATTCCGCCAACCACGTGTGGGAAAAGTGTGGGGGGGATCAGTTTATACTGCTAGCTTGTTGGCTGACTGGCTTTGCAATGAAGATGGATGGATGGATGCCAACAACATGTTATTGAAAAATTGTGTCTCCCCGGCTGCATATATAAAGCCTCTTCTTCTAACATGTGCGCTCAACGTGGTGGCCTCCCCGGCGTCAAGCACTACCGACTGAACCGCCGCCGCCGCCGCCGCCGCCGCCGCCGCCGCTGCTGCCTTTTGCCCGCCCCAACCCTACGCCTCTTCACCCAACATTCCTGCTTCTTCATATACCTCTTTGTTTCATTCATTCATTGACATCTTCATTCATTTATCGGTTCATTCATTTTTTTTTCTATTTCGATTCACGTCTCCATCTGTCTCTCTCGAGCGTTTTGTGGTTTTGTCTTCATCTTAACTTATCGGTTCGAGACTGATTTCCTTTCGTTTTGCCTTATTTCTCCAAATCTTCCGAACATTATTTTGACTTGATTCTTTTTCTCTTACTTTCTTTCTTTCTAGTGTTTTAAACTCATTCATTCATTCATTCATTCATTCATTTCTTTCTTTCTTTTTTCGTTGTGTTGGGTATGACACATTCATCAATCAATTACTTCCTCTTTCTTTCTTTTTTTGTTTATCCATATTATCAGCGTTTCTTTCTTTTTCTACGTCCATAAATTTATGTACCGTTATGTCACTCGGGTATTCATTCATTCTTCCATTAATGAAAACAGAATGAATTAATAAACGAAAAATTCATTCAATTTTCTCAGGACTTCAAACTACTCCTTTCTTTCTTTCTTTCTTTCTTTCTTTCTTTCACTCATTTAGCCATCGTTCAAGACGTTCATTTTATATCTCTTCCCTTTTTATTCTCTTTTACCAATTCACTTTGTCTTTTTTCTTCCTTCTTTCCTTTCCTCTTCCTCCCATTCATCCAGTTTTTGTCTCGTTCTTTCTCATTCAGCTCACCTTTCTTTCTTTCTTTTACTTATTCAGCCGTCTTTTTTTTCTCTCTTTCGCTCATTCAATTCATCTTTTTTTTTCTTCTTTCAGGTCATTTCTCCTCCTTTTCCTTATTTTACTCATTCTTTCTTTCTTTCGTTCCTTCATTCAGTTTACTTGTCTTTTTATTTTTCTCTCTCTGTTTCAGTTCGTTTCTTCTTTCTCTTGTTTTTGCTCTTTCGTTTCGTTTTTCTTTCTTTCTTTCTTTCTTTCGCTCATTCATTCGGTTTATGCCTCTTCCTTTCTCTCACTCATTCTGTTCGTCATTCTTTCTTCCTTCCTCCTTTCCTTCTCCATTCTTCTCAGTCATACCTTTATTTACCCCTGAAGCAAGTCTTTTACCGCTCCTCCCATCGTTCTTTCGCTCCAATTCCTCTCGTTATTTTTTCTTTTACCGACGCTAATTCTCGAAAATTCTCGAAAATATTCTTCCCTCCCATTTTTTCTTTTTCCAATTTTTCGTGGTTTTTTTGTCTCCCGTTTTGCTGCATTCAATTTCCCTCTCCTCCGAGTAATTACTGTTATTTCATTTCCACAAATATTTTTCCTGGTTCCTCCTTCTTACCATCCTTCGTTTTTTCCCCTTCGTCCTCCACCCCTTCACCCCTAAGCTTCTTTATGTCAATTCTTTTACATTTCATTTTTCTTTCTTTCTTTCTTTCTTTCATTGACTGCGATTTATATTTTCTTGGCTTTTTTTTATTCAACATTCTTTCTGACATTTCGGATTTCGTTACTTCCATTTCATTTTTTTTAATTTTCTTTCATGACATTTTCTCGTTTTTTTGTTTTTTGTTTTATTGATATTTAATAGGCTTAACTTTTTCAGCGCTAAGCCACAAGTGCAGAGCACCCGGTGAGGATTGAACTCACTTTAGTAGTATGATCCGCACGATTCACAACAGCTTCACGCTGAAGCACTCTTATAAGCATTAGGCGTTACTGAGAGTGTGGGGGCACAGACTGCACCAGGCGACACCATCAGTGGGTTGGGGGGGGGCACACAAAATTAGTGTTTAAAATTTTTGTGCCGTGTTTCAGGTGCACGCTCTACTATTTTCGTTGCTGCTGGTATTTTCATAGTCGCTGATTATGTCAAATTTCCCTGGCGTTTTAGCAACAATATTGTGGTAAATAGCTTTTGCGAATATATATCAACACCTTATTTGAGAATTAAGCGATAATTACACGAAAATAAGGAGAACAAGACTGGATGTTGCAGGGTCAGACTCCATTCCAAATTCTATTCAGACTGAAAATGATTACTGCAACTTCTGCATTATATATATATACAAATACATACATACATATATGTATAAATACATTTATATATATATTTGTATATATATATATATATATACATATATATATATATATATATATATATATATATATATATATATATATATATATATATATATATATATATATGTATGTATGTATATATTCATTTATATATATAAATACATATATATATGTATACATATATAAATATATATATATATATGTATACATATATATATATGTATACATATATATATACATATATATACACATATGTATACGTATATATACATATGTATACACATATATATACATATATATACACATATATACATATGTATACACATATATACATATGTATACACATATATACACATATACACATATATATATACATATACATATACATATATTTATATATGTATATACATATATATATATACATATACATATATTTATATATGTATATACATATATATATATACATATATATATACATATATATATACATATATATATACATATATATATATATATATATATATATATATATATATATGTGTGTGTGTGTGTGTATAAATGTATTAATTCATCAAAAGGAAATAATCCCTTGTGTATCTGTATGATACATTTTCGTCAGTATCTAAGAGTTTTCAATTCAGCTCAGTCAGTAAAACAGCGCCCTGGCAACAAGTTGATTGCGTATTTCAAATCACGATGCAGTGTGAATTTTACATATCGGTTTACACACCTAATTTTGAGGAGGAATATTCTTGTTGTTCTTCTGTTCAGTCTCTAATAATGTTGTAATTAATGTAACGAATAATTCAATAGAGAAAGATTTTACCAAAACAATGTGTTCCGTTAGTATTCATATAATCTATATATTACGTTCAAACGATCAAAAACTTTATCTTATATAATTCTATTAGGTACATATTCATTCAACGATGGTTGACGGAGAGGAGCTTTCGTGAGTCGACGAACTAGTTTCCCGCAACAACCTCATCATCCAGGCAACAGTAAAAAAAAAAATCTGTTACACCCATTATCAACCTTTTGGCACTTATGCACTCAAGGAATAAAAAGTACAATGTCTAGTTCGGGGTGGGTTGGTGGACCTGTCCCTGCAGATGTCAACTCTCCATTGTGCCTAGTAGGGCCAGATTCTGGTTAATCCCTGGCACTGGATGAGTGCCAAAAGGTAAGTGTCGAGGGAACTGGAAATTTTTTGTCCTTATCTTCACACACATGTGAGGGTCCCCATACAATACTCGACCTTGCGTCAACACGATCAGCTCTCACGAGGAAGCGGATGAAAACGTATATGTATTTTAAAAAGAGTATAACGAGGCAGTAATCCTTCATTTAAACATACACTGTTAAAATGATTAAGAATAGATAATAAAAAATTATACTGATTACTTCTTATCATCACATTTTCTTGATAATGACTGTTGATGGTCAAAAGATCTAGAACAACCATTTTGGAAAGTTTTTGAAGAATCTTCGATGATATCAATAAAATGTTTTGTACGCAAACGAGAGAATTAACAAAACAATCAAATAGACAGATTGTCTGTCATTTTTAACTATGTATGTTTGAATATACATGTATAATCTTTAGTTTCATGCAACTAAACCTATAGCGATGTTTATCCAGCAAACATATGTGTATGTTGTTTTTTTATTATTAAAAAACTATAATTAAACAACATATCAATCAGAAAATAATGAATTTTGTTATTTAACGTAATCAACGTTTAACATTACATTAGTAAGGAATTAACGTCAGTTTTGAACGTCGAATGGCCTTTTTGACGAATTCGTGGTGTGCAATCAGATGAGGAACAGGCGTTTAATTCCATTTTTGCATCAATTTCTAATGTCACGATTATTAGCATTGCATTCATCAAGATACGGGAATTACAATTTACGGGTAACTGTACAAAACGACATAACTAAGAACTCTGCGTGGTCTGGTACCGATGGAGGTTCATGGAAATGACACCATGTTTAACTGCACTGGGTGACACCAATCCTAGTGACGCGACTTACTCAGCTCCAAGATGAAAGACCCTTTTAGTAACATTATCTTGATATTTCATCAGATGAAGCAGTGTCATACATTATCAATTTTTGGCTAGAAATTTCTCATCTTGATTTCGGTTGCTTTTCATCGCAATCACTCAGGCCGTCATTCTACAGCTACCAATAAACAGTGAAGATTTGAAATGAAGAATAAGCTTTCGGCAAGACTCGAACACGCACACCTTTACCTTAGGAAGCTTATTTCACCGTGATAGCTACTCTCACCGCTCGAGCAACGAGGGCCCTTCGGCACATGAACTCATTCTTTATGCACCCCCCTTCGATTGGTCGGTGCTATATTTGATATTATTGCTCTTGTATACACGTGTTATGACAGTGCAGTAACTTATGGTGTCACCCTCCAATGAAACATTGATCACAAGGGATATCCACTTAATAGGACCAGTGGTGCAAGAACATTTAAAATGGCTGTGGGACTCGGGGACGTGTTACGCCATCTAGGCTCAGTACTCGCCCTTTTATGATGAAATGATGAACAGTTTAAAAAGCGATAGTTGTATAATCGATTGTAGTAATATTGGAAACCGTCAACCAAAACTGTCAACACAGGCTTCTCCACTTTTTAAGTTTGTCTTGCTATGTATGTATATATCATGCGTACAGGTTGCACCAATGGAGCTTGTGAGCTGAATTAAACACTTACTCATTATTTCTAGAGTACTGTTTTGTTGGGTTTTTTAAACACCCCCCCCCTGCATAGATAATATTTTTAGAGGTAGGTTTAATTCTAGTTTAATTTTTTGCTAAACTGATCCCTTAATTTGTGTCCTGCAGCATTTACGCTTGTTTTTTTTGTTTATTTTCCGTTGAAAATTCTACTGTTTTTAGAGATCACTGCACAACAAAAGGCGAAAGAAGTAACTTATTCATTGATCACCCTCCCTCCTTTTCCAATCTTTCAATTGATCACCCAACATGTTGCTGAAAGACGTTGGTCAAGAGACGGTTCTTTATTCAGTGTCTAACCAGACCTGTTCATGTATATCTATTATCTATCCTGCCTTGGCCAATATCTTAATCCTCAAGTTTGTTTTTTCTCTCGTCTCTTTCTTGCATATTTTCTCTTCTTTTTTTGCCTTGGAAAATATCTATATCATAACAATCTGAAATATTGGTCTGTTCAGAAAAAATAATTGGTTGTTACACAAGAAACATGTAACAACCCAATAAACATTACAGATAGCAATGAAGAGAGAAGAGATTGGCTCTATCTGTGAGTAGGTTTGCTGATGAAAATGCCAGAACAGAGCTTAATATTAAACCCTTCCAAAATGAAGTGGAGTGGGTGAGTGCCCGAACGAAATTGACGGGCATATTTGAGCGGCCCGAAATTACCCCTGCACAAGCATAAGATGGAGAAAGCGACAGGAGCGTAGGGAAAGGAGTTCTCTTTCCTCCCTGAACATATCTCATTTACGTTGGAAAACGATGTGGCGGGGGATAATGGGTACAAAAAGAGACACGCCTACTCATAACCAATTTGCTAAGGCTTTCGTTATTAAGTGGACTCATACATTCGCCTTTATTTCCGATCCTTCCTCAAACTCAGCTTTTTTTTTTACCTTAACGTAAAAATGAAAATATCGATTTTGTCCCGTTCTGGAAGTAGCGAAGAAAAGATCTCTTATTTCCATCCTAGCAGTGGTCGGAAATAAAGAAAAAGCCAAAGATATTATGGAATGTTATGCGGCTTCATTTTGTGAGCATTTTTTTTTTTTTTTCATTCATTTATTTTTGTTTAAATGAAGCCGTCATGTTCAGCGAATAAGACAGAATGAATTAAGGGGCACAAAAAAAAAAAAGTAAGAATGAATAAATGAATTTACTGGTCCCTTTTTTTTTTTTTTTTTTTTTTCGCAGACGACAATCAGAGAAAGAAATTACTTCCGTCCTTAAAGTTTATGAAGGAATTAATTCAGAGAAATGAAATGACAGCAGAGATTCATGAGAGAAAAAGTCTCTTCGGCAAGTTCTTTCTCTATTCTTTTTAATCACGCGGAAATGAAATGAAAGAGCATTGTGATTGTTATCGCTTTTGAAAACTGTTGCACTTCGTCATCATCAGGAGGTACAGGTGGCCTAACGGTTGACGGTACGGAGAATAGAATCTGTGAACCGTTCAAACTCCGCCCTGTGCAGTTAGCATTCATTTGGCACAAATGCCCTTGGGAAAGGCATGGATCCACTCCTCTTCCCCTCGCAGCTATGAGTAAATAGAAGGACAAATGGAGTCTTCTAGCCCTGTAAGTAAATCCATTTAGAGTATTGGGCTAGCATTCTGGTCCAGTTGAAAGTCACAGTTTTACAAACAATAATTTTGCCTCTAAAGAGTGTTTCGTCAAATGGAGACAAAATTATTACCTCGTTTGTCGTGTGACATGGGAGCAATAGCACTCTGCATATTGATTGGTGTCTCTGATCTCATTTTACGGTTTAAAATACGAGAATCTGCTTAAAGAGGCATTTGTTACTCTTTGTCCATTATATAAGTATCGATATGTCATGAAACCTTGTGTAATAAGGTGAAGAGTGTCCCCAAATATGTTTATTTTTACTCAAGTGTTCATTCGACTAACGTAAAAATGTGGATATCGATTTTGTCCTCTTCTGGAAGTAGTGAAAGATAAAAGATCCCCTCTTTCAATTCTAGCAGTGGTTGGAAATAATGAAAAAGCCAGAGATATTATGGAATGTTTCGTGGCTTCATTTTGCGTGGATTTTTATTTTCATTCTTATCTATTTTTGTAGAAATAAAAAAAACTCGTCATTTTCAGCGAACAAGACAGAATGAATTAAGGGGCAGAAAAAATGAATGAATGAATTAACTGGTTTTTTTTGTTGTTTCTTTTTGTTTTTGTTTTTTTGCTGAAGACTATCAGAAGGAATAATTTCTTCCACCCTTCAAGTTTATGAAGGAATTAATTCAGAGAAATGAAATGACAGTCGAAATTCATAAAAGAAAAGGTCTCTTCGGCAGGTTCTTTCTATTTTCTGTAATCATACAGAAATAAAATGAGAGAGCACAATAATTGCTACCGCTTTTTAAACTATTCCTTTTTATCTTAAAAGGGCGACCACTAAGCCTGAACCCTATAGCCATTTTAAAATGTTCTTGAACAATTGGTCCTACTAAGAGGCTATCCCTTGTCATCAATATTTCATTTAATCGGATGTGATCAAACAGACCGAAACGAATGAAGAAAGATTCGCCAAAGAATACCTCATAAGAACGAAAAATATTACAAACCATACACCCTATAGTAGAAATCTGGTCAAAGGAATAAATACATAGTCAATTTCAGTTGTGGGATATTCAGGACCCTTCTCAACCTGGACAAAAGAGGAAATAAATCTGGACCACAAAACAAGAAAGCTGGTGACTGCATAAAGCTTTGCAACCGGGAGACGGCTTTGATAGACTATATGTGAATAAGAAAGAGAGAGGAAAAAGACTCATCAGCATCGAAGGTGGTTCTGACATTCCGTTCAAAAGGCTTGGGCAATTCACTAGGTATAATAAGGAAATACTAATTACAACTGCTAAAATTTGTATGAAGGCATGATAGAAGGCAAAAGAGAACCAGAAAACGAGAGTTCAAAATGGGGAGACAAACGACTGCACATCATTTCAGAAGATAAATTGATGGAACTGTTGATGAAACAGCCTTGACATGGTTGTGCGAGGAAAATCTTGAGAGAGAGAAGACGAACCGCTATTAACGACAGCCAAAACCAACGCCCTAAGAACCAATTATATTAAGATCAAGATAGAACACAGGACAATGCAGACTGTGGAGTCAGAGACAAGATAGTTAACCACATGTGTGGGAAGTGAGATCCCCCGGGAACTGTGTAAACGACCACGATTCAACTATACCAACCAAAAGTATACAATCAAAACAGAATTTGTTCAAGAGATGAAGAAACGAATCCTCTGGGATTTCAAGATTCAGACCAATAGTCCCCCGATCCAGGCCAGAAGACCAGATCAAATAACCGTGAACTAAGAGAAAAAACGTCAGATAGTTGATTCCAGCAGACCAAAGAGTAAAATTAAATATATAGACCTCACCAGACAACTGAAGGAACTATTGAAGATGACATTTGTGTCCATCGTTATTGGCACATTTGGAATTATCCTGAGAAGGCTAACGGAAAGACTTTAAGAACTGGAAATCCAGGGAAGAATCGAGATCTGAAAATAGATTGGAGTATTGGAGAGACTTTTTGACTCTAAATCTCCAGTGTAAGCGACCAGTTACTGTTGTTGTGAAAACTCAATGAATAATAATCATGTCCCAAAGACACTGAGGGTGAGACTGGAGGAGATCGGGATAGAGGGAAGGATTGACACTGTACAGACCTCAGCACTGCTTGGAACTGCGCGGATACTGAGGAAAGTGCAAGAAATATATAGACTGCAACACTAATTGTTAACAGTGACCTAACAAAGGATAGGAAATGAAAGCGGGAATGTGAACCACAGCACTGGTATGATAGGCGAAGGAGAGATGAGATGTTGGCTGAAGACCTGAGGAGACTTATTGTCACTCAGCCTTCAGCAATGACCACCGGGCAACCGGTGTGAAACTATAAACTGCAGTATTACTGCGACGTATGAGAACTAGGAGAGAAGGGCTGGAGACTTGAGGAGACTTGCTGTCACTCAAACTCCAGCGGTTACCACCAGGCAACTGATGTAAGATTCCAAATAATAATAATAATAATAATAATAATGATGATGATGATGATGATAATAATAATAATTATTATTAAACAGAACTGAAAATTTTTGAGTTATTGTGTATCATCGTCAGTCAAAATTCAAATATGAAACAACTTTTGACCGACGAAGATAATGTAACAAAAGTTTCCAGTTTTGCTTTATTATATCATAATTTTAAAAAAAAATCAAAACGATCTTGTTTTCTCTTCTTTCTTTTAAGATATTTACAAGCAACGCTTTATCGGTCATTTCTCATCGATAATAATAATAACTTTTTATATTTCCGCTCTTGAAACTTTCCATTTTTATTGTCACTTCTTTTTCTTTGTCCTCTTCATCCCTCTTCTTTATTTTGCCTTTCTTCCCGTTTCTTTTCATTTCTTTCTTTTCTTTCTCTTTTCACCTCTCTCCTCTTTCCCTTCTTATAAGTCATCTTTTAAATGTTTTTCTTCTCTTCTTCTTTTCATTCTTCTCTCTTTTCCTTTCTTTTCTCCTTTTTTTCTCTTCTCCTCCCCGTTTTTTCACCCACTTTTTCCTTTTTTTCTTTTCCACCTTCTCTTCTGGTTCACTAATTCTTTTCTTTGCTTCGTTTACCTCTTCTTCACCTCCTTCTCCTCGTTCTCTTCTCAACCCCCGATTCCTTTTTGCTTCTCTTTCTTTTTTTCCCTTCTTCTTTACCCAATATTGATTACCACTTAATTATCACGCCATTCCTCTTCCACCCTCACGATTCAAGCCTTTCATCTCGGGCTTAGCAAAAAATAAAAATAAAAATAAAATCCCAAATCAAAAAGCATTAACGGAATAATCGATAATCAAATCTCCCTCCTTACGGTCGCTTTCATATCAACAGTCACGGACCCCAATGCTTTATCGAAAGACGACTTTTTGATGAGGACACAGGCCAGAGCTCTCAGATAAACAATGATAAATTAATATTCATAATGCTGATACTCAAATTGATAATGATATCATTAACATTACAGACAATAGCGACATTATGAACCAAGATTGGGAACAACGAGTAATCACCAAAACGATAATGATGTCATCAATATAAAATAAGACATAAAAACTAAGTTGAAACGACAACAGAATCTATCCTTATAAAAGCTGTATATGCACATTAGTATGTTTGATGGTTATTCACTTGTTTATCTGGTCAAAGTCCTGTCATAAGCTATAGGTTTTATCATTTTTGACGAGTATATTCTAGTAACAAACTATAAAACGATCAAATAAATTAAAATCAATAACAGAATCAATAATATACAACATCCAGATCAGCGAAAACGACAAGAAGAACAATAAAGATTTCTGTCTAAATTTCTGAGATGAGGTATTATCCTATATATTGTTCTGTTTGTTTGTATGTGCGACCGTTACGCTTTCTGATTATTATTGATTTCTTCTCTGGTGTCTTCTAAAACAAATGAAACTTATTGATTTATCTGTTTTAAAATGTCCTTGAGTTTCATCACTCGTTTCCTCTTCCAATGTTTCATTGCTTCCAAAGTAGGTAATGAAGACGAGGAATGAATTACTGTCTGCAGGAACTATTTTATAGCAATAAGATTTGAATTCTCCTCGTATATTTCATCCTTTCACTTCTCACAACCCAGTCCAGCAATTTGATGAACAGGGGTAAGAATGGAAGAGGGTGCTTATGCTTGAGTGTGAGCAAAAGGGACTCGATTGCTACTATAACTCCTATTCATTCATTACTCCTCTCTCACAGGCCTGGAGCCTGAAAATTGTTATAGAAGTAGTAGACCAGGGGAATAGAGAAAAATAGCAAAAGCTTTAATAATAATAATAATGATGATGATGATGATGATGATGATGATGATACTACTACTACTACTACTACTAATAATAATTACTACAACTAACAATAATAATGATAACAACAACAACAACAGCAGCAGCAGGTGTGGTTTCATTTTCTTTTGCATGTTATTAGAGTTAATATAGATACCTCCATAGACAATAAATTACTTTAACGAAATCGTCTACATAAATTGCAGAAATATACTTGCGAGAGTAAAGATGATTTCTTATCAACGCAGAGATATTCCCAAGGGGTCCAACTTGTCATTATCATAAATTGATCTATTCGAACTGGTGTCCTCATCTTGGTGGTTACAATGGTAACGTTTCAGTCGAAGTACCATCCAGCCTTCCACAGGTGTCTGTGGTATTTGGTAACCCTATTGGAATTCCAAAATCCCATATTCTTTTTCGATTCATTGTTCTCATTCCGTTGTCTATGCCTGGGCATATCTTCTATTCTTTGCTTGAGGATATCTCGCATCGGTTTAATTCTCAATTGATTCTTCCTTGTGGTGCCATTTACCAGATATAGGGTTCAAAGCTAAAAAAAAAATGCAACTATTCTATTGTCATTGGATGAACGCTTTGATAAAGCGTACCAATAACTTTTCCAGAGCAAATAAAAAAGAAAGGCAATCAAATTTAAAAAATACAGCAAATAAATAAAAAAGGCAACAAATCAAGCAAATTAAAAAAAATACGACAGGGAAAAAATACAAGAAATTTGAAAAAAAAAACAAAAAAAAAGCAAACGATTGCATGGCTTATTTTTTAATTTGCTTGTTGGATCATTCAATTGGTTTTCCTTAATTTTTAATTTGCTTGCTGTACCTTTTGATTAACTACCAGAATTTCAAAAAAAATCCGTTAACCCTATTCTCTAATTCACTCGCCTTACATTTCAATATGCGCGGAGAAAGGGAAAATCACTAAGATGGTCGTAAGGTCAGGCAGTTAGAGATCGTGTAATCTAGCTCAGTGGAAAACAAAACAAGATTGGCATCACTAGAACGAATTAATCAACCGATACAAGATCACATCTATCATTGAAATGGGAATAAAAGTTTTGATTTGAAATTCCCAAACGGTAGCGACAGACCGGCGAGCAAAAATGATTGAATTAATTGATGTATGAAATCGTAGGTAAAAAGGATTTTAAAAAAGGGGGGGGGTAAAATGTGACACATGGTCAAGTTTAAAGTGATGACCCTCGCACATACGTATGGATGGAGAGAGATTCTTTCCAGTTACTTAGGCACTTTCTTTAGGGGCGCTGCAGGTGTCAGGGATTGACTCTGACTCCATTCCTTCAGGTGTCAAGGCGAGGTGAATCCTGGGAGGGGGACGACCCACTGAAACTATAATTTTCTCTCTTCTCCGGTCACGGATGAAGAAGTTCCTGGTATAACGACCAGGTATAAGAGAATGACAATAACAACAATAATAACATAAGATCAATAGAAGAAGAAGACCAGTGTATGCATCACTTTAACTAGCCACATCCCCTAACAAGAATATATAGGAAGTCAATTATTGGACAAGGTCTTTCAGATAACTATAACCGGCTGATATTAATAAACGAAGGATACGTGGAAGAAGCTGCTTCATGTAAATAAAGTTCATTAATGGTCTAAATCCAAGAATCCTTCTTCTCTCCCTTCACAGACCCGGGAACAGCAATAAACCAATTAACTCCATCACTTGTTACAGATATATGCTTACGTACTCGGGGCAAAGTCGTGAAATTAAATATTCATTGGACTTCGGAATCTTGCTCAGATAATCTGAAATTCGGAAAATTGATGTTTAGATAACTGACGTTCTGCTGTATAGAACAGAACCTGTTGTGAATGGCTTGCTGAGCAATATCAAGACGGGAAGTAACGACCATCTTGAGCAGGTCACAGTTAAACCAAACTGGAGAAATTCGCAAAAAAGTTGCACTTTTTGAAATTTGTTCGTCTCAAAAACTTGTCTGATGACAAAAAAAGCATTTTTTAAAAAAGAAGAAAAAGCGCTAGAATAAGGAGAGATGAGTCATTTTTCGTACCCATTGCTTCTTTTCAAACCGTCAATATTTTCTCTGCATTTTTTGTTGTTTTTTTTTTCTCTGATATGGCTTGATAACGTCCATCGAGTTCAGAATGGTTGAAAAGTTTGTAATGTCTGTCATGATGTAACAGATTGGGCCTGAAATCCTATAATAGAGTATTTATGCATAACTAAGAAGTACATAATGATCAGTCCCCAAGATAGCACAGAAATGGCTGGATAGAGGCTGGGGGTTAGGGCGATTTTTCATGTAACATGATTCACTAATCTCTTGTAAAAATTTGGTTTCATCCTAAAAGTCAATGCCGAAGCCATAAAATATAGAATCATTATATACATGCGATGAGTTTCCAAACAAGTAGCATTAGGTGGCTCTTATAAGGAGAATGGTGAAGATGATAATTGAAGTCTGTAATCAATTAGGATCGAGCTCACTCTCAATGGCTCACAAGATCAGCGCACAAACATTCTTTAAGGATGCCTCATATACCACAAGGCAGGAAGAAGAAAGAACAAAACAATGTATCAAAGAAAGTATCGATTTCCATTAGACATAAGTAGACGTAGATATATCGACCGGAAACAGACTGCTTTCTGTTGAACATACTCGTTACTTTGATATTTAGATAATTATCTGTCTGGACCAATACATTGTCTGGATGGGATAACAGCGGAGGCAGTGTGTGGAGATCTGAGACCCTCAAGTTGCAGGGTCTAAGGGCTCCATACACCGGAGCTTTAAAATAATGTGAAGAAATCTAAAAATAATCTTATTTAATTATTACTGGGAGGCGAAGTCGAACCTAGCCAGCCACTGATGTATATGTGTGTGTGTGTGAGAAAGAGAGAGAGAGAGAGAGAAAGAGAGAGAGAGAGGGGGGATAGAATGAAGAGAGAGAAAGAGAAAGAAATGACAAAATACATTCTTGAAAAAAGTTCTAGTCAAGAAGACAATACTTGTTCATCTAAGTGCAGATATTCACCGATTTTTGAAAGTTTGCTTTATTCCACTTGAAGCGAAAATGGCGGTCAGCGTTTGTTTTGCAGAGAGCCATAGAGAGGCAGCGCGCACCCTTCCCCTTCTCTCTCTCTCTCTCTCTCTCTCTCTTACACCTTAGCCTCCCAGACCTCTCAAAACCCCAACCTCAGACGACTCAGCCTAATATACTATCATCACTATTTGTGTCAGAACATTCAAAATTTATCCCATCTGAATTAGGAGTAATTACTCTTTCGCGTTTCGCCATTTCGGCTCATGAAAGTTTTTTATTTTATTCTTTACAAATGCTCTACTTTCGAATTGTGGGGGAACCTATATTTGTCCATTCGTAACTATAACTGTGTCAGTTTTGGTCGTTGAGTTCATTAACTCGACCGACATACGAGGCGTTAATCTTGGTAGGTTTGTCCAACGTACATGAGTTCGAGAAAGATCCAACAAAGAAATTGCTGATTAATTTGAATGCTTCGTTGCGCGCAGATGTGGCAGTCAAGGCACCCCACCGAGTTCGGTCTTCAGCCAGTCCGTTGGTGTCCTTTCACCTTTGGTTGACCAGTCAGTGGCCTCTCTCCTTCGTTCGTTGTCAGTTCATCTTGGGCCACTCTTTCTTTCTTCTGGCTTTTGGCGACTATTCAACTCGCAAAGCCTTTCACTAGTGTCCGTTACACTGTCTCCAGTTGGTGGCGACTGTTGTCCAGCCGCTCTGTCTGTGATGCGTTTTGATCTGTTATCCTCATTTGTTTTACAAGAGGAGGATGCTAACCTGGTCACTTCCCCCAACCTATTGACAATTAAAAGAGAGTGTAGCAGAACAATCGTCTTCGTCCACTGACAGCCGACATCCAAATGATATGAAAATACTCATCCTTGACCCGGATCATGCAGCCGTTGAGTTCTAGTTCGTGACCTAATCAAAGGGAGTTCGTACACTTGGTAGTACCGTGTTATTTTTTTATTTCACCCGTTGAAAATCGCTGTTTTATTAGGAACTAGTTTAATACCCGTGAAAAAAAATTGACGGATATTTGTAATTTCTCTGAAACGGTTTCTATGAAACGATTTTTATGAAACAAATAGTGAATTTGTTTCAATTGAAGAGTTCTATTTTCAAAGGATGTAAGCAGGTATTTTTATCAATAAAACTTTCAACACAGAATCCAGTGTTACAGACGGAAAAAAGTCACACATATATAAGTATACTAGTATGAGTTGGTACCTGATCATCTACACTGGGAGATCCCATGTGGATTGAACCCACGGACAGCAATATTAGCTTGTGTGCGTTCTATCTTTTTTCCATTTTATTAACATCGAAGTTTTGTATTAAATCATCGGTAGTGGGAGATCCAATAACGATTGAACCCACTAACAAAGGCTAGCAAGAATAGTTTGCTGATCATCCAAATTTATATTTGGAAGAACATTTCAAACGAATGCAGATGCGATACGCTTGGCATTGCTCTGGGAAATCTCGATCAATGGGATCAGGGTTCGTCCTGTCACTAAGTCAAGTGATCACGTAGCAATAACAGCAAAGACTAAAAAAAAAACTTTTGGTGATTTTCCTGAACCACATTCTCGCGTGTGGGGTTCCCCACTTTGAACCGACCTTGTGTCACATTCTGTTCTCGTGGGGTCGGGTACGATGTATTTCTAGATCAATTTTTAAAAAAATTATTTATTGATATAGGAGTTTTGTACCAAACCATCAATAGTGGGTGATTCAATGAGGATCGAACTCACTAATAACGGCCTGCAGGTTTATCTTGTTGATCCATGCGCTACAACTTGATCATTCTGACACCCCTCTTCAATTCTCTAAACAATCTGTTTAACTTTCTTTAAACAGAATGGTTAGTTATTTTGAGGCGTAGGATGTGGGTTCAATTCCTGTCAGGAGCTATCTTTTCATTTCTGATGTCGCACTGTTTGCCCCAACGGTCGAGAGATATGTTGACCCAGAGTGCTGCAAATGAAAAACAATGACAAGAGTAAAAGAAGAAAAAATAATAGCAATAATGAAGAAAGTATTAATCCAGAATATTATGATAAAAAGCAACTGTAATCAGAATAAAACTAGTGATGAAGTAATAGTAATAATGAAACGTATTTATCCGGAGCGATAAAGAAAATATAACCATACGATAGGGTAAAACCACGAATAAAATGATAGCAATAATGAAGAGTATATAGACTGAAAGTGTTGTGATAAAAAGCAATTATTATAAAAAGAGTAAAAGTAGAAATACGTTTCAGAATAAATAAGATTTATTTTGCTGACTGGGATTATCGATGACTGGTGATTAGAACAAGATGATTTGAGATGGGACAGTACAGGGGGCCAGAAAGTCCCTTGAAAAAGAATAAAGAGGGAAATAAAGTAATAACAATTAAGATGCTTTCCGAATAAATACGTTTCAGAATAAATTAAATTTATTTTACTTACTGGGATTATCGATGACTGGTGATTAGAACAAGATGATTTGAGATGGGACAGTACAGGGGGCCAGAAAGTCCCTTGAAAAAGAATAAAGAGGGAAATAAAGTAATAACAATTAAGATGCTTTCCGAATAAATACGTTTCAGAATAAATTAAATTTATTTTACTTACTGGGATTATCGATGACTGGTGATTAGAACAAGATGATTTGAGATGGGATAGTACAGGGGGCCAGAAAGTCCCTTGAAAAAGAATAAAGAGGGAAATAAAGTAATAACAATTAAGATGCTTTCCGAATAAATGCGTTTCAGAATAAATTAAATTTATTTTACTTACTGGGATTATCGATGACTGGTGATTAGAACAAGATGATTTGAGATGGGATAGTACAGGGGGCCAGAAAGTCCCTTGAAAAAGAGTAAAAGAGGAAAAACTGATAACAATTAAGATGCTTTCCGAATAAATACGTTTCAGAATAAATGAAATTTATTTTACTTACTAGGATTATCGATGACTGTTGATTAGAACGAGATGATTTGAGATGGGACAGTACAGGGATCCAGAAAGTCCCTTGATCTACTTTCAGAACCAAGTTTTTGACTTGACGTATGTCTTTTTGTACGAAAATGAGGCGCAAGATATACAATTTTCCAATGAAGATTATTCCCATGATATACTTGTTGATCATTTGATCGATAAAATGCCATAATTTACGCTGTAAGAAAAACTTAATACGAGACCAATTCTGAATACCTTCTCCTGCGTGTGATGGTGTATAAGTTTCAATTCTCAATCGTGACGCGTGAATTCCAGGACCAAGACAAAATTCCATAAGAAAAAGAAGAAAAACTTGATTCCAGTTGGTACAAACAAAGAAGCTATCTCCAAGGCGTGTCTGGGAATTCAGATACAGGACAGACAAATAATAGAAATTCGACAATAAATTTGTGCAGATAGATTACATAATATCACAACTTTCGCGCATCATAGGTCAATGGGTACCCAAATCATCCAAACATATAATAATTAGCAATGAGTAGTTGTCTTCTGTTATGACAACTGACGTAGTAACATAGGATTTCAAACATGTAACTGATGTAGCAACTTGAAATTTCATTCATTTTCTAATGACGTAATATAAATCCTGAATTTGAAGTTAAAGTTTTAAAAAGTAACAGTAAAAATAAAAATTAAAAACATCTATTCATGGTCAACAGAACGCGATTCTCCAAGCTCACTGTAATGCAAATCTCTATTATCCAAATGCATAAAATGCAATCCATACCCATACATTTCATGTATGCCGTCCTTTCTGACGGCACAGGTAAACTAGTTATACATACAATATTTCTATTCTGTTGGTAATGCTTGCATTATTCCCTGATCACTATTAATTACGCCTCTCTTTCTTCTAGATTTTCAATGCATTCCTATCTTAAAATCAGTTTTAGTACAGTTACTTTATGTATATAATGGTTATATTTCGCCAATAATGCTTACATTCATTTCTGATCGCTGACGATCCCTTTATTTTTTTATTCTAATGCACAACGTACGGATTGGTTACGTAAACTTACTTAAACAAATTTTAGATTTTAAAAAATGGAAAAATTCAGTGGTAAACTATTACAATTTTTTTCACTCCCCACTCAAAACATTCAATTTGATAGCGATAAAAAAAAATATCAGTATTTTTAGGTATTGCCTGAAGGTTACCAGATATGACGGACATCTGAGGAAGAGCCGAAATTATAGTGGTCGAAACGTTATAATATAAACAACCGACATGAGACCGCTAGCCTGACAGAATCATCGTATAATAACAACATCTCATCTTAAAGGGGCCTTGTGGTGAAAACGAATAAGATCAGAATGCTAGTTTGAAAGAATCATTGTACAATAGCAACACCTCATCTTAAAGGGGCCTTGTGCTAAAAACAACTAAGATGAAGATGTAAGTGGTGGATGGGATGGATTAATAATCATGATTGTATTCTAGCGCTGACTGTATCGAGCCTCGGAACATGGAGGCTGGGTTTCAGTTCCTCTTCTCGCTGCCCACTGACTCTACCACAACTCGACCATTCCAAGTTTTGCTTTAGACTATTTTTTTTATCGCTATCAGATTGAATGTTTCGAGTGGGAAGTGAAAAAAATTGTAATAGTTTCCAAGGAGCAGAACAAAATACTCTACTTCGATAAAAAAAAGAGTATTTTGTTCTCCTCTTTGGCTTCCTGTCATCTCCGGTGACCTACCTAGGGATTTCAGACTTAACACTTTTTTCCCGGAAACCAGTCCAGGCCTAATGGACAGAGGTGTAGCTATTGGGGAGGGGGTTGGCAATTTGAAAATACCCCGGGGCCCTCATGGATGGGAAGAGGCGGCAAAGCTTTATAAATAGTAATTCACCGACTGAGTTTCTAATGACATCTAACTACAATTATGTAAAATATGTGTGCATGCACTGCGATTACCCAACAACTGGCCATTGTACAAAGTTGGCATTCACAAGATATATTTGTCAGCACACAAGGCATGACAGTGTTAAGTTTACGAGGTTTTGAGATCAGCAGTTCTCGAGAAATCCAAAGATAAGTAAAAACAGTCAATAATTGAACAACCATAGCGTTAAAATTTGGAGTCAAAGATATAGATATAGTCAGAATAAATTCTATTTATGACATCACTAGCATTTTCCATTGGAAAACATCTAGAGTTTTAAAAAATCTAGAAACATTTAGATTCTCTAGATTCTAGGTGTTATAATTAAACCCGTCAAAATAAGACCCCCAATAGGTCGAAAACGCTATTTTCTCTCTCAAAAAAATCAAAGAATTTTTAGAAGAGATTAAGCGGAGTACTGATTCCTATTTTCAAGTCTGTCGATAGAACGGTATGGTCAGGAGCGCTGGAACACACAAACACACAATAGCATAAACACACAGAACACAGGATATCTTTAATGACAATGTAATTTGGCCATAGATCTAAAATCACGTCGAACGAAAAATTAATTTGCATGACTGAGGCAGAATGCTCCACACACTATGATGTCCGGCTCCTTTTAAACGCACACCTCAAACAGGCACTGCCCTAGTTAACAAGGCTATATTTGTGAATACATGGATCGTGTAAATGATATTTCATTCTTTGTGGTTTTGTTTCATCAATTAAGAAATAGTGCATGTCCATTTATTGCCAATGTTTATTTTTCATCAAATCTCACCGAATGTTGGAGGGGACCTCTCAAGTAGCCAAGCCTACCAGGCCCCAAAATATCTAGCCACGCCTCT
>OY735220.1:12088880-12398880 GCA_963457665.1 Thysanoteuthis rhombus
AAAATCGCCGAATGGCTCTGTCGTCACAAAATTTGAAAATTTTCATCAGTAATTTTTGACAGCCCGACTTTCAAGCCCTCTATTTTCCGTCCGATAACACCTTGAGCAGGACGTTAATCCCCCTTTTTTGAGTTTATTAAAAATAATTGTATCAATTACTTCAGATATACTTTTCAAATGGTGGGAACAAAAAACATCGTTAACGTGTTTTTATTATGTATAGTTACGTTTGAATGGTCAGCCTACTCAAAGGCTACGGACCCCTAGTAATAACTTTGAGAACCTCCTCTTCCTTGGGGTCCGTAGCCAGACTAGGAACCACCGGTCAGAAATTTTTTTTTTTTAGGTTTGAAAATGGCCACCCGAATCGCGTGATTGTGGTAATTTTCAGCTAGTCTGGCCGCTAAATAATTTTGGAATGCTACAATAAATAACAGTGTGAATGTCTTCACTATTCAACAGTTTATTATAATTGAAACATTATGTTTAGTGCAGAGTATATAAAAAAGAGGAAGGAATATATTTTGCGAATTCATTTCTTTGGAAATATTTATCCATGATCATTTGAACCGAATTCTAATCTTATTCTCATTCATCTATGCATTCGGAGGCAAAAGTACGATTCACATTTTCGCACAGGTCAGTAAGTACAGTAGAGTGACTTGATTCATAGTTTAGAATTAGTAAGACTTTGGAAAATAAGATTGTTCTTTTTAAAAAACCTTTCTACGGTCGGGCAAGAATAAGTTAAACAATCGATCTTCAATAAATATTTGGTCACCCATGCTTTCTTGTTAGAATACCAAAGTACCGGTAGAAATAGTTGGTTGTAGCCTTCAAGAGACCTGGGATATTGTGCGCGAGCTTCAATTCAAAGCCCCTTTTTGCATTTCTTCCCAATAGATTTTAAGCGATCTTTCGACACTCCAAGTCCAGACTGCAATTTCAAACACAGTAAAGAGTTGTACAAGGGTTAAATTTTACTGTTACGAATTCCATACTGTATTTTTGATTAGGGTGGTAGATTACTCCAATAGAGCAAAACAATTTTCCATATGACGTCTGGAAATATTACCTAGCTGACTCGAGATTAGATCCGTGCAATCGGAAATTTAGTATGAATGTATAAGCCGTGTAAATTTGAGTATTGTAATATTCGAAACAACGTTAATGGGAGAAGGGGGTCATATATATATATATATATATATATATATATATATATATATATATATATATAGTGGATTCCAGTAAAATGGAACATCAGTTACAAGGAATAGCCAATTGTGCAAGAACAAAATCAAAAGATATAATATTTTGTTCTTTTATGCAAATTTTTCTTAGAGGAACGACTGTATAAAGGGCCTAAAATTTGTGGTCCCCATGTGTTATGTATAAGCAGAATCCACTGTACGAACAAATCTCCACAAACAGGCACAAAAAAGAACTCCAAGATATTCTTACTCTTGTTTTTAGTTATTTTTCCCCACAAGTTTCCCCCTTCCCCCCTCCCCCAGCGCGGTTTTCCTTGACTTGCAACGTCCTTCTTTGTGTTCGTGTTTTGTTTTTTTCTCTTATTGTTTCACTTCTTTTTTTTTTGTTTCTGACGAAGACAAAAAACTCCATTGAACGCTAGGGAATAAATACTGTTTTAATTTCCAGTTGGGTTCGATGGGGTCAGCAGGCTATAATAACACGAGCGACGATAATGACTGTGAGACGAGTAATGAATATTTGCAAGGGAGAAGAAGTTCCTCGTTCAAGTACAATAGCAATTGCAGGGAGAGAAAGGAAACATGGAATATGTCTCATTGTGCATGGGGTGTGGAGGTTGGAAATAACTGTGTGGAGGTGGCTCCAAAGTAGAGAGAGAGGGGGGGGATTTTGAAGGTGTATTTGAGTGGGAAGTTGAAAGGAAAAGAAGAGAGAGAGAGAGAGGCTGAAGAATGTATTTGTGCAGAGAGAGGGAGTATTAGAAGAAAACGTTAGGGGAAAGTGCGCATGTGTGTTGGAGGTAGATCGAGATGTAGACAGAGGTTGGAGGAATGCGCATGTGTAGAGAGGAGGATAGAGAGAAGAAGTTGGAGGAGCGTGTGTATGGAGGAATATATTTTTGTGGTGCGTCCATTTGTGTGAATTCGGACAGTGGGTTGGAGGTATGTGTGGAAAGAGAATGAGAGAGAGAGAGAGCGTGGGGTATATTTCTGTGCAGGTGGGTGGTGGGTCTTTTGATTGATTTTATTTATTTTCGGGAACAGTAAATGACTCGACAAAGGAAGTGTCCAGAAGGAAAATTAGGAATAAGGGCGTGGGTAGACACGTGTTGTAGAAAGAAAGAAAGGAAGGAAAGAAGGAAATCAAAGAAGAGAAAGAAGGTTAATTAAAATAGAAAAAAATATGAATGTAATTAAAGAATCGGAAAGAACGAATGTAGATGAATAGAGGAGGAAAAGAGAAAAAAGGTAAAGAACTATGAAGAAATATAAAGAAGAGTAAAAAAACGCAGACAAATGAATGAAACAGAAAGGAAGAAAGAAAGAAAGAAAGAAAGAAAGAAAGAAAGAAAGAAAGAAAGAGAAATGGAAAGAAAGACGCAAGAAAAAAAGGAGAAAGAGAAAGAAAGATGGGAAAAGAATGAGAAACAAAGAAAGAAAGAAGAGAGAAATGGAAAGAAAGACTTGAACAAAAAGGAGGGTGGAATGGACGTGAATAAAAAGAATGAAAGCAAGACGTGGACAAAAAAGAAGGTAGAAAGGAAGAAGAAAAGGGACAAAACGTTAGAAAGGAGTGGAATTTCATTACAAAACGAGTAAGAGAGGTTCAAAGAAGGAAAAAGGGAGAAACGAAAGAGAACATCGAATGTGCAAAGAGCAAAAAGTACATTTTTGATGTGCGTCGGCGTCTTGAAAGAAATGTCAATAAACTTTTTTTTTTTGAAAAAAAAAGATGAAAGAGATGAACAAAAAATGTAAAACTGGGTCTGATAAATGCAACGAATAACATAATTCTGAAAAGAAGCAGAAAAAAAGGAAGAGAAAAGATTTAGTTCTAAACGAGATTTTGAAAAAAAAATGGAGGGAGAAAATGGGGGAATCAGAAGGAGCGACTATAATGGTCGTCTGCAAGTCTATCGTCATCTTGTCCGAACCTCATAGGCATAATGGAATCCTAGTGGTGGACCTCACTTGTGTGGTGCTATTCTTTCAATGCCTTTGTTCTGTCGGTGGAATGTGCTACAGACATTAACCCTTCGCTGTGCAGATAGGGGAAAGGGACGTGCATAAAGAAGGGGAATGGGACGTGGGTGCTATTAGAATTGAGGCTGAGGGTTCGCATACAATGCATAACATTGGCATGATTATGATGCACCACCAAACACTTCACTACAGAATTTCACCTTACTCTTCCCCATCGTTATTCTTCTGCGTATGACTCCCTTGTATTTTATATTATTTGATTTTTTTTTCGTTTCGTTGGCGTCACCTCATTAGACCCACCCATTCCCAGTGTCTCGCCGTGACGGCAGCAGGGTTCGATAAAGACAAGATGGGGGTACAAAGAATTGGTTTAGAAGAGAAAAGACGGAGAAAAGAAATCAGGGACCGCCTTGACGTCTTTAAGGAGACAAAGATGACAACGACGATGACAATGCTTTGAGGAACGAGTAAGCAGCTGTGACAATGACAATTGAGATTGGCTGTTGTTGTCGTTGTTATTAATGACGATACCTTACAATGAAGGCGGTGGTAGTGGTGGTGTTGGTGATTATCGGATTAAAATCTCTCAGTTTTGTTGGCACTGGTTATGGTGCTCATGGGATTAGTGATTGCCATCATTATCATCTTGTTTATCGATATAATTGCTTATAAATCATATGCCCCCCATATTTCTATAATATTAAACAGATCTTGCTTATTAAAACTGTCCCCGAAGTTGTCAACATAGATTTCTTGAATTTTTAAGCCGGTATGGATGGATGGCTGTATCAGGCTAAATCAATTGAGCTTTTACTATTCATTGTGTCAGCTAAAAACTTTTTGGTACTTAGAAAATCCCACCATAATATGTTTCTGGAGGGTGGGGGTTCAGTTTGCAACTTACATCCATGCTAAATTGATCCCTAGTTTTGTGTCAGCACCATTCATGCTTATTTCTCGAAAATTCGAACTTTTTTAGTGATGATGACCAAACTAAAAGTGAGAGAATTGATTAATACCTTGACCACCTCTTTTCTCCAATTTATTGATTGATCACCCCAACATGGTATGCTGCCAAAAGACATTGGTTACGTGACAGTTTCTATTGAGTGACAAACCAGACCTGTCTTTTATCATTTGTATTGAATGGTATATTGTGAGCCATTATTATTAACAATTATTTTATCTTAATTTTTGATTGCTTTTAATCACAACTCAACTCAGGCTATCTGCCTTCGACGTTAAGTGATCAGCGTGAACTAGAAATAACTAATAAGCTCCCCGCGAGACTCGAACTCACGTCCCCTTTAAGGTATCTTGCTATAAAAAGTAACAAAAAAATTGAAAAGAAAAGTAGTAGTCAAATTGATAATGAAGACTTTTCTTGATCTCCCCGTTTGTTGAAAACCTCTTAACTTATTCGCCGAATTGATATCGAATGAATAAAAGTTATTTTTTAAATATTTACAACAAAAAAGTTATATTAGGTTATTTTATTATGATATTATAGTTACGTATGAAATGTTTTTTTGTGTACACCCCCCCCCCAAAAAAAAACAACAAAAACAAACGGTAGTAACTTTTTTTCAAACACTCTCTAATGATAATATATCGTCTTTACAGGGGGAAAAATTTTTTTTAGGCTTAGTGAAAATTCACTGAATGCTCGATTCATAGCTTTCTTATTATTGAGCCTTTTATTATGGATTACGGAAGTCAAAAATGCTTGAAAAAAATGATAATCTGTTGGAGAAATGTCAAGTGAATACGTAGGATTTTGCAAGACTCCATAATCCAATTCAATATGCTTACACACAGTAAAGTGAGAGGTGAGGGGTCTATCACTCTCATGGGGCTTTTCATGTGAGATCCATTTTTTTTCCAACTCTTTAACTATTCCTATTGCATTGAGATTTCGTGATATAGTCACTGCGAAATCTTCCCGAGAAAAGTACCTAAACCGTTGTTTGTGTGTCGTTAGCTACTGTTGTCCATAAAACTTCACCGTTAAGGGTAGGTTTGAGCCTCTTTTGAGGTTTATTATCGGTATACACATTTCCTGACCCAAATACTTTGTTGACGCTATCAGCAGTTTGAGCTGCATTGTGAATTATAATTTGAAATTGTACCTGTAAATTAATCTTCGTTGGTAAACACCAGTACTATTAAGGGCTCGAAAACCCCCAATACTTACGGATTATACCTCTATTTAATTTGAATCTGTACAAGAAAATACAATTACTTTTGTGAATCTTTCCGTTTTAGTAATATTATATAAAAATCTTTAAAAAATGACATTCCATAAATAACAATATAATATACAGATAATATCTTATTCGGGGTACATTTACTAAATTGTATGCAACCCTACAAAGTGACTTGTTTGCCTTTAAGGATCTTTTCATTGTCTTCATTGAATCAAATTTAATATTTCTTGTTGAAATATTTTTCTTTGTAACCAATGCAATTTTGTGACGGGTATAATTTGTCTTATAAATGTAATCTGCACGATAATAAGCAACATGTCCACCCGTCAGTCACTCTTCCGTCTACCTGTCACACTTATAATGTTATTTTACGTTGAAAGGGGTGGGGATAGAGGAGAAGTTCTGATCATCGAATGGCAACTCAAAGACCTTGAGGTGGGAGGAAAGAGGGAGAGAGAAGCAAGGTAGGAATGCATAAAAGGGTAGAGGGTGAAACATAACGGTCAGCTACGGGAGAACGACTGATCTCCCTCGCTGAGATGAGAAGAAAAGGGAGAATGTAAAATAAGGTGGGATTGAACTGGCCCTCATGTGTTAGTGAGCGAAAGATTTGGCTGAGTGCTGTGGATGATCAATTCTGGCAACTCGCATGAGTTTTGTCAGACACTACAGAGCTTTAGATTTCCACCCCCAGGTGTACCGTTACGAAGCAACGGGTTTAGGGAATGATTTTCAATGGATTAAAAATGAGAAAGGATTTAATAATGAGCGTATATAATGAGAGACTATAATAAAAGGCTCAAGACGCCCACAGGTTTGGCGTTTTGTAAACTAAAAAGAGAGAAATTTGACACGAAAAGAAAGAACAGTGATTGAAAGTAGTAAATAGAAAATGCCAATTGAGACTTTGTGATTACAGAGATCTCTGAACGTGGACACGTATATATTTGTTTGGGGGATTATCACTGTGGTATTGTATTTGGAGTTCACCTATTCCACACATCTAATGTGAAACGAATCAATCCTCTTTCCAACGCAAGCACGTACACGCTGATTGTAGACACTTAGAGGGCGGGGAATATAAGTATAAACGTTAACTTTTTGATGAACAGAATACGTAGGATTACTTACACGATGAAAGGGACTTCAAAGAGATGCTCCAGCGTTATAGATATTTTACAAACAAGATTCGTTTCCCCATCTTTTTTTATCACAGGGTTTCGCTTACTGTATGCTCCAAGGCTTCTTGTCGCTTGTCTATCCTTCCACTGAATCATCGTAAATTACGTTTTTTTTCAACTACCCGACCCAGGAATTGAACTCACGATCACTAGGTTACTGCATACGGTTAACAAACCCTTTCATCCACTAGGACAATGGACATCGCAAAGACAAATTAACTTGGAAAAATTAAACGATGCGCGATTTCCTGTCGTATGAATGAGGGTTGGTTGGAATGAGAACAATCTAACCCCGCGGATTAAATAAAGGGTTTGTTTTGAAATTCTCAGAAGTTTACCATCTATGATATACATCCGAAGAAAGCTGAGGGGTACAACGACCGAAATGTTGTGACAATAACAACCAAGATGAAGATATTAGTCACAGTAAACCTGTGTAAATAATACTTGCTTTTGTCTAACTCCAGTCAAAGGATGGAGTTGACTACATATCTCTACGGTACCGTAACACCAATAATCCTCACCTGATTTGAAGGGGTAAACTCTTCACCGATTGTCTGTCCCGTCACGTTAAACCAAACTGATCGAGATATATATATATATATATATATATATATATATATATATATATATATATATATATATATATATATATACAACATTTTTCTATAGTGATTTGAAATCATGTCTAAGTGATTAGTTGATGGCTCTCTTACCGACTGGACCAAAGTGACACATATTTACGTAAATAAATGTTGGAAATACGCAGGGCTTATTTCATTCTAATAAATGAATACATTTTTACTAAAAATATATTGTAATTATTCATAATTATATAATGTAAGAATTGCAGTAATCATCTTCAGTTGGAAATGGTAGGAATGGAGTTTGACCTTGCAGTATCCAGGCTTGTTGTAAAATAATCAGATTTTGGCGTGTTTTTTTCTCTTCAAACTGGGAATTACTTACCTACTTTTAGATAACAGTATTTTTTTTCTGTGACAACACGAAACTTTGAACTGATTTATCGGCGGGGCCCGTCCGAGGTAAAGACTTCAAATAAACACTTAAATCTAATTGAGTACTTAAATTAAATGCGTCGGGTTTCTTTTAAGTGACCGGGCAAACACCCGATGAATAATTAAACTTTGACTTGTCGAAATTGACCAAAACCAATCCCAAGAAAATGAAGGGGCTGAGTGGTGCGAGGGTTGGTATCTTTCATAGAAAACGGAATAGTCAAACCAGGTTCGATTTTGGGCCGGGGTCGCTTGCGTTCACTCTGTAAAAATGTGCTTGGAAAGGACATGAATCCACTCTTCTTCCCAGCTATGGGTTAATAGCAGTGAAGTTGGTGCCTTTCGACCCTGTAAAGTATTCCATCCAAGGAAAAGTTACTATCTTTTTTATTTTTTAGCGTAAATGTATTCATTTATTAGAATGAAATAACCTCCCGCGTATTTCTAACATGAACTTCCAAAAATATGCGAGACTTGTCCAGTCTTGATTTCAATTCACGATAAAGAAATGCAGATTTTATTGGTTTGGTTTGGTTTAACGTGGAGGGACCGACAAACAGTGAAGTGTTTACTCCCCTGAGTGAGATGGGGATAGTTCCTTATCCTTATTCTTGTTGAGGTAGAAAAACGAAGTCAATTTCAGACTTGGACTGGAGTTTTACGACAAAAAATAAATCTCTAATGAACAAATCCCATATCGTTTAAAATGGAGACAAGACTTAGCCCAATATTCTTTATCGCGTGGAAGGACTAACTTTATCCTTTCGAAGTCTTTTTGTTCTCATGCTTATCGAAATGTCCCGTTTCAGCCGATCTGAAGTGATGTTGCGTTATCACATCATCACGTTAGTCAAACCGAAAACTGTTGTTGAGTCTTTTTCGTTACTTCAACGACAAGCATGCTTCGCCTCGAAAAACAAAAAAACAAAAACGGGAGCACGTGCCAACGAACAAAAGAATCCTGTATTCTGTGGTGTTTTCTTGACACTGGTTTCCTTCAATCGATTTACAATCTCAGACTGAGATTAACGGCGTTGTCGACGAAGGCGACCAATTTTAGTCAGATGGCTCTGCATTCTCCTCTGACCCGATGACGTTATTCTCCCCTCACTTTCGGGACATATCCCATTTGTTGGTGACGTATTAACGATTGTGTGGGTGGACGGTGAATCGGGCTACCAAGCCTTATCACTTCATGTGGTGGTCTTTTCAATTGTCACTAAATGTTTTTTAGAAACCGCCAATCAAAACTGTCAACACAGGTTTCTCTAGTTTTTCAATGAGTCTGCGGGCTATCTATCTATCTATCTATCTATCTATCTATCTATCAATGCGTTGTGCCTATACGCTGCACTAATGGAGTTAGAGGGTTGAAAATTGAAAACATTGTCTAGAAACGATTTTTTTTAAATTTCGCCAAAATAAAGCTTTAGTCTCAGGCAGGAATCTATTTACATTTTAAGTGTATACTAAATTGGTCCCTTAGTTTGTGTCCGGTTGCATTCACGCTTGTTTTTTTGTTTTGTTTTGTTTGTTTTTTCTCTCCAAATCGGGCTTCTTCAGTGATCACCGCCAACAAAAGGTGGAAGAAGTGATTTATTCACTGATCACCCTTTTTTCCAATTTTTTCAATTGATTATCCCCAACACGACATGCTGCTAAAAGGTGAAGGCGGTGGGCGGTCTATATCAAGTGACTAACCAGACCTGTTCTTTTTCGGATTTAATGAAGGCTGTAATGTCCAGTATTAGTAGATTAGCTTCAAGGGATAGATTTCTAATCCAATCAAACATTTGGAGATCCCGGGAAACCAAGTAGAACAGATGGTAGAGCCTGAATAATGTCCAGTAGATCAAGAGACATTAGGAGATCCTGGACAAACCAGGAAGGACAGATGTTAGTCTTCAGGGTATCGTCAAGGGTGCTCGAATAATGACCGGGTGGTCTGTGGATATAATATGTTAGAAAATCTTGGACATACCAGCTTGGGCAGATGGTAGTCTTCAGGGTTTCATCATGTATGATCGAATTATGACACTGTCGTCAAGGGACATACTATGCTGGTAGATTCTGGACGTACCGGAAAGGACAACTGAGTTCATTGAAAAAGAACATATAAAATAGGTTACAGTAGTTAGTTTTCTGCTAGTTAGCTTTTTAACATTAAGATCGATAAATACAATTTGAGACTGAGATTAACAGCATTGTCGACGAAGGTAACCAATTTTAGTCAGATGGCTCTGCATTCTCCTCTGACCTGATGATGTCATATCCCATTTGTTGGTGACGTATTAACGATTGTGTGGTGGACTGTGAATCGGGCTACCAAGCGTTATCACTTCATGTGGTGGTCTTCTCAACTGTCACTGAATGTTTTTTAGAAACTACCAATCAAAACTTTCAACACAGGTTTCTTTAGTTTTTCAGTGAGTCTGACTATCTACCTACGTATGCTTAGCTTTTTAACATTAAGATTGATAAATACAATGGAGTGATAAATACTGCTACTGAATAATGGCTACATTAGATTTGAAAACTAGTGCATCACGCGCTAGAATTATGCAATAATACTCCAAATAGCAATAAACAACAATATTCGATTGATGAGTTACATTTAGTTGTCATCTATATTATATTTTTAACATCTATATTTGAAAATAGATGATTTAATCGGAACTTTCAGGGTGCACGAAACAATTATCATCATTGACGTTTATACACAACACGACTTTTATATCTCTTAAAAATCCTCCTGGCCTACCGGATATTATGGATCATTCTGGATCATTCTGGATCGGATTCTGAAGGAAATGTCTATTCCTTTATCCTTCTATTCCATTTACCTCTACCAACAAAGTTAGTGTAAAGATCAGTGGTGGATCCAGGATTTTTTTTTCGATTGAGAAATATTTTCCATTTTTCAAAATACATTTATGCATTCACTCGTGTTTGCACACACAATATCTCGAAAAGTTCCCAATGAATTTCAATGACATTTTGTGGAAGGTTAGGCCATGGGTTGAAAAAGAATTGATTGAATTTCGGGTAGTTTGGAGAATTCTTATTGTTACATCGTAGGCATTGAAGGTATACATAAATTGATTTTCATTCAGATTTTACTGACAATGGCATTGACAGAGGTATGCGCTCTCTGAATGCTTCCTAGTTTTCCATTGTTTCCTTTCTTTACGCGTCCTGTTCGAAATACTCTTTTTGGTTGAAAAAAAAATGATTTTTTGGAGAATTTAATCCACTGTACTCTACAAACATTTGCCCTCCTTCCTGGGTCAGGCCTTCTTACCAAGGGTGAAGGAGCTTGGAAGTTGGAACCTTACAGCCAATAAAGAATAATATTGCAGTACAATAGTTTCATGTACCCCCAACTCAATGTACCCATATAAAAAGATGGTATGATTATTAGCTGGTAACGGTATTGCTACTAAGATTCATTTCAAATATCTATATCTATCTCTATATCTATCTCTGTACTATCAATCTCTCTCTCTCTCTCTCTCTCTCTCTCTCTCTCTCGATATATATATATATATATATATATATATATATATATATATATATATATATATATCCTTTTGCTCCCCCACCCCCGAAAAAGTGACAGCGGATACCTACGCCCAACAAAATGTTATAGTTCCGAAATAATCTTTTATTTTGACTTCTTGAAAATATTTTCATGGTCAAATTTACTTGTTAAAAATAGATTTGTTTGTGTCAAAGGTGATGTTTTGATGGAGAATAGGAGAATCTATTGGTATTTTTAAGTTAAGCTCAGCACAAGACTACAAGTGGGGGTACCCAGTGAGAATCAGACTCACTAATATTCTGCTACACCAAGTTGCTAATCGTAACCCCATTGAATTAAAACTGATCGGAAAAAGGTCACTTCTTTTGCTTCTATAACAACTATTATGGGATGGAGGTGGCAGGTAATATTTAATAAGGTAAATAGCGAGGACAAAAGTCATACCTAATTTAAAGTGATTAATCAGGTAGTATTGTGACTTTTTATCCTTGTCCAAATTTTGACTATTTTCCATCTTTTTTTTTTTCGACGACTTTTTCCGGTTACCATTTTTAGACTTAGCAAAAGCGTAAGTCGTTTTATTCTCCTTCCTGCCGGGACACCGTTTTTCTGAAAGACGCTAGACATTTGTTGTCGTGTATTGTGCAATGTCAGGAAAGAGTTGTCCAATTCTCATCATCATTGTCATCGTCATATTTTTTCGACGGTCTACCCGGCGTAATTCTTCTCATCTCTCCTCCGTGGAGCAAGCACCTGATTCTTAACAAAGGAACAAGTTGTTTGATGACTCATGGAAATTCCAGAGAATTTTCAAGGAAAATCTTTTGTCTCCTCCAAGCCCTCATCTCCAGAACTACCATTCTTCTGCTCACACCACCCAAGCCATTGTCGCTCTCCAACTGTCACCTCCGCATTGTAGTCCAATACCGGCCCTTGTCTAACCCCTGGGGCTCGCGTTAGGTTTTCCAGTCTCCTTACTCCTCAATCGTCATATTTATGACCAGGCCTTTACCACTATCTGCAACAGAACCAATAACGGGAAAATAATAGAAATAGTTTTGGATCGAGCTGTCCCTTACTCACCGCATTCTTGCTCCCTCTGTATCCAAGCTTCTTTCTTTTCTTTTCTTCTCTTTTCTTTCTCTCTTTCTTTCTTTTTTTTCTTTCTTTCTTTCTTTCTTTCTTACTTACTTTTTTTCTTTCTCGCATACCCTGATGTACTTTCGTATTTACCATTCCCGCCAAAAGCATTAAGCACGACCCCTTGACCCGGTCACATAAAAACAATATTGTTGTTTTACCTGGTATCATATTGTGAAATATTTTTGGTAATACAGTCTGTAGAAGTCAAAACACTCGTAGAAGTCACTGAACACACCGAACTCTGACAGTGAAATACACACGCGTAAATACAACACACGCTTTGAGGATACTCGACAGTCAGTTATCACAAGATACTTGCACATGTCAAATCAAAAACAACTTTCAGATCCATTTTTCCCTCAGCATCAATATTTTTAAAATATCATTTGTAATAATTCGTACAATACCGGAAGAAAAACATAGCAGCTTTCAAAATGAAGAAAAAATGTGATCCCGGAGTGCGCCCCCCCCACACACACACACCTGGGATCACATGGGAGATTTGCAGATCCGGGGGGGGGGGGTTGGCTCATTGAGCGAATCCTCTCTCAAGAATTTAGTACTGTTGTTCCCAACCTCGCTACAGCAGACATTGTGTAATGTTAATAAAAATGTAGTAGGTGAACTACCTCTCATGGACCTTCTGGGGCCCTTCATTGGGAATCCGATGGTAATTTAAAAACGCCCCGCCCCTGTGTGTTACATACTAAATAGTAAAATGAATACACATGATATTTCAAGTAGCTGATGGATTGTTTATTTTAAACTTTTGAATATTTTATTCTCTTTGTTTTTATTACATTTGGTATCTGCTCAGTATTTCGCAGTAACTGGCCAACAACCAGGAAAATTTTGGATGTTGAACTTCTACAGCCCAAATTAGAATGCGTGTGTAACTGCATTGAGTTAACGCTTGTATTTGTTAACTTCTAAAGCACAAATTAGAGTGCGTGTGTAACTTCAGTTGACGCATGTATTTGTTAACTTCTAAAGCACAAATAAAGTGTATATGTAACTACATAAAGTTGATGCATGTATTTGTCAACTTCTACAGCACAAATTGGAGTGTGTGTAAGTGTAACTATATAAACTTAATGGGTGTATCTGTTGACTTCTACAGCACAGATTAAAGTGTATGTGTGTAACTAAATTAAGTTGACGCGTGTATTTGTTAAATTGTGAAGCATCTGTATTTCTACAATGACTTTTTCACTGAACCCTTGCATTACATGGTAGGTGCTACTGCTCACCACATCTATCTATCTATCTATCTATCTATCTATCTATTTTTCGACTTCCCATAATAAATAATTGAGCTCTCCCTTTTATCTCTGGGAGATGAAGATTTCGGATGTTAAGTTTGATGCCATCTGCACTCTTTCTTTCTTTCTCTCTTTCTTTCTGCACTCGAGGAAAGATTAACACACGGACACGGAGAGAATAAGTGACATAGACAGGTAGACGGACAGGTGGGTAGACATAGAGACAGAGACTGGGCAGAAGATATCCCGGGGGTGGGGGTTAAACGCATGAACGTATTTGATCAAAAGGTGTGCCGTGGTAAATAAACTTTGAAATTCAAGAAAGCATGATTTATGACCACCAACACCACCCACTCAGACGACGGCGCAGTCGAGTCAAGATACTGAATAGATGAAGGATACTTCAACAAAAGAACGAGGTCGCTATATTTTAAGAGTGCGATTGACAATCGCGATAAAAGTACCGAATGAACTGACACAACGACTACAATATAAATAAAGAATAACAACAATAACATTAATTGTAATCGCTGATTGTTATTGATTTTTTGTACTTAATATTATTCCATATTTTATGGATATCCTTAATGAAATGTCGACAGTTATCGTATTGTCTTTTTTTCATTGACAATGACGATGAATGAATCATAGTTGTTGTCTTGAGGCTGAAACAGTTTTTTCTCAATACATCTTAGAGATGTTGATGAACATTGAAAGAGAAACTCGACTTCGACTAAAGCTATATTTTCCATCTTGTCTTCAGTACGATTTACGATTCTCTAGCTATAAGTGAAAGGCTTTTGAAAAAGCTTCATCAGTTTTGCAAATTAGAAGCATTACGCTACTTGGTGGTTGTAGTAAGAGCATATTTGTCGGTAGCACCAGAGGTAAAAACCAAGATTTAAAATTCAGATTTTCAAGGCAGGCAAGCTCTCCCCGATTGGAAGATCGGTGCCGCATAATCTTCTTATTCCCTATTTGGCCCTTTGATAGACTCTGACACTTAGTTAAACTTTAGTTAGAATTAGTTGGTGGAGCACCCCACCGTGAGGCAAGAGTAAGTAAGCTAGTGCCTCACACTCATGACCTTTTGTCAGACTAAGCAAAGCCCAGTCTTCAGGTGGGAAATACACAACTTACTATTTCCCACCGGAGCAAGAGCACGTTGTTCGAACCCAGATAAAAGCTAGGATTTAATACTGATTATTTTTGTCAAACTCAAAAATCTGGGGTTGACTTTGTGTTCCTGCTGTAACAAGAACAACAATAACAATCCTCACCAAAATGAGGGAAGTAAACTAATAAGTAAATTCCACTGTCTGCGATCGTGACTTGAACTCATGACCAACGGATTACTGTCTTGCAAAGAGAGCGAAATTGACAGTCTTTGATCATAACGAAGATCTATCATACAGGTACGCACGAATTTTTTCCATTCTAATAAATAAATACATGAATATGATATAAGTATTTTCATAATTGAGCAACTGTAGTCTCAAAGATGGCAAAAGGTTCTATCCTTTTTCATATGAATGTACGTTTGTTCGGTGTTTTGACGCTACGGTTGTTCCATTATTGACTGTGTTAGCGAGGGTTTTTTTCTGTTATATACACAATACAAAAGTTACTGTAACTATCTTCAGTCGGAATAGAAATTGGAATAGTGTGATACCCCGCAGCAAATGGTCTTGTTACATCATAAAAGTGATTAAGCAACAAAAATGGGGATGGTCAGGACACATAGCAAGAAGAGACGATAACAGATTAAGAAAGAGGTTGGTCAAATTTTATATAATGGGCAGCAAACGCAACAAGAAAAAACATGTAACGAAGTGATGTGATAGTAGGGTCTGCTGGTAAGACACGGCAGAGAATAGCACAGTCACAGTTGGCATGAAAGGATTTGAAAAATACTTTTTTAAAGCAGTGGAACTGAAATGGCTACTGCTACCACACATGATGAAGGTTTGTAAGGCTGACAGACACTCCCTTGGAAGATTGACGCATCACAATCTTTTTACCTCCTTATTTCACCTTGTTTATATGTTTAGTGTACATAATTATTGATGCTATCATTACTGTTCACGTTATGCGAACTGTGATATCACAGGTAGGACGAATTATTAATCAAACAAATATGTTGAAACTTTAATTCATCCTAATGATTATTATATGACACGGTAAATTCTATCGAAGGGAAGGAATAAAACAATAATCACTGATGTAATTTTGTGCCCTCTCCATTTTAACTCAGTGTACGTTGTTAATAAGGTTTCGGCTTTCCCACAGGCTTTACCGCTACCCCACTGTTCTCTCACCTAGCTTTAGTCTGCTTACTAACAGATTTAATATTTCTGATTGCAGAGGAAATATTTTATGATTAAACACTGAACTTTACAATTCTTTGTGATGTCTGTATGTTATGTATTGAAATTCAGGAAAGTTGAATTGTCTGAGGCCATGAATTTATACAAATATTCCTGACAGAAGAAGGCTATTATGTAGCAATGTTTTGCTATAGAAATGCCTTGTATTTGCATTTGATAGAAATGCATTGAAAGTGTCTTTTTTTTAGAGATAAATGCGTTATAAATCAAGAGAAAAGGGTTTGTTAGTTTGGAATTGAATGTTGGCTCTGGAACACATGTGCGTCCATTCCACGTTTTTTCTTTTTTTGTAAAAAAATAGACAAAAAACAAAGCAAATTCTGAGGGTGCACATCAACGTCATTCTTCATAGTTTATTGAATTAAATTTATTTACCAAAACTAAATGGCGCTCAGAGGATGCTTTTCTACCAATGCCATGCACTGAATAAAAATAAAATGTTAAAAAACAAAACAAGAGGGAAACACAATTCTTGTACAAGTATTGACTTACTTCATTTGAAATTCAAATTCAGCATTTTATTTACTATTCGTTTTAACCTCTTTTCATGGGGAATAATGACAATAACTCTCAATCGAAAACGAATCTCTGGATCTACCCTAAAATCTAATCATTTTTTTCCTTTTCCAATCTTGCACAAAATTTCATTGAAATTCATTGAAAACTTTTAGAGATATCAGGTTGACAGATGGACAGATGGAAAGGCAGAAAGATGGAAAGATGGAAAGAGGATGGACGGAAGGGTAATATATATACATATATATATATATATATATATATATATATATATATATATATATATATATATATATATATATATACATATATATATATATACATATATATATATATACATATATATATATATATATATACATATATATATATATATATATACATATATATATATAATTACCTCTGTCAACGAAGTTATATATATATATATATATATATATATATATATATATATATATATATATATATTATCATATATATATATATATATATATATATATATATATATATATATATATATATATATAACTTCGTTGACAGAGGTAAATAAAGCATAAATAGTGGTGTATAACAGTTTTTGATGATAACCCTGACAGAAAAACAGAACATGGAACAACCTCTCTGAAAAAAAATGTCTCCTCAAAAAAAAAAACCCATCATCTACAAGAGTAGCCTTGAAGGAAGTTTGAATTTAACTTTACCCGAGTCAAAAAAAGGGAATTTTTTTTAAAGCAGATAGTCTAATGAATTAAAAAGTGGAAAGAGACCGCAAACACAGAAGGGCCAAATTGCAGCCTTGGAAAGTATTGACCTCGTTAGGTTAGGTTGATAACATAGGCATTATGAAAAGATACATGATAAAACGGAACGTGTTACGGTAAGCGTTTCTGACAGGATGAATAGAGCAATGTATGGATTCCACATATTTCAGAATGTTGATTAATTTAAAGGAGAAATAAAAAACAAAAAAACGTCTATTCCCGAGTGTGGGGACACAGAGGCTAACAAACTGATATATATATATATATATATATATATATATATATATATATATATGTGTGTGTGTGTGTGTGTGTGTGTGTGTGTGTGTGTGTGTGTGTGTGTGTGTGTACATTTGTGTGTGTATGTGTGTGTGCGTGCATTTGTGCGTGTGTGCATTTGTGTGTGTGTGCATTTGTGCGTGTGTGCATTTGTGTGTGTGTGCATTTGTGCGTTTGTGTGTGTGTGTATGTGTATGTGTCCGTGTGCATTTGTGCGTGTGTGCATTTGTGTATGTGTGTGTGTGTGTGTGCATTTATGCGAGTGTGCATTTGTGTATGTGTGTGTGTGTGCATTTGTGCGAGTATGCATTTGTGTGTGTGTGTGTGCATTTGTGCGTGTGTGCATTTGTGTATGTGTGTGTGTATGCATTTGTGTGCGTGTGTGTAGGGCTTGCAATTGAGGAACGAGTAACCGACCGTGAAAAAAATTTATGAATGAGACGACAAATCAATAGTGACACTGTCTCTATCATCATCGTTGTGTAACTACTGCTTTACCAGATATGAATGGCATTTCGACCCCGCCCCCACCCCTCGTCACCCCACAAACTACAGGAGACAATGAATATTATTGTCTGGTATTACACAGTTACTTCTGCAATAGAATAACAGATACAGGGGTGGGGGACACCCACGGGGATGGGGGGGGGTTAATGGAGACTACACAGAGAACTATTCAAGAGTTTTGGGTCGGGGTTGGACTAAGCCCCAGATTATTAATGGTGATAGTTGTGGTAGTTGTGGGGACAGATGAGGAAGAGGGGGGGGGGGCAGGGACGACAAGGAGATGTTCCATTATTGGATAGCAATTAAATAAGACACGGTGGGGAAAATTCCTGAAATGTGCACAATTAACACATCGAAGAATTCTTCCTAGGCACACGTTGACATATACTCGCACCGACACACGTACGCATATCAAACTGTGCAGGGGATGAGGGTCAAGGCATTCCGTAATGTCTGCGGTAAATACCTAGCTTCCTCAAGTATTTTTGCGGATATCTTTCCATTAATAAGCCAGGCTGCTGCAGGGTCAAACTCCACACCAACTCTCATTCCGACTGTTGATGGTTTCTGCATCTGTTGTATTGTATGAATGGGAAGCAAAAAATTATGAAAAGAATTTTTTTCTTAGATATGTCAAATAAAACGCTTTTCGGTCGGTCGATCGGCCTGTCGGTCGGTCCCACTTACCTTAAAAAACAGAAACAGGAAGGAAGAAGTGTGATGTAATTATAGGTATCGCGTCATCAAGATATCAAATGCTATGAAGTCATGATAGAATATAAGAGTTCGATATTTTTTGTATTTAAAAAAAGCCAGGAATGGTACCCATAGGCCAAAAATGGTCATTTACGATTTTTATTGAAAATAAAACCCTGGAATATTTCCATATCGTAATACTTTACAAGTATGAGAATCAATTAACTAAAAGAAAGACTACCTGTTCCTCTTCCTCCTCATGCAACTTTTACCAAGACTGACGGGTTCATCGTTGAACTAGTGGTTCTTCTTTTAGTATGAATTTATCTCTTTATTAGAATTAAATAAGCTCTCACAGATACGGACGATAGACTTAGTGGATATTTTTGAATTGTCTATTTAGTTCAGTCGGTTAAAGACCAGCCTACCATTAATTTGGTCGTGGTTCCAAATCACGGTATGAGAGTGTTAATTTGGCGAGGATTGTTCTTGTTCTTGTCCTTTTACGGTAAGAAAACGAAGTCAACTCCAGACTTCGGCTGGAGTGTGACAAAAGAAATCTGTTTTGAAACAAAATCTGGTTAAAGTAATCAACTTTGAATCATCAACATTCTAAACTTTAGCAGACCATTTAATATGTCCTTCGCGTCTTTGATGCTGTCTCAGTTGTTCCATTCTGCAGCCTTCATTAAGCGAACTGTCCGTATGGGAAATGGGGGTCTCTTTTTCAGATTGTGTAAAGCAAAAACATTTGGAAAGAAAAATCTGGTTTAATATAGCTCAGGGAGCTCGTAGAGAAATACTCAAGATAGTCTGACAACTGGTAGTTGGTTCAAACTGCATTTCCCGCTATTGTGACCTTCTGTCCAGCTAAGCCGGGTGAGAAAGCGGCTACAATAGAGAGATATTTACAACTCATTAACCATCACTAGAGTATTTTGTGGTATTTCGGAGTTTGAGGACTGGAGAAAATGGACGCCTTTTCTCGAAGCTCTAAGATCACCCCGCCCCTAACAAGACGTCACGAACCAGCATGGCCAAGTCAGGTTCATCACTGTCCATGTCTTATACTTATGACAACATACCTTAAGGAAGGTCTGTTCATCAATGAAGGCCGATGTTGGTGATGATGATGAAACATCGCTAACAATCTCAGACAAACCGTTTTGTGTACAGAGCAGTCAGTTCGATTCACATCGGGTCTCCTTGCGGTTTTGAATCTAAGCTCAAGAACAACTTGAACAGACCCCTTGTGGTGGAACACTGGTTAGCAGGCATGTTTTGCACACCATTAGTATGGCAATGAAATCAATTATCACCTGGTGCTTCACATCTGCGTCTTTATGCCATACTAAGTCCAGCTTAGTTGATAGCTATCAAGGCACCACCCTGTGAAGAAATGGTTAACAAGCTTGCTTCGCAGACGATTGCGACTACAATGAGTTTGATCCTGTGGTGACCCAGGTGCACAACGTTACTCTCAAATTACAAATTATGATATTTATTTGATCAAAATTTTTATACGACCAACGTAGCATCTAAACAGAGTCCAACAGAACTCATCTAGTGCAGAAAAAATATCCAAACTAGCTGCAACACCATACACATCAATCAGAGGCCCAGTTGAACATATTCAGATATCCTTAGGTGGGAGCTTCTTTTTCCGGTAAAAAGGCTGTCAGTTGCAGATCGGTCCCGTTGCAAGTCTTGGCTCACAACACACACTCTACTACTACTTATAATAATCTACTACTACAATGAATTAGTTATTTCATTTTTTTTTTGTATATCTCACACAAACTTGGCACCGTAGAGTAATCTTGTTCTGGAGTCTATCAATTTCTAACCGATTCTCAACTTTAATAACTAATAATATGTGTTTGATGAGCCTTTCGTTCACTCAAATATTTCTTCGCAAAAACCTGTGTTCATGCACAACCATTCAGCTCCCTTTTATAAAGAATTTACTGCATCAGAACACTCTCAGCAGAAAAACGTCCAACCGATCTTGAAAATAAAAATATATCAAATGTGACATTATCGGTATTAGCGAAGTGAGAGGACCCGAAGAAGAGCTAATTGAACTAAAGAACAAGCATTTTCTATACATCGGCACATACTGAAAATCATTCAAGTCTACGCTCCCACTTCACAGTCAACCAAGAAGGAGATAGAAAACTTCTTCGACGACTTGAATCCCATACTTCAAGATAACAAAATACTCCAACATCATTATGGGATATTTCAATATTCAGGTAGGACAAAGTAATGAAAGCTGAGTCGGCAAGTTCGGATATAAAATTCGAAACGAAAGGGGTGAAGATCTTATTAATTTTGCCACAGCGAACGGGTTCAAAATCATGATCACCTTCTCGAAGAAAACCTATAGAAAATAGACTTAGCAGAGCCCTAATCATAAAAGCAAGACTGAAATCGACTACAACATAGAAGACAAGAGCGACACCGTCCAAGATATTAAAGCCCCAAATCAAGACAATGTAGGAAGAGAGATAAGATGTAAAATTCGAATTAACACCAAACTGCAACCACTTAACGTACAAAAAGTGCTCATACGATCCTTCAAGCTGGTATTGAAAAACAGGTATAACCTCGCCAAACATAAGAGAACATCAACGCGCTCAAGAGCAAAATGACAACCTCACTAATTGAACTTGCAAACATGAAGCGCAAACAAACCATCAGTAAACTCTCAGGAGAAACCAAGAAAAATGCAGCCACCACCAACAAGAGAAAAGATTGAAATAACCGAACTGAACGAAACCATCCAAAAGAATCGAAGGAAAGATAGAAGATAAACGGAAGCAGTCATCGAAAGCATCCTCGAAAAATGTGAGAGCAGCAGAACTATTACAAATTTCTCTGAACAGGAAGGAAGCAAATAACTAGTGTGCTCCAAGAAAATGAGGATCTAATAACGGATAAGGACTGAAGTATCGAATGCACCAAAGAATACTACAAAAACCTCTATTCCCCCAATCATGGGCAACAAAACTATAAACAAAATATACAAGTCAAGTGTAACCAGTCAGAAAATATCCCTGAAATTACTCTGAGGGAGATGAAAGGCTATCAAACAAACAAAAAAATGGAAAGTCGCCTGGGCCAGATAACATCACCATCGACCAACTGATAAAATCTGGTAATGTCACTAAGAAACTAGCCATAACATTCAACTTAGTCCCGAAAAGAAGAGTGTATAACCAATGCTATCGGGAGGATGCATTGGTTTTATACTTTCACCTGTGTTACTGAAATATGCTATGAAACCAAAAGATTGGCCCTCAAACTGAGAACCATGCAACGTTCATAGGAGAAAACCATGCTCAACATCACATGGAGAGATTACAAAACAGCAATCTATATTAGAGAGAAAAACTTGTTTGGGATATATAACCCACAAGAAACTTGAATGGCAATGGACTGGTTATGCTGCAAGAATGGTAGAAAACAGCTGGACATCGCAACTCACTCACTCTTGGTCCCAAAATTGATGAAACCTTACAAAATGAACGACTCTTAATGCAACTGATAGTACCAGTCTTTCTGCAAAATACCAGTAGACGAATGAAGCTAGTGATGTTCTTTGAATTCTATCTCTAATGAAAGCGTTAGTGTAATATTCCTCGGGTCAGTCCAGACGCCTATCCACAGATTCATGTGAAATTCATGATATCGCTAGATTATGACCCATCGTATGACGATATTTTAATGTTGGGAACACACTTTTGCCATTGTGGGTAAAATCAGGTTTTATCAGCTTTAGTCATCCATACTTCAGCTGTCCCATGTGACACTCGTAAATTTAAGCAGATTTTCGCCCAACTACTTGAACTTTGAACTGAGTTGACAAGTAACAGACACCCGCTGTAACCAAACATATTTTCACTCTGAGTAAAAACTTATTAATATTTTTTCAAAATCCAGTAAAGCAAACATTAGATTAACGAGTAATTTTTCGACGAATCCTATGTTTTTATAACGGCTACTTTATTCGTCAAAGATTTTGAATCATTGAGTTTTAATTTCTGACGTCGAAAACTTGCTCCAAGTACACAAAAGTAATTTTTTTATTCTTTACGCTATTTCTTGCAATTAAGATCAAGATCGAAATTTCAAAGACGGTATCTGAACCAATAGCGGACCAACGGGGGGCACAGATGACACCGTCAGAGTGGTGATATTTTTCCGTTTTTTTTTTTTTCCAAAATATTTATGTGTGCACTCGTGTCTGTCCACACGATGTCCAAAAGTTCTCAATGATTTTTTTGGAATGATCCAAGCACCATCACCTCCCCTACACTAGACTCATATGTCTACACCACATGATATCACTAAAAATGCATGGCTGTCCACACAATATCTCCGAAAGTTCTCAATGAATTACAAGAAAAATTTGTGGAATGGTGCAAAATGAGCAACAGAAGAAGTGATTGAATATTGGGCACAATTATCACCCTCATGTTATGATTATATGTCCTAACGTCATGTCTGTCCTCACGATATCTCCAAAAGTTCTCGATAAATTCCAATGAAATTTAGTGGAAAGGTGTGCAATGCGGTCTGGAAGAGTTGGTCAAATTCTTGGGGTAGACCCAGGGTTTTTTTTTTAGAGAGAGATATTTTTTCCGTTTTGTTCCCCGTAGATTTAGGTTTGCACTCATGACTGTCCGCAAGACATCTTCCAAATTCTCAATGAATTTCAATGAAATCTGATGGAAGGGTGGACAATTGGCCATGGAAGAAGTGATTGAATTTTGGGGTTGATTCATGCACAATTACTTCCCTTGCGTCATAGTCATAATTCCCCTCCACATGATATCGCTAAAGGTTCATGTTTGTTCACTCAATATCTCTAAAAGTTCTCGATATCTTTTGATGAAATATTTTGGAAGAGTGAGCAATCGGCTATGGAAGAAGTGATTGAATTTGGAGGCAGATCCATGCACAATTACTTCCCCTAACAATGATGTTAGCAGAGGTTTGCGTTCTCTGAGTGCTTCCTAGTTTAAAGATACTGAATGAAAATATTTTCATGATACCCATACTTATTTTCGTATTATTTCACAAAGTCAGAACTGAAAAATCAAAAACTAAAGATGACTCGAATTATTAGTAAATGTTGGCCTGTGCCATCAAATTCAATTATATAGGAGAATCATCATGAATAATGAATTGTATTAGTGCCAAAAGATCACCAAAATTCTAGATATCCTGGGAGGAGAACTATCTCGGAGGTGAGCACGAGTTACTGCCCTGGATGACACCGACCATAGACCCGTCACTGATTTGAATTATTGCAATACGTTTTAAAATTAAAGAAGAGCACGTGATCATCGCTACGATTTGCAAAGTGTTTGGTACCTCCTACCAAGCTGAGTTGAGAAGTAAATAAATTTTGCCATTTTAAGCTGACATATTTCGAAGTCAAGCATGCAAAATATGACAGCTGTGTCTGGTCTACACTCTTAGATATGAACAGAAACATAGTGTAAGGTGTTTTGTGCATTAAAAGCAACGGGCATCGGTTTATATATAAACGCTGACATAATATCAGTCAAAATGACGGGAGTCATTCAAGCATGGATAAATTATGCAAACGTATGTTTTAATATTAATCTATTTATTACACAATAATTTAAGAATTGCATTTTATGAGGGTGACTCAAAGATTTCTTGTTCTACTCAGCACTAACTACATTCATTCACAAATAATTGGAAGCCTACACTAGGCAATGATTACAAAACATTCACTAATTTGATATATAATTTCAGGAATTTAATATTCAATCTATACTAATATTAGGACCTTTTATTTGTTTGTCTGTGACTCTTCTCCACAAAAACTACAAAGCTGATCGATCTGATATTTGGCATGGAGAATTAATAAAAATTGACTTCACTCATACACTTCCAGGTCATTTGAGGTCACTCTTTAGCCTGTCTTTGGTTCTAATCATCGGAAAAAAATTAATTTTTATACCAGAATTTTATTCGTCCATCTCACGAGTGTCAAACATATCCCTTACAATGAAATCAATTCTTAAATAAGTATTGGTGTTTTTGATCAGATATTGCTTTTTTTAGGGCAATGCGATCCACCGTGTTAGTTTTTCTGCTGCAAAGTTTGAGGGGGATTTCGTTTCACCCTTTAACCCTTTGCATCAACAAGAATCCAAATATCCATTCTCTTTTCTCGTTGATAAAAATCCAACTTGAAAGTAATTATTCTATCATTTTTTATGGGGGTGGTGAATTATTGTAAATCATTAATTTTTGAGTACTATTTAATTTCATCTTATTTTTTCTTCGACAGTCAGTAAAGAGCGCATATTGGAGGTGAAGACTCAAGTCTCTACGTGAATAATAGCTGTTGTATTAGTTGGGTGAGAAGTAATCGAAAATGTATACGTTGTCTAATATGCAGTTCTGTTTTACCTGGGCAACGCTGGGTATCCTTGCTAGTATTTTATTAAACCCGTAAAAAATGTCAGAAATTCTTTCTTTTTGTTTTTTTAAAACTCTGCTTACATAACTTACACACAGACACAAAGCCCCAGCAATCAGTCTTACTTTTGTTGCTTCCCATTTAGAATATTTAACTGCTAAACTCTCGTTTCCACCGTGACTTTTTGACAAGGACAGAAAAATAAATAAACCATTATCATCATCATCATCATCATCAGTCTTTTAGCGTCCGTCGTTGGACATAGATCTTCCCCAGGATTTGCCACACTTCTCTATCATGGGCGTCACGGAGCCAGTACTTCCTGAACTTGTCTAGTTCATCTCTCCATCTAATATTTTGCCGGCCTCGGTTGCGCATATGGTCTCGGGGAATCCATGTTGTGAGTCGTGATGTCCATCGATTGTCCATACCAACAAATCTGGTGACATTAGTATTCATTGGTACAAATGAAGTACTATCTTTGCCAGCGTATGAGCAGATATTTTAAGCAATAAAAACCTCGAAAATAAGAGGTCGACCAATACACCAAGCATACAGTTATTGACCTTATCGTACTAAGCTTGATTTATTAGTACACTTAGTTAAAAGGAGGTAGGAAGAGCGTGTTGTTCCATTTTCTTTCGTTGGGATGGACTAACTTGAAATCAGTATTTATTCAAAATCCTGACTTTTTATCTGCCTTTGAACGCAAAACACTGGCACTGTTTTATGTCATCGTCACCTGTGATAAGTGTTCAATATGCAAGTATTTCTTTGACCACCGAGTAGGATTCCCCGAATATGGATTGTGATGATAGACTTAGTCTCTTTCTGAACCAGTTTGGTGGAAGTAGTGCTGCTTTATTTTGGGGAGGATGACTTCTGAATTAACTCTTAGAGTAGGGATACATGGGAAAACAGAAAAAGACCACACATTGAATATGTTCTTAATTTCTTCTCACCCAAACAACAAATGGAGAAAAAGATTCACATAGAGACCAAAATCTTAACTTCCGATCTGCGCTCTCCACTCACTGCCGTAGAATAATGGCTTTGTTCTTGCTTTGATTTTAAAAAAAAACTAAGATTAAGGTAAATAGTAGTAAAAAATAATTGTTTGAAATACTTCATAAAATGACAATTAAAAAAGGTAATAGAATAATTGCTTTCTATTTTATCAACAAAAATGATTTGATATAGCAGTGACAAAGAGTCATCCTCCACTCACTTTTTGTCATTGAGGAAAGAGAAAGGGTTGAGGGAGACCAAAACATACTTGTGTTACTGTTACTGCCACTGCTATGAGCTGTTTCGTTGCCCCCCAAAAGCGATTCATGAACAAAAACACCAAAACTTGTTTAAGATTTATTTTAATGAGAGAAATATGTATTCTACTCGCAAGAAGAAAGAATGACGAAAATCCTGGTATGGACTTTTTTCTGACGTTTAGAACTGAAGATTGGCAAGAGATTGACCTCGGAGGTGAGAAGTCGACTTTATTTATTTATTATTACTGATCTTCCATGCCAAATATCTTGTTTTTGCAGAGAAGAGGCACGGACAAATAAAAAGCTCACACACACACACACACACACACATATATATATATGTGTGTGTGTGTGTGTGTGTGTGTGTGTGTGTGTGTGTGTGTGTGCGCGTGTGTATGTGTGTGTGTTTGTGTGCGTGAGTCCAGTAGATCTCTTCAAAAGTTTAATGGAACGTATGCTATCACGAAAAAAAAAAGTGAGATTTCCCCGAATTTTGCAACCGTAGAAAATAACGTCATCGTGGTATGAAACCCGAGCAGTATTCAATTCTCATTATATGACTAAACAGAAAAATCGTGTAGGCGAAGTAATCTGCCAATTCCGTCTTTTTCATCTGTCCTGGGATGAATGACTAATGGCATACATCTATCCCATGACGATTTTGGTTCGTCAAAATATGAGAAAAGATTCTGGAGGGCAAAAGAATAGTTTTCTTTGATCATTAAACAAAACTTATTTAAAAACCATTGTTCCCTCTAAGCTGTGTGCACATACGTTTTGCAACCAACGATTCATGATTAATCTGGAGACCTTTAGACTTCAACAGCAACCATGGAAAGAATTGGGATACGAAGTCTTTCTCCATATTCACCTTACATTTCACCTCCAGATAATCATCTGTCATAGCATTTTGAACTTCATATCCATAATTGAAGTTTCAATTATAGGGAAGCCATAATTCGTACTTTTACTGAATTTGTGATCTTTAAACGCAAAGAACTTCACAGAAATAACATATTATTAGAGAATTGTTGGAAAAAATAAGTAAAAAAATAAGTCATATTTTGATCAAATATTTATCGTCTTTATAATCTATATCATACTTCATCTTACTAATAAAAAAAATCATATTCAACCACTATAGTTCCCTCTAAGCTGTGCACTGTGGCATCTGTACATATGTTATGCAACCAGCGCACGAAGGAAATCAACATGCACATAGAAGATTTCAAATTCTGTAGATAGCTTTACTGAAAAAAATATTAATTTGCTACGTCGAATTCAAAAGTGTACACATACTTTTGTTATGGGAAAAATTAGCCCACCATAAGATATCTGCGCATGCAGACTACTTGAAATTAGAGAGAATATTGGAGTAACCTGAAGAGGTACTTAATGAACCGAGCGAACGTCTGGGAAACCCAATAACTTCACAATATCTTTTACGTGTGTGTTGTGATGAGCAGAGATTCAACTTAACTAAGGGAAGTAATAAGGAGAGTAAATTTTTGTCCAGATTTTGATGCGAGCATTACCTCCCTTCATTATCGGCATGACCACGTCGGCATTTCTTTTCAGTCTGCTCTCATCGTTCCGATCCTAAGGGAGTATTTTCCTCCCAACATCTGCGATTCAAACCCGAATTCTGTAGACAGGCGAAATTCCAAAGGGATATTACCTACACTTGACCATTCCATCATGTCTGTGGAAGAATTACAGAAGAAAGTTCGCGAATTGGAGGCGAAACTGGCTTTTTACGAGAAAGAAAGCGGAATCGTGAAGAGGGAAAAAATTGATGAAATGAGTTCCGAAGTTGTCGATTCAAATCCTTACAGGTTGTGATTTCTTTCTATCCAAAATACAATCCATCGATTCAAAAATGAAATCATTGATTTTATATCTAATTTTATACCTTGTATAATTTGGTTCCTAACCTGGAAATCACTTTGTTTGGTCATTAAAACGAAAAAACAAACCTGAATCATCAATCCTCAAACCATATGTTTTTCCCCTTACTTAATAAGTCACTCTATGTCTAAATTATTATTACTTCATTTCAGTTTTTAAATCCATTTTTATCCATTATTCTTCTTTTTGTTGAGATCATTTAAATAGTTTTTAAGATATTGTATTTATTTCTTTTATTTGTGTCGTATTATTTGTTTAATTGGCAATTGAGCTAGCGGATATACCACTTAAGTTTCGAAACGGAATTGAGAAACTAATTACTTAGAACTAGCTTAGTGAATAAGTACTCGTCAAAAATGACAGGATTATTCAAGTATGGATCGATACTTGTGCCTAGAATCAGTGAATTTGTGCCCTCTGCTTAGGATCCAAGAGTCGCTCTCCTGTCTTCCGCAGAGGATCAGAGTGTAGTGTCTGTGCACTCATTGAAAAGTGTTACACTCAGAGAACAAATATGGACACACATTTTGCTTTTTTGTTGTGGATTTGGATTTAGTTTTGAAAGGTTTATTTTCTTGTCTCATTCACCGTGGAATATTTTGGTTTAGTTCAAGTTTATAATTGCGTCATTTTAGAAAAAAGGTTTTTTTTTTCTGCAAATCCATTGAAGAAAACTCAAATGACTTTTCTTTACTCATTACAGCTGGGAATTTAAAAACGTTTCGTCTTAATGAACATTTCGGAATAAATAAACTCTCCTTGGCAATCTGCGTATTTTGATTTTATTTGTGTTATAAATCATTAGGTCGAAATTCCTTGTAAAGTTGATCAAATATGATCAACACGTACCCTTGAGAAATTAAACTATTTTCGTTTTCAATGATTTATATGAATGATTGAACAATCATAGCCACTGAAGATGGTAAAAGGTTCTATCCTTTTTTATAATTGCGTGTGTGTTTGTGTGTTATTGTTTGTTTATGTGTCTATGTATTCCAGCACTACTGGCCATACTGTCTTGTCTACAGACTTGAAAATTGGCCTTAATAACCCACTAAACTACTTCTAAAAAAATTTTTTTTGATTTTTAGAGCTTATTTCGACAGATTTATTAATAAAATCCTGATTCTTTAAAATCTAAACGTTTCTAGATATCTTTTAAAATTCTGTTTTGGATGTTTTCTAGTGGAAAATGCCAGTGAAGTCATAAATAGAATTCATTCTGACCATATTTATTCCTTGATGGAATTCTTTTCACAGGACTTCAAATTTTGACAGTATGATTGTTCAGTTATTGGCTGTGATGGCAAGTTATGTCTGACTGTACCATATGTTACTATGATAATAAACCCACATGTATGTATGCAGAAAAAGTTCATAAAATGAGCAAAACTAAGCCTTAAAACCATTTTCTTTCTGTTATTATTCTGCTTTGTTTATTCAAGCTCTGGTCAGTGCTGCTTATGTTCACTTCATACTAATGCCCTTGGGAAAGGCCTGAATTCATCTCCTCTCTCCCACCTATGGGTAAAATAACGAGGCAGATGGGGCTCTCTAGCCTGGGGAAGGCAACCAGGGTAAAAGAAGGACTATTCTGACCCCAAACCAGGGAGTCGAGCTCCCTTATGCTGGTTTCATACCTAATTTGATGTCCTTATGACAGCTCCTGCATCCAAGCTGATGCCAGATGTATCACTCTCTGTTTTCCTCTGGATTACATCAGCGAGGCTGAGAGGGGGATCCCAACATCTGGGCATCTCAGGAACTCCATATGCTTTGCTCAGGTCACTCCAATGTTATTTCGTTGTCTGCAGAATGGAAGCCATCGTTTGTTATGAAAGACCAGTTGGAAACTTTCATGATTTATTTAAGAAATGATTTCTATGTTTAAAGGAGTCTGAATATCCAACAACAAACTGGTCACATCTTGAAGTGCACCTGCTATTGGGGAGCAAGCTAGTCTTGTGAGTTCAAACCTCAAAAGGAGCCTCACGTCTTGACAAAGGCTCCGTTTGGCATGATAACGTGATTGACAGAGAATACAGACAGGTCAAGAATTCTCCTCTGCTGTAGGTACCATGTGATCCTGTATGACCCACATCATGTTACTTCGAGAGGAGATGGGCATTGCCGAGTAACCTCCCACTTTGTGTTAGAAATGCCATGAATGACCCAGCATAATATACCAGTGATCTCTTAGATCATTGATATAAACATTATACCTATTCTGTGGCCTATGTCAAGGTTGACAATGAGTGTAACTGGGCAGTAGTAATGAGTGGTTTCTAAAAGTGCTCAAACTTTTCCCAAAAATATCAGTATTAAATGAACATGAATAGCTCCAGTCGGAACTTTTTGCCAATAATGATTAAGTTACTTTGCAAATTCATCTGTGTGTGTGTGTGTACACACACATATATATATATATATATATATATATATATATATATACATATATATATATGTATATATACCAGCTGAAAAGCCACCCATAGGCCATAATTTTCAGCTAGTTCCTGTGGAAGGCTTAATTTTTTAACCTGGTGAAATCTATAGTAGTATTCTGCTTCTGAGATAAGAAATCATAGATTTGAACTATGCACTGAATTAAATCAGACCTTTTACAAAAAATCATCTCCATCTTTTAGATCAAATTTAATTTTGATATGTGGGGGAAGAAAATCTTTTCCCCAATATTTAAAAACTTTTAAAACCTTCCCCCTAAGTTCATTGTGTATGCATACTAAATTTCGTTGGGCTGCACCCATGTTTAGATAGTTTCTATTGCATGATAGACAGTTCTCACTTATATATGTCAGATCAGACATTCTTTCCTGCTATGGGTACCATACAACCCAGTGCTACTTGTCTTGTGTTACTTGGAGAGGAGATAGGTACTACTTATAAACTTCCCTTGCCCCAGAAATGCTATGAAAACCCCATCACCGGTAGCCTGATTCTCTCTTAACATCTTTTTGATTGATATTATGTTGTGGTTATTGCAATTACCTTTTCTAATTATTTTTTCATGAAAACTGAGTATTTACCTCTTGGTCTCATGCTATTTACTCTTTTCCTTTATAGCCGCTTGATGGCTCTGAAAAGGATGGGCATAGTGGATAATTATGAGGTAAGTCATACATTTACAGAGAAATTTTGCTGATGTGATGAAATGACATTAAATGTTATTATTTTGAGATTGTATTTAGAATAATTTCATGCCTCACAGACTTGTGAAAATTGCTAATAAAGATTTATAAAAATGTATTGGTATATATTTATTCAACTCAGCCTAGTCTAGCAGAAACCCCCTTGAGTGAAGATTGAACCCGCAGGCAATGGCTTGTGAGGTTAGCTTGCTCACCATCCTTGTATGCCAGGTGCTGTAGATATTTATCACAAGTTTATTATGCATGGAATGTTACTTTTTGAATAGTAAGAATAAAGATGATATAAAAGATAAGAAAAAGGTAAATATTTAATCAAAATTTGACCCATTTGTAGCAATAACCTTTTGCCTATGATTCTGTAATGATAATATGACATCTTTGTAGAATTGTTAAGTTTTAGTGATCACGAGTCCAATAAAAGTATGAATTATGGCTTCCCTATTATTGAGCTTTTTGTCTCAGATATGAAGTTCAAAATCCTTGAAAAGTCAATAATCTGTTGGTTAATTGTCAAATGAATATGGAGGATGCTGCAAGACTTCATATCCCAATTCTCTAAGCTTCGACACAGTCAGCAGAGAGATGTGGTTTTAGTGTGCACTGTCATAGAACATTTCATTCAATTGATGTAAAACTTGTTTTTCAACTTTTTAACCTTTCTTATTGCCATGAGATGACATGATATAATTGTTGTTGGAGTCTTAAAGTCTCCAGAAAGTGATCAAACCATTCTTTGTGTGTTGTTGCCCACTGCTGTCAATAATTCTTCATCATCAAGAACAAGGTCGGGCCTAGTCTGAGTTTTATTATTAATATCTATATTTCCAAACCATCACTTATTGGACCAATACCGAACAGTTTGCGCTATTGTAGTGTTCACTCCAATTGCTTTGTTGACATTATCAGAAACTTGATCAGCATTTAATCCTAAATTGAAATTGTACTTGAAAATTAGTTTAACTTCTTAGGTAGACACCATATTTGTTAAGGGTTCAAAACCCTCCAATAATAACGAATTATATCGCTGTTTACACTGAATTGACAAAAAATACAGTTGAAAAAATATTCCATGTGTAACAACCTTGTATATATTTAAAAATATGAATTATAAATTGTGTTATACCATATAGAAACTTATTTGAGATGATTTCCTGTCATTACACAGTTAATGTATCACTCACCATTGACAATGTAAATAGATTAAAGAAAATGGGGCTGCTGCAGGAATATAACATGCTATCGATTTTCTTTAATTGTTTATTCTATTTATGTTGTCTAGAGCAAGTGATACATTAATCGTGCAATGACAGGAAATCATCTCAAATAAGTTTCTCTATAACGCAATCTATAATTCATTGTGCCTGACCAAATATGTCCAATACTCAAAACATATATATATATATATATATACACTGTCATAGAATATTAAACCTATTATGTTTCTATTTATTTTCAGAATATTCGTAATTACGCTGTTGCTGTTGTTGGTGTTGGGGGTGTTGGCAGTGTGACTGCAGAAATGTTGACCAGATGTGGAATAGGAAAGGTAAAGGCTGACAAATTTCCTTTTTTTCTCAAGACAAAAACCTGAGGTTTACATTAAGATGCTCTTGAAACCATTGATATTCTGTGATGTCTCAAAATCTGTTTTGTTTTGTTTCTTATTTCAGTTGCTGCTGTTTGATTATGACAAAGTGGAACTTGCAAACATGAATCGTTTGTTTTACCAACCTCACCAAGCTGGCATGAGTAAAGTAGAGGCTGCTGAGCGGACATTAAAGTAGGTGGCATTTTAGTATCTTTCAGCATAGGTTTCTTCAGTCTTCAAGTTGGTCTGGCTGGCTGTGTATTTATGTAAGATGCATACATGCCACTCCAATGAAGCTAAAAATTTAAACATTTCCTCTTTATTATGTATAGGGAAAACCTTTTTTTTTCACCCCCCCCTTTGTTTTAAGTAGGGGGTCTCAATTTGCAATGTAGGGTTATGCTAAATTGGTCCCTTGTTTGTGTCTGGTAGTATTCACACTTGTTTTGTTTTTCTTAAAATTTCAGACTCTTTTTGTGACCACTGTCTAACAAAGCATGCAGTGTTGGGAGTGATCAATTAAAAAGTTGGAAATAGGAGTGAAAAATGAATAAATTACTTCTTTCAACTTTTGTTGGTGTGACAGACATGGTAGGAAATAGAGAAAAATAGGTAGTTTAATTAGAGGGTAGGAAGAGAAAGGAAATGATGGCTGCAATTGATACTGTAAGTCTGACAGACACAGCTCTTATGTATATGATGATTTACTTGCCTTAACTTTGTCTTGTACTTGTAGATTATAGTTGTGCACCCAGTGGGAATCGAACTCACTCAACTCATAAAAATGGTCTGCAAGATTAGTTTGCTAACCATGACTTTACAACAGGACCCCTATATCTAGATATTATAGGTACAGATAAATCTTGCATAATGTTTACCAAGTAATTATTTTGCTTAAAAAATTCATTTTTTGTTTATTTGTCATTATATGACCATTGTATATTAGTCGATGTGTCATAAAACCATATTCTTTGTTTCTTTGTAGAGAAATCAATCCTGATGTGGATTTTGAAGTGTTTAACTACAACATCACCACCATGGACAACTTCCAGCATTTCATTGATAAAATGAAGTAAGTCCTTTCATTTAGCCCTACAACATTTGTGACAGCTTAGTTTAAAGATTAATTATACCAGATTGCTTCATATGAAATGGTTGATCCTGAATTGGAAATTTAAATACTATATTTTGAACTTAATGGTAGATTTTTTGATGAAAATCTGCTCTAAGTGCGTCTATAGCTCTTTGCCAAAGAATTTTTAATGGAAATATATCTATAAAACTCTTTCTCTCTGAAAATGGATAATGATAACTTTCTGGTCATGTGAGTGTGGTGTTTGATATTCTCATACAATAGAACTGGACTGTAGCTTCTCGCAAATTTTATGGCTATGATGAAGCTTTGGCACTTGGAATATGAAGTCTTTGATTATCCTCCATAATCACCTGATGTATCCTCTACTGACCTTCATCCTTTCAAACATTTTGAGTGTATCATCCAAGATAAAAGATCTAATTCAGGGTGTTTTCTTGCCTTGGCTTGGTAGGTGTAAAATAGTGAAATTAATCTGGCCAAGAAGTATAGAATGTTAGTTGCCTACAAGGACTTCAAGGGGTAAAAATAGGGAGTTTTGCCCTTTTTGGACAGAAATCTTGATAAAATCAGCAATCACCATCTTAGAACTGCAGTTTACGCAAGCTACCATTCAAGATGGTCTATGTAGAGGAGAAGGAGAGGGTGAAGGAATGTGAGCCAACAGACCAGAGAATCAAACCAGGGTCAAAAAATGTGAATCAATGTGGTTGCAGTGTGTAAGAAAATCTTGGCAGAGGTTTTCATCCTGGGAATTGAGTCTGAAAATGCACACATTTTTGCAAAAGTGCCTTCATATCTTTGTGATCAACAAAAGGGTTGCAGAAAACCAGAGGCCAAAAAAAAAGTATTTATTTTTCTGCACATCATGTTTCTGTTTTGTGGCAATCATAGCATGGAGAGCATGTAAGTGTGAGTTGTTCAGTACGTGCATTCTTTTTCACAGAATCTTCAAGAAGTGACTTGCAGCAAATCACTGAATCATAACAGTGGGGGTATTGTTTTTATAGAATGGTAGGTCACCCAACAATGCAATAACAGCATCTATAGAAGTCAATTAGTGAAAAAAGAAAATAATCTGTTTGGCATTAAAAAAAAAGTTTCTAAAATATGCACTTTGTGGCACAGCTTGTATGCAACAAGCTGTTATCATCCTCATTTCCATTTATTAAAAACCATGAGGAGTTGACTGATACAAAATTACAGGCAGCCGATTCAAACACTCTGGGTTATACATTTTTAAATCTAAAACCAGCCTTAATGCCGAAAAAAAAATATGCTTGGCCTTATACTGTGATTATTTAATGATATCTGTTTTTCTTTCTTCAGGACAGGTGGTCGAGAAGCAGGAACTCCAGTTGATCTTGTACTGAGTTGTGTGGACAATTTTGAGGCTCGAATGGCCATCAACACTGTAAGTAACCTTTTAACAATATGGGAACTTACCTTTAACTCTCAAATTTACAATTTACCTTTTCAAGTCTAACCTATTAGAATGCTTACTGCCTGAATTATAATGTCCCAGTGGACTTCTAAAAGTGATCTATGGGACATATATATCCTAGTAGTCATAGAAACTACTGGATATTTATATATCCCTGGAATCATGAAAAGGTTGAGTATCCTCTGTCTATAACCCTTTAGCCTTCTACAGGTGATTATGATGACTTGGTCCATCCATGACCAAACTTTTGATCAACTTTAGAAGTATCATAATTTCTCAATAAGTATTTTTTGTTCAATATGTATATATATATATATAAAGATCATATCCATGGGTGTGTATATTCATTTTTGGCCTCTGTCAAGGTAGGCTATGGGTGGAACAGCTTTTAACCACTGGTGTTCTTTTGTTTGGTAAAAATTTTGTATGTCAAATGTCATCAAGATAAAGACTACATAAAAAAAAAGTCAGGTGCTTTTTTTCACACAACATTTTTGTAAAACTTCTTACAGCAGCCATGAGTCCAGGGAGGCTGGTTTAAAGTATGAAACTTACCTTTACAGGAAGAAAATCAAACTTGAAAATTCAAGATTCTTGTATTCATTCATTGTCTATTGTTAATTGTTTTCAGGCATGTAATGAAATTGGTCAGGTGTGGATAGAGTCTGGAGTTAGTGAAAATGCAGTTTCTGGACACATCCAAGTCATTAAACCTGGAGAGACACCATGTTTTGCTGTAAGTGGATTTCTTTTATTGTTTTCTGGGAACAAAGTAATGATTCTGTGCTTAAAACTAAGCTTTGTAAATAACTATATGATATGAATGATAAAATGAACTAAAATAAAAAATACTTAAAGTTTGTAACATTCAAATTGTTTTTCTCCTTGGTATATTTTTTGAACAAGAAATGTATTTCGGTTTGTCAGGCTATTATCAACACCCAGTCGACAAACACACACGGATTTTATGAATTGATTAGAAATGTTTTGAAAAACATGATGACATTAGATGCTAGTCTTGGAACAACATCCAAAAATGTTGTAATTGAGAGCAATGACTTTTCATTTAAATTTCCATAAACTTGGCAGAATACGATTATATTTTTAAGATCTTTGAAAAAAAAAACAGTACCTGAAAAATTAAGACAAATTTCCTTCAAGTGGCTTTTGTATTTTCTATTTCATGGAAATGCAGCATTTTAAAATGATTACATTGGACATGATTCTACTTGAGCTGACATCATTTTATACCCATCTTAATTGTTCAAAGAGATTTCTGAATTAGCATTGACTTTTTTCTCTTGTCCAGTGTGCCCCTCCTTTGGTTGTTGCTACAAAAACAGACGAGAAAACACTGAAAAGAGAAGGAGTGTGTGCGGCCAGTTTGCCCACCACAATGGCTGTTGTTGCTGGATTCCTGGTGCAAAATACTCTCAAGTAAGATTATTCATTTTGTTTCTCACAAGTGTAGGTCTTTCAGTCATAATCTTTGAATTTTTTACATGAAGCATTGTACCACTATAATAACCGTCAGCAAAGTGGCTGGTCTTAAACAAATGATAGAAATACTTTTTTAGTTTTATTGAACTGATTTTCTTTGCCTGTTACCTTTGCAGATATTTACTGGAATTTGGAAATGTCACCTTTTATCTTGGTTACAATGCCTTGGAGGATTTCTTCCCTACAATGCAAATGAAACCAAACCCTCAATGTGACGATAATCATTGCAAACGGCAACAAGAAGAATTCCAGGTAAGGTGTACCAATTTTTTTTTTCTTTTGCTGGTTTTTAATGACCCCCCCCCATTTCTCTTACTCAAGTGTCTTAAAGAACTCATTATAGATACTAATCAAAAGTTCAGGGAACTTGGACAAGGCAAATTTTATGTTCAAATTTTCCAAATTTGTGTGTAGCAGTTTGTATCATGATGTCACGATTTAATCTATTATTTGTCATTTTTTCCAGAAACGAGAAGCCCTGAAACCCAAAGAAACAACATTAGAAATAGAAATTTCACCCGTTGAGCACGACGATAATGAATGGGGTGAGTTAGTCTAGATGATAACTTTGAAGAAAAAAAAAAGATTTTTGTTCAGATTTTCAAATATTTCTGATTCTTTTACTTTTAAAACATTGTTTTTGTATTTTCTGAAGTATTTTCATTCAACAGATTTTTGAACCAGTATTAGTATTTGCATCTTGATTTATTTTTCATTAGATAAAGCATTGTCAACCATTATTATTTCTTCATTATTTTTTCTGTTCATCTTGATTTTATTTGCTTTTCATTGCAACTTCTCAAATCATCAGTCTATGGCAGTGAGTAAACAGGAGATAAAGAATAAGTTCAAGGCGAGACATAAACTCATATTCCTTTACCTTAGAAAGCCAACCTATGTATGGTAACTACTCTACCAATGGGCTGCTAAAACTTTTATGCTTGGTTGAAGGATATGGGGTGCAAATTCTAAACTCACAAGAGGTTTATTCTTTTATTTCTGATCCCTGCTGTTTACATAATAGCCATTATAATGCAATAAGATGAAGGAGATATTAGTCAAAAGTTGCGAATAAAGAATTCAATCTTTTGTTATTTCTTTGTGTTCCAGAAATTGAACTTGTATCAGAGACAACAGACGAGGAATTAAAAGCAGCTGAAGGAGATGTTCCTGTCTTGTCGGAAGGAATCAAACTGGCATACACTGTACCTGGAAATACGGTAGGGTTTAGTTTTTACAAATTGAAAACACCTTTCTCTTATAATAAAAACACCCATCTAAAACTATGATGGATGTAAACAACCTTGGCTGCCACTCATACGGTTCAATTTATGCCACTATGCTCCCTTTAATATCTGGACCAACCAAGATAAAGATCTATGTTCAGTGTCTCAATTCAAAATTTCAATCAAAAATAGTAATCATTTGCATCGATTTTCCCTCAGCTTTCTTCCCAGTTACTCTGTTTCTGCTGTCCTTCTTTTCTTCCTCTGTGAACAACAAAGAACAAAATAGACTAGACAGCAAGGCAATAGCTTCATGAGTTGTTCTAATTTCGACAGCTGGATTAACAAAATCCACTCCATCTCTTGCATTTGACATCCAAATATTATTTACGTCTTTCACTGACATTATTATCTTTTTGCATTCTCTTTCAGTCTTCAACAAATGAAGAAGCTGTTGGAAACACGGAACTCAGTATAGACGAGTTGATGTCTCAGCTGAAGACAATATAGACGCCATCTTTAATAAACCATTTCTTTAAAAGGATCTGTTTTTCCTGTGGCGGACAGAGAAAATATGTGAGAGTAATTAATTGGCTGTGTACGAGATGTGCCAAATGAACCATTTTTGAAAAAGTTGATATTTTTATTATTTTTAGAACTACAATACTCAGTTTTTCCTTTATTTTGAAGCTTGAACACATTATGAATTACAATGTTGAGGGTTCAAACTTAAAAATAAAAATGAATTTAGCATTGTAGTTCTAAAAGTAACAACTTTTTAAAAATGGTTTGTTAGGCTATTATCATGTGCAGCCATGCAATTATCTTGGATTGAGTGTAAAAAATGTTTTTTTTGCCATGAACTCTCAAACTTAAAGACTTTTGAATCTTCAAAAGTGAATCAATGCCAAACAATTCTTATAACTTCTGCTTCCAAATCGATTCTGGACATTCGTCATCGAGGGAGATTTTTGAAAAACTGGGATTAAACAAAAACGACTGAAATGTTTAGAAAAAAAATCAAAGCTATTTATAAACTTCTCGGCATAAAATTTGTCTTTTAACATTTTTTTCTTTTATGATGTTTTTTCTATCATGTTGAAAGACATGCGGGTGATGGTTTGTAAGTGTAATGAGAAAAGGCATTGGATAGAACGATAATGCTGTCACGACTTCTCAGTGGGAAGCGAAATAGCCTCTGATACACAGACAAGCTAAATTAAGATTGACAAGACGAAGAGAAGGGGAATGCTATTTATTTGAGCAGAGCAGCCCAGAGAGAGAAGAAAAGAAATTCAGAGAGTGACTGTCACTTCCAACCTGGATCAAGCTAGTCATTAATGCATTTTCTTACTGTTTGCTCCAGCACTGTCACATTTTGAAAATAGGGGTCTCTCTCTCAGTTGACACAAAGAATGGATTAGAGATATTTTCTGTACATTGTGTTTGCTTAGTTGTTCCTGCGAGGGTATAAGTTGAGTAACATCGATGGCAGCACAATGTGTACTGTCAACCTCAGCCCCTTTTTTTTCTTGGCTATATCTGTACCCTTAGGAGTTTCTGTCTGGAGACTTGACACTTTGATCCAGCAAATGCAATAACATTTGTAACATAACATGTGTGTGTGTGTATGTGTATATATATATATATATATATATGCACATATAGGTTTCCCCTGTTATCCTGAAGTTGAGATTTCCTCTAAAAACCTTCTGTAAGTCAAAATGAAGTAAAGCAAAGAGGCTGCTACCATTATTTTACATGGGAAAAATTCTTGAGCATTGCCAAACCCCCTAAATGGTATGTTAGGCTGATTCATTGGAGGTTGCGGTACATGGAACTTGGCTGTAGGAGAGAGACAGGGAGATTACTGTTATTGTCATCAGAAGTGCTTTTCATCTGAATATACAGAATCTGACGGCATTATTACTCTTTCTGATGCCTATCTAATGTACAAGGTCTGTCTGGGAAGTATCCAGCCATTTATTATCAATTAAAAAAGATTTAAAAAAATAGCATAATTAAGGCAATGATGCCTCAGTCCCCTTCAAAGTACTGATCCAAGTTCACCCTCCCATTTTTTAAAACAGTTCTCTTCCAGGATCGATATCAGCAGCCTCATCATATTTTCCACAACAGTCTGGAATCTTCTCTCTTTCGATGGCAATTTTAGCTTCGGGAGATGCAATGATTTTTAAAAGGAAAAAAAAAAAGCAAAAACAAAAAACACATGAAATATTTTTGCAACTGGTTGGATACTTTCAGGGATAGAATTTGTATGATTTAAGATAAAGGAAAATAACACAAAGAAAGGAAAAAAATTATATCTTTTTATTTATTTATATAGAAATGATCAAAACTGACCACTTCAAATATACATTAAATTAGTCTCTGAAGTTGTCCAGGGATCTTTCATCTGAACATTTGAGGAAGAATACATTTGATGTAAGGAAAGAGCATTCCTCAGCGAAATGTTAAAGGAAGTCATAAATAGCCTTGATCATCAATATTTGTTCATAAATACAGTGTGCATGAGATCTTTGCTGGATGCTCCCTTATTGTGACCCTGTGTCAAACTAGGCTAAGCTGTTTTTAGATTTAGAATTCATTTTCACTTAAATAGTAGCATACTGATTACTTGGCACAGGATTTTCCTGTTAACTCCAGAAAAAAGTATGTATGGCTCCAGGGGACCCAGTCTACTAGGCTGTACCTCCCCATAAGGATTAGGGTTATGGCTAATCCTAGTTGCCTGAGGTGTGCCACAAGGTAAGTGATGAGTTAACTGGGACAATTTTTGTCTCTACCCACATTAAACCTTGACATTGTGTTGAATTTGCCTTCATGGGGAGGTGAATAAATATCATACTGATTACCTGGAAAAAAGAAAGAGATCCTCAACAGAGAATCAAATTTCTCAATTTTATTTTTTTCAAATTTTTCAAAAGCCATTTTCTACTTAAAATAACAAGAGCTGAATTTGCCACCTGGAGGACTGCAATCTAACTAGTTCATTTGAAAGTAAACTAAATGTCATGTAAAGAACATTTCATTACTTTAAAAAAAACTCACATTATCGCAAAGTGTAAATAATTCAACTCAATCCTTTCATTCTACTTGCTGTATTTATATGATCAGCAGACAGCAAATGGAAATAGGAATATAGAGAGAAGTGTTTGTGTGTTTGTCATCGTGACATAGTTTGGTTACATATACTTGTGTTAGCGCCATCATAATAAAGAAAGATTTATTAATAAAAAAAATTTCTATATCATTATAAAAGTAGCAGTTTTAGTAATATCAATCAATGATAATAATCATATGATTATAGTTTAATTGGTTTTATTGCTCTTTTACCATTTTCTCATCCAAGTTTGGGAAGTCTTTTTCCTTTCTTCTATCCACAACAGCATTACTAAAACTTTTACATTTCTATCATTAGTCGTAGCAGTTTGAGTAACATTATATGTTTTACTTCTGAACAAATTTAACAACTTATAAGCCTAAAAAAAACAAAAAAAAAAAACAATGTAGTCCAGTAAATAATCATTGAAAGAGAAATGATGGTATGGTCAATACAGTAGTGCAGAAGTAATGGTATGGTCAGTATAGTTGGTGCCGTGCAAGTGACGAAAAATAGGGTTGATATAAGAATGTCCCTAAAACCTCAATAGCCACTTAATTCACTTGGTCAGTGGTTAACAAAGTCAAGGTCCATACAGAAATAAATGAGTGGAAGGAAAAGGTTGAACTACTGAAGTTAATGATTCAGTAGTTGAAACTTTCTTTTTCTTTCAAGGCTTTCAGGTGTTACTCGCAAGCTTTTGACAGTAAGACCTGAAAGCAAAAAAATAAAATCCTTAGGCAAAAAGGAGTCAGTATTTGAACAAAGATAAGAAAGGAAGATGTTATGGAAAATCTTATCATTGAGTTGGGGCAGGGAAAACATTCAGTGCCCAAATAGCGTCAGATACTCGTCCAGACCAGAGGTTCTCTGAGTCCCAGGTCACATTCCTCCCCTTGCGATCTGAGGTTTCCTCCAATCCTCCCCCATTTTGAATTGTCATCCAGTAATTTTTTCACCATTATACTTTCCATTATACATTCTTCCCCTGACTGAAATTTCCCCTCCTTCAATGAAATTTCAACCGAACTCACTAAAAACTGAAGAAATCACCAAGTATTTGTACTAATTATTTTAGAATAGGAAAATTTCTGACAAAACAAGTTTTCAGATAAATTCCTAAAACACAATGACAATTCTAATATTTCAAAATGGCTGTTGTTTAAAAACAATTCATGAGAGCTAAAGTAAGCTTCATTCAAATTTCAAAGTAACATATGACCGAAGTTAGAAACTGCATGGATAAAGCCAAGGGAGGTAATCGAGTCATACAAATAGAGTAAATTCAAATAACTTTTTTGACCGTCTTCACAGGTCATATATCTCGTTATTTCTTCATCTTAGCTTTAAACTTTTAGCCATGGTTTGAATCAATATCATGACAATGGGAAACTGAACGATGGAGGTAGGTTTTATTTAATTTCTAAATTCTATGTTTTATCCTGGTATGTTTCTATAATGTCTACAACTGCCAGACAATTATTTAAAGAATTCCTGTTGAAGACGAACACTTGCTAGATACTCAAGAACAAGATTTTCTTCAATCAAGACATAGTTTGAGTAAATTTTTACCAATCTTCAGATAATCAAAGTTCTTCATTGTATGACACCCAACTGCCCTTTAGTCTATTAGAATGCTCTTTATGTAATTACAAACTATTTGACCAAACAACTGAATTTGATCTATTGGCATATTGAAGGAATGAGGAGTAATTTGCCACTAGGGCATTTCCTACCCAAGCATTTATCAATTTCAGGGTCTTTTTGTCATTCATAAATTTGCACAGGTACACTGGCATTATGGGAAATATTCTCTCAAAATATGACGGAAAATTTATGAAGGCATTTTAGTTGAATAATTTGACAGTTATTGCTCAGGACCTAATCTTGATCAGAGGGCGGGGTCAGGCAACACTGGGGTTTAAATAAGTTCCATTTTACTATACAGAATACAGTAAGAATGGATTGTATGATTAATTGCATATTGTAATATCAGATTGAAATATGTCCCTTTGGAAAGAGGCGATAAATTCTTTTTTACTTTTAAATTGGTTATTTTAAAAAAATGTATTTTTTTAGGCACAGCTAGGTTGAAGTAAAAAATGTATTTCAGTTAAAATCATGTATTAAAATTATTTTTCCTATTTTTTTTTTATATACATAAAGAAAAATAAGTTTAAAAAAAGAATTCTGTGTACCATATTTTGGCGAACATACTGCAAGAAATCTTGAAAAAAAATCTTCTTCAACATTCTCTTTTTCAGATTTAAAAAAAGATTGAGATCATAATTTACTTGAATGTTTTTCCTATTTCATTGCTGATTAAATCTTTATAAAATTCTCAATAAAAACTTAAACTCTGACATTTTTGTTCCTTCCATCAAATCACTCAAACTGTTATTAAATACCATCAAGGACTCATCACAATTAATAAAGGTTTTTTATAAATTTGGGAGGGAAAAAAAAATTTTTTTCATTTTCATTTTCTCAGGTTTGTTTTCTGCCGTAATAAAAAAATATAGCAATCAAACTTTTTTTGTTCTAGGAGGAAAAGAAGAAAAAAACTTTCTCCCTAAACTTTCCTGTACTTTACAAGTACATAAATGTAATGTCAACAGAGTAAGAAAAAAAAAGCCCAAGATCTAAGGGGACCTTATTCCCAGAAACAATTATCTTATTTCCCCACCATATGAGACAGACTTAGAAAAAACATCCCAAGAACTCTTCCTAAAAGCACCATGTTTTATACATCCACTTCTTCCATGGTCTTATATTAATTTATTTTGGATTCCCAAATATAATTGAACAACCATAGCCATCAAAGATGGCAAAGGGTTCTATCCTTTACATGTGTGTTCCTGGCCATACCGCTTTGTCTATAGACTTGAAAATTAGCATCAGTACACCCCTTTTAAAAGTTGTTTTAATTTTATGATAAAAACCCTTCCAGCTTTTCGGGGGCTTTATTTTTTAAGGGTTTATTAATAACATCTAGATTCTCAAGAATCTAGACATTTCTAGATTTTTTTCCCACTGTATATTAGATGATTTTTCAGTGGAAAATGCCAGTGATGTCATAAATAGAATTTATTCTGACCATATTTATTCTTGGATTTTTTTTTTTACATGGAGTTCAAATTTTAATGTTATGGTTGTTCCATTATTGACAGTGATGGTAACTTTGCTTGAATCTTTATCAAGAATTTCTGTTACTATAAATTTTATCCTTTTCAAATTTATGATAATTTCAGATTTTTCTTTTGTTTTTAACCTTGGTTTTAGCTTTTTCCTCTCAACATTTCTCACCAAATTACAGGTGCATGTTATAAGGTGGGAAATATGTTGCTGAAGCACCTCATAATAGTGTTGATGGCTTCATAAAAGCCATGTCTTTGGCTCCTCACCATGAATATTAGTTGAGACATTGATCAGAGACAATGAAAAACTTGCTCAACATTCAAATGGTTGTTTACTGGGATCGAATTCAAGCTTTTCATTTGAAACAAGATTTTGCTTCAGACAGAAATTCTCACCAGAGAAGCTACAACATCATATACCAGGGAAGATAATCCGACAACTTGAGTATTTGGGATTTTACAAGAACATTAACACATTGTGTAGCAGATGGGGCAAAGAAAATCTTGCCAAACATCTGGGTGGATTCTTTCAAGTCATGAAGATTATCAGGGAGAGATTTTACCATCAGCTTGAATGATATTAAAAAATGACGTGGGAGTGAGATAGGAAGAGAGAATATATTTGCCCTTCAATGCAAATTAACAGGGGACAAATTTGGTGGCGCCTTTTTCCTTTTGTCAGTCTTTTTATGAAGAATGGTAGAGAGTGGGAAGTCTGCATCGTATCTGTAGTTGGAAGATTTCCTTTTTGTCAGGCCTTTGATTTCTTGTTCTTTAATTCTTCTGTTTTTACATCTGTAGCAAAAGAAAAAAAAAAAAATCAAACTAATATAGATATTAAACAATACTAACAAAGATACCTGATCTCAACTCTGTTATAATAAATTAGCCAGATTACCAACAAGATTAGCAATTTTTATGCTCTAACAACTGATGAAAGTTAATTTTAAAAGTTTTTCAATCTCATTATTTTTAAAATTCTCTTCTCATTTCAAACGTAATTTGCCAATTATTTTTTTCCATCATGCCAAGATATCTCAGGGATTATTTCCAAGGTCTTATTTTTTGCATGATTTTGCATCATTGAATTCATGAAAAGACAAAAATAGATTCCCTACATGGGTGTCGCATACTTGAAATAAAAAATTAGTTCTAAATTGACACAATATTGAAAAAAATAACTAATCCCTTGAAGGGCTTTAGAGATAAAGTTTAAAAATGCAAAATCAAATTTAAAAATATCTCACCTGTCGATGAATAGTTTTGCTTTCCAACAAATGGTCTTTTGGAGAATTTTTTCTTCTCTTTTTTTGGGGATGGGATCTTTCTTTGTTTGGCCTTGAACATTCCAATCCGAATGTTAATAACCAACAGAGATTTTAAAGAGACTAAAATGATGCAGTGAAAAAATAAGAGAAACAAACAAGTTTGTGTGTGTGTAGGGCAGCAAAATTTTTCATATAAACTAATATCACTCTGTCTCTGTCTCTGTCTCTGTCTACATTTAATATTTATTTGCATACATTTACATTGGAGGACACCTGCTGTTGAGTGATAGGTAACAGGTTACTCCAAAACTGAAATCTAAATGAATTTCTTCTTCGAATACTTGATGTTGTCAAAACAATGTCTTCAGTTGTCGTCAGATGTATAAACCAAAAAAAGAGGCAAGCTTTTCAACCTGTACATGTTACCCTCTCTAAGATGAAGTCCAGATAATTGTCAGGGAGCATTGTTGGAGAGTGAGGAAGTTAGAGGAGGCAGCACATATATCAGCATGTACATCCAGGTAGACAATTCTGGCTTGTATGGATTTCATCACCAAGCGGGGAACTACCCCGTGAATAGTTTGGAATTGCCTGGAGAAGGAAAGGTCTGCTCTTTTTCTTGAATTATGCACCTAACGAGAGCTGGAGAATGAATCAGCCAAAACACTGTGTTGACCACATCAAGGACACGAGCACGAGATTTGTCTGAGCAAAATCTGAAATATTAATGACTCTTTTCAAAGTTACAGAAGATAGTTAAAAAACTAGTCTTGCAAGGTATTGCTAATGAGTTTTATCCTCACTAGATGCCCTACTATAGTAGCCTTGTGCCAGACTAAATGTAGCTTAGTAAACATCTATATACATGTAGACAGGAATAAGGAACGAGTATTAAAAGTGAAATAGAATAACATAATCTTATGCAGGTATTCCTTCATATATATATATTTATAAAATTCTGATTTTGTTTATCTGTTTGTGACCTCTAAGTAGCTGAAACAATGCATAGTAGCAAGATGTATTGGATTGAGTTACCCCTAAAATGTGTTAACTAACAGAACTTTTTTAAAATTTGGGTTATTTGCAACTTGATAATAATAGTGTGGGGTTCTATGCTTCCCTACTATATCATAATGACCGATTTGTCAATGGAGATAATTATTAAATGATAATTCTAGAGTAGTCTTCCTTATTTATTTCCAAATGTGTAAAGAATCTGGCTCCATTTTGGTCACATCTGATTTCATCAACTTTGACCCAAAGAGTCACAGGGATGTTTAGTATGATGTACTTGATTTTAGTTTTATAAGTTTTAATAATTGACAGGTAGGGATAAAAAAAAGTTGTGTCTCGGGATCATTTTTTGGGGAGGGAGGATGGTGGATTTGTTAGAAAGAATCCTTTTTAAATCTCCAGGAAAGGTCATAAAGCAAAAGCAGGGATTGCATTAATTGTTTCTGGTAGATGTTTGTTGAGCAATTCAAATAAGGGGCCAGGCTGCCAGCCAAAAGCATCATTGTCCTTGAGTACCGTGCCCTTAGAGAGAGGGAGAGAGAATCCAATTGGGTAGGGCAGCCAGCAAGATTCAAAACGCAACACTCTCACCTTCACTCCTCGGGGATGCTGACCATGGTGAGGGCAAAAGTGATGAGGGAGGGAATCTCCTGTCCCAGCTTCCACGCGAGATCAAAGAAGAAGATGAGGGTGATGCTCACTTCGTCTGCAAAGTGGTCATAATCGAAGCTGTCCACCAAGAGGGAGATGATGAGCATGAATACCATCGTGAATGGTTATCATGTGGATTGATCGATCTCAAAGTCTTAAATCCGAATTGGCAGACGCAATCGCCTGAATTGGAGTGGACGACCAATGTCGTAGTCCGTTGAGGGCTTCATAAAAAAGAAATGGTCAACTTTGGGGCACACACTTTTCTTTATGATCTACAGAGAGAAAAAAAAAAGAAGATAGAAATAAAGTAATGATCACAAAAACAAATTATGTTGTTGTCCATTTATTCAGTAAAAAATTTTTGAAAAGATTTTAAATTAACAATTTTGAAACTTCATCTTTAAATTGCACATAAATAATGAGTAGATAAATCAATTCTATTTCTTTATATTATGCACTCTATTATTGGTAGGGAGTCGAGGCATCCTGTCTCTTAAAAGACAACCTCTCATGGAGTATGAAACCTGATGACAAAGTCCTGATTTCTGTTGCATGTATTAGCTTAGTGATTCTCAAGTCAAGGTGAGACCAAAACTTTCTTCCTCCAAGTTTTTATGACCTCTCTGTAGGCAGAATGCAAGTTCACCAAAGGGATACCTCCACACAGCTTATACTCAATTTGCTGCTTAGTGCACAAGGAAATTTGTCCAAAAGCAAAGTTTTCCACACTTTTCACTCATACCGGGAATCAAACCCAGGACCTTCTGCATGTGAAGCAGACATGCTAACCATTACACTATTTGAGCAGATATTACTAGTACCTCCCCTCCCACTAAACACAGAAATATTCACATTCTCTCTTTCAGTAATACATGTAAACAGCGATTTTTTCTCTGTGAACTGCAGTGATTATTTTTTCTCTGAAAAAAATGGCTGGCCCCTGTCAAAGTGCATCGAATTACGCCTATGGAATAATGAATTTTTTTAGAAGTAACACCTACCTCTTGAGTTTTTCTAACCACTTTCCAAATGTCATTTTCATCTACATTCTGTCGGATCATTTCACATCCACAATACAAACATGGTATGAGATGACAGATATAACTAATTCTCACTTCATACCAGAGATGCATAACTTGCGGGAATTAAGCTCAATTTTTCTATCAACACCCATGCAATTTTTTTCTTGGCTGATTTTATCAAAACAATCCCATCAATTTCTGTTTGAGATGAGGCATTATCATTCAAAGAGTTGTTCTAGACCAGCCATTCTTAATATTTTGGGGGTCATGGCACCCTTCTCAGGTTTTAAGGCACCTATTAAACAGTAATATAATACAAACAGATAGACAGGAATTCATTTATTATCATCTCAGTCTACAGTTCCCTTCAAATGAGCCAGGGCCCTCAGGGAGGCCATATGGCCCTCATTGAAAACTGCTGGTTCAGACTACTGAACTCGTTCTCTTTGTCGCTTTTGTTGTTACTACGACTTATCACTTAAAATGTTGTGCTATCACCAAAAGGAGCACAAAGAACAAGGTCAGTAGTCCAAACAACACATGGAAGGTGAAAACCATTCATTATTAAAAGATTATTTTATAATTTCTGAGGTCAACCTACAAGAAAGAAGTCTGTAAATACCTGCAGGTACAGGTAATGTGTTCACAATCAGAAAGTCTCCTTTTTTTTCATGTCATGACACAAAATATATAACTTATATAAGACAAGAGTGAGATTTGGCAAAAAGAAGAATCCTCAGGTTATATTGCAGTCATTCTATCATCTAATTATGATTGAAGAATTCTCTGTGTGGATTTGATGTTCACCATATATATCAGTTACCACGCCAGGCAAGTTTGAAGTGTTTGGATCAGCAGTTCTCAAGAAATCTGATGCACCAAGATTACTAGACAACTTGCCATTGCATGAAGTTGACATTCACCAGATATATTAGAGTTGTACAATATTGAAACTTTGTTCAAGGTATACTCATTCTTTCCTATGCATTTAAACTGAGATTTATTTGTATAACTTGACCTTGTGTAAATAATAAACTGGCCGTAAAAGAAATCTATTCTATAAAAAACTCACAATAAAACTAAACAAGCAAAAGTGTTTGAGTTTGATTGATTTCTAATTAAGTCAGCAGGGAGTCATCGTACATCTAGCAGACACCCACAACTCTAAACTCCATGCCAAGGCAGAGTCAGTATCAATGAATCAAGAACTGTCCATCTGAGAAGACATGCCTTTGATCATTTGATCTGAAAGCCTTTTTTTTAAAAAAGCCATTTTTAGCCACTTTCAAGGTGCTATAACACTGCTGAGTGTTGCCATTGGGGGTGCTGGATATAACTGAAAAGAAATCCTGAGCTTTGGCCTAGCTGGAGGAGGGAATTTCTGTTATTCTTATGGCATAAGATATTGGAGGGTAAATAAGGTAATTCACTATCTGATTAAAGGTAGCATTCCCCAACAAGTGGAAAAAAATTGATAACAGAAGCAGAACAAAAACTATCCCAGTACCAACAAGCTTCTAAAACATGGTGTGATGAATAACTGCATCTCATCTGGACAAAAAGTTCACTGATCTCTTGCAGAATGTCAGTGTGAAAACAATACAACATTGGTTACAGAAGTGATAGTGCTCCAACAGTGGCCGAAAACTAAAAGCATGTCTTCCCAGATATACAGTTTTTGATGCACTCACACCAGCTCTGCCTTGGTGCAATATCTACAGTAAAGTGGCTGCCAGATTTACGATAACCCTTTCTGCTTTCTAATTGGTGAACAACATAGAGCTCCCATTTGTAGAGTCATTTTCCTATTTCATCACCATTACAGTGAAAATAACACCAGTATCAATTATTTCATCTGTTATAAAAATAACCATAGTTCCAAACCTGGATCAATTATTTCATCTGTTATAAAAATAACCTTAGTTCTCATCAACCCGTCTACCAAGCAGCACATCACCATTCCACAAAAACGAGCTAGAGTTAGAGGTACTCTTGATGCCTGTGGCAAGATGCCAATAGAATTGGGTAATTTTTGCACTTTATTCACAATAAATAAGGCCTTGTGCCACATTATATCCAAGTGGGCAGCGTGGGGGGTGCATTCAATTAATACCTAAGAGTTTTCTGCTAGTTCTAATAGAAAGCCCCACCCCAGGATACACACACGCGCACACTAACACATGACCTACTTATTGAAACATTGACTGCTACTTGGAGCTGAAGTTGTTGGCTGGATACTTTTTGGACATGGACGCAATGTAAGGCGAAAAACCATCAAAATGATTATTTAAAAAAAAATTTAGCCTGAAAATGTGAGCAATAGATAACTTGAGGCATTCTGAATTTGATTATGCTTCTCAAATTATATAAGAGTTCAAACATATACACACACACACACACAATATATATATATATATATATATATATATATATATATATATATATATATTTACACTTTAGGTATAGAGATGTTTATTACTGTTTTCGTCAATTCACACTGACACACTAGATAAGATCTTTTTAGAAAGTATTTCCCTTTGGTCATAAACTGTTATCATTTCTTGTCAGCTTTAATTTTTTTCTACAGCTGTCAACAGCTGTTTCTTTTCAAGATCATATCTTAACACTAAATCTTTTAATCTCTGTGTCCTCCGAAACTTGAAACGGATTTGATAGTTCAAAATCAACTTCAGGATGTTGTACTGGTCCTATGAAAGTGGGTGTGGTGGAAGTACATCGTATCTGGGGGCCCCAGGAGCCAACGGATTGCTGGAATTCCCTGGAATTTCAGATATTTGTATACATCGAAGAGGATAAAAATGGGATATCTACTGAATGAAGGAAGGGGCATCCGTAACCAACTTAGTACCCTGCGTGTCAATATATGGCTGCTCTATGATAGGTATTTCTTGACCTTGTAGCAAAGCAGGGCAGTCATTAACTTTCTGCAGAAAAATATCGGTTTTCGTTGGAAAATTCTTCCCACAAACATTAAAACAAAATTTAACCAGAAGAAATTATGAAATGAAAACACTACTTGGTGTAAAAGTAAACAATAAACACGTTTTCAGATTTTTTGATAGTACCCCCCCCCTAAAAAAAGACAAAACTAAAAAAACCCTCTAAATCAAAAAAAGGATATTTTTCTTCCTATGAAAATGAGAGAAACAATAACAAAAATTTCATGCTTTAAAAATGCTTTTCTGTTAATGTTTTCATATTGCAGCCCTCTTTTTAAATTCGTTGCATCATTCAATATACGCACTTCAGCAGAATCACTTTGAATTATTATTTTTATTCAGTTTTACAAAGATTAAATCAAGTCTCAGTAAAGATAAACTGAAACTTTTTCAGCTAAGGAAGATTTCTTCGAAATATTTTCTTCTTTTTAGTTTTGATCGAATTTCGACATGAAAGCTCGATTTTTTTTGTTTTTAAGCAAGAACTTTCGGCAAAAAAAACAAACTTCTAATTCATTTATCTTTAAATCAAAGTAAATTGTTTATTTTCTTTTAAGGTGGAAAGGTTTTATCTGTAGTCAGCAAAAAATACATTAATGAAAATGTTTAGAGTAAATCAAAACACAGAAAAAGAAACGAAACGAAAGAAAAATCCAGACATTTTTTGACATTGATTCGTAAACAGACGAATAAGCATTTTAACAAAAACATGAGAGAATAACAACAAGGAATAATTCAAAATAATTTCCGTCACTGGGAAAGTTTGATGAATTGTTCGTTTTTTTTCTTGTTATTTTCAATTTTTGAACAATAAACAAAATGAAAAGGAAAAAACTTACTTTGTACCCAAACGGTAGAACTCCATTACAACAACGACGACGGTGCTATTGCGTCGCTCTCACATGGCACAACACCGGTGTGAGGAGTAAAGCAGTTCCCTGCTCATACAATTCCCGGATTTTTATCGAACTTCAGTACAAACCTTGTTTTTCTACTGTAACGAGAACAATCTACACCAAAATTAAGTGTGTGTGTGTGTGTGGGGGGGGGGTAAAAATTAACATTCTTTTACCATGATTTGAAATCTCAATCAACTAATTAGTTGCATCTCTTATCGACTGAGCTAAATTGACAATACATGCAAAAACTTATTCAATTCTGATAAATGAATATATTTATATAAAAAACGAACTATTTTTATAATTTTTCATTTATTCATTACTTATGCAATACAAAAGATTCAGTAATCATCTTCACTTGGAATAGAAGTATGATTGGAGTTTGACCCTGCAGCAGCTAGACTTGTTTTATATCTTCTCTATCTTTTTCTCCTTCTCTTGATTTTAAATGGGTTAAATATTTGTGCCTACCTAGACCCCTAAAAATGGTGATGATGGTATGCTAGGATAAGTGATCGGAGGTTGGAACGGCGGGAGATACACTAGACTGGGGTGTAAGAGTGAGAGGAAAAGAGTATGTGCTGCCTCTACAACAGCTCACAAATACTGAACTCCATTTTTTCCTTCTTTTTTTGTAAAGGCATAAAAGAAAATTCTGAAAAGGGAAAGTGGGGATACCTGTTGAAATGACTGAAATTTGTATCATAAGTATTTGTGTACATGCAAAATATATAATAGAAAAAAATTAGGGTCAAAATGAGGGAAGGGATATATTATATTATACTCGAGTGTAAGAACAATGATGATTTACTATTGTATATTATACTTGAATGTAAGACCAATGATATATCATAATATATCATACGCGAGTGTAAGAACCATGATATATCATAATATATTATACTCGAGTGTAAGAACCATGATATATTATGATATATTATACTCGAGTGTAAGAACCATGATATATTATGATATATTATACTCGAGTGTAAGAACCATGATATATTATGATATATTATACTCGAGTGTAAGAACCATGATATATTATGATATATTATACTCGAGTGTAAGAAAAATGATTATATACTATAGTATATCATGTGAGTGTAAGAACCATGATATATTATAATACATTATACTCGAGTGTAAGGACAATGATGATATATCATAATACATTACTGATTTTTTGCAATAAAAAGTGGGTGTCGTGTATATTTGACATCACATTGTACTTGAGTAAATACGTTACTTTTTGCTGCATGAGTCTCAGTCAGCCTCACCATTGCAACATCCCCTGCCTGCATAGAGCAACAGATGGTGCCAATGAGTTTAGGGGTGGCTGTCAGTGTTTCATTGATTAGTCTTTGCTTGTCACTTCATGAATAATCATTGTTCTGTCAATCCTTTACTCTTACACTAGACATTCCAAATCCTGCACCTTTTCTTTTATTTTTTATGAATGGTAGTATAAATCATGAAATTAATCCAGAAGTAAACTTTATTTACTCATTAAACACGGAACCTAAGGAAGAGACTGGGAACAATGAAACCAGCACAGGAGAGAATCATGCTAAACATCACACGGAGGGATCACAAGACAGCGCATTATATCAGAGAAAAAAATAGGGGTCAAAGATACCATAGAATGCATTAAAAACCTCAAATGGCAATGGGCTGATCATGTTGCAAGAATGGCAGACAACTGCTGGTCATCATGATTCACCATACAAATCCCCAGAGATCATCTACAAAACTGTGGCTGGCAAAGATGAAATAAGATGATGTGATTCAGAAAGTATGCGACACCAATGATAGACAAGTCTGGCAAATCTTGTGGAGGATCTATGTACAATGACAGATGCTAAAAGACTGATGATGATGTTAAAAGACCTTAACAAAGGATATATAGCAAATATAACACGTTTTGCATACCTCCAAAACATATTCAGTCTACAGTCACCTTACCAACCCCAAAGAAAAGATTAAAGTACACAAGCCCTGCTACACTGGTCCAAAACTCATTGATTATCCACACACCACCATTTGCTGATTACTCATTGTCATAGACTGACAGTCTGAGTGGTTGTAATAAAAAGCAACCAAAATTAAAATGAAAGAAAACTTGCCATCACAGTCAATAATTGAATAACTGTTCTGTTAAAATTTGAAGTCATGCAAAAAAATTCCATTGAAGAATAAATATGGTCAGAAAAAATTATATTTATGACATGATTGATGTTTTCCATTCTAAAATAGAGTAACAAACATCGGGAAGCATTTACATTTTGGAGAATCTTGATGTTATCAATTAACCCGCCTAAGAGGTCAAAAAAGCTTTTTTGTAAAAATAAAAAAAAAAAATTTTCAGAATTGGTCTAGTGGAGTACTGATGCCAATTTTCAAGTCTGTTGACAAAACAGTGTGGCCAGGACTGCTGGAACACACAAACATAAACAAGCATACAAACACATGCAAATACAAAAAAAAGGTTAGAACCCTCAGCCATCTTTGGTAGCTTCGGTGGTTCAATACTTGTCAAACATTATCAATGCTTGTCAATGCTTCAACTGACAGAAAATGAAATAAAATAACGTAGGTAATATTAGAAATAATAACACAAAAAGTGTAAGTAAAACAGGAGTAAATATTGTGTAAACTGATTGGAAAAATGGAAGTGTAGGTTTAAGGATCAGATTTGATCTACTTCTAAGATATGTCTAACAAGAAATACAGTCTTTCAAAAAGTTCTGACTAATTAAGGAAAATTCTGTTTTTTTGCAAGAACTTGTAAATCTTTAAATTCATAAGTTACTGTTTTGAACACCAGTTAATGCAGGTATACCTTGATTAGTGTAGTTAATTTCAATATTTTCTGTACTGTTCAAAACTGCACTGTTCAAGGTCTTATCATAATTTAATGTTTTTTATTTTAGCTTATACCCACTAGTATTAATTTGAAAAGCAATACCGAAATCATTCTACATCAAAACTCAAACTAATTGAATCCACACTATTCAAGGTATTTCTTAACTACTTTGTCTATTTTCTCCAGGATTAAAATATCAATGAATCAATGTTCTATTGATAAATTGCAAAAAAGCACCTTTGAATTTCTGTGACCGGGATAGGATGGATTTCATAAACCATAAATGTGTTACTTTTTTACTGCATTTTTTAAAGATCAGTAACACTCAATATAACCAAGTACAGAATGATACAATCCAATATGACCAAGTTGAAATTAGCATCACCAGGGTGAGAATTAAAGGTGAGGATGAGCAAAAAAAGATTTCATAACAATTTATTTTTTTAACCTCATGGGGCCTATTTCATTTTAAACAGAGGGCCTGTGCGGGTCTGCCTGGAGTGGACCTAAGATCTCTTTGAATGTTGTAATATCCTAACTTGACGAAGTAAAGATTATCACCATCAAACTGAACTAAGTTAAGATCAGTGCCACTGGGAAGAAAAGTAGTGCTGATTTTTACATGACCCCTTTCTCCAAATCTATCTGAGAGATTCAGGAGATGGATGTCTAAAAAGGTTACCATTTGGTTTCCCAACCTTTTTTTAAAAATAATTTTGAACTTGTTAAGTTACTTTGCTTAACTAAAACAACAATGTTTGAAACAACAGTCAGTTGAACTATTCTAAAATTATCTTGCTTAAATACACAGAATTGTGTTTACACAGAGCTGCTCTCATGTAAGTTGTTGTAACATCTTGTTGTGAAAGTCAAGTAAAAAAAAACATGACTGGAAAAATAAATAAAGATTTAACCTACAAAGCAAAAATGTTGATTTAATTGATGAATAAAATTTAAAGTTGCCTTCAAAAAATCATTCATATTCTATTTAATTCAATGCTCAAAAATGTTTCCCCATTTAAATGGTAATTGCTTCTTTGTTTTATACCATTTTAGTTCATAAAGTTTTAATAGGAATGGTATACTTTTGGACAGTCCCGGAAAACCTTGTAGCTCTTATAATGAAAGTCTCAGTCCTTGTTTCAAGATAGGTGTGCCAGACTAATCTAAACTTGATTGATCCACTATAAACTATTATCACAGAGACTCCATGATGTGCAGCAGAAAACCAACTATCTTGTAACAAGGACAAAAGAGTTCTGGTCATTCACAAGTCATTGGAACCTCAATGAGCCCCAAAGGTATAGTGATAGCCGGAGAGCATGTTGGATGACTATGGCTAGGAAAGGAGTTACAGCAAAGTCATCTGGGAGGAACGTGGAGATATCATTCCCTTCTGCAACAGGCCTGAGAATTGTTACATTGTGTGGGTCAAGAGAAGGCTTACCTGCCTTGAAAATCAGCATTTAAAATATCTTCTGCCCGGGCTTGAACACTGACTGACTTCTGCCAATAGTGGAAATCATACAATTATTTCAGCTACCAACCACATCGAACATATCGATTTTTTATATTTCAGCCAGGAGTGACAAATACATATATTCGTTGATTTTCATCTTATTTACAAGCATGTAAACCCGTAAAAAATGACGGGTTTATTTACGTATGGATTGGAGCTCTTCTGTATCTGGACACTCCACCAAGGATTGAAGTTTTTCTCTTCAGCACTTTCGCATGGGATCAGAGTGTAGTATCTGATACCAATTGAAAAGTATTATGCATAGAAAATATATAGGTATGTGTGTATGGAAACACATTGCATTTTACATATTTGGATTTTACGGGATCCTGTCACGGTTGATTATAGAGGAAACAGCCTATTGCAACCATCGCCGATGTGAGTTTGGTAGTTATGGAAAAGTTGTTTATCTTAGAACCCACTCACCCACTCTCTTCTGCATCAATTGTTGTGGCCTGCTGGTGATGAAATATTTTATCAAAATGTCTGGCGGTGAGATAGAGTGCAGAGAGAAGTGGATTTATGCCTTTCCAAAGGGTATTAGGACAAAGTGAACATCCTTGCAGTCTGTTCCATTACTAGCTATCCTGACAGAAAAAAGTGACTTATCACTGGCATGCCACAATGGTTGATGTAGAAAAGCTTAGGTGAGCGAGAATTTGGATAAATTACTCTCTATAAAAACCTCACCATCCAGGCAGTTGTTTTGTTTATTTCAGTAAACTCCTTAAGGAGCAAAGGGCTGCAACCACTCTTCTGAAGTTCAAGTAGCAAGTAGGTTTTTTTTACAGGGTGGAGTTGCTTGCCCCATGCTCAACCCTACTCCTTTACCTGGGTTTGGGACCAGCTATGTCTACTGTTAAGCTGTAGTTTTTTGGGGGCAATGTAACTTTCTACTATATGGATTAGCTTACAAGGTTAAAAGGCTCTAACTGCTCAGTTATTTACCCATAGCTAGGTGGAGAAGTGGATTCATGCCTTTCATTTCATTTCAGACATTAGTGGGGAGTGAACTTGAACAGTCTCTGCCAAAATTGAACTAGGTCTATGGATTATGTTTTCAATGACGGTAACCGTTACGTTACTCCACACTCCAGACAATAGTTACATTAAAGATCTCTTACACCTATTATCAACCTCGACAAGGGCCATTCATATATCCATTTCATTTCCCATCATTTAAAGATCAGTTAAACTTTCTAAATCATGCACTCACACATATCAGAGCTAGTACTCTCATCATGAAGACCTATTCTGGTAGATAAGGAGACGAATGATAAATTCTTTTCATAGCCCTGTTCTGGGTTCGAACCTGCAGAGACACGGAGCACGTTCCGATACTGTTCAACCAGATTGAAGCAGCAGCAGCAGCAACAGCAACAGCAACAGCGACAAGCGGAGTGAAAGGGGGGGGGGTGGCAGTTTCGACAATCTCGCGTGAAAGTGCGAGATGTGACGTGGAGCCAATGGAAGATGTGGCAGTGGCAGCCACATGTTTGCGTCAGGGCCATGGCGCGACACCCTCAGCTTTTCGTCTTCATTTCACTTACATTGGTCACTTTTATTACCAGATATGGAAACAGGTCCGTACCGTGGAGATAATCCAAACATCTTTTCATTTATAACAATTACTTGTTTCGGACATATTAACACTTTCTCCCCCGCCCACAAATCATCCACGATCGCCCTTCCCTTTTCTTTTTTTTTATCAAGAGAAACACGGCTTATTCTTGGAGGATTTAATTTCTCAACTCGTTTTTTTTCAAGTTATCTACTCTAGTTTATTTATCTACACAGGAACTATTTACAATGATACTTTGTTATAATAATATGGCTCTAATAATTACCTTTCAACACCTGTTTAAGATTTAATAGGAGCAAAATATTTGTTTGTTTTTAAGTTATGTAGTAGTTTTTTTCTCATCCCCCAGAAACTATTCTGTAGTTCAATTTGATATTTGGGTTTTAATCATCTAATAATTGCCCAATTTAATGATTCGATTTAATATATAGGTTTCTTTGATTACCCATTAAGTCATGTTTGAGACTTATTTGTGTACTAAATATTTTAGATATTTTAAATTATTTTTTTTTGCCTTTCGACTACAAGTAGTACGGATCTGAAATTGTGTTGTTCATTTCATTCACTGTATGTTCTCTTTAATGTTTTTATTGTGAATGTCAAAGTTTACACCTTTTTATGGGTGGGAATTGAACGATTGGTTTTTATTATAAAAATATAGTTTATTAGATATTCTTTTGGTGGTTTAATTCGAATTTGTGTCTTGAGTGTCTCCGGTTGATAATGAGGGGGTCCGTAAAGAAGGAAATAGTAAGCAGATCCCAGCTGTGAATGTTCTCTTGGAGCAGGCGAAAACATAACAGAATTCCTTCACTTATTTGATTAGTGGAATATGATTTCTTAAAACATAAATTAGTATTATCCTGCTTGTGTGTATGTAGTTGTATATAATACATACATACATATATATATATATATATGATTTATATATATTACAGGTCCGTTACGCTTTTCTACTTAGTTGTCAACACCCGCGGAATTTCCACTATGGGTCCAGATGATGAGAAAATATATCATATCTTGTTTAATCGACGTGTTAAAAAATAATTGGATGGTTGGATTGTTATTTGCTTTTAAAAATAGCCTTTCTCACAATTTTTGCTTTTCTTGAATTCCTCAAAAAAATAAATAGTTATTGAAAAAATCGTATCCTCATTCCTGTTGAGAGTGATCAGGTTAGGGTTAACTTCAACATATATGGGGTCCAGTGCACGACATTAGTTGGGGACCCTTCTATTTTTGTATTTACCTTTCATTTTTCAAAATTATCAAAGCAAAAATGAAGTATTCATAGACTTATTATCTTCAATTTAACGTAAAGTCCTTAACTTTCGTTGATCAATAATATCTGTTACATAATGAATCTTCTAACGTAAACAAGTGAAGTCCAAACATTTTACTTTTTACCTGCAAAATTAGTCTTTTTTAAAAACATTAGATGGGGGGGGGGGGTAAATAAATCTCATTTGCTCATGGTACCTTTTCTTTCATGACTTGACACGTAAATATTTCTGAAATGTTCCTTTCAAGTAGGTCAGTTTTAATTTAAAGATGGAAATTGTTGTGAAGTTTTAATGTAGTCAAAATTTAATAGTGATTTAAATCACATTAAAAAGAAATCGTGTAGTTAACTGATTTTTTTCGTTCAGAAACCTACAGTCGTCTCGTTGGATTTGAAACTGGTCCCACCCACTTTACTTTTTTAGGGAGTGAGGGAGATGAGGCCCTTATCCGCAGGTTCATAACAAATGAAAGGACGGTCATGTTTGCTGGGTTAACAACAGAAATGATGCTGCTGATCCCAGCAGGCATCAGTGTGTTCCTTCACCCCTCTTTCTGCCCCCCCCACCTTTAAATTCTTTTTAAAACACTAACCATTTAAAGTTCGTTCTGTTCGGAAAATTCTTGGGCCCTTTTTATTTTTTTCCTCTTTTTTTATTTTTTTATACAACTAACTGCAAATACAGGAGGGGGTCATCGTCATCAGCCCCCCACCACATTGATATAAGGAGCTATCCTCATATTTTTGTTTGCTAAATGAATGTAAAAAAAAAAAAAAATTAAAGTCTCCCCACCAACACAAGATAACCTTTGCCTTGATTAACTCCAACCCCTTTAAGCCTTGTTTATTATGTATTTCTTTGTGTAATGCTTCTGTAACACTTTCAATGAGTGCATAGATAATCCACTCAGATCCTAGGTAGGAGTGTGATACATCCTAGGCAGAGCACACAGTCTGATTCTAGTTCAAAGTGCCAATCCATATCTAAATAAACAATCTCATATTTTAAACCAGTACTACAGTTTTAAAATAAACTAGAACTTTTCAAATTCAACACCTCTTTAGTGTTGTTAGGTCAACAAACTCTTACCATAATATTTTGTCTCTATAACCAATTCCCACTAAACCAGTTTGTGTAAAAATAGTTGTCTGAACCACTATTAATAAGTCATTCTACAGCTATCAGTAAACGGCAAGAATCAGATATTAAGAATAGTCTCCTGGCAAGACTTCAACTCGCATCCCTTTTCCTTGGGAAGTCTATCTTACTGTGATAGCTGCTCTTACTGTTTGAGCTACAAGAACCCTATGGCTGGCAGATGATCAAATTTTACCATGTAACCCTCCTGCCCCTGATTGCTCAGTGCCATATACGATATTGTTTTTACAAATAATAATAGCATTAATAATTATAAGTTTTCAGATTTTCATTATTCCGCAAATCATCTAGGCCAGTGTCTTTATAAATGTTATTTTTATCACAGCTTTTTGGCTGATATATTCTTCTTACTCAAATTCTTGTTACATTTACAACACTTTCAATGTCAGCCGGTCATTTTTTTTTTCCTTCAAATACTTCAACTCTTAGAGGTCCATTTCTTTTTTCTACTCAGTCATCTGTTGATCAGCTTGGGTACTAAACAATGGAATGAGGAAAATATAAACCTTATTGCTCTTATATACACATATGGAGATTGAAAGGTGATATTATTGGCATGAAGAATATGAACAGAATTTTCACCAGAAAATCAACCTCTGAGAAATTCTAATATCTGGCAGAAATCAGCATTTTATCTGATTTCAATGAAATTTTGGATGCTTATGTATTAAAGGATGAATTTGAAAGAAAAAATATTCAATTCCAAATATGAAGAATTTTTCTTAATATAATTCCTACCCCACTATCTATCATTTTGAAGATTTATCTTATTTATACATAGATGTTTCCATATCTAACAGATAAATCTCTTGAGAAATTATTTATGTTTACCTTTGTGTTCAGGAACTGCTCAACTGAGTTCAATTGATAAAAATGATAAATCTTTTTCTTTTTTTATCTTGAATATCGAGTAAAAATATTTTCATTTTTCCCCTGATCAAAAGCCAAAATTATAATCGTATAAAACTAAAAAATGTAGAAGAAAAATGTTTCACTCAATTTTCCTGTTTTTTAATTCTCAAAATAAGACTCCCTGTTACAGCAGTTCCGGGGTGCTTTTCTTGAATAAATTGACATAATTAATATCTCAAGGGATTTATCTGTTAAATGTGTAAACATCGATATAATGATGAGATAAATCAGCAAAATGGTAAGAATCATATGAAAAAAATTTTCTTTCAATATTAAAATGAAAAATTCTTTTTGAAGATTTGTCCTTCAATAAATATCAAAAATATTATTGAAATCAAATAATGAGTTGGCTGTTTTTTGCCAGATTTTAAAATTTGTAAATTTGATTTTTGGATGAGATTGTAACCATATTGTTCATAATTATGGTTCAGAAAATGACCTATCATGCAGATACTAATACTTCAAAAGTGGGATGAAATCTAACCCACAATCCTTTAAAAAGAAGTAATAGGAACACAGTTTTCCAATTTGCAAATTCAAGCTGTAAACTTGCTCTCGAGAAAACTGGGGTTAGACTGGTAAAAAAACCCTTACCATTTACAATAATACAAAAATAAAAAAAGCCAAATATTGTTTATTTGAGCACTGGTTCCCATCTATAAGACTAATTTCATAATCATACTTTCTTTTTTATGTAATATTCTGTGACAGAATCTTATTCTAAAATCTGTGACAGAGAAATGGGAGATTTAAACATCAGGCGAGATTGTTGAGATTTAACCCTTTTAAGACACCTGTGATATATGACCCGTAGGTCTTCTAGAAATCTGAGACGTTTCGACACGAGTATTAAGAACCTGTATTGGTTAGTCTTGATAGGATTAAACCCAAATAGTGAAAATTTTACCATTCTGTAATGTTTTTGAAGAACTTGTTCAGTGTTCTGAATTTCAGAGATGTGTAATAATTACAGATACTCCCCAAACGACTGCATTTCGCTCTGACTGGCTGGTGGTATCTCAAAATGGTCATAAGTCAGATAAATTTTTTTCTTGAAGTGTTTGTACGCTATGATTCACCATAAAAACCCAGTGCATTAACACCTTTACTCTTTCCAATTTAGATGTGATTTTTCAATTCTGGAAATCACTTTCAAATTCAAAGAATTAAAAAGTCATCTAAATTTGCAACACTGGAGTTATGAAAAAAAACCCAGAAACATCCAAATATTGTCAACACTGGACTCAAAAATTCAAAAGAACAAAATGAAAGAACATGTAAATTGGCAACACTGCTTTTATCCTCTCTCAAATCTTTTTCAATTTACAAAACCAGAAGGTTTTTATGATTTTTTTTTCCACTTACTGCTGTCACATGACATAACATTCCCCATTTTATCTATTTGCATTTCATAAATTAAATATTGTTTTTGTAAATTGAAAAAAAAAAACTACAACCATGGGTAATTCATATTTATGGTATTTATATAGTATGTGGGTTTTTTAGTTTACAAGTATAATTTATATATGAACCCTCTTGCTTTTTATTAGCTGTAATACACATGTACAACCAAGCAAATTTTTATATTCATTTGATTTTTTCAATATCCATGTTTTTTGGTATGATATATGGAGAGTCGCAAGCCAGGGAATATCTGTATTACACATGGATTCACTTGGACCAGTATCCTCATCTTGATGGTTAGTCACAGCGTTTCAGCTGTTGTACCCTCCAGGTGTCTATTGTTGCCAAGGACACATGGCGGAGTGGACAAAAGCATTGTTGAAGCATATTTAGTAACTTACCTGGCGGTAACCAGTTTCATCCCTGTATTGATTAGTGCTGTAAAGTCATATACTAGGTTTCAAGTAGATAAGCGACATCGCAAGAAGAAAAAGCTGATACAAGTTGACCTCGGGCATTGCTAGTGGAATGAGAACAATCAACCCCTGTGGATAGAATAAAGGGTTCAGTTTGAAATTTTCTGATGGTTACCAACTATAATGGACGCTTGAAGATGCCTGGATTGTAAAACATTTGGAAAATTGAGACTTCAACAACCAAGATTAGGACTGTAGTCTGAGTAAATCGATGTTTAAAGATCTGTTAAATGATCAGGCAATAGAATTAAACCCTTGAGAGCCTGATGGAGGATTACCTCCAAGCTGCAACTATTATGCAGAGACCTGAGATATGAAATCTGTATTGCTTCATGAGCATGAATGAAAAGAGAAGACTGGTTCAGAGGGAAGGGTGTTGGAGTGATCTCTTTGAGAAGGGGAGGATTTTTAAGTGATGCCTCAAAACATTCAAGGTATCAGATAATAAACCCATTGGATTGTCTGCATAACATTGATTATTGAGTCATATTGGAACAAGCAAAAGTTTGGAATTAAAGTGATGCGAGACATAAGCACAACGTTTCAAAGGAATATCTACCAAAATTTATGTAGCTTGACAGATTTGGTGAAATTTGCATTCATATGAGTGTACAATATCTTCAACTCTAATTCTAATGTCTTTCATAACTTTTAACCTATCACGAATTATGATGGTTCTCAATTAAACATCCATGCTAGGTGAGGGGAAGAATGTTCCAAGTGTTCCTCGTACTGTCTCACCTGTACAGGTATTGATTTTTGTAGCAGATGTCAACTTGGTGAATCTGTAATAAAAAACGAGACAATGCATGAAATTGTAACACCTGTGTTCATTGTCTCTTGCCACCTGTTGATTTTGATTGACTTTTCACATTTGGATGCATCAAATAATGAAAGGTTTTTGATTGGAAAAACTGATTTGGGGGAAGAGAGAAAGAAGTTTTGAGTAGAATTGTTTGTCAACTCAACTGCAGGCTATTAATTCCTTTGATTATTACTATGATGTACATATTTTCTGAAAATTTTGAAAATCTGAATTTTGGTTTCTATAGGTGGGGATGGGGAAGACAAAACCGAACTCTGACATTTTCTAACATATAATTTGTCTTCTTCATTGGAAAGGGACATTAAATGATTGATTCTCCATCTCTTTCTCATTTTCTCTTTGTCTTTCTGTTTGTCTCCTACAAAACTTCTCTCTCTATGATCATAGGAAGAGTGACTGTTTTTTTTTTCTTTTCTTGGATTTGAAGTTCTTTGACACAATCATTTTTTGAACACAATTTGTTTCGATTGTCAGAGACCTCATCTGAAAAAAATCGAGGTATTCAACTTCTACCAAAAGTTAGATAACTAACCAAACCAAAACTTTTATCATTAGTAAAATCATTTTAAATATAGTTTTCAAGTGGAGACTGAGTTCCTCCCCCCTTCGTCTCTTGTTCTCTGTCCCTGTCCAGCATGACTAGCCCCTCTCCCCCCTCTCTATCCATGCTTAGAGAAAAAAAATGATTACGTGTCTGTTTGCTGTTTACAACTTGGTTAAAAGCACACGTGGAATTTTGTAACTGGATTGATTTTGTGTTAATGCTCAACAAGTTGAACACACACGCACGCACACACACACACACGCACACACTCTCTCTCTCTCTCAAGCATGAGCTTGTTTCATGCAGATGTGAATTTTTACAACAGATTAGAATTAGTGGTGCCAAGGTTGTGTGTGTGTGTACTTGTATGTTCATGTAAAAACATGTGTATTGTTAAACCAGGTCAAGGACATTTTTCTCACAAACAGTCTTATAATTGTACATTACAACAAAGATGAAAAGAGCTGATATTGTTCTCCTTTGAAAAAAAAATATTCAAGAGTGTATACGTGTATTTCTCTGATATAGTTTTTATACAGAGAAACACATGTATACACTCTTGAATATTGTTTTTATATACACTTGCACTTTGTGTACATATAAAGTTCTAATTACATATGTATATTACCATGTTGGCCTTTTGAAACATTTTTTTTCTGTAAAATGTTTTAAATGTCAACAAATAAGGTATTATCATATTGCTTTTGGAGGCTGACTGTGTGTGTGTGTATTTAGTTATGGAGAGTATCCTGCCATTTAATATTAACAAAAAAAAAAAAAGACCTACCTAGGGCAATGTTACCTTAGTCCCATCAAAGTACTCCTCTTGGGACCTCACACACATCCCAGTGTACCTTCCATTTTTCTGAAGTCTGCTAAGTCCTCTTTCGGGATTGACATCAGCTGCCTCATTTCTTTAATCGTGTCCATGGTATGGAGTCTTTCTTTCAATGGAGATTTTTAGTTTTTTGGAAAGTCAGAGATCACAGGGAGCCGAATCTGGGGATGGGGGGCCTGACAGACCTTGTTGATGTAATGTTTTTCCAAATAACTCTGCACAGAATGTTGAAAATGTACTTGCTTGGTCATTGTGATTGTGATGGCTACACAGCTCATAAGCTCACCCAAGATTACTTGCAGTAAACTCCCTTTTGATTGGTTGCCGAGCTTCTTGAAGGAGAATATAGAATGGCATTAGAATGATATTGGAAGTAATAAATTTTTTTTCGGTCTGAATTCCAAGCCCCCCCCCCCTGAAAAACAAAGTTTGACATTAAATCAAACAACAGCAACAATCCTGTTGTATTTGTTTGTATGTACGGCCATTATACTTTCTGATTATCTTTGATCTTTCTAATACAGGCAGTCCTTGAGATTTGTCTGTTTGACTTCAGACTTTCATACTGAACTTCATTTGACCTCGGAAATTTATTCTTTCATTTCTTCATTTTCCACCTAATTTCCAAAGGAACTTTGTCTTGAATAATAATATATCATATCTAAACATCGATTTTTTTTTTTTTTTTATATTGTAGGTTTGTTTAAGATAGGCTAGAGAATCATTTGTTTACGAAAATTGATAGACAGAAAATCATCTACTTGCGTGTTATATTGTCTCTTGGTCGAAACCCACAGGCGAGCGCAGTATTCTGAGACTTATCCTATGAGAAATAATAAATCACTTTTTATTGTTTAAAATACTTATTATTTGTTATATTGCCCAAGTTTTTTATGGGTTTGTTTCAGGTGTTGCCTTTGTGCCTTTCTGGGACTTTATTCTTCTTAATTATCTTTGTTGTCAAACTGATGCCATGTTCCTTTATTGAGAGAAGTGTGGTGTTCAACAAACTCTTGATAATTGAAAAAAAAAATGATTTGTAATCTATATAACATTACTGTATAATTATATTAATTTAGTTTCATTGTCCTTACTTTTCCTTCTTCTGTGTTAAGGGCCTTGTGCACTGATGTATTCATTATTGGAAATTATTCTATTGACTCTGATGGAGGGAAAAAAAGGATGGATACAAGTATATTTCTCTTGTTTCTTTGGAGAAATAAAGTGACTCATATGGGAACAGAACTTCCTAATCAATGAGTGATTTGATGCCTTAATATTTAGAGATTTTTAGCTCTTGGGGACAGAACCGCCTGATTATTATATGATTCGATGATTCAAAATTTGTAAATTCAACTTTTGTGCAGATTTCCAGGAATGCAACTGGTATAAAAGTAGAAGACTTTATTAACATAGCTTTCTTCAGTTTTTTAGTTTGGCTGGCTGGTTATGTATGTATCATACATACAGATGGCACCAATGGAGCTACAGGGCTGAAAATGCAAACTTTCTGATATGTCTTAAAAAAAAAAAGAAGAGATCCACCCTTCTGAAATGGTTTTTCAGTGAAGGATTTAATTTACAATATAAGTTTGTGCTAAATTGGCCCCTTAGTGTGTATCAGTCATTGTTGATGCTTGGTTTTTGAAAATTCAGACTATTTTTTTTCTTTTCTTTGTGATCACTGCCCAGCAGAAGGCAAGAGAAGTAACTTGTTTGTCACCTTTGTTTCTTTTTTTTTTATTTTTCCATTCTCATCTCCAACATGGCATGTTTAACCAGACCTGTCCCTATTCTTCCTTCCCTTACATCCTAGCAGTGTAATAAACAAGGGTAAGAATGGAAGAGGCGCTTATGCTCAAATGGGAGTAAAAGGAACTCAGCCTTCATTATAACTGCCATTCATTTATTGCTTCTCTCACACAAGTCTGATGCCTGAAAATTATCATTGTTGTAGTAAACCACAGGATTATAGATAGATAACCAATAACAACAAATATATTAGTTTCATTTTCCTTTGCTTGTTATTGTAATTGATATTGATTCATTCCAAAAGTGATAAATTACTTCAACAAAATCTTATGTTTTAATTGCAGAAATGTATATACCAGAGTAATAATAATATTTTAGAGGTAAATATCTGAAATTTCCATGGGTCCAGCTACTATTTTATTAAAAGAAATAGAAAACAACGTATTTCTCTAAAACCATTTGGACATCGAAATGTTTTTTTTTGTTTTTTTCTTTATAATATCATTGAATGAAAAATTGATGGATAAAAAAAGAGCTTACATTCTACATGTTTCAGTATTAACCCATAGTCGGTGCATGTTAGCATCTATATTAGAAACAGTCAACCAAAGCTGTCACAATAGGTTTCTGGAGTTAGTTTGGTTTGTTCTGGGTGGGTGTGTCACATACAGGCTCCATCAATGGAGCTAGAGGACTGAAAATTCAAAGATTTACTCTTTATTATTATTATCATTATTTTATTTTTTAACCCCTCTCATGGTTTTTATTTGGGGTGGTGGTGCAATTTGCAATGTAAGTTGATGCTAAATTGGTCACTGTGGCCTGCAACGATCGTGTTTGCTTTTTTGAAAATAGAGACATTTTCAATGTTCACTGCCTGACAAAAGGTGATAGCAGTAACATTCATTGATCACCCTTTTGTTTTTTTTACAATTTTTTAATTGATCATCCCCAACATGGCCAACTGTCAAAAGACATTGGTCACATGTCTGTTTCCAGACCAACCATCCCTATCATATTCCAAACTAATCTATTGCTCTCTCTCTCTGTCAACAGCACATTCAGTTCCAAGCCGATCATCCTGCCACCAATGCCTCCTCGCAAATTCTTCCCGTTCAACTCTCCCGTCTTGGAATTCCCCTTTGGTCGTGTGGCGCCACTCTTGGAACTTACGATACAAGACGAGATCACATTCGTCATGTACTACGCTCCTTGGTGTACAAAATCCATGGCTGTGCGGTGGGAGTTTCATAAAGCTGCCAAATTTATGCGAAATCGGGTAAGTTACTTCTTGGATTTCTGTTCATTTCTCTAATAACCAAGATATAAGCGAACACCCCCACCACATTATAGGAGGGGTTATCCCCCCCAAAATACGGAATTTGAATGTGCCATGGGAACTGGACTCAATTGCAAGTTGTTGTAAGGTGTCAATAGTTGATACTATTCTGAGCCGTTCTGCCACGTGGTGAGATTCTAGATTGACTGATTTGTGTCTGGCTTTTTTTCTTGGTGTGTGCAAGCATGTTTTGGTAATTTTTTGTGATGTCTGATGGAAAAAAAAAAAACAAGATATGTGTGAAGTTTTAATTAAAAACTACTACTGAAACTGTTCTAATGCTTTGAGGAGCTTTTGAATAAGGATCTGTTGGTAAAACCTGATTGTATGACTAGTGTTTGCATTTCAAACATGGTGAAATGTCATTGGAAGACCTTACTTAATCTGGCTGACCTTTAGCTACTTGAAATGACAAAAATCTTGAAAAAAAAATTGCCCTGCAATTATTGAAGATTGTTATTGAACCATTAATTATCTGAGGTGATTGGTTTGTCGTATAGTTCATACCAGCGAATGTCAACAGAAGATTTGAGAATGAAATACATTTCTACAGAATCCATGCTTTGTTTGCTCACAGAAAAACAATCATTTGAATGTGTGCCTCAATTTGAAGGAGCCAGTTTGAAAGATGATAATCTGTAGAGGAAAGGTCAGGTGTAAACTTGGGGCACAGCTGGCAGAGAGGTGTAGATTATATGTCATTGAGCATTTCATTCAGTTCATGTGAGATCCATTTTCCCAACTTTTTAACCTTTCCTAATTCTTTGATGATGTCAGGACTCAAGTGACCATATCGCATCTCAAATCATTGTTCTAGGGTTGTTGGCCATTACTGTGGATAAATTCTTCATCATTAAGAATCAGTTTGGGCCTTGCTTGAGCTTTATTATTAGTGTCCATATTTTCAGACCTGATCGTAACGAACCAATGTGGAACATATTGCACTGCTGAAGTTTTAATGTTATCAGCAGCACCATTATGTCCTAATTTGAAATCATACTTAAAAATCAAACTTCTTGAGTAGACACCATTACTCTCCGAGCTTAAAAACCTCAATAATAATAAATCATATCTCTATTTATATTGGATCTGCAAAAAATGCAATTATATTGAGACATATCTCACTTGAGTTTTATTCACTGATGAAAAAATACAAAATTTCATGAAAACGTAATATTTGGGGTTAATTTCATCCTCATAAATAAATACAATTGTCCTAAAATATATATTTATGTGATTAATCTGTACATTTTTTTCATTTTTTTTTGTCATTTTTTCATGGGTATTCTGCTTGTCATATTGATATTTTCTAAACTTAGTTTAGTCTGGTACAAGGTCAAATGTGAAGAGGATCAAGGGAATATGCATCTTCCACTGGAGAAGAACCTGACTAACTATTATGTGTGTTTTATATAGTTCAGTGGTTCTCAAATTCTATCGTATAATATGGTGGGGGAAGGTGCACCCCCAACTTTTTTTGCAAATAAAGAAATAAAAAAAAGAAAATATGAAAGTAAAAATAAACCATTTAGAAATGGATTATGAATTACACCAACATTACGCAATTTTCTGAGATTTTGTTAGGAAAACAAATTGATAAGTGCATGCTTTTGATGCAAATACTAGACTGTTGAAAATGATATATTTCATCATCTCAGTCTGCTAGGAAATTCGACCCCCCCCCCCGTGCTACTTTTGGTTTGGTTATCCATTAACTTCCTCTAACATTTGGTTACCCCCCCCCCCCGTAGCCCTCCAGTATGATGGTTAGAAAGACAGATGAAATAGACGACAATGTTTCAGTAGTGGACGAAATAAACTTTCAAATCATCGTATTCCTCTTCACTCCTTTTTGCCTCTCAAGCTAAAAAGATAGAGATCACACCTAACGACTAGTTGGTGGTGGAAGCAGGAGACACACTATAACCCTCAATCGAGATTCGAAATACATATTTCGGGGAGGAAAATTTATGTAGCACACTTTTCTGTCGCGGTCCACAGTTTGAGAACTGATATAATCTAACGCTCCGAGTACGTTCATTGATTTTTTATTCCGCTGTGTGGGAAGTCCCAAGATGGTGCCGCCTGTTATTTATAATGCCGGCTGACTTTTTTTCCCGCCTTCTCCCTCCCTCTTCATCTGCTGTTCGTCAGCTGAAGAGGCCCAAAGAAAGCTGTCAGCTGCCCATTGAACCTTCATCTGGTGTCGAAGATATGGAGAAACGGTCCATCCCAACCGTTGACAGACAGACTAGCGACACCAGGCCGAATATATCTATGCTAAAGTGCCGGATACTTGAAGATATCTCGTTTTTAATTCTTTTTTTTCTCTTTCTGATGTTTACTTAGCTTTTTAGCCCCCTGCCCTGCGATCCGACATCCCTGCTGAGCGACCTTCCGTCTCAATTCATTACGGTTTCTTTGAAGTCTGTTTAATTTTACTCTTTGAGTAGCGACAAGGGAGATTGTGGGGGTTAATAAAAATTTACCTTCTCTTATGAACTTCTTCTGTGTAGGTAATTCCATTCCCTCCCATCGTGACCGAGTCTCTCTCTCTCTCTCTCTCTCTCTTTCTCATAAACAATCTAAAACAAACTTGTGGCTTCTATCTGGATACCTTTAAGTAACCGCGCATGATAAGTGCCCAACGCACCATTTTCGACAAGTTTTTTTTAATTATTTTCGAAGCAACACTGTTCGTTTTTTTTTTTTTCAAAATTTGAAACTTGAACACTGTATTGTGATTCATAGTATTCAACCTCACTCCCTCCAAAAATTGAAAAAAAAAAAGACCCCCCCCCCAAAAAAAACAACAACAACTGAGCATTGTAAGCTCTAAACATGACGAAAATATCAACTTTCTACGAATGGTTCCTTCGGCACTTATCATGCGTAGCCAATCTTATATAAAAGCCAGTATCCGTTGCTTTTAATGCACTGAACTTGTCACTCTATGTTTTTGTTCATTTTTACGGGTGTAATTTTGCATACACGATCTCAGATATGTTAACATATTGCAAAATATACCAATGATCGTGGACTTGAAATTTTCTGTTATAGTTACTATTAGTATCTTCTGTGTACTATTGACAAAAGTACTTTTTAGTATGAAATGAATTGAATTTTCTTCAGAGTTGGTATGATATAATTTCAATTTAAATACATTTTACACTTGTATTAGATGTAATAGTGTTCAAATTGTTAGATGAAGCATTCGTTGCAAATTATTAGTTTTTGACTGATATTTCTTTAATTCTAATGTCTCTTGTTTTTTATAACATTCATAAGAGAAATGAGCGTAGATTTATGGCTAATTTTGAATAAATCCTTGTCGTTGGCCTTTTAATCCTGACGTTGTAATTGGGTTCTGTGGGAAATTTTGAGTTGACTAATGAAACCAATGCTAGAGGGGCCTTCTGTGGAAAGAATATCTTAAGTAGAGATTCATGATCAATTGCAAAAAGAACTTTATTCAGAATGGCAGAGTTTTTAATGTGGTTCTGTGATCAGAAAAAAAAGAAAAAAAGATTGATCCAATACATGCGTATTGTATATTTCATGTTGAGTACAGCTTATGGAAGAATTGTATGTTTCGGGGCAAATTATTTGAGCTATTCACAATCAAACGACATAAATCCTTATTTTAAAAATGAAACAACTGTGTGGGTTGATAGTCCTGAAGTAGGGGAGGTAATTATGCTTGGATCCGCTCCAAAACTTAATTATTTCTTCTGTAGCCTACTGCCCAACGTTCCATAAAGTTTAATTGAGATTCGTTAAGAATTTTTGGAGCTATTTTGTAGACAGATGGAGAACTTTTGGAGCTATTGTGTAGTGTGGTCAGTTACGTAGGACATAGAGTAGGTAAATTGTTGATGTATTCAATCCAAAATTGAATCTCTTCTGTAACCTATTGCCCACCTTACCACAAATTTTCATCAATAGATTATAGAGGTTAGTGTGAATACTGACACCACACTATTATTATCAAGTTGTAAATCACACAGATTTTCTTTTTTAGTTCTTCAATGCACCATTTTGGCTATTTGGAGGGTACAGACAGATAAACAAAATCAAATTTTTAGTATTATACAGATTGTGGATCTGACCGTGTTTAGAACAATAAATATTATCAAATGAAATATCTCTGTGAGTAACTGTCAACCAAATCTGTCAACATTTTCTTCTATTTTCAAGTCGGTCTGGTTGACCATGTATGTATCACACTTACAGGGTGCACTAATGGAGCTAGAGGACTGAAAATTTGAACATTTTCTTTTTATGTTTGGGAAAACTTTTTTTTTTTGTCAAGACCCCCCTCCCCAGTTTTTAGTGGCGATGTGGTCAATTTGCAATGTAAATTTGTTTAAATGATTCCTTAGTTTGTGTATCACTTGTTCTTGGAAAAAACCCGGACTTTTTAGTGATCATTATCCAACAAAAGATGAGAGAAGTATCTTATTCATTGACCACCCTCTTTCACTAACTTTCAATTGATCACCCTCAACACAGCATGCTTTCAAAAGATGTTGGTCATGTTCCAGTTTTTATCAAGTTATTAACCAGACCTTTTTCTTTGTTTTCAGGTAAAATTTGTGGCCATAAATTGTTGGTGGAATGAAGGTGAATGTCGTAGGAAATACAAATTCATGTCTTACCCTGTATTATATGTCTATCACACGGTTCTTGATGGCTACCAATACTCAGGTAAGCACCTCTATTAAGACTTGGATACTGATCTAATTCTCATGTTTGGGAACACATTGTTATCATTATCACGTCATGTGAACACGTATGAGTTCATGAGAGCATTAGCATGCAGTTTAATATTTATTTTTGCTGTAACGGCTGCAAGTCACATGATATCATGAGTCCTTGCTGGTCTGCTCATGTGACGTCATGTTTCTCATTTCCTGTTTCTGTACACATTTGTTGGGTGGGTGACCGTGTGGGGTTGTATTTTCTTAAATCCTGACACGTCAGAACTTCTGATTCTGACTTGATATTTGGTGACTATTTATAAAACTATGTAAGGTAACGTGACTCAAGTGTGAATCTTACTGCTGATTTTTCATGGATTTGAGGCCTCGTGGGATTGAAGTAACGAATGACATAAATATTCTGTGTATCGGTGAAAAATCTGCCTATGCATTAACCATTTCAAGACTCCTGAGATGTATATATCCCAAAGTTAAAGATACTGCTGGGATGTATATATATATTCTGTAGATCTTTTAGAAGTCTCCTGGAATATTGTAATTCAGGTATTAAATATCCTGATATGTTAGTCTTGAAAGGGTTAATAGATTCAAACCTGCCCAAGTATGACTGAGGCCAATTAGTTGTCTCACTATCCTTTAAGCCTGGGATTGGCAAACTATGGTCCATGGGCTCAGTTCATATGCCCCACTGATTTCATAATATGTGATGCTGCATACAAAAATTTGGTTTATTGGTACAACGCCCCTGTGGTTTAATCTTCATGGTACTGGTCAACTGGTATGTACTTCAACCCATAGTACCAGTTTCTAGAAATAAAGGATTGGAATCATTATGTGACAGTTTTATACATTCTTGTGTATATCTCTCTGTCTCGTGCGCACTCTCCCCTTCTCTCGCTCTTTCTCTCTTCTTGCTCTCTCGCTCTTTCGCTCTTCTTGCTCTCTCGCTCTTTCCTCCTCTGGCTCTCTTGCTCTTTCCTCCTCTGGCTCTCTTGCTCTTTCCTCCTCTGGCTCTCTTGCTCTTTCCTCCTCTGGCTCTCTTGCTCTTTCCTCCTCTGGCTCTCTTGCTCTTTCCTCCTCTGGCTCTCTTGCTCTTTCCTCCTCTGGCTCTCTTGCTCTTTCCTCCTCTGGCTCTCTCGCTCTTTCCTCCTCTGGCTCTCTTGCTCTTTCCTCCTCTGGCTCTCTTGCTCTTTCCTCCTCTGGCTCTCTCGCTCTTTCCTCCTCTGGCTCTCTTGCTCTTTCCTCCTCTGGCTCTCTTGCTCTTTCCTCCTCTGGCTCTCTCGCTCTTTCCTCCTCTGGCTCTCTTGCTCTTTCCTCCTCTGGCTCTCTTGCTCTTTCCTCCTCTGGCTCTCTCGCTCTTTCCTCCTCTGGCTCTCTCGCTCTTTCCTCCTCTGGCTCTCTCGCTCTTTCCTCCTCTGGCTCTCTCGCTCTTTCCTCCTCTGGCTCTCTCGCTCTTTCCTCCTCTGGCTCTCTCGCTCTTTCCTCCTCTGGCTCTCTCGCTCTTTCCTCCTCTGGCTCTCTCGCTCTTTCCTCCTCTGGCTCTCTCGCTCTTTCCTCCTCTGGCTCTCTCGCTCTTTCCTCCTCTGGCTCTCTTGCTCTTTCCTCCTCTGGCTCTCTCGCTCTTTCCTCCTCTGGCTCTCTCGCTCTTTCCTCCTCTGGCTCTCTCGCTCTTTCCTCCTCTGGCTCTCTCGCTCTTTCCTCCTCTGGCTCTCTCGCTCTTTCCTCCTCTGGCTCTCTCGCTCTTTCCTCCTCTGGCTCTCACATCCTTTCATTTATACACGTGTGCATCTATAACCCTTTACTCCTTTCTATTGCTTGCTAGTTGAAATCTCACTCTTGTTGTTCGTTATTAGTTTTGAATGAATTTAAATCTATAATAAGATCAGTATTGAAAGACTTCTTTTTTTCTCTTTCTTATCTAGGTGTACACTCAGCAGAGCATTTTGTCAAGTTCCTTGAAGATATTCTCTATCCGCTCACATACCTCTATGATGAAAAGGAAATGAAAAAGTTTGTCTCCTTAAATGATGTAAGTAATACACAACACTTGAATAAGTCTGGATTTCCATTTCTTTTAACTCAGATCTTTTCTTTTCCACACCTCTCTTCTTTTCTATTGTCAAACTCTAAAACTGGAGTAGATTTTATTTTTCTACTGTAACAAGAACAATCCTCACCAAAATAGGAGTTTAAACTGGTATGAAAAATTTACATCTTCTACAGTAATCTGGGCAACTGAGTTAAATAAATAAGTGTTAGGTATAAACAAAAATTTCTTTCAGATATGCAAGGGCTTATTTCATTCTAATTAATACATTTGTACAAAAGATATCATTTTTTTTATTTACCATATATACAATACAAATGTTGCAGTAATCATCTTCAATCAGAATAGAAATGGGAATGGAGTTTGACCCTGCAGCAACCAGTCTTTTTATCTAATTGGAATTTTATTTCTTTTTCCAGAATGCAGTCGTAGGTTATTTTGACTTTAATTCTTCCCCTCAACCTCCTGGATTTCTGCAATTCTACTACGCATCTATGAGGGCTGTGGAGAAAGGTGAGATTTTTTTCCCTTTTCTTTTCCTTTTCCCCTTTCTCTTTTCTTTCTCTGCGTCTCACTCAGAAGGTCCTAGATTCAATTCCCAGTATAAGTGAAGAGTGTGGAAAACTCTTCATTAAAACCGACGTCCCTGTTCATTCAGCAGCTAATTGAGTACATCATGCAACTACTAGGAAAGTTTTCCTCTGATGGATTCACATTCTGCCAAGAAGTAAGTCCTGGTCTCAACCAGACTTGAAAACTTGCAAGGATCACTAAGCTGATTCATGCAATGGAAACTGATTTCGTCACCAGCCGTGTGCTCCAATGCAAGTTGTCTCTTAAGAGACGTACGCCTTATATTTTCTGCTCATTATTTCCTTCCTCTCTTTTCATTTTTCTTTTTCTCTCCTTAGCCCTAACATTTAGTTACATTGGGGTTTACGTCATAGGGAAGCTCAATTGTTTATGATGAGTCCTAAATAAGTTTAGGTCTGGTAAGCAGTACCTTAGGGGATGGGAGACAGGGAATCCTAGAGAATGAGCAGCTAATTATACATACTCCTTCCTCTTTGAAGTTACAAAAGCCAGCACCAACAACTTCTACTGAAAATTTGCAACGATAATGCCAGCAGCAAATTGAATTTCATCGAGTTTGTCCATTTCTCTGCATGTTATGGAATGCAGATCGGCTTGTTTTTTTGCCGGGGAATGGAGGGAGAGATGAGACTAGTGAGGAGCTTCAACTGAGCCTTACTAGCAACATGAGGAGTCGATGACCAAACTAGCTGTCATTACAACAGTATAAATCTAGACGATTTGCAGCCGGCAGTGTGCACCCCAGCTGCATTGTAAGTTGCTGTTGGGGTGTTATGGTGTCATTCCTGATTGAACTGATCACTTGATTGGTTATAGAGTTTGACAACTTTGTTAATAATTGACTTGTGCCTTCATGTGTAAATGATTTAATATCTACATTTGGTGGGTAATGGCTAGGTGAGGTGGAATTGTTGTATATTTGTGAGTATGTGTGTTTATGAAAGTTTGTGCGTGTATATATTTATAGATATATTTGCGATTTTGTTGTTATTGATCAGTTTCATGTGGTTATTGCGATTGATGGACAATTGTTTGTTTTTTGTTTTTTTTTTCCTGTTTTCATCTCATCTTGGGTGTTGTTTTTATAGGGTATTTTTTTTCTCGGTTTAAATGATAATTTTCATTATTCTCTCTCTTTCTTTCTTTTTCTTCTTTTTCTCTTTTGTCTGTCTGACACTTTTCATTGAGCACACAGATACTACACTCTAACCTTGGACAGAAGTGCCAGGAAGCTACACTATGATCCCAGGCAGAAGTGCCTATTTGTATGTAACTGATCCTAGCATTTTGACTGGTATTATGCTAGTATATGTATGTTATATATATAATGGGCTCATGCAGACTTTATAAGGCCTCAAATGTCTGTCCTTGGCCTAGATCTTTGCTCAAAAGCCTAAGTTCAAATCAATCATTTTCATAAAAAAATGATTAGCTTAAAAGAATGTTGTTTGTAGTTCATTCTATTTTTTTAACTTTCTCTCCATGTGCCTATGGTTGGCTGGTTTGTGTGAACATGCCCATGTTTACTTATTGACATTAAACTCAGTGCAAGGCCAAATGACACAGCCAGTTGGTCAACTCCATTCTACTCTGCCCTCACCCCTAAGGCAGGTGGCTATGTCAACTTGTGAGTAAAGCTGAGAAAACAGATTGACTGTTGATTTAAGTATTTCAGGTCAACATGGCCAATGTCTGAATAGAAGTCTCTGTGAGTGTGAAATGTGTGCAGAGATGGCTGGTGGGACTTGCACACCCAGCAGCATTGCTAGGTGCATTGGGACCCTTTGGATTTGTCCTTGGGTTCTCTCTTTATTCCTCGGCCCGGCTGCGGGGAAGCAGTTCGCCTCGGGGTGGCACTGTCCTATTGCACCGAGAGGGACAGGTTGGGCTAGTCTCGATGCCTTCAAGACCTCAGTTGTGTCGACCGGAGCTATTTTTGATATTTCTTCATCCCATGTTAAACTCTAACTTGTGTCACATTTCGCTCATCATGGGGATTGCAAATAAACAGGTGCACACCAAGCAGTTTGAGGATGAGCACCAGAGCTCTAGTGGCTCTACGTATCTGCGGAAGCTGAAAAATCTTGAAAAAAAAACCTGAAATAATAAAAAAGATAATGTGAAAAAATCTAAAAAATTTGCGGGGTGTCAGTGTTTTACCCACAGGCCTTCTTTGGGTGCCCGTGGTCAGTAACTTTCTGAGAATTTCTAACCAAACATTATTCAGGGGTTGATTGTTCTCATTCTGTTGTCCATATGGATTGAATAAAGAGTTTGGTTAAAAATTCCCTGGTTACAAATTACGACAGATCCCTGAAGAAGGCTGGAGAGTTCAAAGGCCAAAATGCTGTCACTATGACAATTAAGATAAGGACACTAGTCTGAATAAATCAATATATAATAATTCCTCATCTCAGATATTTAGACTAAACGTTGCTTTGTCAGGCACATGGTCACAATTGTTGAAAACTTATAAAGAATTGAATTCCTTATACTAGTGAATGGTTTGCATATCATTATTTTATGGAAAGTGATCTATGTGTATATACAGTGGATTCCGGTCAATAGGACAACATTAGGATACACTATTTTCGACCCAATAACCTATTGGTCTGATTAACCAAACAAATTCTCTTAAAGGTACAAAATGCCCAAAATTTCTTGAATTCAAGGGGAACAACTAACATAGAATACACAACTCAAGTCCCTTTTACTCCTACTTATTTTTTCTTTCAAAATGAAATTTCAATTTGAGTCATGAGCTAAAAATATTTAAAAGTTGGTTGTTCTGAGAACTAAACAATACATTTTTATCAATTCTATCAGATTTTATTTAAAAAATGTTAATTTGGTAACCCTGCTGCTGGGTCCATATAAACAGTGTATTTGTCATAATGAACTAACTAAATTAGTGTTAATTATCTATGTTTGAATTGGTTTTTACAAGATTGGTCCAATTGTGTGGCTGGTCCTACGAACCGGAATCCACTGTATATTCAAGGTCTGTTCCGAAAATATTCAACCATTTATTACTAATGAAAAAATGAACTACCTAGGGCAATTGAGCCTTAGTCCTGTTCAACTAACTTCCTTTGGGACCTAACATTTTTACTTCTTCCACTTTCAAAACAGTCTGAAAGTCCAGCTTCAGAGATGCCATCAGCTGTCTTGTCATGTACTCTTTAATAGCATCAATGGTATGAAATTGCCTTCCTTTCAACAGTTACATTGCAGGGAGCCAAATCTGGACTTTAAAGGGGTTTACAGGTCAGAGTGATGCGTTATTTAGCCAAAAAACTCAGCATGAGATGTGAAGGATGGGTTGGTACAGTCATTGTGAATGCAATGGTCACACAGTATATTACCTCACTCAGTGGCATCTGACTGCTGACTGAGTTGACCCAAAGGAGAGTTTGTATTCATGTTTGTGCAGAAAGGTTCCCTCTGATAGGTGGCCCAGTTACATCAAGGCCATGCAACTGGTTCTTGAGATATTTGAAATAGCTGGATACTCACCAGACAAACCTCATGAAAATTATTGAACTGTGTGATGTATGTTGCATCATTATGAGAATTTGAAAAAAAAAATTATTGAAAAATCTTTGACCATATTCTCCAGATTTGAAAGCAAATGGTCAATGCTTTAATGTTACATTGCTTTATTTTTTCAATATTGATTTTTTTTTTTTCTTTTCATATTGTAGATCCAATCAATGTACTCAAATTTGGGGTCGTCACTTCTCCTTCCCTTGCAAAAGCATTAAACATGGAGCCAAATATTGGAGAAGTTGTTATGGTCAAACACAGAAATATATTGGTACGTTTCCTTCTATTATTATAGATCTATTACTGTTATTGATGTCATATAAGACCCTCCCTTTTTTTCCCAACAAAATGACTGGAAAAATGAACTTGACCATTGCTATCCATCCTCTTATGAAACGGAACGGAACTCCAAACAAACTGGGAGATAAATGAGAGGAATTCAGGGAAATATGTTTTTGTCAAAGTTAGGAGTTGACTGCTGTAACAAGAACAATCCTCACTAAATTTAGGGGAGTAAAAAATAACATTTCCCTACTGTGACCGATTTATTTGTAGACTGACCTTTTTCTGACCTAGCTAAATTGACATGTCTTACACGTCTACGAAATTTATCTAATAATATTCATAAATTCATTCTATTGAATAAATACATTTGTACTAAAAAAATATTTCTATAATTTTTTATTATATGAATACCAAACAAAAGGCTGTAATCATCTTTGGTCAGAATAAAAGTTAGATTTGAGTTTGACCCTGTGGCAGGCAGGCTTGTTATCTTGATATTCCCAACTGAAACAAGGAGGGGGGGGGTCTTATATGCCATCAAACATGATAATTTTTATGTGTGATTGCTTTTGTCTTTGTTTTTATGATTTGAAATAAAGAAGTTATTGCATTCAAATACTGTTTTAGGCCTGGAAAGGAACTTTGAACTTGAAATGTTGGAATATAAACTTTATCTATTGTTTTAAATTTTTATTACTACTTTTTCCACTTTCATTGTAATTCATTACTTGTTTTTGTATTGTAACTCAAACTGATTTCCCCTCTGGCAGTGAGTAAATAGTGTTCGATCAGAAAAGTTGAGATGAAGAGCAATAAATGATTCGAGATGAAAATAAATCAAGTAGTCATTAAAATGAAAAATAATAGTTGTAATTCTTAACATACTAGAAATTAAAAAAAAATGCATAAATTTGATTATCTTGATTGTTTCAACCATTTCTAATTTTTGACCAGTATTTCTTTCATCTCGATTTCAATTCCTTTTCATCGTAACTATCTCTCTACAACCGTGCTGTTTACTAATGGCTGTAGAGAAGCAGTTTGAGTATTGCCGAGACTTGCTGACACTTGGTCTCCAGCAAAATACACCAGTTACTACTAGTATGAAAATTGAGTACCAATAGTAGTAGTAATGATAATGATTATAAATCTCTAGAAATTGTACTTCTATACTTATGACCACAGTTGAAATGTTTTACTGAATTTCATTGAAATTAGTCATGGCTGACTTTTTTTTGAAAAGATCAAATGAAGTTTGTTTTCCTTCTATTTATTAATAGCAAATTCTTTTCTTTGGTTTCCTTTCAGAAACATCCATCAGAAAGGAATTTCACAAGTTCCGAAATCGTAAAGTGGGTGTTAGAGGTTAGGCAGCAGGTAAGTTGGTTTGTTTGAAAAGAAATTTCTAGAAATTGGCCTCAGCTGACAACTATTTTTTCAGTGTGCAGTGAACTATTTGGTCGTTAGGTGGGTCATTCAAAAAATGCCAAGTTTCCTTTGTTGTTGCTGCAGACAATGTTGGTGGCTTCCTGTTTCCACCTTTCTCTATTCATTCAGGCCAGGAGTGCATGTTGGTGTGTTTTAAAACTCTCACCGAAAAATAGTCCACTACAGAACTCATTTCTTTGTCACCCTCTGATAACTGAGCTGCCCACCCAAACTTAACTTTTAAGACAGTGATGCAGGGTTACATAGAGCAATACATGGCTTGGCGAGATCAAAAACACTGATACGAGATTGATTGGAGCTGTCTGTTACATGTAGGAATGAGTTTTATGGAACCAGTAGGACAAAAAAAGATGTCATTTTTGTTTTCAAAAATTATAAATTGAACCATACACTTTCTCTATCTCTCTCTCGTGAATGAGATATCTTCTTATATGATGACCATTTTGGATATATAAAGAGGTCACATGCCTGTTATATCTGTAAAATTTTGCCATAAATGAAATCCATATCTTTATAACCTTCAGAATGACATAACTCCCTTGGTTTCTTGGATAATGAGAGAACTTGAATCCATCAATTATGTCTTTGCCTCCCTTGCTTTGTAACCCTTCAAAAAAAAAAAACAACCCTGGCCTGAATGAATCAAGGGATGTGGACAAAAATGCACGTATGTTGTGAAACCATTGAGCTAGAAGAGAAAACAAGGCAAAACACACTAGGTAGGAAAATGTCTCTTTTGTTCTTTATGTTGACTAAGAGAGACAATTTGTTTTTGAAACACAAAATAGCACTGGAGTGAAAAAAGATGCAAAATGCATAGATGGCAGACACGGTCCTAAGTGGACGTGTCTCTGTCTCTTTCTGAGTTTGCATCTTCTTTCCTCTTCTCAGCTGGTCTCTTCCCACCTCCAATCCTTGTCTCCCACTTGAGGGGCCTCTACAGATTCCAGCATTATCTGATGCCACCCAGGCTGTATTCTGTACATTATGTTGAGTTTATTTATTACATGGGGGCATTGTCAATTATAATTAAATTTTTATTTACTGTTTTTTAAATTTCTAATTTCAGTTTTAAAGAATCTTTTCTATCGCAACTGCCACTCCACAAATTTGTCTTGCCAGAACCTAATTTTTAATTTCTGATCCACATTGCATACAAAATAGAAGGCAGTTTGAGAAGTTGCAATAATAAAGAGACTGAAATTAAGTTGAAAGAAGTACTAGTCAAAAAATTATTAATCAATTTGGGGAATCAGGATAATGATTCTAGCCTATACAGCTGTAACGTGTATATCCATCAAAAAGTATCCACATCTCTGATAGACAAGGTAGACATATGCTTATAGACATTTCAAGTTTTTGAAATAGAATTTAAAAGATTAAAAAAAAAATGAAGGTATGTAGTAGTATAAAAACGAAAAAAATATTTATGATGATTTTGCAGAACGTCTGTTAGAAAATAAATAAATTTCTCTACGATATAGTGGATTGTGGAAAAAGAATGAATGCTTAAAATACCACTGTTTGAGTAACTGGTTTGCGTGTACATACATCAAACAAGTTTTCAACTGGGTTTATATTGTGTACATGAATAATTTTTTTGTAGATAATTTTCAGTGATCTTTTTTATTAATAACTTGGAGATTATTATGATGCATTAATGACCTTCAATCATTCCACCTTCTCTTATACAGAATATTTTCTTTGAAGCAGTTCTTCATGACACGCTGCAAATCTCCTCAAAATATTCTTGAATCATTAGAACTTAACCGTGAATGAAAACCGACAAATGTCAAGTGGTAACTGTATTTTCATTTTATAGTTCATTGTAAGAAGTTGAGAGTTTTGTACTTTGTAATGGAAGGGCAGCTACTCTGTTTCTAGTTATCTCCCCAAGAAATTTTTTTTTTTTTTTTTTTTGAGTCTGCACTGTTAACTAACTTATTTCGTTTTCCTTCATTTCAGCCTCTGGTGAAAATTTTATCTCCTTCAGGAATGAAAAGTCTTCAGCTGTCAACAGAGATTACGAAAGGTGCAACTGTGATAATGTTTTATGTTCACAATCCTTTATTTGGTGCCAATCAACATTACCATATGGTGAGTTCTTGTCTTTCTAAACCTTTTTAGACTGGAGGAACCCTTGAAATAACTTTCATATTTCAAGGAGAACTAGCATTGAAATATACATATACAGCTAGCAAAATCTCTGTGTTCTGAAAGGTATTTTCCTAGAAAATGGATCTAACATGAAAAGGAATGGTCTCTGTTCAAAAACTGTTTTGTTGTATATTCAATTTTTGATTGCATTTTTGTACATGTTCCCAATTGAGTTTTCAAGCTAATCCTTGTTAAAACACCCACACCTAAGATAATGATCACATCAATGATAGAACTATAAATATTGTCAAAAATGCATTAGTTATAAATATGTTTTCTTTCTTTTTTTCTTTCTTGTACTTTCTATTTTAATTTTATTTTAACTAGATCTAAAAACAGAATGTGTTACTTCTGAAAAAAAAAAACACCCTTTTTTTTTTTTTTTTGTCCACTCTCTATATCGTACGTTTCTATCTTTACCAACGCTCTTGACTAATTTAGGAAAGAAAAAAAGATCTCTTTCTTTCGTTTTAATTCCTTAGAGACACAGTTAACTGATTTGAATATTGGTCTTATGGAAATTTTCTGTGTTCTGTGAACTTTTGTATGTTAGAAAAGGGTGTTAGAATTCACGAGAAAGTTATCTCCCTTGCAAAAGTCATTTAAAAGGATGATGACGTGGATCATTAACTGAGTTGTATTTATTCACTTTTTTTGGTTTGTATACTGAATAAATTTAGTCCAGTTTTCACAATCGGGAGAGAAATTCTTGAAAAGTGATACGTTTATCCTTCTGTTTGTATTTTTATCTTTGATAAATCCCACTTTCCTCCTTACTCTATTTTCTCTGGAAGTACCATAAAAAATCATGTCATAATCTAATAGTAATTATCAGTATTCTATAGGATAACAGTTTTGTACACATGTGTTCCTTTCAGTGATCAGTCTGATACTCTATTTTTTTCAGTCCCCTCTCACTCGGGACACACTTGATATAAAATAGAAGGCAGTTTGCTGGAAAAAAAATCAAGTTTTGCTTACCTTTTGTAAAATTAATTTTTTCATGAACCATATACTAATTAGTTTGCTTACTCGGTTCTTACATAACAAAGTTATCAAACAACTGGTTTAATGCAAAGAAAAAGTTTTTGTCAAACTCCAAAACTGGCGTTGAGTTTATTCATCTACTGTATCAAGAACAATCCTCACCAAAAATATGTAAAGCTCACACTCACCTGTATTTGAACTTGCTGCCAACTGATTACCAGGAGGATTACTGAGTGAGCTAAACTGACAAGTCTTACGTATTGACGAATATTATCAAACTGTGAGAGCTTATTTCATCCTAATAGATAAAAACATTCATACAAAATAAATTCATATTTTCATAATTTTTATTTATTCTATATAGAATACATACATTGCAGTAATCATCTTCAGTTGGATTGGAGTTTGATCCTGCAGTAGTCAAACATGTCCAAAGATAGTCTTGCTTAATGCTTTTTTTTTTTTTTTTTTTCAATAATATATAGATTTTTGTAGAACCATGGTTGGAAAAGTCCGGTTAAATGTTTTTGGTTCCTGGGAAGCAAAGACATTGAAGCTCAAAATAGAAAAATTGAGAGTAAGAAACACAAAACTTGTGGTGGTCAAACCAAATATGTATTTCAATTTATGTATCGTTCTTGATCAGAACCAAAGTAAAATGTAAAATGTGTTTTTGAAAAATTTTTCATGGATGTTAAATCTCTGTCTCCTGACAGAATTTCGTTTTTGTGAAATTAAAATTTGGCAGTGTGAAAAAAATTCTTAATTCATGTGGAAGTGCTGAAATATTTTTGCCATTGTTTGACCATTTTTAGTATGTTTTTGGTGTGTTTTTTTTTTTTTTTTTTGTTTTTGTTTTTTTCTGTTTTGACAGTCAAAGTAGCACAGGAATATTTTTTGAGTTGGCATCTCCAAGTTTCAGTCTTGGCAATCTTTTGTTCTTTATATTTGTTTTTGCTGGTATAAAACTTTTTTTTTTATTCTTCCTTGCAGTTACGTGAAGTAGCATTGGACTACATTAAATGTTCCATAGATGATTCTTTTGATGAACTTATGTCCTACAGTTCCAACCATAGACTTTCTTCCATGAAGAAGATGCAAAAGACAGTTGAAATCTGTCGAAAATCGAACCCACAACAACAACAACAGCAACAGCAGCAGGAACAGGGAAGTGTTTATCCACATCCCTCGGATTATCCGTATTCTTCCCCGAGCCCCTCAGATTATCCGTATTCCTCCCCAAGCCCTTCTGATACACTGGGCATGACCAACATGTCTCCACCCTCTCCTATGTGGTGTCGATGCTGTGTCAGTGTTCTATACAAGCAGCTTCTCCAGGGGCACGTCTATCACAATGTCTGCGAGGTGTGTCACAGCCACAACCTTACTGATGGTGCTTGTCACACGCCCCAGTCATGCCCTGGGGCCCTGGGCTACGAGCTGAGGGATAATATGTACAGTACTTTAAGCAACAAGTGCCTAGAATTTTCCCCCAACTATATGCCCCATCAGTACAAGTCTGTGTGCTGTCGTCAGGTCCAGAACACGTCCCCCCCGTCCCCCTTACCCTTATCCCCTACCCTTACTTTGTATAACCCTTCAACTCCTGAAACTCTTAGGCCTGCTGAGTCCAAGCGACCCTTGTCGGTGGAACGCCTGAACAACAGGAGGCCTACAAGAGACCCTTTTGTTGAAGGGGTACTAAAAGATGGAAAGCAACGTTTGTGTAATCGATTGAACTTCCAACTTGTACAGGGTGTACCACTGGACACCCATCTGAATCCGGAGACGTTGCAACCAATCCAAGTCGCTAATTTCACAGGTCTCTCATGCCGCACAAATCGGACGGTGCTTTTTTATGCAATGGACGTAATCAACCATTCAGTATTTGCTGAAAGACTCGGCATAAATGCAACAGAATTAGCAGCCACCAGGATGCCAGCGTTGATCATTTTTGATGACGAGGTGAGGAATCGGATTGATTTTCAATTTTTTTTCTTTTTTTTTCATGTCATTTTGATTTTCAATTTTTCAATTTTTTTCAGATACTGTCAATATAGGTTTCTTCAGTTTTTAAGTTGGCTATGTATATATCATGCACAGACACTAAACCATTGAACATTTTTTTTCATTTACTACTGGTGTCTCATGCAAAACGTTTTTGCTTTTTGACCGTCTGGGGGGGGGGCAATTTGCAATGTAAGTTTATGCTAAAACGATCACATGGGAGGAACAAAAATCAGATTCTTTTTAGTGATCATTTCCCAACAATAAGTACCTTTTTCACTGATCACCCCCTTTTCCTATTTTTATAATTGATCATCTCCAATTCACTATGTTACCAAAAGACAGTCATATGATGGTTACTATTGTATGACTAACCAGACCTGTTATCAGTTTCAGTTCTGTGACATTTTTTCACTGTTGTGTATGATCTTAATCAAAATAACCCGACTGGCTGTTGAATCCAACACAAACCAGAGACAAAGTTCAAATTAGAAGCACTAAAGATCTGAATTTTCACTGATGTAATTGTTTTGGGAATATACAGAAGACGCTTATTAGGATCACTTTGGGGGAGAGTTTTTTGGACAACAATAACTTGTTCGTAACAATAAACAAAGGATCTACAGGCCTTCCTCATATCATTGTTTGCTATAGTGCATTCCTTTAGAACATGGATGGATGGTGAAGTCCAAAATATCATATTGTACCCACAGTTTTGGGGTCTGTGGATCCAACTGTCATTAATTATATTTATTTTCCTCTATTCAAATAAATCGGCTTTAAAATAAAACTGAAAATATCTCGGAATTTTTGAGATGAGGTATTATTATTTCTATTGATATTCGGACCATCCTCATCTTGGTTGTTTTTCATACAACGTTTCGGCCGCTGCACTCTACGGCCTTCGTCAGGTATCATCTGGTAGATTTGGGGAAGTAACGAACTGAACCCTTTATTTATCCGATGGGGGTATGTGTGTGTATATATATATATATATATATATATATATATTATATAATGCTCCCTTATTCAGGTTTGGGCACTCTTAAAGTGAGGTAACTCATTCATTATAAGCTTACGCAATGCTCTTCCATCTTAGGAATAGAGCACTCAAGTGGATGGGGAATTATGCATGGAGTAAATATATCGCTCAAATTCAACCTAACTGACTGTCCAGTTCTGCATAGGGCAGAGGTAAGATGCCAGCCTCTGGGTCTGAAGCGAAGGTTTCCATCCTATGTGGTGGTACTGGATGGGATAATGGATAGTCTATAGCCACAATGTAGAATTGTAATACAACAAAACAGCCGTCTGTGGATGATACAATCATTTTCTCATTTTGTTGAAGTGACAGATTTAAAAAAAAAAAAATCCGTTTTGACCCTGAAATGTCCTGAAGAAGATCTCTCCATCCCCAACACATTTCCTACCATGCTGGAACCTTGTTAATTTCAAGCCCTGCCACCCACAGGGTAACATTCTGATTAAAGCCACACATGCAGATTTGATTTTTGTCAGATTTGAAAAAAATTCTTTTCCTCTCATTTCTCTCTGTGTTTCTTTGTAGGATGAAAAAAGTTACTTTTTAAAAAAGCCCTTCACCAAATCATTTGTAGGTAAGTATCAGTCTTGCTTTTTATCCTTTTGTTTTTCTATCAAAATCCAGTCCAAACCTGGAGTCGACTTTGTTTTTCTACTGTAATGAGAACAATCCTCACCAAATTTAGAGGAGTAAAAATTAGCATTTCCTCTCCGCGATTTGAAATTACGACCAACTGATTGGTTGGCTGGTATCTTACCGACTGAGCTAAACCGACAAGTCTTACATATCTACAATTTTTAGCATACAGCAAGGGATTATTTCATTCAAATAAATAAATATATTCATATCACCAAAATATTTTCATAATATATTTGTTATATATACAATACAAAAGTTGCAGTAATTTTACTCTGAACAGAAGTAGGAGTAAAGTTTGATCCCGCTGCAGTCAGGCTTGTTCCTATGATTTATTCATTGAAATAATGTGTATATGAATCTAGAATTGACTTGGGACTTGTTTTAAAATCTAAAATTGCTTCATTCAACTCCTTCTGCATCATGGCTTTGAATACATTTCATTGATAAATTGTTTTTATCTGTGCAATATTCACCTTTGAGTCGACAAGTGGGTGAAACATTTGGGTCTTGGTTCGGAAACAGTTTTTTTAAATAGATTTATTCCATTCGTCCCGTTAAAAATGGAGTACGAATAAAATGAATATGAAAATAACTCTATTCCCATTCATACTCTGTTAAAAACATATCACCGGTTGATTTTAGAGGAGGACAAATAATATACAATAAATGAAAAATATTTTTTCCATACAAATATTTGACGTTCTACACACTCACCCATTTGATGTTGAGGGTGCACAAATAACAAATGAATTTACGCGAATTCATTACAGAATGTTTTTTTTCCTCTTGCAAAGGGGAGATAATCGTACAATTTGAAAACAGGAGTTACCTCCCTTGTATATCAGATTCTTCGAAATAGACCAACTGGCTGTTTCTTTTCGCTAACATTTCAAAAAGGAGGTATTTGTTTACGTCATTTGGTGTTTAATAGCTTGAGAAAATGTTGATGTCATTTGGTGCCGAACATGTCAACTCTTTTTCCTAAAATTTTCGATTACATAAAAATTTTTTTTCTTGTATACAAATAATTTCCATTATTCAAAAAAAATTGTCTCATTTCAGCTGAATTCATTGTAAACTATACGTCAGGAGACGTTGAGCGGGAAATAATGTCTGCTCATCCCAGCGGCTCTGGTTCTAACAGCATCCATCACCAAAACCATAATTCAGATGATTATAACAAAAGTGAAGACAATACTTCAAATAAAGAAAGTGGGGTGCCGCCCGATACAGACTTTCCTTCATCCTCAACCACACCTAATGTTGTAAGGGTCGCAGAAGTTACATCTCGCACTTTCCAGCAGCTTGTCATAAATACGTCCAATGTAAGTAATAAACACTGATGCCCCTTTCCCCCTTCCCCCTTCCCCCTTCCCCCTTTTTTCAAAATTTTTTTCATTAGTTGAACTCTCAAAACTCCTCCTCCCGAAAGTCATCTTTTTACTATTTGGGATGAGTGATTCTTATTTACTTATCTATGCAGAAATACCTCTATATTCATGGGCGTTCGGTGGGGAGGGGTTCTTGAAACAGAGCATCTGTTAGTCTGATCCAGGAAGGTCTTCTCACGTAGAGCAAGGAGGTTTGAATCTTGGAGTCAATAAAGAATAATGGTGCTGTACAATTGTTTTATGTAACCCTTACTCAATGTTCACATATAGAAAGACTGTATTATTATTCATTGGTAATAGGGTTGCCTCTGAGATATATTGTACACTGCTTTCCCTTCCAGCTGGAAAAGTGGCAGCTGGTGTAGTATGTTACAGCAAAGCACAAACAGTGACCCTCCACAGGGAAAGTTGCATCACTTCTTTGAAAAGAATTAATCCAGTGTTGGGTACCAAAAATGACTTCTTATTCCTTTTAGCCTTTTCTCTCTTCGTTTTTTTTTTTTAATCATTATCATTAGATGAACACACGGGAGGAAAAGATGCCCCCTAAAGATGAGTTTGGGTAGGGTAGGTTTGAGACAAGTCAATTGTAAATATCTCACATTTGTTCCTTCTGAAGATATTGTTATATTATGGCAATGATTGATCAACCATTATGATAGTTTACCTGCACTGTTAAAAATATATGAAATGTATGGTTACACATTGCATTTAATGTGTGTAGAAATGGGAGAACAGCTTCCTGTTGACCACTGACGTTTTTTTGAATTTTCAGTTTTTATTTTTATATTTTCTATTATTCTTTAAATTCAGCATTTTATTACATCATTAAAACATGAATGGAATTCTACTTTACGATATCAATTGCATTCCTTAGCGTGCCAGAAGACATTAGCTCCATAATTGTGTGCACCCAAGGAAGACCAAAGTCACTGCATTTCAGTAATGGTCTGCTAGACTAACTTGTGAACCATTACCTTATTTCAAGGTGCTCATAGTTATTTTTCTAAGCATGCTTTATTCTGCTACTGGACCTTAGTAGTGAACTTGGTCTGTGAGAATAGCCTGCTGTCATGCTGATTTTGTAAGTACATCGATAAATAAACAAACAATTTTCTGGCACCTTTGGTTCCCAAACCACGTTGGATTATTCATTTGGTGGATCATTAGATGTCCTGTAATAACTTCTCAATAATACACCTCAGACCCATTAGTTTATGCACATCATATCTTCAAACCAACCAATGCATCCTCCCAATAGTCACTTATGGAGCTGAAACATGGAACCTAACCAAGAGACAGACCTGTAAATTGAGAACCATGCAACGTGCACATGAAAGAATTATGCTGGGCCTCACATGGAGAGACCACAAGACGGCACAGTACATCTGAGAAAAGACGAGAGTCAGGGACATCATAGAATCCATTAACAATCTCAAATGGCGGTGGGTTGGCCATATTGCAAGAATAGCAGATTACCGATGGACATCACGACTCACGAAATGGATCCCCCAAGATCACATGCACAACCTAGGCCTGCAGAATATTAGATGGAGAGACGAGCTAAATAAGTTCAGGAAGTACTGGCTCCGCGACGCCCATGATAGAAAAGTGTGGCGAATTCTGGGGAAGGTCTAGCCAGTTGTATGTCTGGCACAGCTTGTATACTGACACACTGGTTGAGTTGGCTATAATCAAGAATTTGCATATAGAATGGAGGTAACTCCTGTTTTTAAAATGAAGGATTACCTCCCCTCAAAAGAAAACGATGACTTCAAAAATAAATTCAATTTTTGAATTATTTCTGCACCGTTTTATTAATCATTTGTTTTTCCCCTCGTTTTTAACATAGAGTGTATGTCGGGATATTCATTTTTAACTTCTCCTGCTCGATGTTAAGAACAGTGCACTAATAATTATTTGTTTAACAAATCCATCACGTGATGTATTAGAAAATCACGACTCAACTCCATTTACGTGCGTAATCTCGGACATTACCCACCACTGCCACCTTACCATACTTTTTTTTTCCTTTTTTTGCCCCACAGGAAAACAATCTTTTTTTTTTTTTTTTTTTTTTTTTTAAATTAAAAAAAAAAATCTCCCTTTGTGCTATCATTGTCCATGTGTGATGTCATATTGGCAAGATATCATGGCTTTCATTACAATTCATTGTAAGAGTAAGATGGCCCAAGATGAAGAAATTTCTTGCAAGATATCTCATCTGCTGCTCCCTAATGGTTTAAATTTGTTGTATTCATGAATGGTGTTTTTTTTTGAATGAGAGACATTGTTCTCTTGTGTGTGACCATATTGAGCCAAATTGAACTTTTAAATATATTTTGATTTCTATGACATTCGTTAATGTTTTTATTTCCCAATAAGATAAAAATAGTGTTCTTTCCTCATAAATGAAAATAATTAATGTTTTGATCTTTGTGAAAAAAAATTAATGCTTAAATTTTTTCCATTATGAGAGATAAAACTTCATTCAGTGGGGAAATTTGGAAGATTCTCAGTAATTTTTATGCCATCTTCATTTCTAATTATTAGTAACTATCAACATAAGTTTCTTCAGTTTTAAAATGAGTCGGGCTGGCTATGTATGTATCATGTGTACAGGCCACACCAATGGAGCTAGAGAGATGAAAATCTAATCATTTACTTATATTTAGAAGATCCCCCCATCCCTTGGGATTTTAGAGGGAAGGTTCAATTTCCAATGTAAATTTTTGCTGAATTTATCCCTTAGTTTGTGTCTGGCTGCATTCATGCTTATGTTTTGAAAATTCAGACAAGAGAAATAACTTATTTATTGATCACCCCTTTTTGCAGTTTTCTAATTGATCATCCGCAACAAAGAATTTTTGCATTGAGTGACTAACGAGACATTTTTTTTTCACCTTTTGTTTTTCTTCTTTTTCCAGGATGTTCTACTTTTATATTATACTCCCTGGTGTGGTTTCTGTGCCAGTTTTGCCCACATATATCTGTCCCTAGCCAGGTATTTTCGGCAAGCAAGCAACCTTTTATTTGCAAGGTAAGAAAACCATATTTTCTTCCCTAAATGAAAGTGTGCCTTATCACCATTGATAATTTCTTGAAGTTTTGTTTGTACACACTGTTTGTATAGATTTTTTTGAAGTTTTATCACTATTTATAAAATTCATCAGAATTTTTAAAAAATAAGTCGTAAAGAATAAAGAAAAAAAATAATTTATAATACTTCATCTACGAAATATGAAAAAATGTATTAAAATACTTAAACTATCAGAATGTAAACAAACCTGGCTTTCTATTGGGATGAATGATGGATTTTAAGGTTGTTTTCAGAATTAGTAAGGTTTATTATATTTTATCATACTTCAAAACCATAACCTGAAAGTTTGGTTTTCTCTTTTTTTTTTCTTTACACTTTTCTTGAATTTATTCAGCCCTTAATACAGAATTTACCTACTTATTTTATTCTCTCTCTGTCTCATGTATAGTATCCGTGGCAGTCATCGGCCAAGTCTATATTTTAATTCTCAATCAAGCAACTGATCATTGACCAGTAATTATAATAGTTTTATCTGTGACGTTTGCACCAAGATGCGATCTAAATGAATAACTAACTATAAATGTTGTGTATATGTATTTTGTTTTCTAATTTTTGCAGATATAAGTAAATCTTATCTTATTGCTTTTTACTGAAGTAAATGTTATTGATACCTGAGTACCAAACTTTAGTTTACTTTGGTTCCCAATCGGGTTGGGGGCGGGGAGATTATAACTCAATAATAGATTCACAAATTGAAGAACCAATTGCAAAAAAATACATTGATGTGTATCAATTGTGATAGTTATAACTTCAAGATTGAAAAATTTTTGCGTTTTGTTTTAAATTGGAATTTTAAATGTGTTCCTAATTATTTTTGCTCATTTTCTCCGAGTAACAAATACGAATTCTTATTATGAAGCTGTCTAATCATACCCCAAGTAAAATAATCAGTTGAAATTACTTTTTGTTGCAACTTGCTTAAAAAGAAGGAGGAAAACTAGTAATCTCATTGACCAAAGTGGGGAATAACCTTGAAAAGGTGAAGAACCCTTGAATAAGGTCAATTACTAAACTCTATTACTGGAACCTTGATCTCAAGATAGCATCCAGTTTTCTAATCATTTGCTTGTACTAATAAATGTCATGGACAATTATGATTGAGAAAATAAATTTAAAAATAACTAAACCAGACAAATTCAATTGATTCTTATTACTTTCTTGTATGAAAAAAAAAAAAAAAATTTGCTGAAAATATTACTTAGATTATTGATATTTTTGTAAGGGTTAATTCATATAACAAAGAAAAACTACCAGAGCCTCAATTTCAGCCTTCACCTAATCAAGGGACGTAACTCAAAAATTATTTCAAGGAGTTATCGCTCTTACATATGCGTCTACATTTATGAAATCAATTTTTAAGAACTGCTTTTCAAAATAGAATTTAATTTATTTCCCTTTTTTTTCTCGATTAATTTTCGATGCAAAGAACATACGTAATTCCGTGCATGACACTTCTTTCCAAATCATTGCAACACTTTCAGTGGCAAATTAGTTGATTTCCTTCACCAGTACTGATCAAATTTGGTCTCTCAATTCAAAACCATCACATGACCAACATCTTTTGGCAGCTTGCTGTGTTGGGAGTGATCAATTGAAAAATTAGAAAAAAAAGTGATCTATGGATAAGTTACTTCTCTCACCTTTTGTTGGATAGTGATCAGTAAAGTCTGATTTTCCTAAAACCGAATATGAATGCTGCTTGACAGAAACTAAGGGACCTTCTGATTCACTGACTTAAGTCAGTGACTAGATAACAAAATCCAGTGAATGGAAAAAATGAATGACCTTCTGTAAAAGCTCCTACAGCTACATTAGATTACTATCTAGTTGATGGGTATATAATAGCAAAAAATGAAAGACCCCTGCCAAGCATACTACATGGACTAATATTAGAAACTGTCGACATTTTCTCAAGTTTCCAAGTGATTCTAGCTATTTTAAAGAGCTGAAAATTTAAATATTTATTCCTTATGTGTCGAAAAAAGTTCATTTTGTTTATGTTTTTGCCCCCCCCCCGTTTTTTTTGGGGGGGAGAGTCAATTTATGATGCAAGTTTGCTAAATAGGTCCTTTAGCTTGTGTCTGACAGCATTCATGCTTGTTTTTTGAAAAGGATGTTTTAGTGACCAATCAAAAGGTGAGAGAAGTAACTTATTCATTGATCACCCTTATGCGGCATTCTCACTGAAAGATGTTGATCACAATGGGTTTTATTCTGTGACTAACTCGTCCTGTTATCATTTATTGCTTAAAATGTAGCTATGCCTCAGTTCATGTCCAGCTTCTTGATATAAGCCACCTACACTAGGATTGATTCATTTAATGGTTTATATTTATACTATGTGTAATATATATTAGTCTAACATATGCTATAATGGTGTATGTTGCAGTTGGCCAAACTTGCTAAATATAAGAACCTTCTGTAACCCTTGCTGACATAAAATTTCCTCAATTCCTCTGCCTCTCTCCATTCCTTCTCTCTTCATCGAATAAGTATTTTTACTAACCAATACGGCTGCAATGGTCTATCGATATAGTTGACAAAAATTGATAACTAATTAGTTGACGATGAATTTCATTGTCGACTATTCGTCAATGACATATCATGTGTTTCTAACTCCGTGGAGTTAAACTTGTTAATTCAAAAAAGTATTGATGAAACTTTTTTACCCTTCATTTAAAGTTATTCCCCTCCCATACTTTCTTCTGAGATTTGCTTTCACACAACCAGCCATCAGCTGAAGAGCCCTAACCCCTTTTTTCTTTTTGTTCATTGTTCTACTTATTTCAAAAATTGATTTAAAACAAGCTGGAAGAAAGGGAAGGGAGAGAAAGAAATAAGACTAAAAACCAAGATGACTGTCTCCTTCCTCCCCTGATACTCCCTCACTGTGTTGTATGGTAGTCTCTCTCTCTCTCTCTCTCTCTAGACTACACTACTCCCAACTTTTTGTTTGATGAGAGATATTTCTGAATGAAGTATTAATCTTTATTGTCTTCATAATCATTTGTACATGCCTTAAAAAAAATCTTGAAGCTTAATTAACAAGCTGATAGCTCAATAAGAGACATTCAGTAATTGTGTGATTCATAATCATTTAAAATAAGCGATGACTAATCAATAATCAAAACAGTCATTAGTTACTGCCCTACTAACCATGAACATTGAACTTACATTTCTATCCGGTGGGGTTGATGTTCATACCTGGTAAATAATTATTAGGCTTAACTTTTCTTCTTTTTCGTCATCTATATGGTAAGTAATAGAGCTCAGCTAATATATTTCCACGAACTGCTCATTAAATCTTAAATGTTTGGCCACCCTCTAGTGTGTGTGTGTGTGTAATATTAATATATATATATATATATATATATATATATATATATATATATATATATCTATATATATATCTTGAATATAGTGTATATTAGTATAATATACTCTATAATATTAGCACTAATGTAATGCTCATGATAACTAATGATAATTTCTGAGAAATTAATGTCTTTGTTGTTGATGGTTTTATTTTGTTGTTTTCTTACAGAATCAATGGAGAAAGTGAAGATTTGCCTTGGGAATACACTGCAGACACTTACCCCACATTATTGTTCTTTCCCTCTGGAAGGTAAGGGCTACAATGATTCATACCTTCTGTGTTTTGTTGCTAATTAAAGCATTCTATGAGTTTAATCCTTAAAGTATCCAGGCATTCAATATTAATGTAAAAAAGGCCTACTTTGAGAAATGACACCTTTGTCCTCTTCTATGTATATTCTTTAGAACCTCTCATACTTATTCCTGCATTTCTTTCACTTTTCAAAACAGTCTGCAAAGTCCTTTCTTATGTGAAAAAAAAAAAATGGCTCGATACCACCGACAGTCCTCTTTTTCGAGACCTTTCAGATTGTGTAATGCAAAAAAAATCGTACAATTTGTCACGTTGGGATTGGTAGTGCTTGAAAATCTTTTGTTTGATAAGAGTAGTACTTTTTCATATCATGTATTGTATGTAAATGTTTGATTATTTTTTTGGGGGGGGGGGAGATGGGTGATTTACAATGTGAGTTTATGTCGAATCGGTTCCATCGACTGTGCCCAGCAGCATTCAAACTTGATTTTTAAAACTCAGACACTTTAGTGATCACCACTCAATGAAAAAGTTGGAAATATAATTGATTCATCATTTTTTTTTCCCAATTTTTTTAATTGATCACTCCCTTACGCAGCATGCTGCCAAAATATGCTGGTCAGGGTAACTTACAAGACCTATATTTAATATTTGTTTAATCTAACTTTCTTATAGTCTTGAAACTTGAATGATATGAGTTATGCATAATTTGAATGGATTCATTATCACGTGACATCTGTCGGCCCGGCAACATGGATAATCCAGCTGTTATCTGGAACTAAGAATCTGGATAATCGGGGGTGTACATGTATGAAGATAAACTAAAATGAACATCTAATCAACTCAAATAAATAAATTTAGAAGTAGGTAGGCACTGAAAGTCAAGGGACATAACTCTGGATATTTTTATCAAGAATAGCCTCCCTTGAAGGTGGTTGGTTTTTTTTTTGCTCTTAGTATTTTACATAAGTAAAAAGGAGTCATTCCATAGAATCCATTTGTAAACTCGAATGGCGAAGGACTGGCCATTTAGCAAGAATCTCGGACGATTGTTGGACATCATGACTTATAAAAGAGATCATATGTGAAACTTGCTGGCAAAAAATAAGGTTGTGTAACGAACAAGACAAGTTCAGAAAGTATTGGCTCCATGATGCCCATGATAGTCTGTCCAATGATAGATGCCGAAAGGCTGATGATGATTGCATTTTGACTTCATGAACATTTCTTATCCATAGATTAAACTTGAATTTTGATCTCAAAATAAGTTCCTTGAAAATTATATTTTACAAACACTGGAAGAAAAAAAAACTTGTCAACATTGATAATAATAGTACTTTTTCTATTTTCTCAACTCTGATTTTTGTTTGTCTATGTGTTATTAAATGACTATCAACGCGGTCGAAAAAAGTCACACTACATTATGAGACCAATTAAAACTATTCTTTTTTTTTGTTTTTATTCAGAAATATATTTACATTGCTAATTGCCCCCCCCCCATTAAAAAACTATTTGGATGTTAGTAAAAAAAAAGGAAAAATTTTTTTGTAGACATAAGAAGGAATAACTGTTTAAATTTTCAGCCCTCTAGCTCCATTTGTGTGGCCAGCCAGCCAGCCATACCAGCTTCTATAAACTGTCAATATAAGTTTCTTCATATTTTCATGACAGTTTTGGTTGATGGTTTCTAATGAAAACTTGAGTGTTAACTGATTTGTATAATAGTTAATCTTGTCTAATACACTTCACAACTCGAAGCTGTAACGATTTACTTCTTTTACTTCAGAACTGATCTTTGATAAGATCTGAAACTGATTCTCTTATCTGATCATTTATGTAAGGATTGCCACTTCTGTTGTAGTATCTGTGTGCACAGCCTTGGAACAGTGTGTTGTTTGTTGGCCCTCTGCTTAGGATCAGAGTGTAGTACCTGTATGCTCTGCCGAAGAACTAAGTGTTGCTTGCTGGCCCTCTGCCTAGGATCAGAGTGTAGTATCTGTATGCTCTGCTGATGAACTAAGTGTTGTTTGCTGGCCCTCTGCTTAGGATCAGAGTGTAGTACCTGTATGCTCTGCTTAAGAACTATGTGTCGCTTGCCGGCCCTCTGCTTAGGATCAGAGAAGGGGTATACATTGTGTTTTATACATGTGGAATTTGTTAGATGTTTCTGTAGTTATTTCATTCAACATGCATACTCATTTTTTTTCTCTTGTCTATCTTTCAGGAAGCAGGATAGTGTTGTATTTTCTGAAGAGCTTCCCAAAAGCCTCCCAAACTTGATTCGTTTTGTCCTCCATCATACCACACGTTCTGTGAGACTCCGAACCGACACGGCCCAGCGCTGCACAACACGTTGCATCAATACCAATTTGCAGAACGCGTTCAATCGCATTTCCATCCTCGACAAACAGCTAAAACGTCTCGAGCACCGACTTGCTCGTCTCGAGGGCTCTTTTTTCCGTTCTAACTTGCTCAATGCTTCCCGCAAGGCCGACTGTCCGACAACGCCCGTGCAGGCCACGTCTCTGCTGGCACTGCGCACACATTGGGGTCAGCAGGTGCACAAAAAACTACGCCAGAAACAGATTTGCCAGAAATTGGTGCAGCTCTTACAACGTACGAGACAATCATTGGACAAAGATGACTTGGTCAGATTCATGAAAACCAACAATATTTTATTGGAATCGGCGACGAGTCGTTAAGAAAGGTTTTTCATTACTTGGGGCGTACGTTTAAACTGACATCTTTATAAATATTGTCTGACCTTCTCTTCCATTTTTCATTTGGACTAAGATCCTTATCGTTGTAGGTTTTGTCACTAATGCTGGAACATAATGATGAAACCAGAAAGGATGACAATATTAGTCCGATTGACTTGTGGAATAACAATAATAGCATCCTTACTTTTAATGGTTTCTTTCTGTGATGGTTTGACTTGTATCATCTCCAATCATCTCCAGGAAACATATTGTTTTGTTTTGACATCAGCGTAATGCTTTGCTCACGGGAATGGTTGGTTGTCATGTAAGTGAATCTGATTAACCTTTAGCATTCTGTATTCTTTTTCAAGGACGCCAGGATGTTGTGCATTTAGTAACTTTGAAAGCCTTTAACTTGGGTATCTGTTCGTGTATGACTGAAATTGACATGACGGCACCTTATGGTTGGCGATCGGAGTCGCTTGCAGTGGTGGGCAAACTTATTGCTTGGCAAACAGAGTTGCATACAGAGTGCTAAAGGTTAAACCATCGATTTCAAAAAAGAAGATATTCATAAGATCAGGATGTTAGTCCCTACAAAGAATCAACTTATAGGTTGCCTCTGCTTTTGAAGCTGGGCGGAATCTTGCAACAATGTCCGTTGCGAGATGATTGATGCCGATCTTGATGGAATGAAATAAGGTGCTGGATGGGGTTGGGGGGTGGGGAGCTTGCTTTTGGTGGAATCAAACTTTTTATGCAACACTGGGGAAATCGAAAATCCGAAGAAGATGGAGATTATTCTGAGCCAATGATTACCACCATTTGATGGGATGTGGCACTCGGAAAAACGGCTACTGTTCAGTGGTATGTTGCACTCAGTAAACCTCCCCTAATCAAAACACAAATGCTGAGCTTACATCATTGTTCTTGGTTGATATACCAGCCATTGTGTTGTTATTAAAATTTACAAGGCCTCTCTAGAAAGTATCCAGTCATTCAATATTAATGAAAAAAAAAAAATGGCGCCTTAGACTTCTTCAAAGTATTCTCTTTGGGACTTCACACTCTTATCCCAGCGTTTCTTCTACTTTTCAAAGCAGTCTACAAAGTCCTCTCCTAGGATCACCATTGGCTGCCTTGTCATGTTCTCCTTAATCTTGTTCACGGTCTGAAATGTCCTCCATTTCAACAAGGTTTTTTGGTGGTGGTGGTGTGGAGGGTTGGGTACAAAAGTTACAGGGAGCCAAATCTGGAACGTAGGGTGGGGCTGATGACCTATGTGATGCAATGTTTCCGCAAGAAACTAAAAAATTGCTTGGTCAATGGAAATGTGACAGTCGCGCAGTCGGACTGAGTAAACTTACGGGAGAGTGTTGAGTTATATCAGGGCTGCACAAACGGTTCTCGAGATACTCAAAAGAGTTGGATACTTTTTGGACAGACCTTGTATTATCTTTGATTCTCATTGGATACCCTACATCTTTAATCGTATAAGATATATTATTCAAATCATGTGACTTTTTGATCACTCTGTATAAAGTGCAGGGAAGTGGTTTGATTTATTTTGCATTTGGGTTGGAGAACACAGAATGTTGCCCACAAATTGACGTTGTTGATATCGTTTCTATCAAAATTATTATGACTATTATTATTATGATTGCTACTAATATTATTTATATCAATAAGTGGTCGGGATAAATGGAAAATGAATTACCATCAGTGGATAGAGCACCTGCTTTTTGGTGTGATTCATTTTACCCTTTTGAGACTCCTGGGACATATATACCTCAAGGTTTCTATGACTGCTGGGATATATAAGTCCCGTAGATCTTTTTGGGAAATCTACTGGGACGTGATAATTCAGGCATTGAGCACCTTAATAGGTTTGTCTTGAAAGGGTCAAGATGAAACTGTTGGGATCTATAAAAAAAAATGACTACAATGACAAATGATGTCACCTAATATATATAAAAAAAATATATTCAACAAAAATATCAAAAAATGGACGATTAGAAAAAAATTGAAAAAAAAACTCTAAAAACTTTTAATACACCTCGAATTTAATGAGACATGAACCACATCCCCCTCCCTACTGTCCCATTCAAGTCCCACCCTGTCCTTTTCATTTCACCCACAGCCCCCTCCTCCACTTGCCTTAAAAGATCTCTCATATAAGTATTTATATTTGCTTCCCCACCAGGTTGAAAGCTGACACAAGGTTCGAGTTTAACGAGTGGGCCCATATATGTATAATTGGGCGAAGTAAAGAATATTCCAGTTCCCAAAACGTATTTCTTGCAGGCATCGGTAAATGTCTTTCTGACCCTCCCCTTCAAGTGCAATGGGATGGTGCTGCCACAGGTTCGGAATCTTAGGGACTGGACACTATATACTTGTTTTGTGGCTACCAGATGAATCCTAGGCCAGTGAAATATCTCTCATACATGACCTCTGAACTTGTGGACAATAATAAATTATTTTTGGATTCTCTGAAGTTAATTCTACAGGCTAAGATAAGTGAGTTTGGTTCAATATTCAGACTTGTCCTATTCTCTGAGGTCAACAATTTGACCTTTTTATCTACAAATATGACTACAGCTTTACTCCTCTACCTACATACTTATCTGTTTCCAACTCCTGGGGATGTCCTCTCTCTTATTTATTTACTTATTGTTGTGGAGTGGAGAAAAATTCTACAACATTCAAGTTGTTCTAAAAAATACTGTAACTATGATGAAGTTTTGGAGACTTGAGGGACATAATTTTGATAAGGTTATTTAGATTTTTATTGCTCTTTTTAATCAAGTAGTGATGATTGTAATTGTTACTTGAATGAGAAAGATATTAAATTGTCTACACCTTGGGTTATTTTTTTTATTATTTATATATATTTTTTTTTAAATGTCTTGCTTGAAGCCATAGAAATTAGATGCTTCCAGAAAATCTTGGGTGTCTCTTACACTGAATGTGTCACCAACGTATAGAAGTCCACCAGAAGATCCCCCGAACTGTCGTCAAGAAGTAGAAGCTAAAGTGGTATCGACCATATTTATCAGGCTTCAAAGACCATCCTGTAAGGGGCCCGTACTGGGGGGGGGGGGGGGGGGTTGGAAGAGGAGCGGACAAAGGAAGTGTTGGTCCGTCATAATTTATCTGTAGTGCTCCGTTGAACCTGCACTGGGTTATTGCAGAGTCAGCGTGTGTGACCTGCTGAGCCTGCGACTATGAAAGGGGAGGGTGCGTAATGTATCTGAGGAATCTTGGAAAATCTAAAAAATTGTAGGGCGGGGAGCAAATGGACCTAGCACCACCATGGGTTATGCGATAGGATAGGATTAATTGAAGATCTGGTTTAAATGAATGCCAGAGTGGTGAGGCTCCTTATCACAAACTGGCCTTGAGAGAAATGCCAATTTCCAACTAGTTTTATCATTAGCTGTCTGTCTTGTACACAATCAACAAGTGGCAAAGATATCAGTCGATAGATTGATTCAAAGACTCTCCCTCTGATAAGCCACACTCATCTCCACTCCACACTCTTGCCAAGTTGAGGCACCCCAAGGCCCACTGCCCCATCAAGCTCATTCCTGGTTCATCTAAAAATTGACCCTTTCTGCTGGATGTTTTGATAAGATGCAAAACAGAAATTGTGAAATTGATGAAAAAAAAAAAAAAAAATCTCTAATTATAAATTCCAATTTTTATGGTCAATGTTTTGATGTTAGCATATTGTGAAAAATGTCTTGAAAAAAGCTATTTTGATAATGGTCTTTCAATTTGCAGGTTTGGCTCGATTGTTAGAGCACCAAACTTTCAGCTTTGAGGGCACAACCCTCTGGCTGAATCTAAAAATAACCATTATTCCAAGTGGAAAAAAAATTCCATTTAACCTCACTGAACAAACATTAAATAACCAGACACCAGGATAAAAATACTGTATTTGCCAGCATATGAGATGTATGAACAATCATTGGTTTGGCGGGTTTGAAATACGGTAGTATGTCTGGCTTTAAAAATGGCTAAAATTGAGTTTTAAAAATTCTTTTTTTTGGCTTTAAAAATGGCTAAAATTGGGTAGATTTCTTATTTCAAGCTAACTTCATGACTAAAAATGTTGAAAATACGTTAGCGTAAGGTTGGCTTTGAAAATGGCTAAAATTGGCTTGATTTTTATTTCTTGATAACTGTATAGTTAAAAATGTTATATGTATGCCCTGAAAGTCATACAAAGACTCAATAAAGTATAAATGTTCAACATATTGATCAGATATTAACAGAATAATGAAAATAAACAATATCTATCCAGTTTTTAAAGCCAGTCTTATGCTATTTTTGACCTGTTAAACCAGATTACCAACGCATGTTTTACAAGGTTATTTTGGTGACTACTTCTTTCTGCTACTTGTCCAAGCCCAGTCGTAGTCCATTTTGAGCTTAGGTAACAGCCCTCTAGTCATAACACCAGTTCAGTGGACATGGAGTTATATATGTGTTTTTTTTTTTTTTTTTTTTTTTGTCTTCAAATGTGCATCTTATATGCCTGCAAGTACAGTAAGAGAAAATGAAGTTTGAAATGTTCAGATTTTTTTATTTTTTTATAACGAGCCATCAGAAAGTGAATGGCGTTCAGAAAGAGATTGTAGAGATTTAAAAAATTTTTAATTCATAAATTATTCAAACTAGTATCCTCCTCATCATCATCGTTGTTTCCATCACAGCTGGTGGGCTTCTTAGCTTTCCTCAGAAGTTGCGAGTGGTAATCTCTAAGGAGCTTTGTGTAGAATCCATTGTTTTGTTCGTACTGTCTTTTCTGCTAACTTTTACTGTGACTAAATTGAAGCGACTGGTTTATGACCCATGGCTTCACTGATGGTTATCATAAATGCACAAATCAAATGTGATCGATGAAAATTTGCCGAAACTGATATATTGTTTAAGGGGTAATTTAAGAGGAGTTCAACCCTAATCCTTACAATTAAATGACGTCATAATACTTCAAATGATCATTGTTTTTCATATATATATATATATATATATATATATATATATATATATATATATTTTACTTACTTTTATGCATATTAATCAAATATTTCTTTGTAGATGACATTTCTTGTTACTTTCCTCTCTTCCTCACAAAATTCCTCTTGTTATATATTTTTAAATAAAGGCCTCATGGCAATTATTTTTATATTTTTTATTTTTATTAGATGAAGAATTATAAATCATTGATTTGATTTTTTTTTTTTCAACTAGAAAATTGAGGTGAGGGTCAATAGTCTAAAAAATTAATGATAATAAAGGCCTCTTAAGTCAAGAAAATAGTGCAAGCTGATGTAACCAGAAGGAACCCGCATTTTTTTCCCTCTACTCATTTGAAAATAAATAAAAAGGGGAGACTATTCTCTCTTAGCGTTTAACAGTTATGTTATTATTTTCAATTTTTAACGTGTGACCAGTGGATGGACATTTTGCTTATGAGACAGACTGACTGGATTTGAGCATCAGAGATTCATATTACATTTGTGATTTAAAGAAAAAAAAAAAAATCCAATGGTAAAATGAAGATTCTGTTTCAGAACTGCCGAAAATGCTTCGGATTTTATTTTAGTGTTGAGTTCTTCCCTACGAAACCAGTTGCTGTCAAAGAGCATATGAATCCCTCCCAAATTATATCAGAATTGAAGATTTAGTTAAACTTTTATACTGAAATTTTCTGTTTGGTTATTTAATGTTTTCTTTTTGTCCCTTCTCATTTATAACACTTCATCTCTTCATATGTTTGGAATGTTAGGAAAAAGTAATGAAAGAATGACATTTTTTGCGATGTGGTAACACTCAAATATTGACCCTGTTTGTTTTTTTTTTTTTTTCTTAAATTATTTTCTATTTTGTTGATTTTTTTTTTCTTTTTTTTTTTTAAATCAATAATAAACGCAACTTTTTTTATGTTGGAAAAAAGAGACGTGATCTAGTTGTTCGTTCAATTTTTTAAAGAAAGGAAGAATTATTATTATTTATTAATTTATTTTCTGATCAATTTACTCAATGATCTCCAGAAGTTTGTTTCCTAAATAAATCGTTGAACCGGAAATCCGATTCTCTGTGAGAAGGAAGCAGGTAAATTCGCTGAGGGTAAAGATCACCACAACAGAAGATGGGTCCACTTGTCTTTGAAAGAGCACCCACGCAATCTGGAATCACTTGCTATGGATGCATTTTTTGTCTTGAACACATCTTGTATTCATGCTTGACCAAAACATCCGTCTCGTATTTGTAATCTCTGCGCCATCTTTACGTCAGCTTATCTATAGAAAGAAAAAAAAATTGTATACAGTCAGTTTTCCTTTGCCTCAGTGTTCCGATGCCATGATCTGCACAACTTCTGTATCTTTCATCCACAGCCATTCTTTTTCTTGACAGTTGCATCTAACTCCACTTGGAATATCAAAGAAGGAGTCTCCAAATAGAGTGGACGGTACATTAGTATCCCCTAAACAAAACTTTGAAATGTTCCAAAATCCAAAACTTTTTAAAAGCCAGTATGGCACCTAATTTCATTGTAGTATGTTTCAAAGACATTTAACTCGTTCTAACTACAGCGAAACCTTGGTTATCTTAGTTCGACTCTTTGGAAACATGAGTCTATAATAACATCACGCACGGTGCAAGACCAAACAAGTCCCAATCAAAATCGATTGTCGCCACCAGACCTTTATGCACCTGTATGTTTTGTTTATTCTCTTATCTGTTCAAAGAAATTGTTGAAAATGTCAAAAGAGCGGCTAATAATTCTACATATAAAAGTGATAAGTGAAGGCGTTCATATTTATATCACTATCTACGTGCAAACAAACCAGAAGACTCGTGGTCCCAGACATTGTAGATGAAGGTTCATTATCTATACAGGAGGTTTTGTGCTCTCAAGTCCAGTAAAAGCATGAATTAGAGCGTTATCATTGAACCTTTTATTATGGATATGAAGTTGAAAATGCCTGAAAAAGATGATAATCTCTAGGGGAGATGTATATTGAAGATCCTGCAAGACTCCTTAATTCTCTAAGCATAGACTATCATCAAATAGGTGTGGGGTTGTGTGCTGTCAAGAAGCATTCCATCCAGTCCGTGTTGGCCTGATTTTTTCAACTTCTTACTCTTTCCTATTGCTTTGAGATGATATATGACATGGTCACAGTTAAAATCTTAGTTTCTAAAATGTCGTTGGTCACTGCTGTCAATAATTCTTCATCATTAAGAGCATTGTGTCCAAATTTGAAATTCTTGAATAGACACTATTGCCGTTAAGGACCCAAACTCCCCCTACTAAAGATAAATAAATGAAAAATAATATGAAGTAGTGTTGCAAATAGACAAAAAGTCCTTAACAAGAAGTCTTGAGTCGGGCAGATTTTTGTAAATTGGTTCAATGTAAATAACAATCATGTTTGTGAATGAACAAGAACGAACATAAAACAAGTAGACACCCATCCAATGCCAACCTCTGAGCTTTCCTTACGAGTATCAAAACTTGCTTGAAAATCATGTTTAAAGATTGGAAACTTTCTTTGTCTGAAGTTTCCTGTATATAAATCTGTATTGTGCTTGGCCAGGTTTTGTCCAGTTTGATAGGGTTTCATGACTGACCAGGTCAATTTTCTGTTTTTATCTGTGTTCTCTCTTCGCTGAAAGTGACCCTTTGATTCCGGCTTTCAGGTTACCAAAAATCAATTCTTGGTTGGATCGTTCAGGTCAGCTGCCCTTTCAATCAGGTCACGTTTCCTACAATGTTTTGTGTCAGGGAAATGCATATGTCATGTCAAGTAATATGATCGGTATTCGTAATCTTTTAATATAATCTTTTCTCCGTATGTATAAAACTACATAGTTTGGATGGAGTCTGAATGACTGTTCAGTTCGCACCCCCCAAATGTCTGCTCGTATCCCTACCGATTCCGAACACGTTCCAGTTCAAAATTCAGAGGAGATATATTTCTGCATAAAAATTATTAAGTTTAAGTTGGTGGTCTAGCACAAATTGATCAATGGAGTTCAGTATGATCGCTTGCTCCAACCTTTTAACTAGGGAATACCTGCCCACTTTGAAAATCAGCATTTGAAATCTCGCCTTTTATCTGGGCGTGAACACAAGCCAATGGGAAACCAATGGCTGTCGCCCAAATGGTTGATCCATTTGTCGTTTTTCATTTAGGATGTAGCCGGATTAAAGGAGTTACCGGGTTACAGAGTTTACCGGAAGAAATACGGGACCACGATTGTCAGTTGGTTTGAATCAAACCAGCGTAAAAACAGAACGAAACTTGAACAGAATTTAGGTTATGAAAGCTATATAGCCAGGAATTGGGTAGACCCAGGGAGGAATAAGGTTATTAAGTAAAAGACGCGGCGATTGTTTTTGGTTTTAGGATATTGGAGGTGTCTGATGCGATATGGAGTATAACTGTGCAACCAAATGTCTGAATTTTCTTTTAACAGTGTTTGTTTGAATCATTTCAAATTTAGTTACAGTGTTGGCTTTATGTTATTATGTTTGATTGGTTTTAATAACTTTTTAATTTGCGTAAACTACTATGACGTCTTTCTTCCCAAAATTGATTTTGATGTAATTAGTAACGACTACCACGAACTTTTTAAATTACAAAGCTGTCTAATTATAAGTAATACTTTTTTTGCAACTTATTTGAATGGATAGGTGGAAGCTAGTAATCTTATTGACAAAAGTGAGGAATTACATCGGAAAGGTTGGGAACCACAGGTTTAGCACAACACCAAGTGAGGACATTTCTGTTGGGAGATTGTGCCGTTCCAATTTTTTTTTAAGCGGGGGGGGGGGGGGAGGGGAGAATTCGCCAGCTTTTAAAATCAGCATTCGGCATTCTAGATTTACATTGGCTTGAACACTGATTACTGGCATCAGTGGAAAATATGCAACTTACCCTAACATTAGTCAGCCATATATTTTTTAGTTGGTCTGGTACAAGAGAAAGATTTTGTAGCGCTAATCTTTTGAATGGAGATTCCTCGCTCCGTTGAAACGGGTGGAAAATATACCGCCATATCTCAACCACCAAACAATAGCAAAATTCGAGAAAAATACATGTTCCTCGCGCTATCCGCAAATGAATAGTTTTATAAACCTTTTGTAAACTGAAATGGCGTAAAACAAAGAAGTGATTGCGATTAATTTATACGGGAAGGTTTTGGAATGTTCCCAGACCCCCAATTGGTGATTGTATCATAAGTTATTTGAGGTTGGGCGGTAAAGGAGACCGGGGTATAAGAGAAAGAACGCGTACGCTCTTCCTCTGTCTCTAAACCGGATCGCTGTAAAACAACGTTGAATGCTACTTTCATTGTTTTTCATAAAAGTGGCGTAAAGCTGGGGATAACTGTATAGATGGTAGCTTTGTCTGGCACAATGCCACTATTATGGTACACCCAGTGAGGATTAAACTCACTACAACAAGCTAATTGGTCTGCAAGAGACTGTTTCACAAATGGCATATTCGTGCTCATGCGCACACGCGTGCATATATATATATATATATATATATATATATATATATATATATATATATATATATATTTGCATATATATGTATGTGTATATATATATGTGTATAAATATATGTAGGTATATGTGTATATAAATGTGTACACTTATATATATGTATACAAATATAGGTATGGATACACACACACACACACACACACATACATATATATATATATATATATATATATAAAGCAAAATTGCTTATCCGATATAGAGATGCCTTTCAGTGGAAAGGAAGAAGAGACGGCATCGAAAATCCCAAACAACCCTCTTTCTCATTCCTGACATAAATTTGGCATCAATATCATTTTCCATTCTTCAAGACTTTCCTGTTTTCCTGCTCTTGGGGTCAGTTCTTCACAAACAACATTCTTGCCAAAAACAGCACCGAGAATCAATAAGATAGAAGAATCATATTCTTCAACTCACAGGTCGGACCGTGACAGAGGAATTCTCCCAAAGTCTGAAAATCGGATCTCTTAGAGGAGTTGGGAAAGGAAGTTGATTTTTCATTTTCCATTTCGCCAAAGTTAGAAATAGATTTTGCCGAGAACTGAACTGACGAAGTTTGTGCTTCGGGGCAAGAGAAGTTATAAAAGTTATCTCACGTGTTTGACTTTTGTTAGTTTCACTTGGATCTTTTCATTCATGTAGAAAACAAGATGACGTGATCAGAGATTAAACATTCGAGGGCTGCGATGAACCTATACATATATATATACCAGTATCACCAAATTGGTTTATATGTATGTTTGTCTATTCACGCCAAAGTGTCACGGTGAAAACGATATGAATGATGTTTATACCAGTTTCAAGTCTCGTCATCTTTACATTTGTGTATAAGTGGAGGTAGTTCTGAGGAGATGAAGGAATCGGACCTAAACTCTTGGAATCACACATCTTTCTAAAGAAAAGGAGTATGCAATAAGCACATTTATGTTAAGTTATACATTTGCATAATTTATCCATGACAGGGACGATGCTAGGCTGTGTCACTTTCCTTGTATATTGTCAGACCAACTCATCCGTTGCCACTTATCCCTGTGCCTTCCTTTGATAGTGCCCTAACAAAAAATCAAATTTCAGATGTCTGTTGCTGGGTTGGTGGGTCTCCATATTGTGATTCCGTAGAAGAAAGAAAGAAAATCATTGCTCGTAGTCAAACAACATGTGCCAATAGCATCGGAAATTTTGAAGAAAACCAGACTTTTTATTTGTATCAGGAATCATCATTTCAGTGAGGTCTTAAGATGAAAGAATGATTCAATATTTTCTGAGGTTTTGAGAAAAGGAACAATAACACTTCAAGATTCTATTCGAATGAGTATGAATTGAAATGTCATTCTGCATTTCCCCCTCATTCTAAATCTCGTTGACGATTAGCATGAACGGGAGTCACGAAAAATAACTGTTTCAATGTGCATAATTTAATTTCCCTCGTCTTCTAAAGAAAACAGGTTCGTTTAAATTGCTCAACTTTCAAAATTTCAGAAAATGAAATCAAAATTTTTTGATGTGTTCAAATTTGTAAAAACCTCTTCTTTCCCATCCAAACTGCATCGGTGGAGATGGACGAGAAAAATCCTTGGCCAAAGACGAATGTGTGAAACAGTTCTTCTGTGTAATTAATCGTAAGAATCACTAATGTTGACATTACCGTAAGTCCACAAATCAAACGAAGTCATTGTGAAAATGAAGACAAAAGACAAACCCTTAGGTTGTTTCACATAAAATGGCGTTTCTCATAAGAGAACACAAGGTCACTTTTGTACTCATCATTACCGACGAGCCTGGAACAGTCATAAAGTGTTATGGATAGATTGAAAGCAGTGAAATCCCAAGGAGAATCGAAACCATTCAGATGACACAATTTCTAAAACCAGCAAGAAAGAGTGCTGAAGTACTGAGACAGATTTGCTGCCACTTAATCTCAAGTTACCATAGAAAACCCAATGAATACAAATAATATAAATATTTTATGTAAAGTGAAGAAAAATGCGAAAGACTCTGCGTTGGCGATTAAGACCAGTAAAGATTAAGAGAAGAACGATCAGATAAAAAGAGAGAAAAAGATGAAAAAGTTTTCACAAAATGGAGGAAGACCAGGTGGAAAGACGCCATATTGAAAGTTCGGAAATTGCAATGGAAGAAAGGAAATATGGAGACGAAAAACATGAAGCAGCCCTAAGGACCAACAGGAAAAATATGATCACGATAGTAGACATTTTAAAAATGAGATTTTTTACTAAAGTAGTTTCTCTCTTTGAACGATTGAAAGAAGCGAAACTCTGAGGAAGAATCAAAATCGCTCAGACAGCAATATTTCTAAAATATTTGAAAAAATCAATTTAAATAAAATGAAATAATAATTGAATATGATTAATATCAAAATAATATCATAAATATGATTAAAAAAAATTGACTTGAATAAAAGATAGTAGACATTTAAAATCTTTTTATGAAAGAAATTTCTCTCTTTGAGCGATTGAAAGTAGTGAAACTCTGAAGAGTCAAAACCATTCAGACAGCAATATACCCAAAACCAACAGGAATACTTGATATCAAGTATTGAAACTAATTTGCTGTCATTTAATCTTTAAAACAGAACACTCAATGAGTACAAATATCGATTTTTCTACGTACATATAAAAAGTTTCTTCACATCCATAGGAGATTTGACTGGCGTAACTGTAACTGAACTGACAACAGAATCGGCGAGTTCAACCTACGACCGAGGCAGTTTACATTCACTTCCCACTAATGCTCTTCCAGCAATGACTACTGAGTAATGACTTGGCTCTCTAGCCTTAGGAGGTGACCAGTCTAGGAAAAGGACGACTGTCATTTCAAAATCAGAAATAGTAGCAGTAGATGAGTTGAGCAAACCTTTCCAGAACCAACATAACTATGCAATAGGGCAGCTGGGAAAGGCCTTTGTCCAGCAGTGGACTTGAAATAACACATAATGATGGTGACGATGAATATATAATGCGTTAGAATGTCTTTCTGCGCGCGTTTAAGAATAGAAATGATTATTCCAACTCATTGCAACTTCTGAAATTACTTTTGTTCCTTCTTGCATTTCCTGAATCGTTGAAAAATGATTTTCTTTAGTTTTAGAAAAGAGGAAAAGAAAAATCCCAATTGACTAGCGGTTATTTATCTATTGAAGAAAGGAAAGTTTCTTCAAAGAAAAGAAAAAAACTATCCATAAAAGAAGATAAAAGAGGGGGAAGAAACAATGAAACGATTTTTACCGCAAATTTGATGACATAACTAGAATCGTTTATATATCAGAAGGACATCAACACACACTGCCGTACACAAAAACACACAAACACAAAAACTCCCTTGCACAATCACAAACACATTTAGAGAGACATATTGACACTGCTCAGCTTAAACGGACACTGGATCAATTAGGAGATAGAAGAATTGTAAAGTTGACTGCCTCGAAAATCATCATTCGAACTCTTAGATTTTCAATTTTGCCAGAAATGTGGACCCCAATAATGAACCTCTCGAGAGGTTAAAATCTGTCCTTAATGAGGAAGAATTATCAACAAATGTAGCCAAAGACCCACGACAATAGCTTTGTGCATTTTCTGAAGACTTCAAAACTCAAACTACGATCATATGACGTTATCCCAAGGAAATAGGAGAGGTTAAAAAGTTAGGAAAATGGATAATTCACGGACAATGAAATTCTCCATGACAATCCAGACCCCACACATCTCAACTATGTATAAGCTTAAAGAATTTGGATATGAAGTCATGCAGCATCACTTATCATCACTTGACATTTCTCCTACAGATGATAATCTGTTATTCTGAACTCCTTATCCGTAATAAAATGTTCAATAATAGGGAAGCCATAATTCGTGCCTTTACTGAATTTGTGACCAGTAAACCTGAAGAATTTTATTGATCTTCCTTGGGTGGGGCTTGCCTATTTTGAAGATCAGCAGAGACATTTGTCACTTGTGACACCCAACACTGACCCTGGAAGAAAAAAGCCATTTGCCCCACCCACCAAGTAGATCCAAAATGATATACAAGTACTGTTAAATGATCTGATATACATACAAAGATAAAAAGACAATCCGGACAGCAATTCATTAAATAAACATGTTTCGCCGTCTTCCAACTTCATCAGAATGTGAGGAAATACATGTGTAGTGAATTCTAACGGGGATGTTCAGATTTAATGACCTTTCCAAGTGATAACATCTTAATATGATAGAATCTCCAATCAGAATTTCCTTCACTTGTATATATTTCTCATATTCTGATGTAGTCGGGAGACGACGAAACATGTTAATGCAATAATTTGTTTCATTTCTCACTATAATTTGCTTCCTGCATCGTCTTTTAATAACATTCTGTCAGAAAATTTAAATCATATCCAAACTCTGATCATACATACAACTGCATGGCATAAGTTTACTTTCAAACCTTTCCATACGTGTATGTGAAGACTAACATCGGTGTACATGGAGAGACATAGACACACAGAAACATTGTTTAGCGACTTGATCGATAGGTAATGAAAAATAGAGATAAACGTGAAAAAAGGAGAGGGTGTCTGCAGCCAACAGGCAAAGAACTATTACGAATGGAACAAAAACGTTCATGTCACTTGCAAAAGAAATCAAGCCGTCATCATCCAGAGTTTTTAGTTTTTAGTTTTTTCTTTCATTTGTAAATTCTTTTCCTTCACGATTGTTTCTTCCCTGGAGTTTCAGATTGGATTGTTATTGTTGTTGCTTGCTTCCTGAATTTTCGATGGTATTCTTTTTCTTTTGTCTCTGATTTCATTGCATTCGGTTCATTTATTCATTCTCTCAGTCTTTCTATTCCATACATTCAGTCAATAGGTATTTCCCTGGGAGGCTCTTTCTTACATGAATTATTTCCCTTGGAGGCTCTTCTTCACATGGAGTCTATTTCTGTTTTTCTCTCTCTCTTTTTTTTTTTTTTACCTCCCTTTCTTTCTGTCTCTCTGGTCTTATCCTTCTCTTTCTTCCTGTCCTTCCTTCTGGTTTTCTTCTTCCTCTTTTCTCTCCTTCTTTCTCTTTGCCTCTCTGATTACTATTCTTTCCTTTCTTCCCTTCTTTCATCGTTCACTCCCTCTGTCTGTTTTTCTGTCTTTCTTCATTGTTTGTCTTCCTCTTCTTCCCTTCTCTTCTTTTTTGTCTATCTGGAATAAATCAAACCACTTGCACAAGTATAAAAATCCAAACACACTTTTTGTCATTGAGTATATTCACATATAAAACTCATATTATGATATATCTAATCGAACAAATTAGAAAGTAAAGCAAGCAAATTAGAAAAAATATGGCAAACAAATTTCAAACTGCGACAACCAAATTAAAAACTACGACAATCAAATTAAAAAATTAAGCAACCAAATTTAAAAAGTAATGTCAAACAAATAAAAAAATACAACAATCAAATTAAATAGACAAACAAACCGAATCGTGGCGGGGATTTTCAATTTACTTGCTGTATTTCTAAATTTGGTTGCCTTATTTTTTAAATTCGATTCTAAGACTTTTTAATTTGATTAGCGTATTTTGTTTTGCTTGTTTTATTTTCTAATATGCCCAGAAAAATGTACAGTGTACGTTCATACAGAATATCTACATATTTCTACGTAGACTCTATCATGCAAATATTGAGATTGATTTTTAGATTCGTACACACATTTTCCAACAATTTTAAAATCTTTTTGGCTTTTTCTCCAATGTCAAATTCTCTAACGAGGAAAATAAAAAAAAAAAAGGAAAAGGAAATGAGAAAATAATTAAATTCTTTCAGTGCCATTCCTGTAAGTTTAAGTAAACATCCATCTGAAAACGTTAAATCATTGGCAATATATACGTAAACACGAAAGCGTCTCAATGTAGATGAAAAAATATGCACTTCTGCATAGGTATGTGCAAAAGGTATACATATGTATTGATATCACAGATTATAACATATAATCTAATCTCAGTGCATAGGTAATACGCCCACACGTATATTTTCACATACTAACACACCTATATATATCTATGTGTTTTGTGAGTATGTGTATGTGTGTGTGTGTTTGTATGTATACAAGTAGAAATGAAATATCAGAATGAGATCATTAAAAATAAGTCTTTGAAATACTTTGTCTTGAAAAACAAAAATAATTCGAATTTCAGAATTGTGCTACTTGGAAATGATAAAATCTCGTATTTTCTTGCGCCAAATGTTGCTACTATTGACGCAAGTCTTTCTTTCTTAAGCGAAAACGATCTCGTTAACTGAACACTTTCATATATATATATATATATATATATATATATATATATATATATATATATATATATATATATATATATATATATATATATATATATATATATATATATATTGTTTTCACATGGCTTTTGCAGCTGAACACACTTGAGAATTTATATTGGTCTATTTCCTTGGCGAGCGTCGACTTGGACAGTTAGAAAACGCACGTTCAGATATTCATTCAAAACGCGCCCAGAAAGACGAACATATTATTCTGAACTCATAAAAAAGACATGTAAGGTTTTGATCGAATGTTGGTCGGATCAAAAGAAGGTCGGATTATAGAATTTGAAATTCATTTTGAATCGGAACATAAATTCTAGTCTTGACTAAAAATCTTTTAATCATAATTTGATTAGATTAAATCAAAATTCACAGGACCTGAGGGTTTCACATGTATAGATACATATACATATATATAAGCAAATATGTGTATAGGTGCGATTAGCATAGTTGGTAACTGTTCAAAGTCCGATCAGGGCTATTTGTGTTCACTTTGGATTAATGCCATTGGGAAAGGCATGAATCCATCTCGTCTCCCTCCAGCTATGGGTAAGATAGCAGAGCAGATTGGGCTCTCCAGACTTGGGAAGGTAACCAGTCTGGGAGAAAGACGACTGATTCAAGACCAGGGAGTGGAGCCCCTTAAGGGGGTCGACGCCCAATTTGCCATTCTTCTGACAGCTCCTGCAGCCAAGCTACTGCTAGACGATTCACTCTATGCTTTCCCATGGACTACATCAGCGAGACTGAAAGGAGAATTCCAGCGACTGGGCAATACAGGATCTCCATACACTTCGCCAAGGCACAGGCCCTGCAGGGGACGTTACATTGTTTCTGGGGACTGAATGGAAGCCTTTCAGAGGCCAATATTATACTGCATTTCGATTGTAGGCGAAAAATCAAACTTTTTCTTGGATCCATTGGATCTTTGCATTGCAAATATATTCAACTCAATTTGCTAAAATCTGCACATTTACCAGAGCCCTCATATGGTGCACGACGGAAAACTCAAGTCAAACCTCTGCGAAGGAAGATCGAATTGAAACCTCTCGGCAAAATGATCGATCATAAAGATTATTTACGAATGCATAAACCAATCGATCAATTATTTCATGTGTGACAGAGAAATATCTTTCACTATGGTGGACTGCACGTATCAGTCAGAATGCAAATTGGCCAAATACAGAGGCGGATTATAAGACGTGGCAATATACAGTTTTCATACAACATTTCAGCAGCTTCAGTCAGAACTTTTCTAGAAATAAAATCCAAAGAAAACCATGTTTTTGAGGCTGGTTGGTACATTGTAAGCTGGGCTTCCTTGTGTGCTGTAATTATATGCAATTAAGGCAGAGGAAAAGGCAAAAGGCCTGCAAAATAAAAAACAAAAACAAAAAACAAAAACAATAAAAACAAACGTCAAATAAGTCATTGGAGACGTCATTCTTTTCTTATTGCTTTTCCTCTTCATCAAAATGCATCATTGAGGTCCACGCATGTATGATTCCACTTGTCTTATCAGGTGGCCTTTAGATTCTTAAAATTTCATTCTTACTCAAGTACATTTAAAAATGTATATTTCTCAACCTTAATAATATATCGATCACATCTGCAAGAGAAATGACATGCTAAATCAGATTGTACCAACTATCCTCACAGACAGGATGTGTTTGTATACTTTTCTTCGAATATTTAAATGATGATATGATAAACTTTGCAATTATTTCTGATGTAAACAACCCATCCAGAGGAAGTTTCTTTCCTATAGTTTTGGTCATATTTGTGTTTTAATGAATTAACTTTAAAGGATGTTACAGCCATCCAAGTGAAACATGTGTCAATTTGGCCCCGTCTTTCCAACACAGTACATAGTATAACAATGTTATTTAACGAGACAACGTCACTTTGTTCTATTCAAAAAAGGGTTGGCTAGGAGATAAGGTCAGGGGGGACCCTCATTAAAGCTCAACCTAGGACCTATGTCACGAATAATCCGTCACAGGACAAGTGCCATTCCGTTTTGCTTTTGGCCTTATCGTCTATCTTTATCTGGGAGACTTGGAATTCGATGGATCAGGGTTGCAATAAATATTTTGAGGTCAAGCTTTCTATTTACTAAGGTCAGGAAAGAATATAAAGGGTTATTCATGGGAAGTTGTTGTTAGGGGCAAATGGTTCAAAGAGAAACAAGAACAGAACCGTCAGGTGACCAACGTCTTTCGGTAGCATAACGTGTTGGGGTGATCAATTAAAAAATTTAAAAAAAGGGATGATCAATGAATAAGTTACTTCTTTTAATGGGCAATAATCACTAGAAAAAAGTCTGGATTTTCTTAGAACAAGCGTGAATGCAGCTAGATACAGACTAAGGGATCAATTTAGCATAAATCAGATTGCAAGTGGAAACCCTCCCCAGTAAAAACCTATTCAGGGGAGGAATCTCCAAAAGACATATGTTCTAGACTTAATGAAGAGTAAATGTTTGAATCTTTATCCCAATTGGTACGTTTAAGCGTGATACATAGATAGATAAACAGACAGACAGATAGACGGCCAGACCAACTTAAACGGTTTCTGTAAAAAAAATAACACAAAGAAAAGGAAGAAGGAGGAAGATAAAAATCACCATCATCAAATTTCTTTATCAGGTTTCTTCAATAGTACATCTGATTTAGTAATGATGTAAACTCTTTTTGGTTTTGCATCATATCTTATATTTGCCTTAAGGAGATATACGGTTCTATTTCGAATATCAGCCAATGATCACGTACCAACTTTTTACGGTCAGTCGAAATAAGTATTTATTTTTTGATATATGAATTATTTTCTAATCTATGGGCAATACATTCTAGGTGATGTGTTTTACAAAAAATCACGATACTCAAAGTTTTTTACTTTTCAACGTTAGGTGTCAATTACTGAACATTTAGGACCAATCTAGGTCATCAGCTTTGGGTAGATTTTTTTAGATCGTTTTAGAGTTTTTGAATGTTCAGGTAGGACATTCCTGTGTTCAAAGCCATTTGGGACCGTTTATCTCGACCATTATCAAGAACGATGTTAAATAGATCTAATTATTCTCAATCGATTACGCATTCATGCTTCCAAAATATTAGTTCGGTTAGATATCAATATTTTCCTGTCAGTCAGGACATGTTTGTAAAGATAGTGTGATCGGTCTTCGTTATTTGATCGAGATATTAAAGGTGAGCATATTTTTCACAGTGGCATTCCTAACAGAAATGAGTGATGGTTAATTTATTTTTCGACCTTTAAAGCCACAATTTCAGTTTAGCTGGATGAATTTTTTTAGACCAAATCTGGCAAAAGCTGCATTTTAAATTTCCGCTAATTCATCAATGTCATTGCACAATACTCATTACACAAAAGTCATTGCACAAAAGTTATTGCACAAAAGTCATTACACAAATGTACTAAGGAAGGAAGTATTGAGATGGAAAGTGAGAAAGAAAGTAGAGGAAAGACAAAGAAAAAAAACAGAGGAAAACGTGAAAAAGATGATGAAGTAAGGATGAAGAATAAAAATGAAAGAATTAATGAGAATCGAGAAGGAAGAGAAAAAAGAGCATATCAGGAAGAAAAAAAAGAAAATCAACTGAAAAAGAATCGAATAGAAAGGATAAAAGAAGAAGGAAAGCTCATGAAGTAAGGAAAGACAGAAGCAAGAAATGAAAGAATTAAAACGAATGTTTGAAAGATGGAAGGAATAGGCGAGGGAAAAAAACAAAGAAGTAAGAAAAAAAAAGGAAAGATGAAGGAAAAAATAAGAGTTATTGAAAGGGAGGTAAAACAGGTCTGTTTAGTTAGTCAATACGAACTGTCACGTGACCAACGACTTTTGACCGTCACGTGACCATCGACTTTTGGTTGCGCGCCGGGATCAATTCAAAAAATTGAAAAAAAAAGTGGGTTGATCAATGAATAAGTTACTTCTCTCTTCTATGCATCCACCATATTGAAAACTGAAGCATGCTGGGAAGGAATCTTGGAAAATCTTCTGTCCCAGGAAGTGATTCGGAGTGGTGTCTTGAATAGTTAACAGCCAAAAAGATAAGAATAAAAAAATAGTAACTGGTATGTTTAGTCACTCAATAGAAACCATCATGTAATAAACGTCTTTGGGTAGCATGCCGTATTGGGGTGATCAATTACAAAATGGGAAAAAGAGATCAATGAAATAGTAACTTCTCTAGCGTTCTGTTCACTAAAGTGATCACAAAAAGCCTGAATTTTCAAAAAACATGCATGAATGCTGCCGGACCCAAACTAGGGGGCCAATTTAGTATGCTATCGCATTGCAAATTGAACACCCGACTAAAAACCTATTCAGGGGTGCGGGATTAAAAAAACAACAACAAAAAGGTTTTCTTTCTAGACATAATAAGGAGTGTATGTTTAAATTTTTGGCCCTTCACTTTCATTAAAGCGGCCTATGCATGAGGCACATACATACACACACAGCCAGCCAAACCAACCAAAAAACTGAAGAAATGCTGACATTTTTCGTTGCAGAGAGACAGAGAAAGAAAAAAGTGTATTACTAACGAGGTAAATACTGAACCGATTCAAACTGAATTTAATTGAACTGAAACCTTCGAGAATGTTCTGTTCCTAATCCAAGTGATAATTTACCTCTGCCAATTACGTTGGAGTAGTATACGTACCCAGTCATGTCTGTCTGTATGTCTGTCTTTTAACACAATATCTCCAAAAGTACTCAATAAATTTAAATGAAATTTTGTGAAAGAGTGAAGTATATGCTACAGAAGTGATCAAATTTCAGAGCGGATCCATTCGCAATTATATTCCCTACACCATAGTTATATGTATACACCTAATGATATCGCCAGTATTCCATGTCTGTCCTCGTGATATCTCTAAGAGTTCTAAATGGCTTTCAATGTATGGACAGCTATCCCAAAAAGTTCTTGTGTCCACACAATATCTCCAAAAGTTCTCGATGAATGTTGACGGATGAACAATAAGCTCCAGAAGGAGTGATTAAAATTTCGGGCAGATTCATGTACAATTACATCCCTTACTTCGCAGTTATACATTTAAATCATATAATATCGCCGAAAGTTTATGTCTATCCACACGATATCTCCAAAAGTTCTCAGTGATTTTCAATGAAATTTTGTGGTAGGATGGACAATGGACTATGGAAGAAGTGATTACATTTCTTGACGGGCCCATGTACAATTACTTCCGCTAACAATGGCGTTGGCAGAGGTATTACAAGATTTTTTTACCACTTTTACCACGCACTTCTCCTTCTTACCGTCTCCAGATTTTAATCTTATAAAAATTGAAATCAGAAGACTTCTCTTGCATCATTTTCTCTTTCATGCTTACGAGAGTCTCTTGTAACACCTGCAATGGATAATCCATCTTATATGGTAATCTCATTGCAATTTTATTGTGCTCTTCAAGGGTTTCTATTCTACTCCGGTGATTGTACAACACGACACACTGTTCTGTTGTTTTTTTTTCTTTTAATTCTAAGCTTCAAATCATTCATCGTCTAAAACATCTTGAAAAAACTCGAGGAATCCAGGCCAAGCAAGAATACATAATAGTGAAATATTCACCAGTTAACAAGAGGAAGATATCGTGAACATCAAATAAACAGTTGATTGACGCTACATTGATAGATATGTACCGACACACACACACACACACACACACACACACACATATATATATATATATATATATATACATATATCAGTTTGATATTTAAAAGATTTGCATACGATGTTTCGATTTCATCAATACTGTATATTTATTTAAAAAGTGTAACGAGCAAGAAGCAATTCTTCACTATCTTTTGGCAGCTAATTACAAACACCCACATATCTCTCCAGGTAAATCCGTAGTAAGCATAAACATATTGAGATAGGTAAACAGGAATAGAAAGAATTCAGCTGATGCAAGGAATATTTCTTTATCTTCGAACCTCTGCATTCGTATTCCAATCTTTTCATGTTTATGCCTGTCTCTCGGTTTCTATAAACATACCAGACATTTTTTTTATCGACTCTGTCCCATAATAGTTGTTACGTTTATATATATATATATATATATATATATATATATATATATATATATATATATATATATATATATATATAACTATTATAGACAGAGGTAAGAGACTATGCTTCAAAGAATCGAAGAATCCTTTATTTAGAGACCAGTGGAACGACCCCAATAATCCTAAAAAGAAGAGTATACAACTGATGCATCCCTGAGATAGTCACTTATGGAGCTGAAACATGAAACCTAACCAAGAGACAGACCTACAAACTGAGAAGTATACAGTGTGCGCATGAGAGAATCATGCTCAACCTCACATAGGGATATCACAAGAGAGCACAGTACATAAGAAAGAAAGCGGGGGCCAGAGACATAATACAATCCATTAGAAAACTCAAATGGCAATGGGCTGGTCATGTTGCAAGAATGAAAGACAACCGATGGACATCACGACTCACAACATGGACATGATCCCCAGAGATCACATGCGAAACTGAGGTCGACAAAAAACAAGATGGAGAGATGAACTAGACAAATTTAGAAAATACCGGCTCTGCAACGCCCATGATATAGAAATGTGGCAGATCCTGAGGAAGGTCTATGTCTAACGACGGACATCAAAAACTGATGATGATGATGATGGAAAACCCTCATATAGTCCTGTCGCTGTTGTAGGGATCCGTGGGATTTTTTGAGTTGACCAATGAAATCAATTAGTCATGTTAGAGAGACCTTCGGTGAGTAAAAATAACTTGGGTAAACATTCCAGACAAGTTGCAAGAAATGTTTTTTTTTCTGCATTCAAAGTCCGTCAACTCAATTATTCATTCATTCCATATCAGCAAAGCAGAACATGATTAATATAATTGAAACAATAGACAACATCACAGAATCAGTGATTGCACCATGGAATTTCTACGGATCTTGCGATTGTGTGGTCAATGGTTCGTGTTTATCCTCTGTGCTACTGCCAACCATACAAATGAACATAGGAATGAAACAAGAAGAGAAAGTTCAAAACAAAGGTCTCAGGTTCGCTGTCACTGACAAGGGGGCGCGTAGAGGTCCATAAGCATTTGTCAGTGAATAAAGAATGAATTGCACGTAATGATTTCCATATTTCTTTTTATGATATATGTATATATAAGTCTCTGTCTCGCTCTCTCTCAATATACATAAATATATCTATATTTTGCCATTATATATGCCAAAGGAAGAGCTGCAGTTTGACAGCCGTACCTATAAAAGATTCAAAGATACCGAGAGTGAGGCCCCAATGGAAGATGTGCCAATATCTAAGATAACTAATAAAAATGGCCACGATTTTTCCCAGCTAAAACATGGCTATCGTCCAAACAATCTAATAGAACTGTCATCCTGATGAATGAATGACTCACAATTCATCGGCCTTCATCCCTATTATTGTTGATGTCAGCCAATACGTGTCTATAACCACTTGACACCTTGCATATCTTTCCAAATATTTCGATTCTTGTCTTCGGAGCAGGGGTTGTGTTGTGCGGTCACTCAATCGCAAATGCTTTTTTTTTTAATCTCCTTCCCTTCATCGCTTTCTTCTCTTTTCCATGTTAATCTACAGATATCGACTTTAATCATTTTCTTTTCTCTCTTTTCTCTCCTGGCCTTTCCTTTCTTCGGCAATCAATGGGCAGCATATTATCATTGGTTTTCTATGAACAATTATGTATTTTTATCTGTCTGCGTATTTTCTATTGATACTAGTCTCCTTCCCTTTTCCCAAAACATTTCTTTGTTTCTTTGTTTCTTTTTTTCTTCGCTCACTAACCTTCTTCCTTTCTCTCATCACCAGTCTTTTAACGTCCGTTGTTGGACATAGACCTTCCCCAGGATTCGCCACAATTCTCTATTATGAGCGTCGCAGTGCCAGTATTTCCTGAATCTGTCCTGTTCATTTCTCCATCTTGTGTTCCGTCGGCCTTCGTTTCTTATATGATTTCTGGGGATCCATGTCGTGAGACGTGATGTCCATCGGTTGTCTTTCATTCTTGCAACACGGCCTGCCCATTGCAATTTGATTTTTTAGATTGTTTCCATGATGTCACAGACACCCGTTTTTTCTACTGTTCTTTATATTATGCGGCTATCTTCCTACTTTCCTTTGCTTGGTCTCTTCTCCTGTATTTTTTTCATATGAATATATGTATGTATGTTTTCTTCTTATGTATTCTTAAGATAATTAAACTTCCTCTTTTTACCTTACACGTCTTAAAATTGCCACCGTTCCAAGTAAGATTTAGAATTTTCAGGGTTAAGGTGAATATTTTTAGGGTCAATGTTACGGTTAAGGTTAGGGTTAGTATTTTCTGAGAAATCTGATCGCCTGCCCTTTTGGCAAAAACTGACTGTTATTCTGCAGCTGGACGGCAGCTATTTTGAAACGGGAAAGGTAACAATTTTTCATTAATTTTTATCTACCACGATGGCTTTTCCTCCTACCTCTGCAGTTTATTTTACAACCCTCGGCTCTCACCTTCGCCCTTGTCTTAATTCCAAGTGGCGTCTTTTTTCGCAATTTTCACTTTTAACGACTTTCCAACTTCTCGTGTTTGCTCTTTATGGCTTTTATTAAAGTCTCCCATACATCGTCTTCAGGAAATTTCCATCTTTAAAGCTTTCTCCTTCTTTCTCTCTTTTTACGTCACACTTTTCACACCGATTCCTTTTTCAAAATCTTTTTACTTTACCTTCGACTCTTCCCATTTCACTCCCATGCCATTTCTAGACAGCTTCATCCATAAAACCGAAAGCACCTAAATAAATTCCCCCCCAAAAATGAATAAATAAATGTCCCCCATGACTCCATATGAATCTGAAGTATATTTCTGGTAAAGTTCAAGAAAAGAAAAAAAATGTATTTTCCTACTTTACCCATTGAGATTGTAATCTGAGTACCAAGACTGTAGTTACGAACGGAAGTTTAATTTCCAAAGCCTGAATAAAAAATACATATCTTCCAGCGACCATAAAATTGACCCTACGTTCTTGTATATTACAGCACTAAATGGGGTATTACGGACTCGTTTTACATCGGAGATACAAGTTTTATAATAATACAATCTTTTTTTAAAAAGAAATTGCAATTCCCTTCTGCACAATATCTATTTCAATCTTTACTACGTTTAGCTTGGTTTGAAAATGAGAGAAAAGGCGATATATATATATATATATATATATATATATATATATATATATATATATATATAAGGATTAATAAACCTTACCACCAAAAACTTCACTCCCGAGTCTGTCTCACTCTCTAAAGTACACATTATATATATATATATATATATATATATATATATATATATATATATATATATATATAAAAGAAATGGATATATATGATCCGACAGAATGATAATAAATTGCGTTATATTATATTGAAAGTCTCGTTTGAAATGATCTCCAGTTGTTACAAGGTTAATGTATCACTCTAGTTGTCTATTCCGAGTGATGCATTGACCATCTAACGACGGGAGATCATTTCAAATAAGAGTTTCTACATAATATAACGCAATTCATAATTATATATATATATATATATATATATATATATATATATATATATATATATATATATATATGACATGTCTTTATTATACAAATATCCTTTTACTTTTCTTTTCTTTGAAACATTTTTCTAAATAAAAATGTGGCCATGAGCATCTAAGTACACAATTTACATAACAAAAACGTGTTCAACATTAAAATAGCTATTAATTCAAGTGATAGAGGTGTATGAAACTTAATAAAATATTACAAGCTTATCAATACAAATAAACATTCGCCGGGATTACTATTTATTTCATTCTCCCCCCCTAAATTCTTCTCCATATTCTTTCTCCTAAAATTGCTTCTTTTTGTGATGATCTAAATCTCTCTAAGTTATCCTTAAAATCATTCATACTTGTACGACTTATTTTTACATAAGATGGTAAACTATTCAAGTACTTCAAAATTCTTTGGGAGAAAAAAATCAATTTGTTTTTACGACTTTGTTCTTGCAATGGACTAAGGTAGTGATTTCCCTGTCCTATATGACTTATCAAACATTAGAATTTCGTAATTTGTAAAACCATTTAATGTCTTTGAAATTTCGATCAAGTCTTCTTTTGTCCTCTGCTCAAAGACGTAAAAAAAACGGTTTTTCTTTCAATTCTTCCACTTCCGGGGTCTCTTGTGAGAAAAGACGTTCACACCTTTTGTTTATTCTTTCGTTTACATGTGCTGAGATATCTAATGGGAGAAGAATCAGATTGCAATTAAATCCTTTGTTCGAAGAATAATACCTTTCTTTTTTTTGGTGACTTCAAGACTGTAGACTTATTTGAGATAAAATAGGCATGCAATTTTTCTAGGTCTGCGAGTTCAGACTAATTTTGGAAGTTAGACATACATGGGCAGCATTCAGAGTAGATATTTTACATACCAGCGAATACTACTACTACTACTACTACTACTACTACTACTACTCATCATCATCATCATCATTAGTCTTTTAACGTCCGTCGTTCGACATAGATCTTCCCCAGAATTCGCCACACTTCTCTATCATGAGCGTTGCGGAGCCAGTACTTTCTGAATTTGTCTAGCTCGTCTCTCCATCTAATATTCTGCCGGCCTCAGTTTCTCATGTGATCTCAAGGGATCCATGTCGTGAGTCATGATGTCCATCGGTTGTCCGCCATTCTTGCAACATGGCCAGCCCATTGCCATTTAAGATTTTTAATGGATTCTATGATGTCCCTGACTCTTGTCTTTTCCCGGATGTACTGTGCTGGCTTGTGGTCTCTCCATGTGAGGCCCAGCATAATTCTTTCATGTGCTCGTTGCATGGTTCTCAATTTGCGGATCTGTCTCTTGGTTAGGTATAAAAATAATACATAAATTCTTTTTTGGTGTGCATTACTAATAGATAACACCGTGGACACTCGTTCTTTGTGGCAGACATAAAGATGTGCTCTTGATCCTACTTTTCTTAGTGCAATATGGAGGTGCTTTCCTTGTAATAGATCTCCGGCTCCCAGATTACTTGTGAAAAAGGGTACATTGCGCACGTTCTATCTTTTGAATGCCACACCATTGTTTAAAAGGTATCTCACAAAGTAACATAGAAAGTGAAAAGCTGGACAGATATCTAAACCCTGTAAAAAACAATTCTTCCACCAATGATCTACCAGTCCAGAAAAATTAATTGAGAACTTATGGAGATATCGTGTGGATAGATATTGAGCTATCCATGGAAAATGAATGGAATTACGTCAAAGTTTAATCACTTCTTCCTAAGGTCATGGCCCGTAATATCACAAAATTTCATGAGTGAATAAATATGCCTCTTCCAAATTCGAAGAGGTGTTATTTTTATAACAAAAATCCATGAAACTATTATGTAACTAAGAAGTTACTTCAATTTATTTCACTAACGTCCGTCACGACCTGTATTCAAAAGTGAAGTCTCCATTTTTCCTAATGTTTAAATGTTTAAATTTGACTTTTGAATAACCATAATATTGAAAAGGAAGTTTTTTTTTTCTCCAGAAATGTCTGTTCTTTGCAAAAATTCTTCATATCTCAATTCATTAATAGAAAGTCTGGGGGGATATTTTTCCTAGTTTGCAAAGAAAAAGTCTCCATTAATTTTCCGCCCATTCAGAAGAAGAAGAAGAAGAAGAAAAAATAAGAAGAAGGAGAAAAAGAACGAAAAAGAAGAAGGAAAAAAGATATTCATTTGCTATTATTCTCATTGTGGAAAGTTCGGCAAATGCAAATATTTTGGGTCAAAGTTTTTTTTTTTCAATTCAAGGAATAAAAACATCCGTCTGCCATTTATATATCAAGATTTAAAAAAAAATTTTTTTTTTCTCTCTTTGGGCAATGAATTAATATTTTCTATTCGCCAGCAAAATAATGTTTTTTGGGGTTAGAAAATCTTTACCCCCGCTGGCCACATAACAATGAATGTTTTTTTGAAAAAAATTTTTATGGTAATGTGGAAGTTGTTGGATAGAATTTATAGAAGTTAATGTTGGCAAGTTCATATTGCATGCCATTTAGAGAGTAAAAAGTTCGATCTCTGCTGGATACCCCACTTTTGTGGCTTTGTTCCAAACAGAGCTAAACAAAATATGTAAATAAAAACCTACATATACATATCGAATCACCGTAGCCCCACAAATGCCCAGCTCGATCAACCAGCCAACTGGGCAAAAGATTATTCTCTTTTTGATCGTGCGTGTTTCTCTCTCTCTCTCTCTCTCTCTCTCTCTCTCTCCCTCTCTCTCCCTCTCTCTCTCTCTCTCTGTGGTGCCCTTGATCACATTTTTCGGACTACAACTTCTTACCGCAACTTTGCATGATTACACCTTAGGCACCATTTAAAAATATTATTTTTGTTTTTTCCCCCCATATAATTTTCGGGGTCTCTAAGGTCATTCCAGATCATCATCATCATCATCATCATCATCATCATCATCATCATCATCATTCTTCTAATGTCCATCGTTGGACATAGACCCTCCCAGGGATCCGACAGATCTCTCTATCGTGGGCGTCGTTGAGCCAGTATTCTCTGAATTTGTTTAGTTCATCTCTCCATCTTGTATTCTGCCAGCCTCAGTTTCGCATGTGGTCTCTGGGGATCCATCTTGTGAGTCATGACGTTGATCGGTTATCTGTCATTCTTGCAACATGGCCAGCCCGTTGCCATTCAAGTTTTTTAATTGATCCTATGATGTCTCTGACTCCTGTTTCCTTCCTGATATATTGTGCTGTCTTGTGATCTTTCCATGTGTGGTTGAGCATGATTCTCTCATGTGCACGTTACATACTTCTCATTTCTCTGCCCAAATCTTATCTCTTAGATAATTTTAAGTTACAGATCTATTTCTTTTGATAATTTTAGATGATTTATTAGATAATTAGTTTTGTTGCACGCGTGGAATATGTTGATTCATTTCTGTGAGAAGGTACATACATACATACATACATACATACATACATACATACACACACACACACACACACATATATATATATATATATATATATATGTTCATGCATGTATATATACATTGCGTAATCTATGTATCTATGATTCTATATATGTATGTGTGTGTATGTGTGTGTGTATATATATATATATATATATATATATATATGTATATATATATATATATGCAAGCGCTTGCATGTGTGTGTGTGTTTATGTATGTGTATGTTTCCTATGACTTTTAAAAGAAAATATTTTTTGGGTCCTGAGGGTGTATCGACCAAGAATATGTAAATAAAGAAGGAGGAAGAAAAAAGAAAGAGAAAGAAAGAATGAAAGAAAAAAGAAACTCAGATGGGACAGAAAAAAAAGAATAAAAATGGGAAATGAATATAAAAAAAAAATGATAAAAATAGAATTGGGAAGAGAGTCCAAAAGTTCACTTTTCTAAATAACAACAAATTTTCAGAGCTATAAAAAATGTTGTTTACAAGATCTTCAGTACGGTGTGAATGAATCGATGGTGTGTCTCTTCTGGAAAAAAATGAACATGAAAAAATTGGGAGTGGAAATGATTCACATATTTGTGCAAATATCTTGTCTCCGTTAAAGTTATTCACTTCAAAAGTTTCATGTTTTCTGTGTGTCGAGTATTTATCGTATTTATTCTTGAAATCATTTATTGTTTTCATTACTGATATATTTATTGTTACAATCACAGCAACTCCTTCATCTGGCTACATAAGGACTCTGAAACCTTCCAACTCCAAAAAGGAGTAAGGCAAGGTGATAATAGCTCACCCAAACTCTTCGCAGCCTGCCTCGAGATGATCCTCCGAAACCTATGCTGGGAGAATTGAGGAATCAAAATAGACGGCAAATATCTGAGCAACCTTAGATTTGCAGACGACATCATCCTTTTCGCAGAGAACCTACACGACCTTCAACTAATACTAGATGAACTAAACGAAGAAAGCAAAAAAGTTGGCCCACACATGAACTTCAGTAAAACGAAAATCATTCGCAACAATCATATTGAGTATAAGAACATAACTGTCAAGATAGAAGATGCAAAACTCGGCAAGGTAGACCATTACAATTACATAGGATAACGAATCTCCATGAGATCCTCAAAAGAGGAGGAAATCAGGCGAAGATTCACTTTGGGATGGCAAGCCTTCGGCATAGCGAGCTCAACATTCAAAAACCAGACGATCCCAATAATCCTAAAAAGGAGAGTATACAACCAATGCATTTTCCGAATAGTCACTTGTGGAGCTGAAATATGGAACCTAACGAAGACTAACTACAAAAAGAGAAGAATGTAACGTGTGAATGAGAGAATCATGCTCAACCTTGCATGGAAAGATCACAAGACAGCACAGTATATAAGGAAGAAAACGGGTGTCCGTGACATAATAGAAACTATCGAAAAACTCAAATGGCAATGGGCAGGCCATGTTGCAAGAATGAAAGACAACCAATGGACATCAAGTCTCTCAACATGGATCCCCAGATATCACATAAGAACCCGTTGCCGACAGAACATAAAATGGAGAGATGAACTAGACAGATTCAGGAAATGCTGACTCCGTGACGCCCATGATAGAGAATTGTGGTGAATCCTGGGAAAGGTCTATGTCCTACGACAGACGTTAAAAGACTGATGATGATGATGATAATTATTGTTCTAGCGAGCAGGTACTGGTTTTAAAATGTTCAATATGTAAGGAGTTTTAAATCCACTCGTGCCTAATCACAATCTGTGAGGTGGAATATTATATTGTATTATATGATATATGATATGATATGATGTTATATAAACAAGGAATCATGTTATCATGGTCGGATTATCTTACAGTCGAGGATCAACACAAGACTTCATTAATTTCTCTAGAGAAATACGAAGAGGAAATAGACTTATATAAAAAAAGATAAAAACAAAAGCAGCAAAGAGAAACAGGCCTGGTTAGTCACCCAAAAGAAACTGTCACGTGACCAACGGCTTTTGTTGGGGGTGATCAATTAAAATTTGAAGAAAGAGGTGATCAATGAACTAGTTACTTCTCACACATTTTGTTGGGCAGTGATCACTAAAATAATGTCCGAGTTAATAAAAACAAAACAAGCCTGAATGCTGCCGGATACTAAGAGGCCAATTTAGCGTAAACTTACATTGTGATTTGCACCCCAGAACCTTTTTTAATGTATTCTAAAAGGACAAAAATACCGTTTCTTCTTGACATAAGGAGGAGCAAATGTTTAATTTTTCATCCCTCTAGCTCCACTGATGCGACCTGCACACTGGTACATACATACATAGCCAGACAATCCACAACCTGGATCAGCTTGGAAACTGGAGAAACCTATGTAGGCGGTTTTGGTGACGAAACATTATTATTGATTTTGGACTAGTTCGTCCCTTCTTTCAAACTTTTAGTTGCTTTTATCACAACTTTGACTCGGACCGTCATTCTACGGCAACGATTAGACTAATCGGAAATAGAGAATAAGCCTACGGTGACAATCGAATGGAATAAGTGAACGTTTAATCCGGGAAGTGTTTGTTTCCATAGGCAAAGAGTTATATAGCATTTTGTTTGAAAATTTTCCGTTTTTTGCTCTCTTGCTCTCTCTTTCTCTCTCTCTCTCTCTCTCTCTCTCTCTATATATATATATATATATATATATATATATATGTATGTGTGTGTGTGTGTGTGTGTGTGTGTATGTGTGTGTGTGTCTATCTACCTGTCTATGAATACATTCTGTGTCAAGGCTTTAATAAATTTGGGAAAAAAAAGAAAGCCAAACTTTTTTATTCATAGATATTTCAATAAGCCTCAGGCGTAGATATATTGAGTGGCACAAAAGTCGCTAGGGGCATTAAAACAATCGAATTTTTCTATTCTGATATTCTTTGTTTTTCCATTTGACAAATATATGAGAGAAACCTCGGAAATTCATCATGGAAAAGTACACAACTGAGCAACGAACTAAAATAATGTATATAACATACAGGTATATTCCACCTATTTATAGATAATAAAAACTCTGTCAGTTGCAAGAAAACAGAAAGATTTGAAATCAACTCTGTCAGTATAATGATATATTTACCTTTTCTATAATGACATGATTGATATTCTCCAACCGAGAGCTTTATGTAAAATGTGATCATATTTGTTTGCACTAGGATCGAGATATATGACTATCAGAGAAAAATATGAAATAAACTTTCCTTAATCTCTCAAAAATAATTGGCAGGTGTAAATCCTTTGAAGGAATGTCTCAAGAGAAACCAAGAACTCGGAAAATATAAGAACAATTTTTTTTATCCATTTTCCCCAAAGAAACAATCAGCACATGTCTATCGAAATCGGAAAGTTTTTACCTTTTGCTTGAACATTTTCCTGAGTTCTATATTAATAACAGATAAGAAGCCTCTTTTAAAAAGATAAAAGGTTTTTTCAAACAAGAAAATCTAAAAAAAGAAAAATAACATTGTATCCCACAGAGAGCGTCTGCAGATATTTTTTGTTTTGTTTTGAAGTAAGAATTCAATCATAACTTTTGAAACTGACTTTATTAAGATATCTTTTTCAGAACCTCCATTCTATGCATTTTGTTGTACTACACTGAATTACATAAGTACACACATAACAAACATGTAGAGGACAAAGACACAGAATAGAAAATGCAGAACTGGTAGAAGTAGACCACTTCATCTACCTTAGGCAACAAATCTTCATGAAATCCTAAAAAGAAGAAGAAACCAAACGAAGAATCACTCTAGGCTGACAAGGTTTCGGTAGAGCCAGCTCAATATTCAAGAACAAGAAAATCCCATTAATTAGAAAAGATTTGCCTTCAGACACTTTTACAATTTCTTTTCATTATCGTGTACTATTTTGTATTTTATGATCTTGTTTTCCTTCCAAATATTTGATTACTGGGAAGATTTTGAAACATTGTGTGATAGGAAAGAATTCAATAAATCCTTATTAATATCTAATTCATTCTTCTAAATTGCTTAAATTGTATCTGTCTGCACCAAACAATATCTTCAAAAGTGTTCTGTATATCCACAAGAAATCTCCAAAATCGTCTATCAGAAAACGGAAGTTATTATTTTTGGGAGGTAGAATCTTGGCAACCAGATTAAATCATAGATAAAAAAAAAACATCCAAATTAAGAAAAAAAAAAACAACATTACTGCCGTTTTTTATGAAAGGCAGCCATTCTGAAATTTAAGAGACTGTGAATGTATATCTATTCTAAACATGACGAAGTCACTCAGCATGAATTCATCCAAGAATTTTATCGCGTCTTCCGTAGCCTTTGCCCACGCTCACACAAAATATCATTGAAATTCATTGAGAACTTTAGGAGTTATCGTGTGAACAGGCAGGAGCGGATACAGAAATGTTTAAAAAACCCAAAATGCTAAAATATCTCTCAATCAAAAGCCAATTCCTGGATCCACCACAGAATGTAATCACTTCTTTCTCACAATGTGGCCTATCCTTACTCTTCGACAAAATGTCATTGGAATTCCTTGAGAACTTTTGGAGATATTCCATGGACAGACATGAGCGAATACAGAAATTTATGAGAGAAAAAAAAAAAAAAAACGAAAAAATATCTTTGTATCAGAAACACATTCCTGGATCAACCCAAAACTTGAACACACCTTCTTCAATAGGTGCCTTACCACCCTACAAAATTTCATAGATATTCATCCAGAATTTTTGGAGATATCGTGGTGACAGACAGGAGCGAATACAGGAATGTATGAAAACATATTTGGTTACTATAGGTCAAAAATGGGCAACTTTCTGGTCTAACGGGACACATGAGATATTTTTCATCTTTATTCGAGTTACACATTCACCTCAAAAATTTCAAATTTACGTGCATAATATATCAACATTAGGGCAATTATATAATACAAACCGAAATCTCACTACTGTCGGGTTTCTTGTTAGTTCTCACAGCAAGCCTAAATTGGGCCTTTGGTTTTAATGAGTAATCAAGATTATTTTCTCCAAGTTTACCTAAATCCTATAACACTGCCTACAATGCACTATTCTGGCCCCATTTGGGGTTCTCCTCTTAGTTTTGGTTGCATGTTCGCCAGGATTATAATTAATAATATGGGATATAGATCCCGTGTATTGTTCCATTTTCGATATGTGAACTGCAATCGGATTGTTCGGGCATCGTCATTGGCTTCATATATCAACATACATGTAAGCGGAATTATGAAAAGGAGAGCTCATTTGCATATATTATAAGTAAAATGCAGAATACGTAAATACAGGTTTCATAAATACCAAGATTAAACATGATTTTTGATAAAACTCGACTATTATAAACTATTTTTCTATCTAAAATCTGCTACTCAAATGAATTGATAAAAATAATGTCTTCAAAAACATTTTCATTGATTTTACCTGAAAATAAAAAGCTTACAAGGATGGAGGGGGCAACACAATTTTATCAGCAGCAATTTCGGTAAGGCCTTAAATAAAGATCATTATTAATAAAAATTTGAATAAGTTGTGAAATATTACAACAATAGTAATTGTACAATACAATCATAGAATTGACTTTCTGAGAAAAATACAACCATAAAATTGACTTTCTGAGTAAGATTTCAAATAAATACCTGAGTGGGCTGCGAGCCATTGAAAATGTTGCCATGGGCCAAATCTGGCCTACGGACCTAGAGCTGCCGGTACACGACCCTTTCACTTCTTTGATGGCGTCTAAAGTATATACTACATGTATCTCATAGACTTAAGAAAAATCGTTTAAATATCTGATTTTAATTTGTATCTATTTTTTGAAATCAAATTTGTATTTGAAAGATTTGTTTCAGCTTATACTCAAAGTAGCGCTGAATTCGATTGCTAACTTTGAAGGTGAACTTTTGGGTAGCTACTATGTTTTGCTTGAAAGATTTACATTTCCACGAAAGTTCCACAGATATTTAACTGATCACGTACAAATCATAATTTGGAACAAATATGTTCCCATTCCTTGATAAATTGGAAACAAAAAACCTTGTCGGCAGACGAGATCAGATTGTTTAGTTAACGTTGGACTAAAAAAAAAAATCTCTAAACACACAATCAAGATTTACATCGTCGTAAATAAATCATTAATCAATGTCTCTCACTGAGAAGTCTCTAACTTGATCACCTACCAGCCATCTTCTTAGTTTTTGAGTCGAGGGGGTTGTATGTGAGGGTATTTGATGATATGTGCGTGAAAGTAAAACAATACTAATACCGGAGAATTGGTATTGAAGGAGTCTAACTAAAGAATAGATGTAGATGGTGTGTCGGAGAGAGGGCTGAAAATGACGATGAAAATGAAAGAAAAATTGAACAAGCATGGCCGTGTCAGGGTCAAACTTCCTTCCTCCATTAAAATCTAAAAGGTAAACAAAACAGAATTCATTTCTCCATACAATATTATCCCAAAACTACGTGTCTTATTTAAACTCCTTTATTAAGTAGTTCCTGTAAATGTAATTAGCAAACTTTAGTAAAACAATTCGACCAGAGTTAAGCTTCACAAGTGGAAATGAATGTGTGATCATTTTTTGTGTACGTCACTGTTATTCGTGCATGACGTCACCGGTTATTGGTCTGGTCATTGTCAAACGTTCCATACGACAGAAAAATAAAATCAAAACTCAATTGTTGGAGTTTGACAAAAACATTATCCGCTTCAGAATTGAAGTTCGGAAGGCGAACTGACGAAACCGAAGACAAATAAGTGCGTAAAAGAGACAAAAAAAAACGAAATGAATATTAGGTTTATACATCTGAAATGTCGTTTTTTGAGTAGCAAGATGAATGAAGACGTAAACAATAAAAAACTGTAAATATTTAATCAAAATATGGCCCATATGAAGCAACAGACTTTTTGCAATGATTCTCTAATGATAATGACATCTGTATACAAATCTTTAGGTCACAAATCCAGTAAAAGCGCACATTATGGCTTCCCTGTCATTGAAGCATAGTGGTGTTTCAATGAAGAACAGGCTTAAAACAAATCAAGCATCAGTGATTCCAGAGATGAAAATCTTCAAAACAAGGCTAAAGAAAGATCTCCAATTGTCATTAAAGACAACCGTTTGTGAAGAATTATGAAAGTTGACTGCAGAAGAATTTTAGCTTTAAGAAACCTTTCAGCTTCATTTGTGAATGTTCCTTGTCAGTTGGCAGCGATATGAAAGATTAAAAACTGGATAAACAGAGGCCGTATATATTGATAAAAATCAAAACCTGTATTGTTCCGGTGTGTGCTATCTCTGCTTACTCGCTGAAATGAGATGTCATTTCTGAAAATGGAAGTTATTGATAGTACAAGATACACATTTTGTTATTGTCATAAACGTGTGCTTTCAGTGAACGAGTGTTGTTTGTAATAGAAACATACACTTTTGGGCAAAAGATAAGTCAGACACTTTCCAGAATAAAAAGATCTCAACACCATAAAGAACATACCACCATCATCAATCCTTTATCGTCCGTCGTTGAACATTGACCTTCCCCAGGATTTGCAACATCTCTCTATCGTGGGTGTCGCAAAGCCAGTACTTTCTAAATTTGTCTAGTTCGTCTCTCCATCTTGTATTCTACCGGTCTCGGTTGTGCATGTGATCTCTGGGGATCCAAGATGTCCATCGCCTGTCAGCCATTCTTGCATTGTGACCTGCCCACTGCCACTTGAGCCTTCTAAAAGTTTTTATGATGTCTCGGACACCCGTTTTCTCTCTGATATACTGTGCTGTCTTGTGATCTCTCCATGTGAGGCTGAGGATTATTCTCTCATGCGCGTGTTGTATGCTTCTCAGTTTGCGGGTCTGTCTCTTGGCTAGGTTCCATGTTTCAGCTCCATAAGTGACTATCAGAAGAATGCAATGGTTGTATACTCTTCTTTTAAAGATTAATGGGATCTTCTTGTTTTTGAAGGTTGAGTTTGCTCTGCCGAAGACTTGCCAGCCTAGAGTGATTCTTCGCTTGATTTCTTCTTCTTTTGTGGATTTCATAGGGATTCGTTGTCCTCAGTTTTGTATTTTCGATTTTGATAGTTATGTCCTTTTTTTTCTGAAATTCATGTGTAGGCCGACTTTTTTGCTTTCTTCGTTTAGTTCATCGAGCATTAGTTGGAGGTCGGTTGGGTTTTCAGTAAAAAGGGAGATGTCGTCTGCAAATCTGAAGTTGTTCAGATATTCACCGTCTATTTTGATTCCTCTATTCTCCTAGTCCATGTTCCAGAAAATCATCTCAAAGCAGTCTTGTGAAGAGTTTGGGTGAGCTGGTATCATCTAACCTTACTTTTTTGGAGCTGGAAATGCTCAGTGTCTTTATGTAACCTGATAAGGGAGTTGCTCTGACGTAGTCTGCACCTGCTGCTTTTTCTCTCAGCTGATTAATCGAATAAACATGGTCCATGGTCGAGTAGCTTCTTTTGAAGACAGCTTGTTTCTGGGATTGGTTTTCATCAAGTGTTTCAGTAATCTGGTTGGTGTTAATTTTTGTGAGAGGTTGTATATGCATTTGAGTAGGCTTATAGGTCTGTAGTTGTTGAGGTCTGTGGGGTTTCTTTTTTTATGTAAATGCATTATGATTGCCGTATCCCAGTCTTCCGAGACTTTACTTTATTTTAGACATATGTTGAATAGAATAGCTTGGTTGGGAGAATATTTGGGAACACTGACAAGCAGTGGGAAGCAGTCGGAGTTGAAAATAGCAACATTGTCTCAGCACACTGTAAAGATCTATTTGACAGCTTGATCAACGGCTCAGTTTTCTGAAGAAAAAAAAAACAAAAACAAGGAAAAAGCTATCCCGTTCTAACTCATACACCGTACACGAACACCGCATTCATTATTGGATAACATTGTTAATATCTAATCTATAATTGTTAGAATGGAAGAGTCACGATAAAAACATGCTTGCTTCATTTTCTTTACCCGGGAGTGTAGTATTAAACTTTTCTCTGTTCAAATCCAATATTTCACGGAGTAGAAACTCGAAATACGTAGATATATCAATAAGCCTGGATCCAAATTATGAAAAAATAACGATAATTACTTTTCGATATATTTCCTTCCTTGCCAGTGCATTTAATTCAGATTTCCTCATTTGGTGCTCACTTATTCTGGCCTTGAACCAGATCAGGTTAAATATCTATGGATATATCTGTATATCTCATTCAACCACCAAGAATCTCATCATGAAATGTACTTTGCTGATAGTCTTTGGATCCCGCTCCCCACACCCTACAAAATAAATTCTACGAGATGATTAAAAATATTGATTACCCCAAATGCACTTTGAACCCTCCTGCTCTGCAAACAAGACAAACAATCTCCTCTCGGCAAATCTCACCCATAAGGTTAGATAAGATTAAATGTATTATTGCAGAAAAGACCAATGTCGGAAAGACACTTTCCCTTCGGAAAACAATTGGAAAGAACTCCGATAACCATATCTGTTCATAGTAAAAAATCATTAGACAACGGGGAGAGTCGTTAAATATGTTGATATGTCGACATTGTTTCATACTGAGTGAATCGCGTCACGTCTCAACAGAAAAATAACAATGAATATAAAAAACGAAATACAAATCAAATCAAATCACGTTCCAAAACCACTTGTGAATATATATATATATATATATATATATATATATATAGAGAGAGAGAGAGAGAGAGAGAGAAAGAGAGAGAGAAAGAGATTTACAATTTTATTGTTACTGATCAGTTTCATTCAGCCATGGTGATTAACAGACAACTATTTTTCATCTGGTCCTATATATATATATATATATATATAATTATTGTGTCATCTACAGACAGCTGTTCCATTCTATCACGACTCTTCAGTGTGGCTATAGACTATCCATTATCCCATCCAGTGCCACGAGGTAGGATTGAAACTTTCGTTTCAGACCCGGAGGCCGGTATCCTATTCATTCTGTGTCAAGGCTCTGCTCACAGAAGTGGACGGTCAGTAAGGTTGAATATAAGCGACATATTTGTTTAGAATATAATCCCCATCCACCAGAATGCTCTATTCCTATGGAAGGGTATTGCATAAGCTTACAATGAACGAGTTACCTCACTTGAAAAATACTCAACCCTGAAAAGGGGAGCGTTAATTATTGTCATATATATGTATAATCATTAATAATTGTGTCATCCACAGGTAGCTGCTTCGTTGTATCACGACTCTTCAGTGTGGTTATATTCCTTCCAGTACCGAGGTAGGATCGAAACCTTCACTTAAGACCAGAGTCCTACCCCTACCCTTCACAGAAATGGACGATATATTGGAAAATAGTAAGGTAAATTCCGCAATAAGGGTCGAATAAATCTGAGAAAAGTGTAAGAAAAGGAAAGCCCAACATTTTATTTCTATGGTATAATAGTTTTTGATAAGCTTCTTACATGTCTTCAGAAGGCTCCACATCAGCCCTGTAAGAAACTAGTGAAAGCTTATCAAAGTTGGGCTCTCCTTTTTTACACTTTTCGTACACACACACACACACACACACACACACACATATCTATATATCTATATATCTATATCTATATATATATATGTATATATATATATATATATATATATATATATGTGTGTGTGTGTGTGTGTGTATTAAATTGGAAAAAACAAAAATAACCGTGGAAAATGGTCTATTATAAAGATTTCATAAAATTAAGTAAGGAGGGTTGTGGGCGCTAGCAGCCCCTCTTAGCCGGTCTACACACACTCCAAGTCAGACCCTTGCACACCCAGGTAGGCTAGCGAAGCCCCTAGTAAATCCTCAATTTTTTTTTCAAAACTGAGAAACTATCTCAGTCTGTACATATCTGTCTTTTGATATCTATCTATCTATCTATCTATCTATCTATCTATCTATCTATCTATCTCAGTTTCTCTGGATCTATCAAATTATGGAGAAGCCTATATGATAGGGATATTTTCGGCTCATGAAAGAAAACAGAAAAAATGCTAAACTTAAGAAATGAAAGGCAATCAACTATTGAATTCTCAACATGGAAAAAATTGAAATCAAGCCAAAACTTTCTAAGATTTTCAAGCAGAAAGTATAAAATAAAATTGAAGTTTATAGAAAATGCTTGCGGGTGGAGAAGTTAAGGGGTAGGTGAGCAGGAAGTAGGCGTGCGAAACTAGAATGAAAAAACAGTTCTTTAAAGCAAATGAATCAAGCCGTCAGCGTTTTACAGATTCTATCTACACGCATGCGCAGAAATACATTCATGGAAAATAGACATGTTTTTACTCTTATACATAAGCAACGAATATGTATGAAATACTTTTTTATTTTTGTTTTTTTATTTCAGGATCTTTTTGCATTATTTCCACACTGATCTTTTCGCTTCTTTTTCTCTCCAAAAGATGTGGTTGCTTTTTATCTGTTTCGTAGCAGGGGCAATCATGGTCGTTCTCTGACATTTTATGGCTCTTCAAATGCCATGCAAGCGAAAACGTACAAACATTTTCCTGTCAGTTGGAGTCAAGGGAGAGAGAGAGAGAGAGAGAGAGAGAGAGAGAGAGAGAGAGAGAGAGAGAGAGAGAGAGAGAGAGAGAGAAAGGTGGGGAGGAGGGAGAGTATATCTTATATGGAACTTTATTATAGCTTTTCTTGTCAAGATTTTTTAGTTCGGAATTTTTCAGCCTTTCTGTATTGTCGTTCGGTCTTTTTCTGTACTTCTAGAAAGAAATATTTAACGCCTCGTGGGCATGTCAACGGCACATTGATCATTACGCTTGTCTTATGAGGCAATGAAACTTCGCGTATTATTCATGAGATAGGAGGAAAACTTATCTGTTTATTTATTTATTTATTTTTTACATGCATACATCATCATCATCATCATCATCCTTTTAACGTCCGTCGTTGGCATAGACCTTCCCCAGGATTCGCCAAACCTCTTCATCATGGGCGGGGCCAATACTTTCTAAACTTTTCATGCTCGTCAAGCTATCTTATATTTTGCCGGCTGCAGTCTCGCATATGATCTCTGGGGATCCACCTAATGAGTCGTGATTTCAAGCTTCTTGTTCCTTCTATGTATTTGGTTGTTACACATGAAATGTCATTTTTCACAGGAAAGATAACAATACAACAATTGGAAGATTTACAAATGTAATGGAATTTCTTGCAGATTGAATGTGAACAGAGATATGATTCACTATCATTCGAGGTATCCGTGCTCTTTTATCTCGCCTTTTGTTGGGTGGTGATCACTAAAAATTCGCTAAAAATATTTCAAGGCACAAGATGTTGCATAAATCTACATTGCAAATTGAACTCCCCCCCCCCAAAAAAAACTATTCAGGAGGGGTGAAAAAAGTAAAAAAAAAAAAGGATTCATTTTAAGATATAATAAACAGTAAAGGATTAAATTTTCCGCCTTCGAGCCCAATTAGTGGTTCCTGAACGTGTAATACATGCCTACAAATATAGCCAGCCAGACCAACTTGAAAACTGAAGAAACTTATCTTGAGTTCTCTGGTGACAGTTTCCGTTGACGATTTCCACGAACCGAGAAATGTTTTAACCCAATACGTATGTTCATGATGATTGTGAAGGATCATCATCATCATCATCATCATCACCAGCAGCAGCTTAGCTGAATTTGGGTTTTCTCCAATGTTTGTTGCTGTAAGTGTAACACATGGGGAGTGATGCACCTTACCCTCCACACATGTCCGCAGGGGTAGAGTGATCTTGGTCTTGGCCTTCTCGATCACGTAGAACTTTAGAGCTTTAAAAATGACATCCAATTTCTTTGATCGTCAAACTTCAGATATTTGACAATACAAGCCAAAAGGTAGGAAACCCTTCATAGAATAAGATTCTATTAGAATTGGAAGGAAAGGTTTGCCTTCGGTTGTGAAATGACCGTTGTCTCTTGAGAACAAATTCGGCAATCTGTCAACTAGGGTCAAAAGGTCAAGTACCATTCCAGCTTTGGAAAACATCCAGTCTTAAACGCTCATCTGGCTATTTTAACCACGGCAAAATGTGATAAAATTGTTTTGGAAAGGAAGAGATCAGATGAGAGAGAGAGAGAGAGAGAGAGAGAGAGAGAGAGAGAGAGAGAGAGAGAGAGAGAGAGAGAGATCAAATGAGAGTGAGAGAGAGATCAGATGAGAGTGAGAGAGATGAAGAGAGATCAGATGAGAGAGAGAGATCAGATACGAGAGAGAGAGATCAGATACGAGAGAGAGAGAGAGAGATCAGATGAGAGAGAGAGAGAGAGAGAGTGACAGAACAGGGAAGAATCGACAACCAGTCGAGGAGGAGAGCAATTCTGATTACAAACCAGGGAGTGGAGCCCCTTTCAGGCAGCTTGACATCCAATTTGACATCTTTCCGGTAGCACCTGAAGCCAAGGTGATGCTAGCCACATTGATCTCTGGTTTCCTCTGGAATACATCAGTGATACCGACAGAGGGATTCTGACGAATGCACCGCAAGGGGGGACTCTTCGGTGTCTTCTTCTTATTTGTTGAAACAGAAAGTAGGTTATATCTATCAATCAATCTATCTGCATATATAACATTCACATGGGTGAACACTCAGGTTACACGAAAAACGAGTCACGTCTGTTGTTTTACTTATTGATCCCTCATCGTCAAATACGTTTTTGGATAACCCTGTGTAAGCCCTGTGTTTCAAAGGAATTAAATGATGTGTATTATAAAATAACATCCCTATACAACACATTGTGATAATACCTTTTATAAAATGTCAGAGTATACGTAATATGACTGGGCCCTAAAAAAAAAAAAAAATAGGGTTATGTATCAGAATCATGACAGTGGGGCCATCTGAATATTGTTTTGTTTTTGAATACTCAAAACATTTACATGATAAGCAACTGATGATCCCGATTCACACATAGTACCAGAATACCAAATTCTGCGTAAAACATGGAAATCACTGAAAGAATTACATCAGATTCTCCTCTCTTTGCTTGTCTTTGTGTCTGTATGTCCCTCTGTGTGTGTGTGTGTGTGTGTGCGTGTGTGTGTGTGTGTGTGTGTGTGTGATTGGGGGAACCTGGTCACATTTCTTGTACTACATTCTTAGAATTTTGCATGAGTATACCATTAGGCAACATCTAAAAATGGCCTTTTCGTTTTTTCAAAAAAGTACATTGTAAGGTCTCTATAGTCATTATTGACCAATCGTGCCCAAATCTTGTGCTGGTATTTGATTTAGATAGAAGATACATTCCCTTTTAATTCTTTTTTAATTCAAGATATTTTTCAGATTCTGGTACATGCACAGGCTACGGTGATTCATCTATGCGAGGTGCGGACATTCTATATATCTTTCCCTCAATGAACTCTTTCGGCGCTTTCTTGTCAAAGAAAAAGAATTGGAAGAAAAAAAAAAGAAGAAAAAGTCTCTCTGACTTGGAAGAAAAAGTTTGGTTCGGTTTAGGAGTGACCTTTGTCTCTGGGGAAACACTTTGGCAATCCGTCAACCTGTGTCATAAGGTCAAGTACCATTTCAGTTTTGGGAAACAGCCAGCCTTAAACGCTCAACTCACTATTTTAATCATGGCAATAGAATCGTACGGTAAAGGAAAAGATCAGATGGAGAGAGAGAGAGAGAGAGAATATTTGTCGACAGTTAACGAAAGGAGATAGTTACTTCATAATATCTATATAGTATAAACAGACAATATATATATATATATATATATATATATATATATATATATATATAAAGTTTATAAATACACGTACATATATATACACACACACACAATCACACACGAACACAAACGCACATATATATGTTCAATAATACTACTTTTTAAATAAAATTTTTAAAATTGCAAAATAGTACACACATTTATACATATGAAGTTGATTCACTCATTTAGATTACTCAATACCAATGCAAAAGTAAGTACTGCATTGGTAACTAAAATAACAGAGAGAACTTGACATTCTGTTTCACTGAGATACGCTATAATAATTTTACAACAGAAAGGCGTAGAGATACGCAAAACACAGGGTGAAGTTCTCTCTGCTGTTCTTTTATTATATAAATATATGATTATTTATTAGTTCTCTTGTATCGAGGTGGCTAGTTAAACTAGATAAATTTGATAACATCGAAAGATCTTTGCGTGCAATTTTCAAATTGGCAAAATTGGTCTCTCGTTTGAGACTGCTTGTTTTTTTGAAATTCAAAGTTTTTAGTGATCCAACCAAAGACGACAGAAGTAACTTATTTATTGATCAACCCTTTTTCCAATTTTTTAATTAATCACCCCCAAAACACAGCATGGTGCCAAAAAGACGTTGACCAAGTGACGATTTCTATTGGATGACTAACTAGACCCGTCTTCATGTTTTGTTTAAACGAAAGCTCGGTAAATTCACAACTTTTGGGCAAAAATAGAAAAAGAAATCATTAATATTTTGCAATTGGCGAAAATACTGAACTAATTATGCTGGGACTACCCTGATAAAATGTCCAAATATTCAAATGAATATTTGATATTTACTAAACTTAGTTTGGTCGGGCACAAGAACACAGAAGTGGGCTCCCAGTATGGATTGAACTCATTATACAAGAGATTCATAATGTGAGTACTTTCCTACAGCTTTTTCTGTGACCTTTTGTTTAGATCTTTAATCTATCAAGGTTAGCATCATCATCATTAGTCTTCTGTCGTCTGTCGTTGGACATAGACCTTCCCTGGGATCCACCACATTTCTCTATCATGGGCGTCGCAGAGCCAATACTTTCTGAACTGGTCTAATTCGTCTTCCTACCTCATATTCTGCTGGCCCTGGTTTCGCATGCGATTTGAGGGGATCTATCTTGTGAATCGTAATGTTCATCGATTGTCAGCCATTCTTGCAACATGGCCGGTCAATTGCAATTTGAGTTTTCTAATGGATTCTATGATGTCTCAGATTCCCGTTTTCTTCCTTATATACTGTGCTGTCTTGTGGTCTTTCCACGTAAGATTGAGCATGATTCTCTCATGTGTGCATTGCATGCTTCGGTTCGTTGGTCTGTCTCTTGGTTAGGTTCGATGTTCCAGCTCCATAAGTAACTATCGGGAAGATGCATTGGTTTATTGGTTTTATCGGTTTTAGGATTAATAGGATCTTGTGTTTTCGAAGGTTGTTCCTGCTCTGTTGAAGGCTCACTTAGTAGGATACAAAGCTAAGCAAGTAGGTAAATTCGTGAGTCGAACTCACCAAAACAGCATTTGACATCAAGAGCGTTAGTTGGTGTTTATTTGCGTGTGTGGTATTGTCAAACTAAATTCCTAACCTGTAGTTGACTTTTTACTTTCTACCATAACAGCAACAACAACAACGGCAACAACAATCCTCACCAAAGTTAGGGGAGTAAAAAAATGACTTTAAATCACAACCAACTGATTGATAGTCGTGTGTGTCTCTTACGACTTATCTGTAAAAAATTATGTTAGAAATATGCAAGGACTTTTTTTTATTCTTGTAGATAAATACATTTATAAAAATAAAATTTCCCTACTGTGGTTTGTTCTTTTTATAACTTTCTTATGGAAAAGTTGGTTTCCTTTTGAATGGTATTTAGTAATAAGACATTTGAGAAAGATGTCTCTTGTCTTGCGCTGTTTATTTATAGGTTATAACAGTAATATGACAGTAAGAGACCGGCTGACACCAGTAGCAGATATATTTTTTTTTTAGAAAAATTGCTTATATCATGTAAATATTATATATTGTATACATTCATAATGTAAATATTGTATGCAAAGTGTAAATGATGTAAATATTTTGTATAATGTAGAATAAATGAATAATATCACATATATTTTAAACCACCAGAACAACGCCTACTTCTATCCCGCAAGTCGAAAAAGAACACATTGAAGTACATAAGCAAACCCTCATATAAAATCTGATTTAAATACACAAACACATCACACATTTTTTTACAAATACTCTCTGATACAACTACTCTATAATTCTACGTACATATATAAAAGAATAATTACAGAAAGATTTCCTAACACTCCACCGATGTAAAATAAACCAACAAGCACCAATAGCCGATCAGATTTCAGGATACAAACCAAGATGAGCTGTAATTCAAGATTAAGACTAAAGATAATAAGAACAACAAGAATCCTAGATATTCTAAAAAAGTAAAACCAATGGACAATCCACCCTCTTCAAAATGAAATATTCTATCAACACATTGTACGCAACCGGTCACCCCTAATTTCTTTCTAAATGCTCAGAATTTCACCACTTTTTTCATAATATGATTTTCTTTCTGTTTCCTATTTCTATTTTGATAATGCCAAAAAGAGAATCAAAATGACGTTAATACAACTGAAAACAGCCCAAGAAAAGTTTAAACACACACCAATACTTACACTCACACACAGAAACTCCATATACGCAAATACAGACTTCACTTACACGCACATACATACTTCACTTACACACATACACACACTCAAGAACTTTTCTTTCACACACACAAACTTAACTCATATTCACACAAAATCTTCACTTGCACACCAACACCCATACCAGCACCCATACCAACCACCGAACATTACATTGATAAAACTACACGAGACTGTACCAAATAATTTTCTTATCTGTGTCGAGGACTATTCCCTGTCAGTCAGGGTGAAAGAAGCAATAAATAATGACCCTAACAACACTCACACACCAGAAAGCCACTACAAAAATTGATAGCATCACAAAACTTCTCTCTCACTTTACTACCATGCACTGATGAAGACAAGACGTTGACACGAGTCTAAAATGAATGGAGAATAAAATGTTAGAATAAAAAATAATGAATTCTTTCTCAGATGAACTCCTATTTTGTCTTGAATTTACTTGAATTTAGAGCCGAAAACACATCACATCTCGTCTCACCGTGAAACAGATGTCTATTTTCCATCAGAACAAGTGATCGGTGGAATGCACTCAACCTGGTCAAGATTCTGAATGCTGACTTTTAAAGCTTGCAGTCCCTCCCCTACTTCGAACTACGCAACCTTACTGTGTTTATTTCTCTTTATTTGACCTTATGCCAGACTAGGTTCAGTTTAGGAGATTTTTAGAAGCGAATGGATTCATATAAAATGCGAAATTAAAATGAGTGACGACGCCTACATACGAAACCCGTGCAGACAAATATAAGTAAATAAATATCTTTTTCCGGCAGCGGTAGTAAGTGACAGAGGCGGCAGAGGGGACGTTGGAATTGCCTGTCCATTTTGGCGGCGTTGTGAAACTCCTAGCAGGATATATGTTCGCCAGCCGAGCGACATCAGTTACAGTTTGTTTGCTTTTACAACACAAACGAACACACACATACTCTCTCTCTCATTCTCCCTCTCTCTCTCTCTCTCTCTCTCTCACATACACACACACACATACGTCCCTGCACACATCTTCACTTTCTTTCTCTTTGGTGTATAGTTAGGAAATTATTTATATGAATTTATCATTCTATTTATTGGCATTGTTTACATTCAACTTTTTTTCTACTTGGGAAGGAAAAAAAGAATAAATTACTTACTTTGTAAGTATGATAAGCAAACAAGTTTAGATACACGGGCTGCGTCAATTATCGTACGACCTACGTACACCTAAGCCATTTATTGACATCCGAAGGTGTGTATATGACAAAAGTGCGAATATATTTGTGTTATATGTACACATTGTTATCGCAGAAGATTATGAAAAAAGCTATTGAATAAATAGAATCAAGTTTCATTCAATGACAACTGACAAGAAAAGAAATGAATCGTTTTTTCGCGAAGCAACCGATTTCATTGATCGGTCCAAACAATCCTAACAATATAATGAGCTTATATGCTAATTTTTCTGTTTGTTTATCAATTTTTTGTTGGTTTTCGCTAAAATGGGATGATCTCATTCCTGATTTACCTTCCTACTATGACATGAAAGAAATGACGTCATAGAAACGCTTAAGACTTCATCTCAGATCATCACTTTTAAACACAGACTTTTATACCAGACAGACGCGTGTTGCCATAGCCAATGTGGTTTTATTCCATGAGGTGCGGTGTTGCCCTGTGTAGTCCAGTCCAAAGGGCTCAGGAATTGTCCTGAGACTTGAAAACCAACACTCATATCTTTGCGGTAATAGTGGCGAGGTCTGAAGAGAACTTTTTGGTTATAGCCTTCTTAAACATTCGTGTGTGTGGTATACCCATATTAAACCGACTTTGTGTCACACTTTGTTCTCGCAGAGGCTCGGACAAATAATAAAAGCTTGAGATGAGTTAAGAGTTGAAAAAAAAACAACAAAAAAAAAAAACAAAAAAAACAAAAACAAAAACAACTTAAAATTCTGATACTTGAATTACTGAAAATGAATTACCTAATGAAATAGCTTTAGTCACGATCCATGCATAAATAACCCTGTCATTTCTGACGGGTATAACCTAGTTTCTTTATAAATGACTGAAAGGTTAATTCAATTGACGGACTGAAGATCTTAAGACGTCGAGTTCAAAACCCCCCAAATCAGTGAGAGCATTATTGATACAAATATTAGAACAGAATATACTGATTATGCAATTCCCCTCTATCAACTGGTCAGTCTTGGAAAATCATCATCATCATCATCATCATTCTTTTAACGTCTGTCGTCACAATTCTCTATCTTGGGCGTCGCGGAGCCAGTATTTTCTGAATTTGTCTTGTTCATCTCACCATCTTGTATTTTGTCGGCCTCGGTTTCTAATGTGAACTCTGAGGATCCATGTTGTGAGTCGTGATGGCCATCGGTTATCTGTCATTTTTGCAACATGGCCTGCCCATTGCCATTTGAATTTTTTCAAATAGTTTCTATGATGTCACGGACACCCGTTTTCTTCCTTATATACTGTGCTGTCTTGTGATCTCTCCATGTAAGGTTGAGCATGATTCTCTCGTGCGTGCGTTGCATGCTTCTCAGTGGTTACGATTTAATTCCATAAAAAAACGTTGCTCGAGATTCTTTAAATGCACGATTTTGGGCGATACGTGACATTTTTGAATAAATATCAACAATTTCTTGCATAATCCATCGTTCAAATATAAATTTTAATAAAGATTCATATAACAGCTACAAGTAACAAGTCCTGCAGTAGAGTGCTGCTTAAGAAAGTTATTTCGAAGACCGATTCCTTAGTATAGTGGGTTCAATTCACTCTATCGTACTATTGTGACCTTGTGCCAGACTGAGCTTTATCTTTCTACCGTAACTGAGGAATATTTGCATAACGAAATAAAACATAACAAAAATACTGAATGCGGAATATCCCTTTACCAGCCGGTCAGTCTGCCAGACTAAATAGATTCTTTTGTCCTGTCAGACCCAATTTAATCATAAAATGGCTCATTCCTGTCACCAGACCGAGAAGCAACTCTAGATTCCTGCCTTGTTGACGGCCATTTCAGGTTCCAGCATCATCCTCTGTCACCCACGCAGATATCTCCGATGCCACGCCGTATCCTGTTGCATCATTAAGTCAAAAAAAAGGGATTTGGCCCACTGGGTATCCCAAGGATGTCCATATGCTTTACCCAAGCTTGCTCCCTGGACTGGTCATTTCTGTGTCGCCCCAGTGTTTATCTAAACAGAAAGATACCCTTTTCATCATAAACAAGAACTGGGCAGGTGGTTTACTCTTTTGAACATACTCTGTAAGTATTGCTGTATTTATATAACAAATGTAAAAAAACAACGAAAACTTAAATTCAACTTTTATGTAATACGCGGCAGAAAGCCAGATTTTCGAATATTCAAAATAAACAATGTTTTTTTCTTGTTTGCGCTTGATTGTGTTTTAACTTTCTTATTGGAATTATTTATTCTAGACATTTGGGAATTTGTAAGAAACTTTGTCGCGTGTCAGGGAAAGTGTATATTACGTCATTTATTTCAAAAGAATTCTCTTTTTTTGCTTTCTGTTTTAAAGAGTAGTTTGTTTTGAAGAAAAAATGTTTGCTCAACGTGAAAATAAACGTGTGTACATTTTAGAAGGTATTTTTTGAATTGAAATTTATATGGACGACACGGATGATCATGTGCATACGCCAGTTGCTGAAAGAACGAACAGTGAAAATAGAGTTCAGCGTTTATTTTGTAGTAAGCCGTTGATTTTGCGTCTTAAAATGCTCACTGATTTTCGCATACAAATTAATACAAATCAAATCTCCATGTGACCCTCAAAAGTAGAAGAAATCAAGCGAAGAATCACATTAGGATGGCAAGCCTTTGGCAGAGCAAGCTCAACCTTCAAAAATAAGAAGATCCCATTAATCCTAAAAAGATAGGTGTATAACCAATGCATCCTCCCAATAGTCACTTGTGGAGCTGAGACATGGAACCTAACCAAGAGACAGATCTGCAAATTGAGAACTATGCAACGTGCACATGAAAAAATTATGCTGGGCCTCACATAGAGAGACCACAAGACAGCACAGTACATCCGGGAAAAGACAAGAGTCAAGGGCATCAGTAATATTTTTTTACTATCTCGGAAAATGTAAAAGACACATTCATATCGATAAACAGTCATTTTCCCTCTCTCTCTTAGCTCTTGTCTATGAACTATACAATATCCTAATTTGTTTTTCATCAGCACCCTGGTCATTACCACCCAATAAACTGCCATTATTCCCCTAACTCTCTCCTCCTCTCTATAAACGATACGAAGTCCCAAACGCTTATCTTCATCAACATCCACAGCTGCAAAAACGGACAATAATGTGTCCATTTTTTTATTATCAAGAAATCACATTTTAAATCGAAGTCCCTATAGAAATATTTGGTGAAGATTTTCAAAAACTAATTGACTTGTGATTTGTTTGTTGAGGGTTAGGTGACAAGTTGAAGATTATGGAATGACCTACAATAAACGTTAGTCACATACGTAACCAGCGAGGTTACTGTTATTAATTTCAGTCAATATATGTATAAACCACCATGAAATTTCCCTACATACGCCTATTGTACAGACGTTTTAAATTTGTTTTCTCTTATATACATGTATTAGGACTTGCATGTATATGCATATAAATCATTTTTTATTGTTTGTGAAATATCATTTCTTGTGGTTTTATCGTCGAACGACTAGCTATTGTTTACAGAAGACACAGAGACAAACAAGATAAAAATGCTTCCCTGAAAAGTAAAAAAAAAACATACAAAATAAAAGGACAAGTAAGAAGACGTAATGGTATTCGTAGATTAATGTAAAGGAGTACAAATCTCGAAGAGTCAATCAAAATAAATGGACAATGCTTAATCGAATTTCGAAATAACGAGAAAGGGACGCCATTATTGGTTTTTCTATTTCGTTTTGTTTTTGTCTTTTTTGATAGCAAGTCTGTGTTTGTATCTTCTTTTAGATTGGAGGAAAAAATCTATGGAGACAAAAAAGACGAGAAACGCCGAATATATAAAACACGTACATTACTTCCCTTTCGTTATTTTCATTATTATTTGTATTAGATATCATTTTTATTTCATTTCTTTCGTTCCATAATTCTGGGGCGTCTTCATCTATTCATTCTTTTCATTCAGGTTTTCAATTCTCAATCTTTTCTTTCTTTTTCAAAACTTTTCCTTCCTTTTGACTTCTCATTTTTTTTCATGTCTCTATTTCTTCAATTTTTTAATAATATTTCTAAATTTTTTCTTTTTTCCTTCTTCTTTTATTTTCTTTTTTCCTTCATCTTTTATTTTTTTTTCTATCTCAAATGTTTCTTTGTTTTTCTTCCTTCCCGATTTAGCATCATCCTTCCCTTACGTTTTCCTTTCTTCCTTACGTTTATTCCCCGATTCCCAGTAAAAGTACCATTTTTGCTTTGCCCCTCAAGTTTAGTCAGAAATATCTTTCCAGAACTTTCCGACCATAAAATATGATATCCTTCGAAAATAAGAATCCAAATTTGGCACCGGACATAACCATAGTCGGTAAAAACGTCTTCCTCTCTTAACGATAATAATGATAATAAAACAACGTTCTTTGAATATAATAATAATGATGATGATGATGATAATAATAATAATAATAATAATAATAATAATAATAATAATAATAATAATAATAATAATAGTAGTAATGATAATAGTAATAAAACAACAACGTTCTTTGAATATTCTAAGATGTGTATCATATTGCAAAAAGCGTATGGAATTTATTTCAGATAAATTCTTTTGCATAGAAATAATATTTAATTCCAGATTTGTAAAATTCCTTCGATTGACCCGAAATAAGACTGATTTTCAAGATTTTCTAATTTAAGCTTGTCATTTTACATTAGAATGGTTTCGCAATCTCCCGAAGATATGAATATTTAGTTGAAGCAAGGTCAAGAGATTATGTTGGATCCTATTTACTTGCGCTCCCACCAGAGCAAGATGTGACGCAAGGTCGTTTTTAATGTGGGATGGAGTACCCATAAAAATTGCCGTAATCCCCGCAACTAGTGTTGCGAAGGCGTCAGGATAAGCTCGACCCATCCCTCTCAGTGAATTGTGACAGTACCACCCTGGGGCGAACTGCTTCCCCAAGACTGTGACAAATCCTTCGGTCTCAATGCACTTAGCAATGCTGATTCTCAGTACCCTTCATCGGCTACAGCATTGCACCGGTGTGCCTGGACTGAGAAATCCTACCATCCCCTCCAGCCCAATGACTGTTAAAGTGCAGATTCTACACCTTGGTCAATCCCATGGTGCAGATACTACACTTTGATCAGAGGAGAGTATGTTGGATGAATTATTTCTTCCAGCTGAATGCCTCTATACGATTGAGCATCGTCAAAACAAAAAATAAGCCGCTTTCCGTTCAGAAAGAACAGGTGGTTTCTGTCCAAACAGAAGGAAAAAAGAAAAAAGATAAAATAATTGAAAAAAAGAGCATTCAAACAATGACTCGGGGGCCGTCGATATGGACTGCTATTGGGTTTGAAGGAGAAGAAGCAGAAAACCATTCATATTTATTCATAGTCTGGTATATATGGTACACACCTTACCCATATATCCAATAATTTTCTAAATTAATCTAGACAAATACGAAGCCGGTTTGCCTTCGATTCTACAAAAAGCAGTAATTTGAACTCGTAGAATTTAGCCCCCTTTTCCTCCACGCAGGACATCTTCGATTTTACAATAATTATCTAAGGAATAGACTTTCGTTTAGATGAAATGCATATTTATACAACCGTGGCCAATTCCAGCATCTTCAATGCGCATGTGTAAACATGAGTGCAATTTATTCTACTTCCTCCTCATCTGCTGTCCAAGCAATCTTCTACGGGGTCGAAATATTAAGGGTAGATCTTCAACAACAATCACTTGCCATTGGATATCACAGGATAGATAGCGAGAAAGAAAGGAAAGTGGGTATATAGAGAGTGGCCAGGAGTGATTATTACCCGGGTGAAATTCAGATGACCAGGAAGTGACCGGGACGAAATCTTGATACCTGATCAATGAATTGGCACTTGAGAAATTCCCCATTTCCGGTCAGGAAAATTGGATGTTAGCCACACATCCGGTGAACAGGTTCAATCATCAGCGGTCACGACGTGTTGGCCCTACCGCACCAGTTGAGCATATTTAAAGCATACAGTAACCACTGGACCGCTGGCTGTCGTATAGACACGTTCTCTTATGGTACCATCGTAACACACTCATGTGGAACCCATTCGAGAAAACACACACAGATTCAAAGTCAACAGCCACAGGAAGCTATCAATAAAAACATGGTTAAGTATTGTAGGACATGACATAATACACATTGGAATATAAGACGTATCTCATTACCAACAGGGAATATTCAAAATGATTTATGACTTATAAAAAAATAAAATTCAAATTATATTTAAGAATTTTTATGTTTTTTTGAATTTATGATATGAGTCACCCTAATCATACTTAGATTGATATTTTCATCCTTGCTGTTTTCATCACCATGTCACGATTGATGCCCTCTTCAGCAGTTATATTATGGTTTGAAATTATGAGTCGTTATAATTATTGCACATGTTATTCAGATTAGTATTATCATTTTTACTCTTTTTATCACAACGTTTTAGTTGATACACTCTTGGGCCTTCCTTGTATTAGCTCAAATTATGAGATGAGTCATTGTAATTACTGCATGAATTATTCAGAATAGGATTTCTATTCATTCTATCCTTATCTGTACATTTCGGTATATGGTTGAATTGTATATTAGTTAATATTATTTTACACACTCTACAACCGGAGACCGTTTTTATTTTCTTCATTACTTTAAAACTGATCTCCTATAAAATCTGAAACGGACCCAATCTACCTTTACACATAATCTCATGTAAAACCTCCAACTGGACATCTTCAATTTTATAATAATAATCGAGGGAATGATCTCCTAATTAGGATAACCCATTCTATTTACAATCAGTCTTTTAACGTCCGTCGTTGGACGTAGACCTTCCCCAGGATTCACCACACTTCTCTATCATGGGTGTCGCGGAGCCAGTATATCCTGAATCTGTCAAGTTCATCTCTCCATCTTGTGTTCTGTCGGACTCGGTTTCTTATGTGATCTCTGGGGATCCATGTTGTGAGACCATTGTCCTTTGGTTGTCCTTCATTCTTGCAATATGGCCTGCCCATTGCCATTGGAGTTTTTTTTAGTAGTTTCTATGATGTCACGGACACCCGTTTTCTTCCTTATATACTTTGATGTCTTGTGATCTCTCCATGTAAGGTTGAGCATAAATTTCTCATGCGCCCGTTGCATACTTCTCAGTTTGTTGGTCTATCTCTTAGTTAGGTTCGATGTTTCAGCTCCATAAATCGGGAGAATGCATTGGTTGTATACTCTTCTCTTTAGGATTATTAGGATTATCTGGTTCTTGAATCCAAAGCTAAATACAGCAAGTGTACGCTATATCTATGTATAATCGAGCGTTACAGATCAAGAGGGGGAGAAGGGAACGAGCTAGTAGCGTATTTGCCACCACCTAATATCATCCTCTAATACCTAATAAGTTGTGATTAGAAATGTAAAACATTGTATGTATACACATATATGTATATATTTATACACATATATACATTTACATATACACTTATATACATATATATATATATATATACAGATATATATATATATATATATATATATGTGTGTGTGTGTGTGTGTGTGTGTGAGTGTGTGCGTGTATAAATGTATTAATTTATTAAAAGGGAATAATCCCTTGCGTTTCTGCATGATACATTTTCGTCAGTATCTAACATTTTTCAATTCAGCTCAGTCAGTAAAACAGCGTCCTGGCAACAAGTTGATTGCGAATCTCAAATAACGATGCAATGTGAATTTTACATATCGGTTTACAAACCTAATTTTGGGGAGGAATATCCTTGTTGTTCTTCTGCTCAGTTTCTAATGATGTTGCAAATTATGTTCAAATCAATGTTGAGTCTTATTTTCATATTATTTAACCCTAAATGAAAATGAAGTAGATTTTGTAAAGAAATGGACAGTCTGCTTGGGTAATGTTTAATGATTATATGTGACCTAATTGTTTCTGATCTTTGAATATCCCATAGATACACAGGCAAATAGAAAATACCATTTATACATTACTTACACGTAGCTTTCAAGAAATGTTTTTCTCTGTTTGTATCTGTATCATTCACCTCAGAGAAGAGAAGAAGAAACGAAAGCCTCCATAAAATAGAAATGCAAATTAATCACAAAGATAGATAAGAAGAATTGTGAAAGTAAAATAAAGGGGAGAGAACTGCGGAAAGACAAGAAGTCGGAAAAAGGCATCCTGGGGAAAACTGCTTGATTAAGCCGAAGCAAAAAAACAAAACAAAACAACAAAAAACCCCAAAAAACAAAAAAAAAAAAAAAAAATCAAACCAAGAAACAAAGACAGAGCAAGGATAGAATTTTCTGGAAGACGGAAAAACTGAAAGTTCGAGGTTAAAAAAGTTTCAGTTACTGCTAAATGTTCCAGATTTGAGCAAATCACTCAAGAAAGGAGGAAAAAGAAAGAAACCAAAGAAAACTAACAATAAAAAGCAGAATAGACTTTGCTAAAAAGATAGGAACACAGAATTATTATGCTATCCAAAAGTAAAATGTTCCTATAAAGAACCTTTGTAAGCTGAAATGACGAAAGTCGATTCCCATTAATTTATATATGAGCAATTCTGAGTGCCCCTGGACCAAAATAACTGTCTACTATATATGCCAGTATCTTAAATAATATCTTTAGAACACTTGGAAGTTTTCTTAAACTGACTGAGTTGTGCAATCATAAACTTTAAAATAAACTGAAGAGTAGGAAAGAGAGGAAACGGCCATTTTCCGGCGCCATATTTGTAAACGTCTGAGTCTCTCGCCTTGACATGCGCACTAACCTCTACTTTTTCTAATCTTAAACGAAAAGTGAAAATTAAAAATTTTTATGTTTTACTCTTAAAAAAAAAAAATGTTTTTAGATTTTTATGGCTGATTACTGCCACCTTTACGTTTATTTTGAAATTCATCATTAAACATGTATTATAAATCATTGGGATAGAAGTTTTTTTTTTCAATGAAAGTTCGACCTCACGTGGACGATGAAATTTAGCAAATCCATTCAGTGTAAAAAAAAATTGAAATGTTAAGATACTTTTCAAGATACTGTTATTTATGGCCCAAATGCTTTTCAGTGTCAACGTCTATTTCGAAAAGTATCTTTGAAAAGTTTTCCAGTCTGAAGTGCAATCAGATTCTTCAACATTAATCTATTCATCTATCTATATAAGCCACTTAATACCTATCCATCTTAGTTTGTTCACACCCATGTCGCATTTTCTCTAGTTATTTCTCTCTATATGTATTTCTTTCTATCTCTATATCTTTATTTTATTATATCTCAACAGCTATCAATCCCAGCCTGTCATCTCTCTATATAATCATATATAATATCAAGGAAACGAATCTACCAGTATGTAATTTTAAAATCAAGACAGGACTTTTACAAAAGATCGACTTGTACACGCACATTTATGGTAATGCCTCCAGAACAAAACTTTGTCCTTTGATTTGTATAGTCCATGATGCCTAAGAATTGCGTTTTAAAGCATATCAAATAATCTATTAAAACATATACATGTGAAAACCATAGATACCTGTTTTCAATGGTTCTGATGTGAAGTATTTTCATTATTTGACTCATTTTCGGGGATTACTACTTCATCTTTTTATTGGGTTTTAACACAAGATTCCAGTTGATATATAATTTGGCCTTCCTATATTGCATCTCGTGGTTAAGCGATTTCAAAAGACAATAGAATACAACGTGCAATTGAAGAAGAACGAATGATATATTGACTGAAACCTTGTATTAAAACAACGAAGAAGATATTTGCCAGAAGAATGCCATTTACAATTTATTTTTTAATGGTAGATATTGTACAATACGCGTGTAACAATAACGAGTACCAGACGTTTGGTAGTGGGGATGTCCTGACCTAATCGCCAACGTCAAAAGACATCTGATCTTATAACAAATAATGCTGGCCCTCTAAAACCTCCATTAAATAAAACCATTGTCATTTACGAATTCCCCTGCCCAGTGGTTAACCCCTGCAAACCAAAAACATTCGATTTGATGTCGGTCAAACTTCTACCACATTCTCTCTCAGATAGTTGTTTCTTTCTGTTTATATCCCGGGTGCATTTGGCTCCAATAGGTTTATTGTATCTTTATCATTTTTGGTATCATTATTATTTACATTACTAGAATATAGCCGTCCAAAGTTACTTAGGTATGGATTGATACTAAGGATATCTAGGCTAGAATATTGATTAATTTGTTTTTAGCAATTTAAGTAACCTAATTTTAAGTTTTGTTGGAAAATCTCAACTCGACTCAAGTTGTTTTAATATGTGATGATCAGACACGAAGTTTCAAGAGTTTCTATGACGTAACTTCTATCATGTCATAAGACAGTGAATCGACCTATGAAATCTTCCAATTTGAGTGCAAACAAACAAATAAACTAACAGAAAAAATAGAATATAAGCTCATTATATAGGTAGATAATTATAAGTCATCTTCAAAGTAAGTTTTCTGTGACGACTAGAGAAAGGGATCCGTTGTTTATTAATGTATGTTTAATATTACCGTGTTCTTTTTAGAATTCTGTACAAAAAAAGAAGATTAGTTCAATAGAAAAATTGTTTAATAATAAAAAAACAAGCCCTAACCCTTCTCACACCAACCACATCATCAGGAAACGCATATTCCTCCTCAAAACAACCCACTAAAAAGACATCACTTGCAGAAGAACCAGTCAACATATACATTGAGAAACATTTCTCTCAAACCAATTTTCGCTTTCAAATCTCTGACGAAACCTGGGACGGGTGGGAATTACTTGATAAAAAAATCGAGATATATTAAGTAGTCTCAAGTCTTCTTCTTTTTCCATATTCTCAACTTTTCCACAATATATATATATATATATATATATATATATATATATATATATATATATATATATGTGTGTGTGTATGTGTGTGCGCGCGTCTGCGCGAGTGTGTGTGTGTGATAGTGTGAGATGCGTGTGTTTGATTCACGCTACTCCTTGTATACTCCTAGGAAATAGATCGATAAAAAGAGTGGAGAGAGAGAGAGAGAGAGAGAGAGAGAGAGAGAGAGAGAGAGAGAGAGGGGGGAAGAAAGAAAGAGAGTGAAAGGATTAAATCCCCAAATCATTCGCGTGACCAGGCATGCTTATCCTCTGACCACCGAGGTCTTGCCGAACGGCTATTAACGATAAAAGATTGTAACCAGGCTACTGGTCAGTTCTGTTATGGTCAAGTCTGTTCGGGAGAGAAAAGTAAAAAGACCTAAGAGTATTGAATATATGTCCGCTTGACGGACAAACGTCTTGCCGGAAGAAATCAAATATGTTACCAACGATCAGTTATTGCACCTGACGCAACACGGAAGGGTAGACGGTCAAACATGGTGGGTGTTACTAAGATTTTCTTTGCTTGGTGGAATTCACCAGCGAACAACTTATACATCTGAAATAGTTATGTTACAATAATGCCAATAAAATATCTTTAACTCTCGATCCTGACGCATCAACGACCAACTTTAGTAGATGAGAGCCACGCCCACGCCAAACCACCCTCGAGACCATTATTATAGTTATTTCTTTACCTACGGCTTCCGACAGGTACTTCAAACATTCTATTTTCCCGGCCGCACGATAAGTTGAAGAGTGAGAATTCTCATAGTAGGCAGTTGGAGTTCATATATTATCTATCAAAAAGTAGAGTGGCTTGTCTAAAACGTGAAGATATCTATCTATCAATATGTCTGTAGTCGAGTACATTTCTTATCACTATAGTTCTAAATTTAAAATTTTGCTGGTTTTACTTAGATTTAGCAATGGAGTATTGGAATAAAAAGATACTTCCTATGTTATTCAAACATTGACCCTCAAACTGAAAACCATGCAACGTACACACGAGAGAACCATGCTCAACACAACATGGAGAGATCGCAAAACAGCTCTGTATATTAGAGAAATATCAGGGATATTATTGAATCCATTAGAAAACTCAAATGGCAATTGGCTGGTCATACTGCAAGAATGTCTGACAACCAATGTATATCATGACACCCAAAGTTATGCCCCGAGATCGTATGCAAAACTGTGGTCAGCAGAATTAAATATGGTGTGACGTACTAGACAAGCTCAGAAAGTATTGGCCCCACGACGCCTCTGATAGACAGTTCAAGCTAATCCTGGGGAAGGTTTATATCTATCAACAGACGCTAAAAGGCTGCTAAAATGAGGATGACAATCTATGTTTGGGTGCATGGCAGAGTGATGTACGTATCTGACTAAAATTGGTGGGTGTGTACAAATGAAATTTTCATTTGTTTTAAAGAAGCTTCTTTCTTTAGTCACCACTAAAAGCAAAGCTCAACTTTCAGGAACATGAAAATCCCACTCGTCCTAAACAGAAGGGTATACAACCATTGTATGTTATCAATAGTCACCTATAGAGTTGAACATGGAACCTAACCAAAAGATTGACGCTCCAACTGAAAACCATTCAACGAGCAGATGAGAGAATCTCAGCACTACATGGAGAGAGCATAAACCTATAACATACTATTGAGATCATAAGACATCTCAGTATATAAGAGAAAAGACATCATGGAAACCGCTAGAAAACTCAAATGGCAATGGGCTGAACATGTTGCAAGAATGTCAGATGACCACTGGACAACCCGACTAACACATGGACAGAAAGTAAGATGGCATGACGAGCTAGATGAATTCAGAAAGTGCTGGCTTGGCGATGCACATGATAGAGAGACCTGTCGAATCTTGGAGAAGGTCTATGTCCAACAATGGACGCTAACAGGCTGCTGCTGCTGCTGCTGATGATGATGATGAAAAGCGAACATTTATGATTTTTAGTCAAATTTTCACAGTACTTGTGTCGTGAAGAATCAAAACACTTCGATCAGTCTTGTATATCTTAGCTTGATTCATAAAATGTTAAAGTGTCCCACGGAAGATATTGTCAAAAGTTTGAAGAAAGACTGAAATAGCAATATGAGACAGAGCATTTTAAAGCATTTTTGTTAGTCCTGATCAAAATGTTCATGTCCAAAAGAAAGAGATATGTTAGGTTTAATACGTTAGTAAAGGTTTGGGTGTTAGTGTTAGGGATTATACAAGGTCAGGGTTAGGGGTTTTGAGTGGGGGAATAGACAGAAAGGAAATCTATTTGGCAGTAAATCTTAATAACGTCAGTGAATATCCACCCGAGTCTCTCACATAAGTATAAAATAAGACGAAATAAATCATCAAAAATAATTTTATCAAATGTTTTCTATCCCAAAGTCTCGTACTAAAATTGCAATATGCACTTTGCGTGTGTTCGTTTTTATTTCCTACGAGAGAAAGGCAAATACAAAGATCTGACGTTTTGAGGTGAACGGTAGTACCCGCGGATATAGGCTAAAATAGCCGGGGAAACAGAATAGAATGTAGCTAGGGGCCCGCCTCTAAGACGATGTGATTCGGATTTTGACCGGCCGTGATGTAAAGATCACGGAAAAGTAAAGGAAGAAGCAGAATGCGTTCGACCAATCAAAAGAAATATCTCAAAAGTTTGAATTCTTCTGAACTTTTAGGGCGGTTTTCCGATCCGAACCTAAGAGCAGAAGTGTTCACATCTTTGTTGCCAGAGGTTGCCAACTGAATTCATTCAGCAGCAGTTACTGCTGGTTGTTGGAAGCACTGGGTAGGGATGAAGGGGAGAGAGAGAGAGAGAGAGAGAGAGAGAGAGAGAGAGAGAGAGAGAGAGAGAGAGAGAGAGAGAAAGAGACCGATTGAGAATTACTAGTACTTATATTTGCCAGCTAATTAACCCTAGACAACTAAAATAAATTTCTGTGCGTTGAAAAAAGCAGTACTCAATACTTCGAGAACACTACGAATTGCTCTCCAAATCTTCTTTGCGTCGCTACCTTTTATGAGCTTTCAACAGAAACAAAAGCCTGCATTTTCCTGAAAATTTCTGTTCTTTACCATCTTTCACTCCAAGCACACGGTAGAATTTTACTTCCGTACAGACCAACTGTTTCTTGCCTTCCACAGATTTTTCTCTCCCGTAACTTTTCGTTTAGGTACAAGGAGATCAACCCGCCGTAACGAGACGTCATGTAGAAGAAATATTTGAAGACACGCTCTCCGTCCCTCGTTAGTACACTTGACATGTACCAGCAATTATGGTACAGAATATTTCACTTTACATTTATATATTTATTTCACTGGTTACAGTTAAAAAAAAAAGTCGGTACTAAAATTCACTCTTCAAAGAATTCAATTGTAATTGATATTGAATATATCCAGTCGCCTGGTTCCAGTTCGATGGTTTCTGCTCGTGACAAACTTTTTTTCTTGATTCTAGAAAATAATTCCATTATTCTGAATTCCTGATTTTTTTCAAAAGTTGCTGGAATCACCAAAACGAATAGATTTCTACCTTTAGCTTCGGAAAAAGCGATAGACAAATAAAATATAAACAGTGCCTCAGCGGCTGGTGGAGCCTACTTGCCCTCTCCTCCAACTTGGTAAATAATTCCATATCTTCTATCATCGACATTTCTTTTTTCAGTGCAACACAATACTTTTTCAATCTATGTCTCATGGAAGTATTATTTGCTTTAATTCAATGTTTTAGTGTGTTTTACCGGTAGCGCACGGCTGTTATTGCGGAACTCTCCTCTACCTAGGACTGATTCTCAACAACAATTTTTCTTTATAAAAAAGTAGACTCACTCTGGCATTTCGGAACTCGACGCAGCAAAAAAACTCATTACCAATCAGATCTTGATGCGTTTAGCTTGCCCTGGGATCCTACATTCTGATATAAAAAGAGGATTTCAATGAACTGTCAGTCGTCTTCGTTAATTTCTTTGAAAATGGCCCGAAAGACATTTGGCCTCTTTTATCTTACATCACAACCCAATATGCGTTGTCTTGATTACTCATTGCTAAAATTATCATTAATTTCTACTAGCTTCTTACCTTCGTGCTTCATTCATATCACAACTTTGAATCAGGCTCTCAACGGCAACGATTAAACAACGCAATCGGAAAAATAAAGTGCAAGCACTCGGTGAGAATCGAACTAGCCAGAGGATGTTCAGTATACGCCTTGTCACTTTTAACCATTCAGCCACAGGGGCTTTATAGTTAAACAGCAACTGATTTCACACCTTGAACCTTGCTCCTCACACCCGATAATCCACGCTTGTTGATGCTCATCATTTAGATAATGTATTCTTTCAATACAAAGATATTTTGAATTCTTTTAAAATCTATTTTTGGGTGAATGTTGCGATACTTCACTTGAGAATAAATTTGAAAATCTTTTTAGAATATCGTGACTAATCCTGTCATTCTTACTGGCACTGTGCTAATATCTTATAGAAATATAAATGTACAGTTTTTTTTTTATTCACTGGTATATTTACTGGTAAATCTTGTGCCTTACAGCTGGATAAGGGAGAAAGAAAATTTGCAAGTCTTTTCACATTTTAAAGATAAGCATTTTTCTTTGAAAATTTATTTTTCTCTTAGTATTAATAGATTTATAATCTTTCGAGATCTTTTTGAAGAGGGTGTCGTTCTGTCTTTGGGGAATATAGCGCAGATGGTAGGTTGGCTGCAGAGTACGGACGATGGAGGGAGGGAATGTCCACTGATTAATTGAAACAATCAAAGAATCGATTAGAAGTCAAATTAGCCGCAAACCCTCAACGTTTTTCAGTAGCCATTAAAAAGTAAATCACGAAAACTAACAAAGACAACAAGTCTCAGTTGCAAATTTATTCAAACAGAAAGTGATAGAAAATAGAATAAATGTAACTTGTTAATGAAGAATTATTTTTTACTTAATTATATTATCAAATGTCTTTTTCTTTAAACGAAACTTCTGACAGTTGCCCATTTACCAGAGAAGAAATTCTGCCCAAACCCTAATTCTATCTGTTCTAAAAATATTTTTCATTCATTTTCTCCTTTGCACCAACAACTGTTTCTCCACATCTATCTATCTTTCTATCTATCTATTCTAATCTATTTCTGCCTTTAATTTTTAAAATTCAGTAAACTTAAACTAAGACATTCAATCGAGTCCGAATTCCAACTTTTTACAAAATATTTACGTCTTGAAAAGATGTAAATATTTTGCACCAATGACTTACATTATCTCTATTTCTATTCTATTCTGCAAAAGTTCTTTGGTCATTTTGTAAACATACCTGAATGGGTTCCCTCGCTTCATGCTGTAATTTTTTCACTAGTCAGACATTTTTTGTTTCCTGTGTTTTTTCTCTCATGTTTTGCACTATTCATAATCGTCAGCTTCTCTACACTAGCGCATAAAACTTACTATGATTTGAAGTCGTCCATCGCTTCCACTAAATTTATCACACTGAGCTTTCTTTGATACTCTGCCACATCTTAGTCTCACCTTTTTTTCGTTTCTGAATAATTCATGAACAAAAGCGTGGTCAGACTCAGACGAAAGGGGAATGGCAGAAATGTTCGATGAAAGAAAGAAAAAGATGGAAGAAAAGATGAAGTGAAGGAAAACAACTTGGAAGAGCAATTAGAAGAGGTGAAAGTGATGAAAATAAAGGAAAATCACAAAGGAAAGAAAAAAGGAGAAGGAAATTGAATAAAAGAGAGAACTCAGAAGGAAGTAACAGAGAAGAACAAAGGCAAAAAAATCAAGAAGAAACTAATTAAAAAGGGGTGAAAAATGAAAAGGATGATTTAATTCATATATACAGACGAGAAAAAGAAAAAAAAGAAAAACTTTTTTTAGAAGAGAATTGCCACGCGAACAATGTTATTATTTTTCTCTTTACACTTCCGTAGTTAATTATTATTAACTTAGGTTCCCTTTCTGTACGGGAGGAGGTATTTTGGCCCAGACCTGTTATACTAATAGTATGCGGTAGGTTTTTGATCTCTCTATGTGATGTTGAGCATGATTCTCTCATGTGTACGTTGCGTGGTTCTCAGTTTGAGGACAAACCTATTGGTTAAGTTCCATGTTCAACTCCATAGGTGACTACCGGTAGGATACATTGGATATATACCGTTCTTTTCAGGACAAATGGAATTTTTCTCGTCCTTTGAAGTCAAGCTTGCTCTACCAGAATTTCACCAACCCAGTGTGATTCTTCGCTTTCTTTCTTCTCCTTTTGATGATTTCATAGAGACTCACTGTCCTGGGTAGATGCAGCGGTCTACTTTCTTCAGCTCTGCATTCTCGATTTCGTTCGTTGTGCCTTTGTCCCCTAGATGTTTGTCATAACATTTATTTTTCTGAAGTTGACGCCAACTTTCTTGCTTGATTAGCAGCATATCAGAGAAAAGACAAGAGTCCGAGACATCATAGAAACTGTTAGAAAACTCAAATGACAATGAGCTGGTCATGTTGCAAGAATGGCAGACAACCACTGGACATCACGACTCAGAAAGTGGATCCCCAGAGATCATATGCAAAAATATGACCGACAGGAAGTAAGATGGTATGATGAGCCTGATAAATTCAGAAAGTACTGTCTCCAGATTAAGAGGTCTGACGAATCTTGGAGAAGGTCTATGTCCAATGACTGATGCTGACAGGATGATGATGATGATGCTGCTGCTGCTGTTGCTGCTGCTGCTGCTGCTGACAGAATGATGACGATAATGATGATGATGAAGTAGGTTTAAAGGTAAAAGATGAGAGTGTTATTAATCATACATACCAATATAGGTACCACAACAATGTCCATTAAAAAAAAAACAAACTGTCTGTAGATTGTGCCACCTGTCAGGGAATCTTTTTTATAAAGTCAGTTGTGTGTATTTATTATTCTTAGTGCGATAAACTTTCCGATGCCAATATCCTTCTCAAGGCCACTCTTCTTACTCTTGGATGAATGTTGCAATACTTCATTTAACAATAAATCTGAATTGAAAAAAAAAACTGATTTAACGATTGATTGTCTGATCCTGTGCCTCAGAATCGTCATGTAGTAACGCCTGGCCCTTTTGCTTCCTGCACTTGTAGTTTTACTGTTATGTCACCTCGTATGATTGCTGAGTTCTTGTTGCTGCATGATCTTGTTTGGCCATAATGTGAAGTGTGTTATTATGTCCCGTCTGTGTTGTGGTGACATGATGCAGTATGTCCCGAGGAGATCAACACGTTTTATACGTTTAGATGTTTCTAGATTTCGGCTGTGTTGATACCATCCACAGGGATAAATCATGGTACCATCCATGTTAACCTCGATCAATACCAGATCATAAAAATCTTCAAATAATGGTTATACTTTTCCAGTTATTGATATTTTTTGATAGACCAATTTGCGATAAATGTAGTTTTAAGTTGCTTAAATGCGATTACAGCATCATGGTTTCTATTTTGAATTCTATCACAACATAATTGCGAAATCATCCATTTTTCTTATTCTTTTCATTATCATTTCATTCTCAAAAAGTTGTTCAAAAAACAAAAAACAAAAATATAAAATAGCAATTATTTAATCAATTTTTGCAGTGGGTGTGCTGCATAAGTTATTATATTTCATAGCGTGCCGTCATCCAATAGAGTTTGAGAATCAATTATTTTAATGATTTTTCTCCTATACGCCATTTTTTGACGGTGCGAGTACACTGGTTTTAATTGATGAGTCAAAATAGAATAACTTTGATGAAGATGAAATAATAAACTCCGGGTGCAGAGGGAAAAGAGAGCAAATATACTGTATCAACCAGTGTTTGAACTCCATTTATTTATCGTTTTTGCCGACGCTACAGGAAGACATCTATTCGTTTTGATGATTCTTGTAACTATCGAATGGAAACAGGAAGGTGGAATAATGGAATCATGAAACAACAACAACAACAAAAAAAAAATATCACGAAACAAAGTTGGACACAAACAGAAGTCATCAAACCTGAAGCCACACGATTGAAAATATTATATATCAACAGAGAAGAGGGGATTCAATCTTTGCTTTCAAGTCAACGAAATGTCGATAATGTAACATGAGCCACTGGTCTAACCAGACTGAGTGTTTAGGTGTGAATATACCAGGGATCGTACCTGGATGTGTGTGTGTATGTATGTGGGGAGGGGGCATGTGCTTGCTTTTAGTTATATGATTGGGTGACTATTGTTTATCTGAGGTATGGAGTAGAAAATCGCCAATTTCCAACAGAAACCTTTTCTTGCAATCCAAGTGGTGACATGCCAATAAACTGGAATCAAATGACGTGTGTTTCTCTCAAGAACCGTCAACTTCATATCACAAACTTGAACTCAAGCAATATATACAGCACAATGGGTAAACTTGATCCCGAATATAAATATTCTTATCATTTTGAAGATATCTTGATCAGATATTCATTTTTCCCTTTTCTCTCTTCCAGAGTATAACTTTGAAGAATGGAAATACTTATTGTTTGCTATAGATACAATGCAGTATGTATGCTTTACCGTTTATACCAAGAAAACTTAAAAAGTATATATGTCGATTTAATTATGATGTTAATGGTAAGCTTTCCCAATATGGATTATATCATATTATTAATCATAACCAAAATTCTATGATTTTGATATCAAAAGAAATCATAATTGAATTGTTTTAATTCAATTTAAAACATTGTTATTGGTATCAATAGAATAAAGACATCACTAATCAATTTTCATAATTAATGATTTCTTTGAAATCATAATATAATCGAATATTGAATGCTTTTTAAAGTGAAAATAAATACAACAATTATGCAGAATTAAAAATTCTATCCATCAAGTTTAAATGGAAAATGCCGTTTTTGCTGAATTCCAGAGGCTTTGTCTTTTATGAGTCCCAGGAGGATCGTCTGATGAGATTGAACACTCTCATCAAAGTTGATCGCTGTTATCATGCAACATGGCGTGCGAAAAGAGTTCTTTTGAAATTCATAGACATTGACCTATAATCTTTCTATCAAATAATGATATCACGAGAGAAAATGGGCGCAAAATGACTGTGTGACGACCCTACGATCCTAGCACAGACGAAATTTCAGCTACAGAACATCATTCTCTGATTTTGAAACTGCTACTCTTTCAAGCAACCGATTTATCTGATCGCTTTGCTTGAATATCCAACCATTCTGCATTCAAAACAAAAAGCTAATCCTTTTTGTGGGAATTTTTCTAGATATCTATTCTATTTAATAATTCAAAATAACCTTGGCATATTTCCCAGAGACCACACGCGAAACCGTGACCAGCATGATATAAGATGGTAGGACGAACCAAACGGGTTCAGAAAGTATCGGCTCCGCGTCACCCATGTTAGAGAGGTCTGGCAAATCCTGAGGAAGGTCTATGTCCAAAGACAGACGCTAAAGGCTGCTGCTGCTGCTGATGATTCAATTATATTCTCGCCATGACATTGTAATCGAAGTTTTGTAATATCTTTTTGATTTATCATTCTTGAGTTTTTCTTTTACAGTTGGAAACTCGACTCTCTTCTTTATGAAAATGTATTGTTTTCGTCGTAATTTATTCTCAGTGAATATTCGGAGAAGTCCTTCCTATAAATGGAGATGTATATTTCTGAATTGATATTCCATACACATAATCAAATTAATCTCCACATAATGACAGGGAATCTCATATTTCATGGATAAAACAGAATCTTCGACTAAATCGGTTATGTATGTATGTATGTATGTATGTATGTATGTATGTATGTATTCCAAGATCCTCAGCTGTGGACGACAAAAGTAATATGCTGTGACTAGCTAGATAAATTCAGGAAGTACTGGCTCCACAGAGCCCATGATAGAGAGGTCTGGCGAATCTTGAGGAAGGACTATGTCCAACAACAGACACTAACTGATGATGATGATGATGATGATGTATTTATGTTTGTGCGTTTATGTGTGTTTTGCTGGACATCGCAGCTCACAACGTGGATCTTCAAAGATCATATGCGAAAATGTGGCCGACAGAAAGTAAGATGGCGTGACGAGCCTGGTAAATTCAGAAAGCATTGACTCGGCGATGTCCATGATATAGAAGTCTAGAAAATCTTGGAGAAGGTCTATGTCCAACGATGGACTCTAACAGAATGATAATGATGATGATGATGATGATGATGATGATGATTGAGTGTGTTACGTGTGGTTATTCATCCATTGATCTTAACCGTTGGTAGATTTAAAACAAGACAGGCAAAACCCTATCTTAGCTAAACGTTCCAACGTCAGAGTACGGTTCATTGATTGAAATAAAGTAAAAAGTAAAGAAGGGGACGGTGAAGAAGAAATAGAGAACAAAAGAGATAAAGAAAGGAAGAAACTGACGTAAAAACGGGACAAAATTTCGATCAAGTAAACGAATACATAAATAAGAAAAGCCCGAAAAGAAATGAAGAACAAACATGAAAGAAAATTTATAAACCATAAATAAAAGTGATTTACGTTGTTAAGACTTAGCAGTCCTTTGGGGCAACGTTGTTAAATCAGTTGAGTCCCCTCGTTGCTTTGGCTGTCTCAGTCGAAGAGTACCAAAGATTACTGACTGCTTTGACCGCCATGGTCAAAGAGTTCCGAAAATCACCGACTGCTTTGGTCGCTGCTAACCATTTGAGTGGAAAACATTGAACAGGGGGTCTCGAATAAGAGAGCCGACGCTCACCTTTGGCTGACATTAATTTATTGAAAAATGGATTTCATGACTTTAATATAAATATGTACATTGATTTCGTTCTTTCCATTTTTCTAAGAAATCTTTTTTCTTGGCATTCTTTCTTTTTTTCCCTTTCTTTCCTTTTTGTTCTATCACTTTTTTGCTCATTTTCTCTCTTTCTAGTCACCTTCTTCCTTCTACTTTCTACACATTTTCTCTCTTCTATCTCTTTTCTTCTTTTGTTTTTATCTTCTTCTTTGTCTTCTTATCTCTATGAGTAATTTTTCTTTTCTGCTTCCTTTTTTCCCACGTCCAGGTAACTTTAAAAAAAAAAAATTCCCCCTTCCTTTCAATTGTCCATCCTTTCTTTCTTTCTTTCTTTCTTTTCCATCATTATCATATGTGTACAAAACGAATTATTACATTCTGAAAGTTTGGTTTTTCAACCCTAACCCTTCGAAAAGATGGCCATAGGTCACTTGTAAATTGTCATTCCTAAAGTTCTTATCTTTCACACGAAGGCCTCTCCTCCACAGCTGGTGATGACAGGTATTTTTGGAAATGATTACATCTCTGACGCTGTCTCAACAATGAATGCCGTTGGAAAGAGACGAGTATTCGCCTAGCCTACGATTCTGGCTGATTAGAATTCTGAACAAATACTGTAAAAGCATTGGACCATACATCCGTGTTTCTGTGACGCTATGTCCTTCTGTCAGAAAGACACTTAAAGACATTGGAGAAAGAAAAACTTTCACTTGTAGAGAGGCTCAGAAACAGACAACACAGTGCAGAGATGTCTACAATAGCAACGGTTGATATAAACATACAATTAGGAAGACACAGAGTGACTGTCGTAAAGTAATGCTTGACAGGCTGATTAAGCAAGTTATTCCCATTCCTATTGAGTTCAATACCCGGTAAGTGCTTCACCACTGTGCCCTTCGGTACTAAGTTTAGTTAATATGTAAAGACTATCGACTTTAATGCTTTGGTTAACGAAAGAATCATCGTGTAGTTCTTTCCTGCCTTCGTTTTAATTTTTCCTTCTATCCTTTTTTCCCTATGTTTTTTTCTCTTTCTTTCTTTCTTTCTTTCTTTCTTTCTTTCTTTCTTTTCCTTTTCCGGCCCTTTTTTCCATTTGTCAATATTTTTCCTTTCTAAATCAATAGTTATTTCGCAATTACAGAGAGAAAACATTTATATCTGCATTGTGATTCTTGAGTATACAACATTTAGTGATTTACCCTCTTTTTCTTCCAAAGGCAGAAGAAATCCATTATATTGGACTTCAGCAAAGAAACAAAACAAAACAAAAAACAAACAACAAAAAAAAACACCTTCCAAACACCTATTCCATTATTCCACACAATCAACTGACCGATCAATCGAGTAAACAATTGACCAATTGCGTAGAGGCCAGCAAAAAAAACAAAACAAACCCCCCAAAACAAACTTCCAAAACACCCATTCCATTACATCGTACAATCAAGCGACCAATTGATTGAATGACCAACTGATCAATGGGGAAGATGTCCAGTTCAATTACACCCTCCATTTGATATCTGCTGAAACCTTTCAAACACTCAAATCGTTATCTAAACTGATATTTGCTTTGGGCTTCTTATTCCATTTCCGGACGATTACGAACACACGAAATAAACACGTTGACACTACCATCGTTATCACTACCAAGACTACAGAAAAAAAAACATTATCTAGTTTTTTTTAAAAATTCCAAAACTCTGATCAGTTTAAGCACACACAAGCGACACACACACACACACACACACTCGCACATACACTGTCGGATTTTATACATTAGTGAAAAAATATGTGTGCAACCGGGCGCGCGCACGTGCGTGTGTGTGCAAGTGTGTGTGTGTGTATGTGTATGTGTTTATGCATTGCTTGTGTGTGCTTAAACTGATGGGAATCTCGGAATAAAAAAAAACAGATAATGTTTATTCTATAATCGTTTTAGTGATAACGATGGTTGTGTCTGTAGTTGAGAAACATCAACATCTTGAACATAAGATAACTGAACAACAATTCATTTTTCCTTCAGATTTTATTTTTATCTTCACAATGTTTCGGCTGATACATTCTTCGGCGTTTTTACATTGTGTGAAGTCCGAAGATTGAGAATTTATTTCTTATTGTTCAATAACTTATGGGCTTATTCTTTTAATTTCTGTCTCTTTCTATCTGTGTGATTTTGAACACACAATTTTGGCCGATACATTCTTCAGCCTTTCCCAGGTGTATGCTATATCTGCTCTTTATCTTCTCGAGACCTGAGGACCCAGCCTTGTGGTGCTAATAACTGGAAAGCATCAACGCATTTCCACAGAGGACAGATTTCAATCTCTTCTCAAAGCTAACACGAGAATTTAACAGTTATTTAACGGTTATTTTGTACCCAAAGTATTTTCATTCTTCTAAAATCTAAAACAGCTGATTGAAATAGAAACATTGCATTAGCGAACAGGCATTCTGTCGCCCAGATAGAAAACCCTACCTTGACAGCTAAAGACAAGATGTCGGACCAAAGTTATCAGTAACTGCCTTGCACCTTCACCTTCGCTTTGATCTCATTTTAAGTTGAACGACAAGTTGAGAGCAAGGTGAGTCTTAATCCGTTGTTGATTCGCTTAAGCCGGATTACTGTAGAGAGGAGACGCCAGCCTAATCAGTCAGATCTATTTTAATGATGAATGTGACAAAACCCTTTCAAAGCACAAGGTTTAAAGAGTGTTGTGTGTGAGTGTTGAGAGATGGAAGAGAATGACAGATTTGGGAAGAAGATTTTGCTTCATCTCGTTCTGGCACGGCTTCCGTCTTCCAGGAATTGATTTTACGCAAGCTCTTGAGTCGCATATTCAGCACAAGAGAACATAAAATTCTTGCCCTTACAATCGATAACACACACACACTCGAAAAGGTATATTCTACTCTGTTGGTACAAAAATAATTGCGTTCTTCCACCATTAACCTTAAAGCAGCATATCTTAGGATACCAGAAGAGTTATTAATCGAAATAAGAACCTTCAAAATCTACACATTTTTATCAACTCTAAACAAGTCCATTTATTCTGGAAGTATAAACTTCTGGGGCCCTGGAACCAATGGATTCTTCATATGCTTTTTGAAATGCTGCTTGGTTGTTGAAGACCTTCCATTGTAGGAGGTGATTGAAATGCTCAAATAAGTGGTAGTCGGTCTTAAAGAGGTCTTGTGAGTATGCTGGATAAAGTAGAGTTTCGTCGCCTGGTTTGTTCAATTTCTGCTTAGTTATTCGTGAGACATGCGATCTTTTTTGCTTTTCCAATTTGATAATACGTCGGACAACTGTTGAATGGTCAACGTTTAGTTCCTATGCAATCTCTCGAGTTGTTGTGCATGAGTCTACCTCAATATTTGTCTTCGATTAGATGTCATCAATCACAGAAGGACTCGTCTCCGTTTTGAAATTCTTGGAACCAATGTTGCGCTGTATATTCATTGACGTTCGTTGATCGTCGCCTGGCTAAATACTTGATTGATAATGCAAGTAGTTTCCACTGCTTAACGTCCCATTTTGAACTTATGGAAAAGAATTGCTCGAATTTGCTCTTTTACATCTTCAATATAACAATCTGGATTAGATATACAGTGAATAGCGAGAAGAAAATGTTTAACTTAAATGAATAGATATGTGAGTTAGTGATATTCACGCTTTGAAGTGTTATATTCAATGAGAATAGTAATACAATACTTTTATTCCAAAGTAAGCTTCAAATCAGCATCAAAGTTTGAAATGACAGAAATTGCAATCATTTTTGTAATGATCCACTACATTTACTTATCTTCTTTGTATAATCATTACTATTATTAGTTAGATGGAGATAGCATAGTTGAAGAACACAATTATTGTAGCAGTATCTCTAGTGAAGCTTTCAGATCTGTTATTTAAAGCTCTTTACCAAGTTGAACCTAAATACTTGGTAAATTTTTGATAATCCATTTTTTCAAGTAGTGTGGCTTTGTCTGCATTGAAAATCTGCATTCAATATCCTCGCTCTTATCTGAGATCGAAAACAAACCACTGGCGTCTTCGGCAGATACACTACCACTTCATACATGAAACATATTTTAGATTAGACATACACAGATATTTACCAGACTTATATTAGTCAGTAGGTTATTTTGCTTTTCTTATTCCAATATTTTGTACCATAGTCGTTCATCCAATTTCTACTTCATCTCTGTTCTGATTATTGGATGACGCTAATCTCAACGCTCAACATGTTTTTCTGTCCTTACCTCCGCAGCCAATATTTTCTCGCGCGTCCAACATGATGTGTCTGTCGATAAGTAAATCAAGAAACCAATAAGAAAGCCCCACTAAAAACCGTCATCTAAATGTAAATAACTTCTGTTTCGTAATGCGAAAATCGCAGTAAATATATAAACATTTCACTCTTCAATATCGTGTCACGATAACAGGATTTCGCCAGTCAGAATTAGTTCAATGTTTCCTCGGAAAACGTATTTTCATCCTTATTCTCCACAGATGGAAAAAGAGAAAGTTTATGCATTCGGTATGTGCCAGGAAGATAAGGTGTCACGTCGCATATTACATCTGAGTGGACAATCTGATTGGACCATAAGATAAAATGAAAAAAACCCCCAAAACTCCAAATATCCTAAGATGTCATTTCTATATGAACGTGCCAATTTTTTTGTAAATACAATTGCAGGATGTTTCTAAAAGATATTCTCATTTTATTCCTCTAAATTCACAAATGTCCTCACCTCTAAGAATTATTCAAATTCACATAAGCCACACGTATGAGATTGATCTCTGAACATCTCTTTCCTTTCTCGTCCGAGCGTGTACTTCCAACTAAAACCTACCCAGAAGGCACTTGGTACGTGGAGTAGAGATAAAGTTCTAGCTAAAAGGCGGTAAACATAAACCACTTTGGGTTTGCGACGACGTCCAGTGGTCCGGCCGTTTTAACCTGGGGCGTAAACACCATTCACGTCCACTGATCGGTTTGTAAAGAAGCGGACCTTGAAATGACACTGCATTGCACAGATAATGGTTTAGGATATTTCTTGATGAAACAAAAACACAACTCAGCACTCAATCAAAGAACATTTTGAATCTAAATTTAAAAAAAGAAGAAGAAAAAGTAAACAAAAGATATGTGTGGCCTAATAGTAAACAGCGTAGAGATTGGAATTGGCGAGCCGAGGTCAAATTTTAACAGAGACTGATTACAGAGCTGTTTACATTCACTTCACACAAATGCCCACCGTGAGGAGAAAAGAGGGAAATCCACTATTTCTCGACCCACCTATTCGTACAGAAAACAAATTAAGTTTAAAATGCCTCGAGAATTTAATTGTTTCTTCACTTAAAAGATTATCAGAAAGGAACGAAAATGGCTTCCTTTTGCCGGTAGTAATTTCCCATTTAAACGACTTTAAAAAGAAAAAAAAATCCTCGCCTTTCAATGTAAGAAATAGCAACCGATCATCATCGACCTATAAAGATCGAATTCCGACAAGCAATCACGAAAGTTAGTTTGAGAAAGTAACATTTTTAGATCGAGGCAGAATTTTTACCCGGGAGCGAAGGGTCGGTATGAATATTCATGATTCCTTCATTTTTTTTTTTAAAGAGATTCTTCTCTTTTTAAAAAAAAATTACGTTCACTTTGTTATTCATGAATTCTTTTTCATTTTCCCTTATATATTGTATCCTTGGACTTTTTTTTTTCAATGAAAAAGACTCATGTTTTAAACTTTATCTTTGTTTTACAATTCTGGTGTTTTTCTAATCATTGTTTTCGTATTTCTTTTCTATTTTGTATATTTTTAATTTCTTTTATTGACTGACAGCATTTTCTCCCTTTCTATTGTCTTTTTCTTGTTGTTATTCGTCGTTTCCTCGGGTTTACATCTTCTTCTTATAATGTTATTTACGCACTACACCTACACCTTCTCACGTTATTTAGTAATTGCAATAAAACTGTTGTCTGAATGGTTTTGAGAAAGAGATAAGAGAGAAAGAGTTTTGTGCTTCACAATTGGTATTGCAAGCCAAAAATGGCCGATTGATACAAATAGGAAAAAAAAAACCGACCTTCTTATTCAGGCCAATTTCAACGAAATCTACAGATACTTTTTTGTTGAAGTGTTGGGCCTAGCTTTCCGTTGAAAAAGGGAAAGACGGGATGAAGGTAATTATGGTAGTTACTGCCGATTCAAAGACTACACTTGAGTCAGTAAATAAGACATAACACTAAATCTCTAAATACGAAACAATCTACTAATGTGATAAAATGAAGTATTCTTTGGCCTCTAGCATTTCTTCTCGCAATAACATATATTCAGGTAGGAACTGTGTCTAAGGTTGTCTATAATAGCAGTAATTTCCAGGGAAAAAAAGACTCCCCAGGCATTTCCAGCGGGTTGCTACTTACAAGGGGCAAATCAGTATTTATGAGGTGCTTTCAAAATAGGCGTCGGTCCCTAGAGAAAATAACAATTCGACAATTCTATTCGCTTTATCTATTTATTCTTATCTCTTTTGATTTTCAAAACAGGCAAAGGAAAAACAAAACAAAACAAAAACAAACAAACAAAAAAAAAACTCCAACTAAATCGTTCAACAACAAATCTGCCTTCCTTCGGACTATCTGTTACGTGTATATATACGTTCACGTCTAATTCTCGCCAAGGCTCCTATCCTGATAATAAACTGTGTGATTTCTTTGTCCCTTCGGTCCGAAAGAATGGGCTCTCCGACGTGGAAGTAACAATTTTGATAATGTAAATATCTCCCACCCCTACCATTTGAAACAATTGACTCTTTCGCTTGGAAAATTTCCGTGGATTCTTCACTATAAATAAAATCATTTCATCGAAAGACAAAAATATGCCCGTCAATTCGTTTTTCATGGTTTAACGTGAAGAAATATAAGCATATATTTTTATAAATCATATTGCACGGATACTTTCATAAAAGTTGCATATCTATCACATCTATGTATGTATGTATGTATGTATGTATGTATGTATCTATCGATCTATCTATCTATCTATCTATCTATCTATCAATCTATCTATCAATCTCGATGTGTTCAAATTCATCCTCCTGCCCATTTATACATATTCATATTTATAAGTTTTATCACAGTCACCACAGAAAGACGTGGTCTAACAGTATGCTGAAGGAATGCCACGCCCATTTTCTCCATCGATTCTGCAACTGTTCATCAATTGTAGAATTCAGTTTGTCAAATCGAGAAAAATCAGTATTTATTTGAACTAATCGTTCGGTTTTATACCCGCAGAAAAGTTACATCTTCATATGCTTCTATCGATCTATCCATCTATCTCAATGCGTTCAAATTCATTTCCCTACCCATTCGTGTATATCAATATTTACAAAGGATATTTTACATTAAAAAGATTTCTATTCTTTGCGTGGTGTGAAAGCATCACCAGAGAAACAGATTTTTTGTAGAAATCATTAACAAATTTTGAGAAACGAATTCCAATGTTTAACATCAAAATTGGTTTTATATTGTCGACAAACTCCGGATCCAGAAATGTTGAATTCATTTTCTAATAAATTCAGTATCGTCAGAACTCCATAAAAACATTTCCCCAACACCTTTTTATTACGAATCAAAATATTTTACCTTTAAGAAAATTCTATAAAAAAACCCAAACAAACCCGGAATAAATGAAAATCTTAAAGAGCTATATCCGCTGAATACGATGAGTCAAAATTTCTCAGCAAAACTATTACAAGTTTTACCTGGTCACCAAAGAAGGACAAGCTCTAACGTTATGCTGAAGGAATATTACGTCCATTCTTTTTTATTCCTGAATTGGCCATCAATTGTAACACTCAATTGGTCTAATCGAGAACAATACTTATTTGAATTAAGTTTGGTTAAATGGAAAGTGCTTATAGTAGAGAACTCGGTTCCTATCACACCACAGACACAGCATAAGATTTTTTGGAAGGAGAACAGCATTTGGTACGGTTCGTGATGATTTATTTATTAAAAAAACTTTTCATCGATTGAAAGCAACAAAAATTAGAATGAAGATAAATAGAAGCGGAAAATAATAATGATATATACAAAACTTCATCTAATAAAGTAGATAAGATTAAACGTAATATAGATAATGATAGAGCTTTGCTTAGTCTGGTGCAAGGCCATGAATTTGAGGCATCAAGTGAGGATCGAACTCACAACTCTACCGAATTGGTCTTCCAGGCGTAATATAGATAATAATAAGGCTTTGCTGAGTCTGGTGCAAGGCCATGAATTTGAGGCATCGAGTGAGGATCGAACTCACAACACTACCAAATTGGTCTTCCAGGCAGGCTTTTGAACTATCCTGCGATGATAAGTACTCAATCAGTTCATTATGTGTGTGCATGCATTACTATGGTTACATCGAATTAAGGACGTATCTCTCGGATTCTTTGATGCCCTATGGCACTATTTCATTATCACGAGATCTCGTATTTCAGTGAATTTTCTCGCATGCACAATCGTTGTGTTACCCACAAATAAATAAAAGTTCTCTCTTCCTTGCTGTTTCATCGATCATTTCGAATAAATGCAGTTTCTTCTCTCTAAAATTGTCTTCTGCCTTCACAAGTCGCCGAAGGGCAAATATCAATTGTGCAGTCAGAAATCGGGTTATTCACACAGGAATAAAAGTTTCAGAAATCGTTCTTCCACTCGTCTTGCAAGAGGAATTGCTTTATACATCAATATCTCTGCAACTATTTTATTCCAAATACTTTTATTGATTTATACGTTCGTAGTAAATCATTAAATATAAACGCTCAAAGCAAAGCTCTGAAGATTGTAGGGTTCTGAACTATAAGTAATTATACACATTTCTGCTATGAAAACCAATTGTTCCCAGAAGTTTGATTTCAGTACAGGAAATAATAATCGACTTTCATGAAATGTATTAGATCAATCTGGAATTTAATGTCTGACGTAGAAGTTTAAGGGCATTCGATAAAGAAAACTTAAACTTTGCTGATAGTTTGTTCTGCTTGAAAGAGATTTATTTCAAGCTCAAATTGGTGTCTGTCTTTAAAAGTTGCCTCCAGACAAGCGTTTATCCATTTTCAGAAATCTGATTGGTCAGTATTTGATTCTTCCAGTCGATTTCCTCAAACACAAGTGTTATTCTTTCCTGACACGATAGTATATTCCGAAAATAAAAAAGATTTTGTGGTTGTCTATTTTCTACTCTTTCCCAATGAAAAACCAGAAATGTCCATTTTTAAAGACGGTAAGTAGGAAGATTCGCCCCACTTTAAAAATTGGCGAAGCACAATTTTCTAACCTTTTTTTTGTCGTAGCACAACTCTAAGCCAAGTATAATAAATTTCGAGCAGTCGTTTTCATCATACGTATTCTCTTTGAATGAAGTCACGAAGTTCGAGCTTTCTCATTCAAGACATTACACAAAATATAGGTGAGAAATTTAATCCGACATCATATGTGGACCCCAGGGATCCTTTTTTCATTCGTATGAGGACGGAGGTTTCTGATTGAGTAAATGCCTTACTAGTGAAAGCTGGACGTAGGTATTATCACAGGAAGTAGGTGTCATCGTTAGAAGTAGGAGTCATCTCTGTCGTTGGTTTTCCTTCATTTTGAACGCGTGCCGCACACTTCGCCATGAAAATTAGCAGGTGGTCAAGTAGAAGATAATGAAGAATGGCTCAACGGGTGGTTTTGATTAATCAGCGTATGACAGTGATCTTTGCGAATCAGTGGTCAGTTTCAGCATTAGTCAAAAGTCGGTGAACCATCACTAAAACTGTGTTCAGTAGAATCTCTTCCTGGCTAGACTGACCATTGGCGAGCTACTTACCGTTTCTTTCCATCGTCAATATATACACTGTTGAGCCAAAACATTATGGCCAGCGATATTTGTGGAAAATGATTACTTCAGTTCATGCCGGAATCAAAGGTATATGAATAGGTGAGACGACCACCAGTACTGTATATTTCGAAAGCTGTAAGTAACGGATAAAAAGAAAGATTTTATTGGCTTCAACAAAGAGGCTAATTTCCATGGACGGGTGACAAGGCCAAAGTATTTCTGGAATTGCGCTACTTGGGATGGTCACATGACTACCTGTCAGCTGTGACCAGAGGTGAAGAATATCTATCAGCATTGATTGGGTGGCCAAAACTTATCATTGCTGAAAGTGAAAGGCACAACAAACAGAAAGGCCTTTTATGGCACAAATTGTAGGGAGTTTGATCCATGTGAAGGGCTTTTCTCCTCCTTTTTGCGCATGGTAATGTATAGCTGGGCAGTCAACGTCTATCATTGAAATTCTACCCAATATCATCAAATCGGGGACCAGGGCATCTGAGCTGGATCTTATATCAATGGAAGGAGGTCACCTTGGCTGGTGAGTCTCGCTTTTTTCTTAATTGAGATAAACAACAGATCGATTATAGAAGAATTAAAGAAGAAAAGCTGTTGAGATGACATTAATGAATAGATAACATTTTATCTGTAGTGAAATATATATTTAGATAATGACACGGCAAGTTAAACGGATACAGGGCTCGTTTGATACGCATAGATGAAAACAGACAAGCAGGAAATCACGTTTTATATCCATCTTTAAAAGCAAAATAAACCGTTGACACTTTTTTTATTCCTAAAAAAAGTGAAACACCGTTTAATATGGCTGAAAGGTTAACATTGAAATTAAGGAGCATCATCAGATGTTTTATTCACTATCTATCTATCTATCTATCTATCTATCTATGTTTCTCCATATATATCTGTCTCTTCATATCTATTTGTGTCTCTTCATATCTATCTATCTATCTATCTATCTATCTATCTATCTATCTATCTATTTATGTCTCCTCATATCTATCTATCTATGTCTCTTCATATCTGTGTCTCTTCATATCTATCTATCTATCTATCTATCTATCTATCTATCTATCTATCTACCCTTTCCTCAATTCGTTTATAACTATGTATGCATCAATCTCAATCAGTTTCATTTTCGGTCTTTTTATCCAATCCTCAAAATCATGCATCTGTGCAGATAAGCAGTAAAAGAAGTTCCAATAAATTTACGGAAATTTCCCTGAAATTCAATTTGATGGGAAAAAGTTATGGTCTTTAAAGAAAACAGCGTGGTCTATAGGGAAAACTTTGAACGAATAGGCAAGGTGCAACAAGGTTAGCCGTGAGTCCTCTGTTTGAAGTTCTAACATAATCTTGAAATCTTCATCACTAATTGATGGTTTTGTCCGATCTTTTTCTTGGTTTTCTCATCTGAAATCTCAAGTCACAAAAGTAAAAAAAAAGAAAAAAAGAAAATGCTTCCCCAAAATGCTTACTGTATATTCCTTGCAGATTCCCATTCATTTTGACCCGGCTCGAACTCTGTAAGCGAGAAAGTGATGCCTGATGCCAGATAACGCATATTATTATTGATCTCTAAATAAATTATATTTCTGTCCAGGTTATCTGTGATTATGTAATAAGATGCAACTTGCACCTGTTCGCCGATGGGCAGCTATTTATCGTAAGTCTTTTCAGATTAATCTAAATGGACATTGGCAAGAGACACCTGCAGTCGTCAGAGTTGGAACTCAACCACATTTGCTTAATAATTAATAGAATCATCATGAATAATAGAAGATTGTTGCCCGGGCGGAAATATTCTTCCCTCCAAAGTTTTTGGAATAGGGAGAGATCGATGTACATCATAAAACACTGTCACCCACAGGCGCAGTTTCATTAACATGAGAGGTCGTCTGTAAATCAAAGATCCCTTGATTAATAGTTTGAGTACGTGGGTGTTTCTCATCCTTTATGTATGAAGAGCCAGGATTGAGGGTGCGGGAATATTTTCCTCTACTTTTCTCCCCATGAAATGGCAATAATCTTTAACAATTACAGGTTTCTCCCCGTTGTCCGAAATTGAAGCGTTCCTATTGAAACTTGTCGAGGACCCAAACGGATAGTACCCAAGAAACAATTACCATTAATTTATATTTGGAAAAATTGAGTTTTTCGTGTCTCCCAAAACTATAAACATCTTTTTATTAATCGTCTTTCTTTTTTTATACGTTTCTTTTTTTAATTTTACTTTCTCCCTTTCTTTCTGTCTTTCTTAGTAACATATTTTCTCCAATTTTCTTTCGTTCTCTCTTTCTTACGTCATTTCTATTTCTACTTACCTCCTTTTCTTTCGTCTCTTTTCTTTTCTTCTTGTATTTTCTCCTTTCTTCTTCCTCTCCCTTCTTATTCCGAAACACTTTTTCATCGTATTCTTTCCTCCCTCTCTTCCTTTTTTTCCTCTATTTTCTCCTATTTCTCTTTCCCTTTTTAACTTTTTCATCAATTCTCTTTCTCTTTTCTCTTCGTCCTTACGCTCTTATCATGTCTAATTCTTATTTATTCTTTCTTTCGATCTTATTTCTTTTTCTTACCTTCAATCATTTCAACGTCTTTTCTCCTCATTCTTGAGTTTTCTTTTTCATACTTCTCACTTTTCCTTATTTTCTCTTTTTCTTCTCTATTTGCTTTCTCTCCTTACCTCTCTCTTTTCCCTTCTCGACCCCCTTCCTTATTAAGAGCTCTGTGTCTTCCCCCCTTCCCATTCCAATAATCGTTTATATTCTAAGGCCAAACCGATAATACTTTCTAAATGCCACGAGTAGGAACTAGAAAATCGAATATCGATCTTTGCAAGAGATATACCATTCAGAGTGTCGTAAACTCGACCCCAATTACCTTCAGGGTTTCTTCCAATTGACTATTCACCTCCCCACCCCTGAACGACTAAGATCGCTTAGTCCTACACATGCTATGCAAAGATTAGTTGCTCTTTTCTTGAATTCAAAACAATTTTGCTTTGCCGGAAAATGCAGTTTACAAAAATATTTGTAATGTTGTGCTCTAAGACAATGATCGTGCCTAGACGAGAAATGTAAATCATCTCATGAATAAAATGGCGAAAAATTTAATTGAAAACGTAAAAATAGAACGAGTGTCATAACTTTTTAGACAGAATGCTATCTCAACCAAAATAACTGTCTTCTATATATGCCAGTATCTTAAATTGTATCACTAAAAAACTCGAATGTTTTCTCGAACTGAATGAATTGGGCAATTATACATTTCAAAACAAACTGAAGAGTAGAGAAGAAAGAAACGACCGGCGCCGTATTTGTAAATGTCTGAGTCCATTGCTTTGACATGCGCACCAACCTCGTCCATCTTGCACCGATTATTGAGGCTTGCTTTTCTATCATGACTTAAAGTGAAAATTGAAACTGTTTAAGTTATACCATTTAATTTTATGACTTAATAAAAAAACAATCCATCAAATTTTAATTCAAAATTTACGTGGTTCTTACAAAAGATTGACTTATACACGCAGAATTTCGAGAAACCCTTCAAACAAAAAATTCTCCTTGTATCTGGATTCTTTTTGTATAATTACTACTTTTGTTTCTATGTGGATCAAATAATATTTTTGTAGATTATATTATTAGAAAGAACTCTGGATAGATCTGTTTTTTTATGGTTCTGACGTAAAGAATTTTCGTTATTCTAGACATTGTTAGGGGTCGAGTGCCTTAATCTTCTGTATAGCTTTTAACACAAGATTCCGGCAGATATGTTATTTGGTCTTCTTAAGTTTTATGTTGCATCTAGTGACCTAAGGGATGAGAGAGCATAGGATGCAACATACTCATGAAGTACGCCGAAGGATATATCGACTGAAGCTTTGTCTTGAAACAACAAAGATGAATACCATTTATTAATCTTTTTTTAACAGTTTGTTGTTCAGAAAGCACGTATAATTAACGAGTATCAGACGTATGCGAGCAGGAGAGTCCTGGCTTGCTGGCCTATGTTCGTTGATGTGGTTGCTGATTATACTTTGATCTGAAAAGTGGCGGGTTATTCTGCCAATAATGCGGTAGAAGTTTGAACAACATACGAATCGAATGTTTTTGCAACGTTGGGACGCACTCAATGCATGGTTAATAGTATTTGTAGATTATGTTGGTTTTATTCAACGGAGGTTCAAGAAGACAGGCATTATCTGTCATGATAGGATTAGATGTTTTTTATTTTTTGTAACAGACGATTTAACACGTCTAACCGAAGTTGTTTTCAAGCGTATTTTGTTCCCGATAGTTGTTTTATCTTGTTTTAAGTTTGGGTGCATTTGATTCACATAGAATAGGTTGGCTGCATTTATTATTATTTTTTATTATCACAAATTATGTTATTAGGATTTTTAGAAAGTTAATTTCATTTATTTGACAACGACTAAAGTAGGAAGTCTGTAGTGTATTATATTGTTCCATATTACTGCACTCTTCGTAGACTACTGTATGAGAAAAGGGAGATTAGTTCAACAATATAACATTCCCAGATTACATCATCAATCTCTCTCTCTCCATATATATATATATATATATATATATATATATATATATATATATACGTTTGTGTGTGTGGGTGTGTATGAGCGTATATGTGCACGTGCCTCTATGTGTGTGTGTGTGTGAGAGAGAGAGAGAAGGGAGGTATGAAGAGGAGAAAAAAAAGAGCAAATCCCCAAATCATTCGCGTGTCTAGACACATTTATCCTCTGACCACTAAGTTCTGGCTGAACGGCTTTTACCGATAAAAAGATTGCAGCCAGGCCATCGGTCATTATTGTTATGATCAAGTCTGCAAAAACACTTAGAGTATTGAATATATGTCCGCGTGATGGGTGAACATCTTATCGAAAACAATCAAATATGTTATCAACGAATGATCATTGCATCTGATGTCCCGGTGGGAGTAAATAGTCAGATGTGGGTGTGATGCTCAGATTTTCCTTTGATGAAATTCATAGGCAAACGACTTATATATCAGAAGATTTATGTCGCAATAATGCCAATGAAAATGTTTTTACGCTGACGTCTCTAGTCTCCCAACGGCCAACTCTTAGTGGATGAAAGCGACGCCCACACCGAATCACCCTCAAAGCCGATGAGACAGTTATTTCTTCACCTATGACTTACGACAGGGACTTCAAAAATTATATTTTCCCAGTGATACGATCAGTTGAAAAACTATAAAAAGCTTGGAAGTTGGGGTTAATGGATTATTCATCAAAGAGTATAAACAGTGACTCTCAATGAAACCCACGAAAGAAGAGATCAAGCGAAGAATCACCCTCAGATGGCAAGCCTTTTACAGAGCAACCTCAACCTTCAAAAACAAGTCGATCCCAATAATCCTAAAAAGAAGAGAATACAACCAATTCATCCTTCCGATAGTCAACTAAGGAGCTGAAATATGGAGCCTAATCAAGAGACAGACCTGCAAATTGAGAAGTATGCAACGCACGCATGAGAGAATCATGCTCAGCCTCACACGAAGAGATCACAAGACATCAAAATATATCAGGAAGAAAACGGGAGTCCAAGACATAATAGAATCTATTAAAAAACGTAAATGGCAATGGGCAGGCCACGTTGTAAGAATAACGACCGATGGACATTACGACTCACAACATGGATCCTTAGAGATCACATGCGCAACTGGGGCCGACGAAATACAAGATGGAGAGATGAACTAGACAGATTTAGAAAATACTGGCTCTGCGACGTCCACGATGGAGAAGTGTGGCGAATCCTGGGGAAGGTCTATGTCCAACGACGGACGTTAAAATATTGAAAACCCTATTTTAGCTTAATATTAAAAACGTCACTTCCCACAACCGACCCCTCTAACAGCCCTGAACACTTATGGTCAATCGCTCACTGGCCCTGGTACTCGTTGCCGGTTTCTCTCTCACCCCCCTCCCTTCCTCAATCTATTTCCTCCTTTCTAAGATCGGTATCATTTTGCCGGCCTCCCAGCCGATCCGAAGACAGCCATTTTTCCACCTTGATCAATCTCTGTACTAACTTTGTCCATTACAGTTTACCGATGTTGAGGCATCTCACATACGCACAGCTACGTAGCTACTCAACCGTGTCCTCATCAAGTGCTCTAAACGCATATACACTTCTATCTCTCATGAATGAAATAGCAATGCTTTTTACTATCCAATAGTCAAGATGAACTCTCCTAATTCTCGGGAATCGTGCATGGATTAAACTCCATGTGTTCTCCGCGTTACTGTCCGTCATATGTTCTCCAGTGTCAGAGAATGGCCCCCAAGTTGCACATGCAACTTGGTGGTTTGGTATACACACTGAACCAACACTCCATAACCGTTCCTTGGTACGCTCCAAGTTTTATGGATTCAGAAGCAGTTCAGACGCCTCACTATACGACTGTACTATCATGGTAACAAAGCTCCCACCTTTCACCTAGAAGCTCTGTCCTATTTTCTCTTCACGCGATTGACTGTAAAATATATGTAAAATATTAAGATATATTACATTTATTTTATATTTCATTTTCATTCTTTATTTGTCATCAATGTTTCTGTATTAAATTTGCGTTTTATTTGTCCATTCAAATACTTGTACGTGTCTTTTTTACTTTGTTTCATCTCCGCGTCTATGTTCATACTTGGCGTGCATTCTTTTTATACATCTCCCCTCCTCCTCCCACGTTTCCACTGACGTCCACTTGGGCCTACAAATACAGCAGAGGCCCATTTTTCAAACAGGACTATCTAGAACCTTAACGATAAGTATATAAGAAGCTTATATCTTATAAAAGAATTGACAAGGGGAGTAAAAAATAAGCCCTAAATTCTTGATGTTAATAATTAATATAGAAAATCACAAAAAATGATAAAGACAAGAAAAATTTACTTTACGAATAGAATGAAATAAAACATATTGACAACTAACACATGATGTTCTTTTTATTTCAAAGTATATCTCACCTTTTTTTCTGTGCTTTTTTTTCATATTCCAACCTTTGGGAATTCAAATCTGCGTGGTTGTAAATTGATCATCCTCTATCTTTTCTTACGGAATTCAATTTAACTTCATTATAATCTATGCTTCGTAAAAAAATTACTTGCTTTTCATTTAACGCTTTGATTTAAATGACGTGCTTTATCGGTAGAATACTCATCTCTACTTAGGATTGAAACAAATTCTTAATCGCTAAAAGTATTTTTAAACTAAAACAACTTTACAGAAGAAGTGGACCCAAACAAAACCACTCTGATCATTCAGAACACAATACAGAAATATTTTTCTTCAACCAATCAGGTTTTGTTCCGTTGAGCTTACCCTGTGATCCTACCAACTGATATGAAAACAAGATTTCCAACTCCATCGTCAGTCGTCTCTGTCAGTCTCAGTTTAGCATGACGAAAACTATAAAGCATAACGCAAAGACAGTATGCATTTTTCATCTCACACGAAATGTATCGTCTTGATCTACATTCTTTTCAACGTTTGAGCTCTATCCAACTTTATCCAGTATCCATTACTTTTGTTGAATATTTTGATAGCCCCAATAATCGACTTTACAAGAATACAAAACATGTTTATAAGCCAATCCAAATTCCAAATGTTTACAAAATATTTTCCATACTTTCTTACCTGCAACTATGACTTATTTTTCCCATCACTATCTATCTCAGTCTTTTTCTTATCCATCTATCTTAACTTGTTTTTAGATTTAAAAAACATGATACAGTTCTTGGGTATTTTCAAAAATATTTGCACTCATTTTAGGTTGTATCAATTAGTTTAATAAAATCGTTTGCTCAAAGGCTTTGCAAGATTGGCGTCACTCAGGAATAATCAGCTTCCCTTTAATACACTTGAGACTATCATTTCCACCAAATTTATCACATTTCACATTCCTTCTCTACTCAAGCCCTGGGTCTCACAGTGTTTTGTTTTCTAAATAATCCAGTAACAATGATTGTTGAGACCCACTTGAAAAAGGAAAGGCAGAAAAGTGTGAATATATATATATATATATATATATATATATATATATATATACTCATACTTATTTTAGGTTTGTATTAATTACTTTACTAAAATCGTTCGTGCAGAGAAAGGCGCCACTTAGGAAGTGAATGTAGAAAGCAGTTGTTGCTTTGTCTGTAACTTCGTTCATTGAGGGTTGAAAATGGGACAATTTCACTAACCTGTCTTTACTTATATTTTACAAATACACACATTGACACACACACAAAAACGATTCAGAAAGAATACTGGGAGATGAGGTAGGGAGGGAAGTGTGAGGAACCCAGAGACTACGAATAACAATTCATAAATACTTACAGTTAGTAAATGTCCACGTAAAGTGAGGATATAATGCTCATACTTTTACAATGAATGTAAACAAAAATTCTTCATTATCACGAGTTTTAGTACAAATACTCGGAAAATTCGTTTTTTACTTTTTTCATGCTCTATAGTTTGGTAAAAACATATTCATTATCCCTTCCCGAGATACACTGAAAATGAGATAACCCTTGCCTTTACGGCTGTAAACCCTGTTTGCTGTATTTTTAGATCTGCAAATTGACACCCATGCAACGTGAACATGAAAGAATTATGCTGGGCCTCACATGGAGAGAACAAAAGACAGCACAGTACATCCGGGAAAAGACAAGAGTCAGGGACATCATAGAATCCTTTCAAAAGCTCAAATGGCAGTGTGTTGGCCACATTGCACGAATGGCAGACAACCGATGGACATCACAACTCACGACGTGGATCCCCCCAGATCACATGCACAACCGAGGCCAGCTGAATATTTGATGGAGAGACGAGCTAGACAAATTCTGAAAGTACTGGCTCCGCGACGCACATGATAGAGAAGTGTGGCGAATCCTGGGGAAGGTCTATGTCCAACGACGGACGTTGAAAGGCTGATGATGATGATGATGATGATGATGATGATGATGATGAATGAAAACAGCAAGTTTCTGTTTTCATCAGTTCCAGATTGTTCAGTTTTAGAAACGGACTGAGTCGTTTCAAAAATTCTACTCGTATCTTCATGACAGAGAGCAACCACACCTACAGCTCACTCACAATCACTTCCACGTCATATCTATATTCCTTTCTATCTCTCTTTCTTTCTTCCTTTCATATTTTTCATCGCCTTTCTCCATTAACTATTTCTCTTCTATTTATTCTTACTCTTTTTTGTCTTTCTTTTTGGTATTCCATTCTTCCCGTTTATTCCCCTTCTGTGACGTCAACGAAGAAATCTCAACTCTGTTTACACCCAATTGACCTCAAACCAACTCTTCAATAATAAACTTATGTCTATGTGTATATCTATGTAAATAAAAGAATGGATGTAAATATCTGGCAAATATAAATGGTTCTTCTTTAGCGAATGTGCCGACAGTTTTAGCATCAGAACGCCTCCCTTCGGAATAAAAAGAACTTCATTAAAGAAAGTTAAGTCGGGTATGTTTTTTAACATTCGTAAACATCCTGTAATTTCTAACCGAACCCTTTATTCAATCCACGGTATAAGACTATTCAGATCCCACTGTCCATGCTCGGGGATACCTCATATCATATAATCGACCTCACGATATCATTTATGCTTAAAAAATTTTTTTTTTACTTAAACATAGAATATGAATGACACTGCTAGACCCAAGGATCGAACTCACGTCAATCCTGTAAACTGCATAGGTCCAGTTCACGCCGATCCACTTGGTTCTCGTCCTGTGATTCAATGTTTCAGCTTATGATCTAATATACTGACAGAATGAGAAACTCGAGTCTTTACCGAGCAAAAGAAACCCCACAACATCAGAAAGAGCAGGATCTGGAATAGAAGAAGTCTTCAGGTTTTTGTACCTATAAGCAAGTATTTACTATTAGTATGACGTCACTTCTATTTGTTATGTTTTGTTTTTGTCTGTAACACCCAAATAATTCAAGTATAAAAAATATATCAAGACTTTAAGAGTATCCATAATATTGAAGCGTAGGCCAACTTTTCAGCGACATTCGGAAGGGAAAGGGGATGATTTGTACAAATATCAGTATGTTGATGTGAAAGTTCCGTTTGTTTGTGACAGTTATGCTTTTATATAACTCATTTTCTTTTTCACTGTTGGCGTACGATGCAAGTCAATATATTTCTTTATGTACCGTCATAAAACACAGTTTGAAAACGAGTTAAACATTTCAATTTTATATACGCCGCCATTTTCGATAGCACGGGTGGACTAGTCTCATTTGACGAGTCAATATACAGCAACTTGGATAAAGATATGAAAATCAACCCACAGGGGGATGTGTTAACTGCTGAGAAGCATTTGTAAAATATATTCGATTTTATGATTCCTGCAATTCTTGAAGGAAAAACAGGAATTCTGAATAATGGAATCATTTCCAAAAAAATCACAAAACGAAGTTTACCACCAAACCGGAAGATATAGAAATGGAGTATACTCAATCTCAACACAGAGTGAGGCACGATTTGAATTAAAGTCAACAAAATGAAGATAAGGTCTCACTAGACTGGATGTTTTTGGTGTGAAGAAACGAGGAGAGTGTGACTTTGTGTGTGTGTGGTGGGGAGGATGTACTTGTTTTCAGCTAAGTGATTGGGGGGGGGGTATTATTGATCAGATGTATGGGGTCGAAAAATAGGGTTCGAAAAATCAACCTGTGGTGGAAACTCTGTTTTGTTATCAAAATGACGACCAAAATTGAAATATACGATCGTCTTGTCTTCCAAACCCAGTGTGCATAAGTTTTTCAATTTCAAAATCAGGTGATTTATACAACTCAGTAATGATTATATATTACACTATATCTTACAGAAAATCTTGTGACCGATAGAGTGGCCACTTCAATGCAGCGTTGCTCTCATTTTTGATCTAAACAGTCATGGGTAATGTAAAGTCGTAAATAACTGTCTGCCTGGCTCAATGGTAAAAGCAACGCTACGTTGAAACGGTTACCCTATCGGTCGCACTTTCGATTCCTGCAGTGGTCCCATTTTCTTTAAATGTTCATTCTATTTACGTTGTGTAGTTCGATTGATACGTTTACCGCGTAACACCGGGGGATCTTTTCAAATAAAAGATTCTATATAACATAACGAAATTCGTAAACATTCTGTGAGATCATATACATCCATTTCTCAATACACAACAAAGTAAGTAAACGTGATCTCAAAAGGTTTTGTTGGTGTTATCCTAAAGTTATCTTGGTCGGGTGTTTATTCTCTCTCTTATCTCATTTCGTTGAATACAAAATCTCGGGAAATGGAAGTACTTATTGTTTGCTTTATGCATAATGCAATATTCAAGCGTAATTCTAAACAGTATTCTTGAAAATTGGCGACAGGAAAACTTAATAATATTTGTTTGAGTCGAACTGATTAATACCAATTCAAAGATTATAATAAAAAATTATATGATATATAATAGAAATTTGTTGTACCTCTCAGTCAGGACGTTTCTTCCTGAAAATCACGATTTGACGAAAAAAGAATGATTGCAGGCTTTAGATATTTCTTTCTAAAAGGTTTTAGACTGATTTCCGAAGTGGTTCGTTATTTTAGAAGCAAATAAAAGAAATTTTAGACTGGATAAAAAGGATGTTTAGAATTTCAAAGTATAGAAAACTAAAACAGCTACTCTGTTATAGTACTTGTGTTCAAATAACTAAAATCAAGCAAGTCAAAATTATCATTGAATGAAAAAATTTAACATTCACTACATTCCTTTTAATAGGGGTTCACTTTTTTATTATTCATATGATGTTACATAAAAAATAGATAAAAATGTTTTTTCCTCGAAAACTGCCTTGTAAACTAAACTAAACCGATTCCCGATCAAAAGCCATTGTATTAATTATAACTACACTACTATTTACCTTCATAAAGCACATCAAATTACTCATTGGCTATTCAAAGATAAGGATGTCTGTCATTAAAGACGAAAAATAAATCTAAACCGAATCTTGATTTGTTACTCTTATTTCAAAAATAGCTCACATTTGATTCGCCTATAAAAGCATTGAATAATTACACAACTCAAGGTTTTACAACCGTTCGCTCCGGATATTCAATTAGTGTTATTGATGATTTAAAAAAAACTTTCATTCTTTTAATAAATAGATTCAAAATCATAATAGTTTTCCTTATGATTTTTTGACATCGATCAAAAATTGGTACGGATATTCATTTTATTATAATTAGCATGATTTAATTTTAGACGGAATTTTAAACAACACTATAACTAGAAAAGAGCAAGAATTAACGGCTTCACGAGTTTTGGATAGCAAATGGTATTTTTTCTTTTCTTCTGAATAACTCTGTCCCTTGAAATTCGTATAAGATTATTTCTCCATTCATGCGAAATAGCCGGCAAAAAGCGTCCGTATGTGATTCATGGACAATGATCATTCAAACAAATCACCCAAAAATGTTTTCTGTGAGACGAATATATTTGTTTGATGTTAAGAGTTTGCAGTCGATTGATGCAAAGTTATTGAGTCAAAAGACTTTCTTCCCGTCACTTTGGTCGGCTCGGCTGGAGCCTTATGAAAATTACCAACTGCCAAAAATCTACCAAGCATTTGAGTGGGAAACATTTTACAGCTGGCCTCGAATATAGAAGAGTTCCGAAGAATACCGACTGCTTTTGCTGTCTCAACAGAAGATTTCTGAAGACTGTTTTGGCCACTGCTGACCATCTGAGCAGAAAACATAGTACAGCTGGCCTCAAAGATAAAAGCCGATCCCCGCTTTTAGCCAACGTTGATTTACGGAACAAATGATTCCATGACTGTGATATGAATACGTATATTTGCTTTCTTTTCTTTTTTCAGTCATTTTTGTTCTTTTTTTCCTATCTTCTCTTTCCCTCTGTTTGATCAAGCTTTTTTTTTGTTTTCTCTCTCCCGAGTCACTTTCTTTTTTCATTCTACCTCTCTTTTCTATTCTTCTTTCTTTCCATCTTTTCATGTTAACACTTTCTTTTTTTTATTTAAAAAACAAACAAACTCTTTTTCTGTTTTCCTTCTCCGATTCGTAAATAGAATTCTTTAATTAGTTTTCTTTGAAAAGAGAGATTCTTATGAAAGGAGATGGTATATGCGCTTATATGTATATGTCTATAATCGCAAGCTAAGATGTGTGTGTATGTGTGCGAATTTATGTACGCGAATGTTCACGAAATAATTACATTCTCCGAAAAGAAAGCTTAGGTGACATGCCTTGATAAGATAACATTAGAGCCAGTTGACCAAGGGAAGGGGTTAGAATCCAGGCATTGAGACTCCAACGAGAAGATAACGACATCCCTCAACATTTCTCAGAGATGGTTTTCGTTTAAGAAAACCCCGGCCGAGGAGAGATAATTGCACTTTGCGTAGAGAATGAAAGAGGGAAGAGAAATGAAGAAAGACAGAAACAAAAGATGAGGAAATAAATCTAAGAAATTTAAATAAGAATAAAACACTCTCACATGGAACATACCACTTACTGATAATGTAAACACCCACACTATACCCTATGGCATGTAATTTATAACCACTAGCAGATATACACAAACAACAAATCAAATAAAATAGAAGAGAAACTCTTCCCACATAGACATCTTCACAAAAATGTCCCTAACATGAATCTAAAATATACATAATCATTCGCCTGAAGAAGCCCAGACTGGGCAGAAAGATAAACGTTTTTGTGAAACGAATCCCCATTCTAATACATACACACACACACACACACACACACACACATATATATATATATATATATATATATAAGACGGCTATGTTCGGACTGTTGATACGTTGATATGTGTATCTTGTGTTTTCATACTATGATGAATAAAAGAGGTATGGATTTCACAACAGAGTTGGCCAGTTCCGACTCAGTCATTAGCACGTGCATTGTCTGTTACCTGTTGCACAAGCATTGCGCATAGATGCAAATTACCTTTCTTGTAAAAAGTTCGTTTCTTTTCTCTCGTTTTACACGTTCAGATGTTACATTTTCCCCTCTCTTTCTTTCTTCGTTCCCTTAGGAGTATTTTTTTTAATGATCTCTACCTCCTTCATTCTTTTGCTTTTCCCCTCCTGTGCAAATCTTTTTTTCTTAGTCCCAACTATTCATCTTTCTCTCTTTCTTTTCCCTCATCATTGTCATGAGAGCACGACGCATATTATTAAATCCATGAAGTTTAATTTTCAACTTTAGTGAATAGAGGGTAGAACAAATGTTAAAATTTAATTCAAGGAGACGGGAAATGAGGAGTTCTCCCCTTATTTACCGCCTCCTTCGTGCACGCCGTTCATTCACAGCTTATGATGAATGGTACTTTTGGGGTTTATTGCATTTCTGACGCCGGCCAAACAATAGATTCTGTTAAAAGAGACGAAAATTCGCCTGGACCACAATTTGCAACGATTAGAATTCCGAACAAATACTGTATAAGCTTTGGACCAAATTCACGTGTTTATTGTGACATCACGTTCTCCTGTCTGGAGCACTTGAAGATATTAGAGACAGAAGAGTTTCCAAATTCAGAGAGGTACACAGAAATAGACAAAACAATACGAAGACGTCTATAATAGCAATGGTTAATATAAACATAGTCAGGGACACAGAGGGTGCATGCCGTAGAGAAATGGTTACCTAGCTGATCAAGCATTCCTTTTTCCATTTCTATTACCTTCAATCCTTATAAGCGTTGCACTATTGAGCCACTATGCCAGAATAACTAAAACTAGCCCTAGTCAATGGGTGCCAGCGGTGAAGCCATTGTTAGTTTGTACTTTACTGAGAACTTCTTTTCTGTGAGACAAATTTAAGCTGTCTCAAGTTAAGCAAAGGAACTTTAACAATAACTGTCTGATTATCCATCCATACTCCTTTGAGGGCTTTGAATGTTCCCAAACAGCCGTGAAAAGAGACAATTTAACAATTTAAAACAATTTGAAAAAATTTAAAGCCAAGGGTAGAATTGAAATAATCCAAGAATTCGACGAAGATGCTGACAAAATGAATTTGAAAAATCTCGCTGTCACTTGATCCCTTGCAATGACAACCAGATACACCAAGAATGAACATATTTCTAAAGTCTGACTTTTGATTATTATCATGAGATCTTGGAAGGTGTTTGAAAAGCCAGAGGAATCCAACTTTAACAAGAAAAGACAGCAGCAGATAATAGGTATACGACTTTTAAACAAATAAGCTTCGCCGTAGGGCTGGGGTTTTTTAAGCTAAACCCAATGTACGTAAAATACACTGCGAATAAATGGTTTGCGTTACCAAAACTAACTCCAAATAAACATGAATTATAAAAGAATACTTAGATTACTGGAGGACCACGGGGAAACACACACATGAATCAGACTCAGTTCCCTTGGTCGAATCATTTAAAGTAGAAGTTCGGAAATTATGAGCAACTTCAAACACGAATGCAGGAGATGCGGTTCAAACTCCCCTTTGTTTACTGCACTGGACAGTTATTCAAGTGCCCCTGCCTGTCGCACAATTGGACGAAAGAAAAGGTGGGTACTTCCAAGTCTTGGTAATGTATGCAATATTATATATATCAGTGTTCGTATGAAGATTAACACATACACGTGAACAAATTTACATGAACATAAACACACACACATGAGCACAGAGTGTTTTTCTTGTGGCCGTAATCGCCCGGAAATGGAATAAATGACCGTAGGCAAATGTCAGTTAAGATAATGACTTCAGTGTTTGAAAGCTTTCATCAGATATTGAATGGACAAAGTAATGGAACTGGACATCTCTGTCAGTTGGTCACTCAATCGATTGGCCAGTTGATTGTGTGAATTAATAGAATGGGCGTTAGGGAGAAGATTTTTGCTGACCTCTAGGCAATTGGTCAGTAGGTCACTCAATCGACTGGTCAGTTGAACGTGTGAAGTAATAGAATTGGTGTTTGGAAGGAGATTTTTGGCTTGACTCTAAAAGAACAGACATTTTTTTTGTCTTGGGAAGATAAGAATCGTTGAGTGGCCAAATCGGACATGCGCGTTTAGCGCATTTTTTTTTACACAAATCGACGACTTTAAATTTCAAATTACCTGAGTAAAACATAACCAATTTTAGTAAAATATATGTCATCCTTTAGAGACACTTATAATGAATGAATTTTCTAATTAGACCTACTAACGGAAAATGCTCTGAAAAACGCAAGATACAAATTGTTAGAGAATTTTCACTTAAAATTTTGGATAACACAATGCAGGCCTAAACCGTAGAAATGAATTACACCAAACTTTCCATTGACATATAATTTGAGTCAGTGGATTTTTTTTCAAAGAACACAAGGATACTCCAAGTAGTAAGCATGTAGCTCGAGTTTTAGCTTTGAAAATGAGAAAGATTTCGAAATCAGGCTCAGGGGATTTGAATTAAAAAAATGAATTATTACTATTACACGTCTCTTTGCCATAGTTAGTAAGTGTATTCATTCAGTAATTGGGAGATTGGTGGTCTAAGTCCACCCATGTACGATGATTATTATAGTTGATGACGTCATGTGTACGTGTTAACGAGAATGCATTAATATTTTTTCGTCTATTTTATCCTAAAATATTCTTCTTCAGTATTTTAAAAGTTTTTACAATCATGCATAATTTTCTTACTTGTATTTGATACTGAAACAGTGCAATACAAAAGCAAATGTTTTCTCTTTTGAATTCTGATATAGCCAAGAAAAAAAAAGAAAAAAAAAAGGAAAGAACAGAAAAAGAAAAAAGGAAAAGAAATAGAAAAGTGAAGAAAACCATTTGGCCAAATTATACTTTCATAATTACCTTATCTACTTTGACATTGGCAGCGTAAAGATGTCAAGGTCACGAAAGGGAATTATCTATGTCTATCTTTCAATCTATCCATCTGATTTATGTTTCAGTCTCTTTGCATCTATCTATCAATCGAAGTCTGTTCTTACGTATATCTATCTCAGTCTCTTTCTATCAATCTATGTATCTACCTATCTCAGTCTCTTTTCATCTATCTCAGTCTGTTCACATCTCTTCTCATTTATCTATCAATTTCTGTCTCTTCTCATTTATCTCTATATCAATCTCGGTTATTATCAATGTATTTTCTCATCTATCTATCTAATTCAATCTCATCTATCTATTTGTGTGAGCATATATCTTAGAAATGAAGGTTCTGTCCATCGACCCTATGATTTACAAGTAGAAGAAAATTATCATCTAAAATTACTTTCCAAAAATTAAACCTTAGATTTTAGTTATTGATTTACTTATGGTTGTAACTTATGAATTGTTGACGAACAGAACAATCATCTCTATAGACGCACGCTCACACATCATCATCATCATCATCATCATCATCATCATCATCAATCTTTTAACGTCCGTCGTTGGACATGGACCTTCCCCAGGATTCGCCACTATTCTCTATCTTGGGCGTCGCAGAGCCAGTATTTTCAAAATTCGTCTAGTTCATCTCTCCATCTTGTATTCCGTCAGCCTCAGTTTCTCATGTGATCTTTGGGGATCCATGTTATAAGTCATGATGTCCATCAGTTGTCTGCCATTCTTGCAATATGGCCAGCCCATTGCCATTTGAGTTTTTTTCTGATAGATTCTATGATGTCTCTGACTCTTGTTTTCTTCCTGATATACTGCACTGTCTTGGAAGAAAACGAGAGTCCGAGACATTATCTATGACAAAATGTAAAACACCTGATTGAAGCAGAAATATCACACCAACGATCAGGCACTCTCTTTGACGAACAACAAATCTTTCATCGAATACAAAAGACAAGATGCCAGTTGAAATTGATCGGATAATCACCGATCACCTTTGCTCCGATATTTCTCCAGTTAAACGACAAGATGAAGAGTATCGCTATTCCTCGTTAATCCGCTTAAGCTGATTAGCTGTAGAAAGGTGATACAAACCGAATCGATCGTATTGCAAAATCTAATTGCAAATGTTACAAAGCCTTCTCCATGAATTGGCCCAGAGGAGGAGAAAATGATGGATTTGGGAAGCAATTTTAGCGTACTTCCGGTTCTGACAAAGTATTCGTGATCCAGAATCGATTTTGAACAAGTTGTTTATTTGGTACTATTTAACGTACAATTATTGCCCTCTCACTGCATTGGAGGATCTTGAAATGAACCACTTACTTATATTCATTTCAACACGTTCTATTGTAATAATCATTATGATTATCATTATTAAATGGAAGAGAAAAGAAATGAAAAGACCCAACAATACTAGCAACGACCCATGTGATGCTTCAAAACCTGTTATATATAGCCATTGAATAATCAAAACGTTGTCTGACGTAAGGCTGAATATTGGTTGGAACGTTTTCGTAATCAAATCTTTCAAGTGGGGAGATCCAGCAGGCCTTGAAAATCTACATGCGAAATTCTAGGATCTATCTGGGCTCGGAAACCAACCATTAGTATCAGTGGGAAATACGCAACCACCTTAGCCACGGGAAAGGTCTTAGATTGAATGTACTTAAATATTCACCAGACTTACTGTAGCCTATGTCTTACTTTGCTTTTCTTAGTCTCAAATTATAAAGTCTTTCATGAAATTTCTTCTTCATGATTGTTCTGATTATTGGAGTACGTACATGTCTACGTTCTACACCTTTTCCTGTTCTTGTTTCTCCGGCCAATATCTTTCCGCGCATCCGACATGTATGTCCGGTGATAAGCAAATAAGGAAACCAATAAAAAAAAAAGTCCAACTAAAAGCTGTCATCTAAATGCAAATAACTTTTCCTGTTTCGTATTGCCAAAATCACAGTAAATACAAACATTCCCATTTTTCAATATCGTGTCATGCTAACAGCATTTTGCCAGTCGAAATTAATTTCTATCTTCCTGCAGGAGAAGAAGAAAAAGAAGGAGTTTTTACATTCGATTTTCGTCAAGTAGGTAAATTCCCATGCCACACATTACATCTGAATGTACCATGATGAAAAAAACATCCTATTATCCCAAGACATTTAGACAGTATATTAGGATTGGGTAAAAATATAGAAGTTTGGGAATACAATTCCCTTTCTCATGATTAAAGTTATTGGTTTATAATCTTTGACCTTCTCCCTGTCCTTCTCTGTAAATGTAAACATTGTAGATCTAATCTAAAATGGCCAACCGTTTATGATAACGAAATCCTATGCCAATTATTCAACGAGTTTATTTTGCGTAGAAAGAATATACTGACATCCCAAACTGATACAGTTGTTGCTGGGAGAACACACCTTATCAAATTATGGGGCAGAATTTTCGTTAATACTTCGGAAAGTTTAAAAAAAAAATTCAACAAGTGAGTGGGAAAGTAGCCTCAACTTTGGACACAAACAGCCAGATGAAATCAAAAAAAGCATTAAGTGTCAAGGTGTATAAGAAGACACCTTGAAAAAACCCTCAAGGACATAGAACTGGAGAAAGTAGATCACTGCATCTACCTAGGACAACGAATCTCCATGAGACCCTCAAAAGAAGAAGAAATCAAGCAAAGAATCACTCCAGGATGGCAGGCCTTTGGCAGAGCAAGCTAAACCTTCAAAATTAAGAAGATCCTATTAATTCTAAAAAGAAGTGTGTATAACCAATTCATCCTCCCAATAGTCACTTATGGAGCTTAAGCATGGAACCTAAACAAGGGACAGATCTGCAAATTGAGAACCATGCAACGTGCACATGAAAGAATTTTTCTGGGCCTTACATGGAGAGACCACGACAGCACAGTACATCCGAGAAAAGACAAGAGTCAGGGATCATTGAATCCATTAAATGGGCTGGCCATACTGCAAGAATGGCAGACAACCGATGGACATCACAACTCACGACATGGATTCCCAGAGATCACATAAGAAACCGAGGCCGGCAGAATATTAGATGGAGAGACGAGCTAGACAAATTCAGAAAGTACTTGCCCCGCGACGCCTGTGGTGAAGAAGTGTGGCGAACCCTGGGGAAGGTCTATGTCCAACGGCGGACGTTAAAAGACTGATGATGATGATGATGATGAACCTACAGGAAAATGCCTCTTCACACATGCCCTCTTGGGTCCTACTTGTTGTCAAGCTACACACAGGCCGCATAACCACTTCTTGAGATGATGAGAATGGTTTGATAATTTTTGGACGAACTCCGTAAATGCTTTCAATGCTTAAGCACGTTATCTTTTTTATTAGAAACTATCATCCAAAACTGTCGAAAAAACTGACAACCTAAGTTTCTTTAGTCTGTAAAATTGACATGACTTAGCAGATCTATGTATCACTCATACAAGCCGAGCCAGTGGAAGCGGAGGGACCAAAAATAAACATCTACTCCTTATTATGTCCAGAGAAAACATTTTGAATACCACCCTCTGAATATGTTTTGTGAGAAAGTTATTTTGCAATGTTTATGCTAAATTGACCCCTTAGTTTGTGTCGGGCAGCATTCAAGCGTGTTTTTCGAAAATGCTGCAGACTGAGAAGTATGCAACGTGCGCATGAGAGAATCATGCCCAACCTTACATGGAGGGATCACAAGACAGCACAGTATATACGGAAGAAAACGGGTGTCCATGACATCATTGAAACTATTAAAAAACTCAAATGGCAATAGGCAGGTCATATTGCAAGAATGAAAGACAACCGATGGACATCACGTCTCACAACATGGATCCCCAGAGATCACATAAGAAACTGAGGCCGACAGAACACGACAAGGAGAGATTAACTAGACAGAGTCAGGAAATACTGGCTCCACAATGCCCATGATAAGGAATTGTGGCGAATCCTGGGGAAGGTTATGTAAAAGATAGATAATGATGATGATAATGATTAGGTGAGAGAAGTAACATTAATTGTTCACCCCTTTTTCCCAATTCTTAATTGATCACCCCAACACGGCATGCGCATGCTGTCGAAAACGTTTGTCACGTAACGGTTTCTATTGATCGACCAACCAGACCTGTTTATAAGTATTTTGAATATTGACTTCGTCTGACGCTTGGCATTCATTGAGGATCGAACTCAGTACACATGAAAATTCGTCTACGACACGAGCTTGATTCTCATCGTGCTACGGCGAATACCACCGAGTGCAAACGTTTTTCAAAAATCCATTTGTTCATTTTTCTCTCCGCATAAGTCCTACCGTTTTTCCTCCCAGGAGGAAGTCACTCTTTGGTTCTAAAACTATTTTTCTCCACTTTTGCCTCAGACATTTACACCACGGTATCCTATCTCTCCGATCGGCTGCCATACCTTCGGCTTATAGCCACCTTTTAGATAATTTACCCATGACACGACGGATACCTCGAGTGATATTCAATTATTTCGCACTTAACAACTCACCCTAAACTGATGCATCTCCCTAAGGACATTTGAACAAGAATGACCACATATTATTTGGATTATCTCCCTTGGTTGGGATGTACACTTGATTATCAAATGAACAAAGATATCCGTAGAATTCTCTTCGGAACGTTGCCAAATACTTATCTTTATACACCATATAAGATTAAACTAGCCCTACCCACCAACAAAATCATAAAAATATGCACACCATAAACCAAAGCTTTTTCAGCTTCAATAACAATTCCTTCCAACTGAAAATTAGGATATCGATGGGGTCCTCGATAAATGGAGTTCTAGTTTGTCTGTTTCTGGAATTTCTGGAATCAAGCTCCTTTACATATATCATACCCAAAATAGCCTCCCACTTTCACTACATCGACGGTACCTTACTAACACACCCCCAGTACGTAGATCTAGACAACATAGTAGTTAGACTGAAGACAGTAGAACCATCTATTAAATTCACACTGGAAAAAGAGTCCAACAATACACAGCTTTTTCACGACACCCTACTACACAGAAGCAACAACACCATCAAACACAGCAACTTCTCCAAAGCCTCCAACAAGAACGACCCAATACATTTTTATTCCCACTACATTACCAAAATCAAATTAAATCTGGAATTATCATTGGCTTTCACCCAAGGACCCTCAGAATATGTAGCCCCAAATACCTTAAGGATGAAGAAGATTACATCGAAGAATCCCTCTGTTCAACCAAGTACCAATGACATTTCATATACCAAGTGAGGGGAAAGCATACAAGATCCACAAAAAACAACAAAGACAAAAACACCACCACAGCTAGATGCATCATATTACCCACCAACGCAACGACAATCAACCTCAGCTCCAACTTGAGCAGGATGGAAGTACACATCGCCACCAACACCTCAATAGCCATCAAAGGATTAGTAAACAAACCACCACACAAAACTCCACCACCCGAAACTAGCATCTACGCAATTCTGTGTAAGGATTGCGACAAATTTTACTTCGGAGAGACATCAAGACATTTCAAGGTAAGAATATACGAGCATAAGAGAGCTCTTAAACTGGATGAAAGGACAAATGCCCTGGTCGAACACAGAAACATACACGACCACAATTTTCACCAAGCCCATTTTCCCCGACACGCTGATGCATCAAAGCAGCCCTTATGTCTCAATGCAATACAATAACACAAAGATATGGTCACTTTCAGACTCAAACCCCTCTAAATACTTTGATTTAAGAACAGAATCACATAGATACAATACATTACAACACCAGCATACAAGGTACTGGCTAACAATCGACAGTCAACTCGAAAAACAGTACAAGCACACATATACCACCCCCTTAAAAAGAGTAAAAAAAATTCTCGCCCACCATCAAACAAAAAGATCAAATGAAAATGACACACCTACTTCCATCCTGCTCCACATGTAGCAACACCAACCAATTAAATGTTGGACACCACGTCTCCATCCTATAATAAAAATGACAAAACACACTTTCCCAAAGAAATGAATATTTTAGCCCCTCACTGCCTTCCTTATCTAAGACAAGCCAAACACCCACTGAGACAGTAAACAAACACCCCTGACCCCAGCTCTTACAGCCCCATTCATTTCAAACCAAATATTACTCTCATCTACACAGAAACAAACACATCCCCCCGCTCCTTCTAAACAATTAAACAACATAGAAATTTTCCCATTCTCTCCTTCAGCATCAATCGTGTCATAAGCATTATTTTTACTGTGAACGATCGATAATATCTATCTCTGTAAATCTACCCCCCGTCGAAATTCATCGAAATACTCCCATGGAATAATAATAAAAAACATGAGAAGTATCACCTATATGTTGAGTTTTTCTATTCACTTCCCAATTGTCATTTTCATCTCCCCATTATATGTTGCACTATTGAGCCACATTCAATGTTATAAAAGTTAATGTTGATTTGTTCCTACATTATAGGTGATAAAAATACACATACAAAGTGTCTGATTGTTAAAAGAGCTGAGATTTCAAATGACCCCAATAAATATCATTGATGATGTGTCCAGGCGTATCACATAGAAGTGTACATGAAAAGTTCTGATTTGTGTGGTCGATCACACAAGTTACCTCACACATTAACCAAAGATATATCACAGTTTTGAAGCAATGGAATTTAAGGTTTAACATCTTCATTTTTCTGCTCCAGGAACATTCCGTCCCACGCATTCTCCGGTCATCCTTGTTTGTTTTTTTTTAAATTCAGAATAAAAGTATAGTTATAATTTCCAGAAAACTATTATCATTATCTTTATTGTTTTTATCATAGTGTTTCCAACTTTTCTAGGATTATTTGGAGTTCTGAAATACTTACTATTCCATGAATCATTCTGATAAATTTCGCAACGGAAGATGATTTAACGGGTTTTATGAATCTTTTTTGTTTTGGTCGGTAGATTGTTTTGATTAGAATGGAAGGAAGGAAAAAAAAAGATGAAAAAACAAACTTGTTTAACGATCATTTTTTTTTACATCACTCAGCGATTTTATCACTTTGTTTTCGTACGTGACAGATAGCATTGAATAACTTTTTTATTGGAAGCTTAAGCAGGAATACTATACACATCTTTTGTTTGAGAAAAAAATTCTTTTTACTTTAGAATGTCAATTAGATTGAACAACTGAGAGAAGAACGAACATGTTAAATTTATTATTTTTTTTACATAATCTGAGATAACCTCTTTAAAATTAGCTAATATTTGACGACGACGAGAGTGAAAAACGATTACCCTCTCATAATTATCTTATCTGTCCAGCCACTCTGGGTCAACGACGATGATGCCCGGCCGTCCGTTCATTTGGTTAAGGGCGTCAATACAACTCAGCACTCAAACAAAGAAGAATTGGAATCTGAGAATAAAGGACAAAGATTTATGAATTGAAAAGAGAAAAAAACAGAAGAAAAGACAGTTAATGAATGCCAAGTTAGCAAAATGGCTGAATATAGAGTAGTATGTGCGCATGCGTACACACAAGAACATTACTGGAGTGACAAGGATGAGGTCGCAGTGCGCATGCTTGAATAGAATTGCTCTCTATTTCGTTACTTTATTTCTTTTCCACTTCTTTTTATGCATTCATCTTCTCCATATCTTTCTTGGATATCTACGCCTACTATTTCATTTATTTTATCGTCACTTTCTTTCTTTCCTTTCGTCCTACTCTGCCTCCTTTTATCCCTTTTATCTTTTTTCTTTCTCTCTTTCTTTCCATCTTTGAAGATTTCCCCCCTTCATCTCCTCCTCTGATTACCCCTATCTTGTTTCTTAATTGTAATTAAAATTTTTAATTTTCCCTCTAAAACACTTCCCTGAAGTCATTTCAAATTATATTACTTAAGTGATTTATTTGTATGGCTTAGTTATTTGTCTCTTATCTCTCACCCACTATCAATATCATTCTCTTCCAATAACCCCAACCCGATTATTTTCAGCTTTCTTAACCAGCTATTCATGATTATCTTTTATGGCAAAGTATGTTTTTTTTCCTCTCTTCTTTTGATTATTCTCATATTCATTAAATGTTTTAAAAAATTTTTTTTTGCTGATCTTAGCTTAACGATTTCACTCTTTCCTATTTCTACCTGTCTTTCGTTCTTTTCTTTCTTTCTTTCCTTTTCATTCTTTGTCTCCTTCTTTCCTTTCCTTTTGCAAACCTTTTTATAGTCTTTATCAATTTCCACGTTAGAATTGATCATTCTCTGTTTCTTCTCGCTTCCTTCTATCTCATTTCTCTTGGTTTTTATTGTCTGTTATCTGTCCTTTCTTTTACTTTTCTTCTCTCTCCTCCTTCTTTCCTTTACAATGTTTTTTTTTCTTTTACTACCATTTAAAAAGATAATTTTCTATGATTGATCTCATCTCTAGCGTATGATCCATTCGTATTTCTCCCCCTTTTATTCAGAGATCGGGACTTTCATTCTTCCTTCCATTTTTCATGTTTCCTCAATGCATTGTTTCTTGATCTTTTCTTTTTTTTCTTTCCCTTCAAAGTCATTCATTTTTCCAGACAACCACCAGCAAAAATAGTCAATAATCGCACAAATTACTTCCTCTCTGAAACGATGTATTTCATTTTCCCAAATTTCTTCACGCTTTGGTGGGCATATAAGTCGCACGAATGACTTTAATAGATTGTCTGAAAAAATGCTGCCTCGAGGAAAAAAACTCAAAAGAAACAGACGACAGAAAAAAAAAGAAAAATTCTAACATGGCTGACCTTTTTGTTTTTGAATGAACTTTCCTTGCTCTCTGCTGGCGACCCACCACATCGAAATAGATTTAAGTTTGAGGTTAAGAAAAGACAAAAAAAACCCAAAACAAAACAAAAAGAATTCAAGTGGCCGGAAAGACGCTCCAGAGTTGATTTTCTGCTCGACCAGGCGCTACTAATTCGACTATTAATATTCCTAACAAGAAGAACCATAACCACAGGAAAAAAAAATGAAATCAGAAACGTAAAAATGGTGAATGTCGGACGGCTCAAATTCTCAAGATTGCAGGAAATATAAAAGATAACAAGAAATAATGACATGAATTTGATAAAGTTAACACGGCGGTATTTCGAGAAAAGAGAGAAAACTCATATTGGGACTCTTCCGTCAGTCACTGGAAATCTTCTTTGAGGCACAGCGTAGCCACTTGTTTATTTCATATACAATGCCGGTGAATAACACATAACATTACAAGAACTAACATATTAAGAATTTACTTATAAGCAGTAGGACACTAAAATGGACGCATTAATAATAAAATTGTTTCAATTCTGTCGATAGGGTAACAAAATCGATGATAATCATATTTGTCATAAAAAGGACAATTGTTTAAGAAATGATAATTGTTTTTCTCCTGTCGATATGGTAACGATATTAATGATAATCATATCAATGTTAGGGATAGCTATTATTGAAATAATGATTGTTATTATTATAAATGGGGAATAGGCATCGCAGTTACTGAGATTAAAACAAAACTTTCTGCTATTTCCTTTTATCTCTTGAATAATTATGAATTTTGCAAAACAATTAAACTGTTTGAATTCTTCAGGAAATTATCTTTTAAATAAGTAAAGCTTATTCACGATCAAACAGAATTTTACCGGAATTTCACAAGGGAGATGGTGATTACATTAACGAAGTGTATATTTCTTTGGTTTATTTTTACAAGTATTTCTTTTATAAATCAAATCTAATCACTGATGAAATAAGGACGGAGAGATTTATTTAATTTCACTGATTTGTTTCGGTAAATCTTTGAAATGTGTTAATCGGACATTAAAATTTATTTCTATCGATTATTCGTAGTTTACATTTCAAGAAATGAATTCATCATCATCAGTCTTTTAACGCCCCAGGATTTGCCACAATTCTCTATCATGGGCGTCGCGGAGCCAGTATTTCCTGAATCTGTCTAGTTCATTTCTCCATCCAACCCTCGGTTTCTTATGTGATCTCTGGGGATCCATGTTGTGAGACGTGATGTCCATCGGTTGTCTTTCATTCTTGCAACATGGCCTGCCCATTGCCATTTTAGTTTTTTTATCGCTTCTATGATGTCACGGACACCTGTTTTCTTCCTTATATACTGTGCAGTCATGTGATCTTTCCCTGTAAGATTGAGCATGATTCTCTGATGTGCACGTTGCATACTTCTCAGTTTGTAGGTCTGTCTCTTGGTTTGGTTCCACGTTTCAGCTCTATAAGTGACTATCGGGAGAATGCATTGGTTGTATACTCTTCTTTTTAGGATTATTGGGACCATCTGGTTTTTGAAAGTTAACCTTGCTCTGCCAAAGGCTTGCCACCCCAAAGTGATTCTTCGCTTAATTTCCTCCTCTTTTGAGGGTCTCATGGAGATTCGTTGTCCTAGGTAGATGTAGTGGTCTACTTTCCTCAGTTTTGCATCTTCGATTTTGACAGTTATGTTCTTATTCTTAATGTGATTGTTGCACATGATTTTCGTTTTACTGAAGTTGATGTGTAGGCCGACTTTTTTGCTTTCTTCGTTTAGATCATCTAGCAGAAATAAATTGTTACATCTTAAATATTGCTGCACCTGTTTTATAGGCGAAAAGAAATTTTATATCAGAACATTTTTTCTTGTTGAAGATATACAATTTATGAAAATTGAAATCGTTTTTATGCAATTAGGATTGGATCGTTATCAAGGGTATCAATCTTGCAGAAGTCAGTGAGAATATCTACTATAGAGGAGCATTGAACTCTATCTGTCTTGTAGGTTTTATGCTGAAAGTGACGAAATAGAATCTTACTTTGCAAGAGGATGGTTGGAGTTCTGCTTGAAAAATTGTATTTCCAACCTTAACTTTTACTGAATCAATAATCACCGTCTCTTTTGAATTAAAATCCGTTGTAGGGTGAAAACTGTTTACTGAAACAGTGCAGATAACACTACTATGCAACGTTATAATGATGATAGAAAAGAAGTCGCTTTTTGTAATCATTTTGGGAAAGGATCTTTGAGATAATATTTACCGTCAGATAAAATTACGAAACGATCATGAAATTTGGAGCATTCATTCATAGATTCATTGTAACACATTCAGGTTTCTTGTCATGAATTTATTGTTTTGTTATCAAATTCAGTGTTAATTAACAACGCCACACCATAAAAATGATGTGAATTTTCCTCATAGATAATCAATTATTTCTAATTTTTAATTAATTTAAAAGAATAGTTTGAGACTGATTGATTTGGGATAACAATAACTGTTCCATACCGTTATCTGTGATTGTGATAAACGGCTCTTTATGTATTCAAATCGATGAGATTATTGACAAGCTCATCTCGCAGTTTGCTGAAGTTTTCAATTCGATTCTCTTTCCAAATTTTTCTGAGCAAATGAAATTACGCAAAGAAAATATCCTTTAGCGAAAATACTCCGGGATGATAAAGCATCAATGACTTGAAAACGGCCGGAAGAAATTTGGTAAAGATTAAAATAGAAAAACTCATAGGTGTCTCTATATCATTAAATCAATTGTTATGTCTACATGACATACACACACGCATATACATACGTACATATATATATATATATATATATATATATATATATATATATATATATATATATATATATATATATATATATATATATATATATAGGTGTGTGTGTATATATATATATATATAGGTGTGTGTGTATATATATATATATATATATATATATATATATATATATCACATTTAATTTCTAAAAGAAAATGCAGGTACACATACATAAGCATATATATATATATATATGTATATATATATAAATGATTTTGTCATCCACAGACAGCTGTTTCGTTATTACAATTCTTCAGTGTGGCTATAGACCATCCAGTATCAACCTTCCAGTACCGCTAGGCAAGGTCGAAACCTTCGCTTCAGACCCTATGCAGAACTGGATATTGACCGATATATTTACTTACGCATAATTCCCCATCCACCAGAATGCTCCATTCCAGAGTTGGAAGAGCTTTGCTTATATATATATATATATATATATATATATATATATATATATATATATATATACATATATATATATATATATATATATATATATGAAAATTTCTGAAATCCGGGTTGAAATGTGAAGAATGAGAAAAAAAAATAAAAGCGACACTTGCAATTTCCTGGTGTTCAGCTTTATCTTTTTAATTCTTCGACTGGTTTCATCATGTAATCTTCTGAACGGTGATGGTATCCATGTAGGTATGTTGGTATTCTATTAATCTACTGATGTGTTAAGGTCTGACCAGTGCACTAAACCCACTTCCTCTCTTACTCCCTGTCTCCTTTGTTCTGAGTAGTATAACGATTCGGTAAAACAGACCCTACAGATCAGTAAATATACCGAAAGCCAAGATACACGGATAAATGGATACTATCACTACACGAAAGATTATATATATATATATATATATATATATATATATATATATATATATATATATATATATATATACAGTATATGTGGTACAAATCAGGCCAGCAGTCTAACATGATATAATAATATTTCAATAATATAAAGCGACTTCTGAAATGTAATGGTTTTATTTCATTGAGTGTTCGATACATACAACATTTTACTCATGAAGTTAAGTTAAGTTGTTTCAGAGTAGAGCTGTAAATAAATAGTATATATATATATGTGTGTGTGCGTGTGTGCGTGTGTGTGTGTGTGTGTGTGTGTGTGTTTGAGAAATAGGGAAAGGAAAATCGAATCTGATATCACGATACGACCAGTGGTTAGAATAAGAGATTAAAAGAATAAGATGGGAATGAGAACTAGAATTACAGCTTGATACTCACCCGGTATAGGATTGCCATGTTTCCACAGTTTCTGGAGGGAGCCCCCAAGACTGCACATCTCCATTTTCACTTGAATGGGGAGAGTCAGGTTTATTGCTCGATGCCTGAAACGTGCACAAAAAATGGTGATTCACGGAACCACTCACACAATGAAATTGTCCCCTTTAAACTCGACCTTGATGAGTGTGAGCGTCTTATCAAGCGGAAATGAAAGTAATTAAAAGAGATGAAAAGACAATAAAAGCTACCGAGAAGAAATGAGAGGAAGAAAAGAGAAAAATGATCAAAGTCTTAAAAACCCGCTTGAATTCAGGAAATCTTTGAAAAGAAAGAGAAAATGTGAGCAAGAAAGAAAGTGGGGAACAGAAAAATATATCAAAATGAAGAAAAAAAAAATCAAAAAAAGCCCAACTGAAGAAGAACAACAAATTTATTTCCAAATGCCTCAAGATTCGGAACGTTTCCTCAATTTGAAAAAGTCGCCGAATAGAAGAAAAATGTCTTCCGATTTCACGGTTGTAATTTTCCATTTTAACGACTTTTTTATGCCCCTTAGGTGTCCAAGTGTTCACATTTCAGCCGTTAAGTGGCCAAGTGTTGATATATCAGCCGTTAAGTGGCCAAGCATTAACATCTCTGCAGCTCATCTAAAAAAGCAGAAAAACTAATTATTTCTTTTTATTATTTAAACCCACAAGTAAAGAAAGTCAACCAATCGGCTTTCAACAATAAAGATCGAATTGCGTTCAGCAATTAAGAACGATAATTTGAGAAAGTATCGTTTCCAGATCGAGGTAGAATTTTTACCCCTTGGGTGAAGGGTCGCCATGAATATTCATGTTTTTTTTCTTCTAAATTTCTTTTAAAATAGATCTTTTTCAATGCTTTTCTTCCTTTTTGTTACTTTATTTTTCTTCTATTTTCCCCTTTGACGCAATATTATTGCATCATCAGTTTTTTTATGAATACTTTAAAAAAATATTTATTTCTGTTTTACAGTTGTGCTGTTCTAACTATTCTTTCGTTAACTTCGTTTTTTTTCCATCTTTCATTTCCTTTTTTATCGATTGGTAGCAATTTTCCCTGTCTTTTTCATTCAATCTGTTTTTCTTTCTTTTTGTTATTCGCAATATTCTCCGGTTTCAACAATGATGAGTGCCGAAAACAAGACCGGCATCGTTCCCGATAGACACAGATCATCGGCCATTCTAGAGTTAAATATAAATCTTCTCCTTTTGTAAGGTCGACCCAAAGAGAAAATTAGCTTTTTTTGAAATTAGACATTTCGAATGGAACAAAAAAAAACAAACAAAAGTTGAATGGATTAACAGAGGATCTTGGATATCGTTGAATGCCAATTTTATGACTTTCAGTCCAATGCTCAATACATACACGTTTGCTCGGTTGGTCAGTAAGAGAATGAGAATGTAAGAGAAAGAACAAAAAGGAGGAGATGTCAAAAAAAAAAAAGAAAAAAAGAAAAAAAGAAAGATCAAAGGGACGAGGAAAGAACGAATGGAATACAGAAAGAAAGAATGAAATGATGAGCGAAAGAAAAACGAAGAAAGGAAAAGAGAAGTGATAGACAAAAGCAAAGACTGACAAACGAAAGAAAAAAAAGAAAAAAAAGGAATAAATGAATGAAAAAACAACAGAATGAAGAACAAATGAAAAAAATGAGACTACAATCGAAAAAAACAAAAAAGAGAAAAAGAAAGAAAGAAAGAAAGAAAGGAAGAAAAAATAAACAAAAACCTTGAAAAAGAAAAAAAACACAAATAAATAAACAAATGAACGAAAGAGAAAAAACCCAATAAAAATCCAGAAAAGAAAGAAATAAAAACAAAGAAAGAGAGAAGTACAGAAACAGAGAGAAAAATAGAAAGGAACGACGGTGGGGAGAAAGAAAACAGAAAGAAAGATGAACAATATCTATCGTCTAGATTTTATTGTTTTCAGTATTCATTATCATTTCTGAACCAGAAACGAAAATATCGAATTACAAGACACCATTATTCCTGGCTCCCATCTTCTTTTTATTCGCAGCATAATACAATTGTCGAATTTCAATATCTGTTCGTCAAATATAATCTATAACCAGTACAGATACACACATTTAGTTCAAGATACATTTACACATATTCCAGTCCGTCCATTATCTATTAATCTATCTATGTATGTATCTACGTATGTACGTATCTATCTCAACCAATATTATAAATTTCATCGATATCTTACTGGTACTTTTTTTTATCTGGAGATTTATGACTACCTTCCCCTTGAACAGAACAAAGAAAATACATTGGCAATTGTGATAGTTACAACCAATTCTGTGACTTGGGTGGAGTCAGCAAAAATTTCAGAATAGTCAATTTTCAGATACAAAAACATCTCCCGTCGGGATGAAATAGAAAAAGAGAGTAAGTCTGTTTTTGGCTACTAGCATTTTTTTCTCACAATAGTATGTATTCAGGTAGGAAAAGTTTCCAAGGTTATCTATAGCAGTAGTAATTTCCAGGGTGAATGACTCCCGAGGTATTTCAAGCGGTTTCTTACTAACGGGGATAAATCAGTGATTTCGAGGTGCTTTCGAAATAAGCGTCGGCCACCGCAAAACACAAATTCTCTTATTTTTACTTCCCCCAAAAAAGTGGGGCAAAAAGGCAACCAAATTGTTTTAGTACCCTTTTCTTTTCTATGACTAACTATTGAGTGACCATATGTGAAAATGTGGCTTTATGAAGACGTAAATCAATCATCATCATCATCATCATCATCATCATCATCATCATCATCACCACCACCACCAGTCTTTTAACGTCCGTCGTTGTAAAAAATAGACCTTCCCCAGGATTTGCCACACTTCTCTATCATGGGCATCACGGAGCCAATACTTTCTGAATTTGTCTAGCTCGTCTCTCCATCTAATATTCAGTTTCGCATGTGATCTCGGAGGATCTATGTCGTGAGTCGTGATGTACATCGGTTGTCTGCTATTCTTGCAACATGGCCAGCCTACTGCCATTTGAGATTTTTAATGAATTCTGTGATGTCCCTGACTCTTGTCTTTTCCCAGATGTACCGTGCTATCTTGTGGTCTCTCCATGTGAGGCCCAGCATAATTCTTCCATGTGCACGTTGCACTGTTCTCAATTTGCAGATCTGTCCCTTGTTTAGGTTCCACGTTTCAGCACCATAAGTGACTATTGGGAGGATGCATTGGTTATACACCCTTCTTTTTAGGATTAATGGGATCTTCTTATTTTTGAAGGTTAAAGTAGCTCTGCCATCCTAGTGTGATTTTTCGCTTGATTTCTTCTTCTTTTGAGGGTCTCATGGAGATTCGTTGTCCTAGGTAGATGTAGTGATCTACTTTCTCCAGTTCTGTGTCCTTAATTTTGATCTCAGTGTTTTTATCTCCGATGTGGTTGTTACACATGATATTCGTCTTGCTGAAGTTCATGTACATCTGCCCGAATAAGAAATAACTGATTTACACACATATACACAATCATTCAAAAAATATATCACTGTTCACGTTCATCCGTCAAAGTCTGTTCATATCTATCTATCTATCTATCTATCTATCTATCTATCTATCTATCTATCTATTTTGGAAGTATCTATGTGCAATCAAAAATTGTTTTATTCTTTCGGGGATAAACGCTTCAGAAGAATTGCTTTTATACATCGATATCTCAGCGACTATTTAGTTCCAAAGACTTTTATCGATTGAAACGTTCGAAGTAACTCATTGAATATAAACGCTCAAAGCAAAGCTCTGAAGATTGTAGTGTTTCGGACTATAAGTAATTACAGTTCTGTTGAAGAACACTAATTTTTACCGGAAGTTAGATTTTAGTATAAGAAATAATAATTGACCAATCAGCTATAATGGAATGCGCTAGAACAATGTAGAATGAGTGTCTGACTAAAAGTTTTGAGGGCATCTTGAAAAAAATCCCAAACTAAATAGGCAAATTTTGCCGGTAGTCTTTTCTGTCTCAAATAGATTTATTTCGATTTCAAATTGGTGTCTGCCTTTAGAAGTAGCCTCCAGGCAAACATTCATCCATTTTAAGAAATTGGCCAATCCTTGCTTCTTTTTAGCCGATAACAAGTGTTATTCGTTTTTTTTTTTTGCAATAATATTTTAAGAATGTAAAAAACCTCAGAAGTTACTTGTTTCCCACTGTTGGTAGAAGATGGGGCTTGAGTCCTATTGAAATCTAGGAATGATAATGTTTGCTCATTTGCAAGTAAGATTTATTACCCACACCAGAGTTCAGTGTTTGAGCCCAGTTATTTCACAGGTAGGCTCTCCCTCTTTGAAAAGCTGGCACAATACAATCGTCCTACCATAATTTGTCATTTTGCCGTACTTAACTAATCTCAGTAGATGTCAATAAGTAGCCATATTATTCGTTGCTGACTATCATGTGAATTGTCTTTCAATAAAGTCAAGCTTTTCACTTATGATGGACGATTCAGACTATTCAAGTCATAATGCAAGATAGGGCTGACAAGGTTCAACAGGACTCATTCCAACTTCTTTGTGTGGACAACGTCCCATTCTTCCTTGAATAAGAACGGGAATACCTGGTCCAGTAAATTCGAGTGAATATTGAAATGCTGGACATAGGGGTCATCGATTGACGCGGATGGGGGGGTCATCGCTTGATCTCATAGATTTTCCAGCATTTTGAACACATAGAGCTCTCTTTGTCACTTGAAGTGGAATTAGAAGATATTCATGTATAAGATAATGATAAATGGCACCACAGGGCCCTCGATTGGTGAGCGAATGGCAGTGACCTTGGCAAATCAGTGTTCAGTTGAAGCATTGGTCAAAGGTCGGTGAATTATTGCTAACACTTTGCGTTCAGTGGGATCCCTTCTTGGTCGGCCCCCCCATGGCTATTTAGCGACAATTTCTTTCGTTCAAATATATATATTTATGAGAGAGAGAGAGAGAGAGAGAGAGAGAGAGAGAGAGAGAGAGAGAGAGAGAGAAGGTTAATATCATTGCAAAGTCAAGCTATGACATCGATAGATACATACGGAAAGATTTAGATAAATCTGAAATGCCAGAGAACGATGATCGATTGAGAGAAGAATCAAAAAGCTGTTAAGAGGTCACTAATGGATGAAAAGACAGATTATCTTCGGTGAAATAAATATTTAGACTAGGAACCACTCAGAAAGCGCATTTATCTACCGACACCATTGTCAGTGGGGAGTGATTGAATCCATGGATCTATCAAAATATCTAATCTGTCCATTCATAGCCTATTGTCTACCCTGCCATAAAAATATCATTGGAATTCATGAGGAACTTTTGGAGATATCACGTAGACAAAAGTTTTGGCGATATTATGAGTTTTTGACATATAACTACGACGTATCGGAGATAATTGTGTACAGATCGCCCTAAAAGATTTGATCAATTCTTCCTTAGCCTATTGTCTAATCTTCAATGTGAAAAATCATTGAAAACTTTGGGAGATATCTTGGGGACAGCAATGAGCATATACAAAAATATAATTGAAAAGAGAAAAAACAAATACGGAAAAATATCTCCCAATAAGACAAAGATTCCTGAATGCATTTCTTATCTCCATTGCTTCCCCTTACACAAAATTTCATTGAAATTCATTCTGTACTTTCGGTGATATCTTGTGGACAAACAAACGTACAGATGGACAAACAGACACGACCGAATATACATCATCATCATCATCATCATCATCATCATCATCATCATCATCATCATCATCATCATCATCAGTAGCGGCAGCCTTTTAGCGCCCGTCATTAGACATAGACCGTCCCCAGGATTCGCCAGGTCTCTACGACATTAGCCTTATGGAGCTTAGTTAGATTAGGTAATCGCCGTCTATTCTGATTTCATTATTTTCCCAGTCTAGGTTTCGGAAGATCATCCGTGATCGGGCTGTGAAAGGTTTGGATGGACTGGTATCACTTTATCTTACTCTCTTTTCGATCTGTATGAGTGCAGGGTCTTTACATAACCTAATAAAGGAACTGCTGTGTCGGTCAACATGTCGCGAGACTCAGACATATACATGGTGTGCGCCTTGTTGAGTGATAGCATCGATGACTTTGGGAATTTCCACTGAGCCGAAAACCCTCTTAAAGTCGACAAATGCTACAGCAAGTGGCATTTTATATTCTGTTGTTTTCTTCTTTAGCTGATTTACTGAATGGAGATGGTGAATGGTTTATACCTTTTTTCAGCATCATTGGCAGAGGTGAAAAATAATAGTTTTGTAGTAAGTAAGATAGATGATTGATCGTTCTAAAGGCATAGATAAAAACGGACGAGCAGAAAATCACTTTTTATTTCCACCTTTGAGAGCAAAAGAAAACTCACACTTTGTTTATGGTGGAAACCTCATAAGGTTTCATTTAGATTCCTAGTAAACCTGAACCACTTAACATCAATAGACTTTGAAGTACACACTCAATCAACCTATGATTAGGTCTAATGTTGAAATCAAGTAGCCTTTATCAGGTTTCATTACCAACCTCACCATCAAGTTATCTCTGTATTTTCATGTCTATCAACCACATTCTGTTCATTATCACAGTTTGTTCATATGTATGTATGTATGTATGTATGTATGTATGTATGTATGTATCATATTTTCATATTTATGTATCAGTCTGTTCACATCTATCACAGTACTTTCGTATCTATCAGTATTTTCATGTATATATATCAGTGTTCATATGCATGTATGCATGTATCTATCCATCACAGTATTTTCGTATCTATCAGTCTGTTCATTATCTATCTATCTATCCATCCATCTATCTATCTATCTATCTATCTATCTATCTATCTACATCCCGTTTTTTTTATAACTATGTACGGATCTATCGTTCTATCTCACTTTCAGTTTCAATTATTTAATCCAATTCTTGCTTGAATATTGACCAGAGAAATAGCAAAAATTGTTTCAATAAATTCAATGGATTTTTCTTGAAACTAAATTCGACTGGAGAAGTTTTTGTTGGTAAAGTTTCCTAGATCATTGAAAAACATCGTAATTCCTAGGGTTGTCCTCGAAGGATTTGATACTGTTAGCTGTGAGACATGGCTAGCTGAGACTGAGTTATTTGGATCTATTCCTGCTTTAACCCTCAACTGTTCATCATTGATTGATGGTCTGGATCGATCTATTCCTTGTCAACTGAAAAAAGCAACAAACTGCTTCTTCCCAAATGATGAATGTATATTCCTTGCAGATTCAGATCCATTTTGGCCAAACCTGAACAAGCTTCACGACAGATAATGCATATTGGTTTGATCTATCGATAAATTCTATTTCTGACTGTGTTATGTGATAAGATGCAGCTTGCACCTGTTCACCGACGGGCAGCTCTTCATACAAATCTCAGATCTAAATGGACTTCAGTCAGAGGCAGCTGTAGCCGCCTGATTTGAAACTACATTTGCTCAATTATTAATAAGATCACCATGAATAATAAAAAGTTGATGCCAGGTCGGTATCATCATCATCATCATCATCATCATCATCATCATCATCATCATCATCAGCCTTTAAGCGGTCGTCATTGGACTTAGACCTTCCCCAAGATTCGCCAGATATTTCTGTCATGGGCATCGCGGAGCCAATACTTTCTGTACTTTGCTATTTCGTCACTCCATATCATGTCCAGCGGTTGTCTGAAATTCCTACAATATTGCCATTCGAGTTTTCTTATGTTTTCTATGATATCTCGGACTTCTGTTCTTTATTTATTGTACTGTGCTGTCTTGCAATCTCTGTATGTGATGTTGAGCATAGTTCTCTCATGTACAAGGCCAATTTTCTGGCTTAGTTCCATGTTTAAACTCCATAGGCGACCGTCAGGAGGATACATTGGTTGAATAGTCTCGTTTTTTAAAGGATTCATTGAATTTTCTAGTTCTTCAAGGTTGAGCAGTTGGTAATGAAAACTTGCCAACCTAATGTAATTCTTCGCTTGATATCTTATTTCTTCGAGAATGTCATGGGATTCGTCTCCCTAGGTAGATATATTAGTCTACTCTCTTCAGCTCTGTGTTTTCGATTTTGATTGTTGAATCTTTGTCTTCTGCGTGTTTGTTGTACATGACATGACATTGGTGTTAAGAAGACCAACTTTCCCAAACGTTCTGAAATAGGAAAAGTTTGTTGTAAATAATAAAACGCACTCACTTACGGGAGCGGATGTCAATAGCAAGCGTAACTCAAAGATCGATAGCTCGATAGGGTCGCTCATCCTTTATGTATGAAGAGACTGAAACCAACGGTACTATGTACTTTCACTCTGCTTCTCTTCCGAAAAAAGGACAAACCTTACAATTGAGAATTACAGACTCTTCAAGCTATCTAATGTGCTACCGTAAAAACTCTTTGTGAGGTACAGAAACGTAAAGCGAAGATGCAAATACATTTAATTTATTCTATCATATGAGGAACTATTTTAACTTTCCTGGAGCTAACATCAGTGGTCATGGTATATTAGTCCGAGTCTTCGGAGCTCAGGATTACAGGAGACTTTCGCGTGTTTTGAAAACAAACGCTAACCAGTAGAGTCGTTTTCTGCCTTTTCCATAATTAACGTTTTATTTTCTATCGTCTGTCTTTCTTTCTGTTTGAAATCTATCATTTCATTCATCGTTACTCTTATGAGCACGCTTGAAAAATATCTTCCTCTTTTAAATTTTCTCTGCCCTTCACTCCTCCTCCCTTTTTTCTTTCCTCCCCATTCTTCTTCTTCACCCGACTTCCTCTTATCCTTTCCTTTTCTCCCTCCTCTCCCAATTCTTCTTTTTCTCTTTCTATTTCTATCTTCGTTGTTCTTCTTTGCTTCTCTTCCTTTTTCTCATTTATTCTCACTTTTCTCCCTTTTCTTTCTTTCTTTCCTTTTTCACTTTTGCCTCTTCCTCCTATTTCACATTCTTACCACCCTTGTTTCCTTATTATTCTCCTCTATTCTTATTTTTTCCTTATTCTCTTTGTCCTTTCTTTCTTACTCATTCTTTTCATTTGTTGTTTTTATTTTACCCTTATTTTTCAATTTTACGTCCTTTTCTTTTTCTTCCTTCCTCTTTTCTTTCCTCACCGTTCTTCCTTTCGCCTCCCAATTCCAATAACCAAATATCCTTGGACGAATCCCTTAATACCTTCTAAAGGCCACTGAAGGGAACTGGAAAACCAAATAACGTTCTTTACAAGGCATAAACCAAACATAAATTCGTAAAATCGACCAACCAATTACCTTCAGGGCCTTTCTAAATCCACTATGCATCCCAAACCCGTGACTAAAATCGCTCAATGCGTGTCGAAAATTAGTTGGTCATTCCTTAAATTCAAAACAATTCAGCCTTTGCCGAAAAATGCAGATCACAAAAACTAATGGCAATGTTCTATCCAGCAAGATAATTGAACCAAGATCAAAGATGTAAATCATATGAGAAAACAATCACTAAGAATTAGAAAGAAAAGGTTGTAGGTAGTAGAGAAGAAGTGAAGAGTAAAGGCAAAATAAATAAATGAATGGATAATTGAACTGACAAATCAATAAGTAAGAATTAAATCAACAAAACGCCCGGGGCTAATTGGCACATTTTTTCACTTAGATAACTGTCACTTCCTGTGAAATTAATTAGTTAAAACACTAAGATGACCAAAACTATGGGAAAGAGGCTGCCTTAGGATGAGTCGTTTACATTCTGAAACTTTTATCAAGTTTATTATATCAGCATTTAAACATCCGGAAAAAGTGTACAAACATCCCCCACCGGTGGGGATACCTGATATCTGATTAAGCAAGTTTATTTTCTTGTTAGTAGATACAGATGTAATTGATATATTGTTATATAGAATTGAGGAATATAAAATTCAAAACCAAACAGAAGAATGTATTTAAGTAAAAAGCAAGATTTTAGGATTCTAATGATCACCTGGTAGAACAAGTGAGATCTTATACGATTGGAGCTCAATGATGCATTTCAATGAAGTGGAAGATGGAAAGAATGAGAATAAGAAAAGAATGACGACACCAATGGCTTTGTTCTGTTATCTTGTAGGCTTTTTGTTTGGCTTCTGCCTCAATTGCGTACAAGTACAGCGTACTAATTAGCCCCGACTTACAATGTACCAAGCAGTCCTAAACATATTATTTTCTTTACATTCTATTCGAGGGAAAAGTTCTGTCAGAACCTTGTAGTTTATGTACTATGTATACTGTCTATTGCCAATTTTCATAAATATTGACTACGCTACCATCAACTGCACAATACAGCAAGAACTAAGCATTCGTTTGTCACAGTCAAAAAGTTACTTACCAGGGCGAAAAAAAAATGGCCGATTTATTTATTTTATTTTCTGAAAATAGTGGCGCCAACTAGACCTGCTCTCCCATTATATATATATATATATATATATATATATATATATATATATATATATATATATATATATTAAGAAATGGATATATAATCCAAAAGAAATAATTATAAATTGCATCATATTATTTTTGAAACTCTGTTTGAAATGATCTCTCGTTATTACACCGTGAATGTAATATTCGGGTTTTTTTATCTAATCATCTCTGTTGGATTATGTACCCATTTCTCAATAATTTAATTGTTCATGTTCGAAGAAACGAGTAAAGGAGATGTAGACAGTGAATGAACGAAACGGGAATTTGGAATTAAAATAAACATTTCGGGCCATTGCATTACCGGCGGCTGTTTAGCCCAATGACAGAAGTACGCTACGTTGAAGTGGTTACCCTATCGGTCGCCGGTTTGATCCCTTCTTAACTTTCTTTAATTCTTTATTTTATTCACGCTGTCTAAGCCAAACGATACATTCACTGTGAAATATCGGGGGATCATTTCAAATAATTTAAAAATGATATGACGCAATTCATATATATATATATATATATATATATATATATATATATATATAAAAGTACAAATTTATAATTCATAAAACGGCGTGTGATGAGTATATTTCATAAAAGTGCTCGATACAAAAGTATTTAGTTAGAGCTTTATTTATAACGAAATAATACATTTGCTACACCGCAATGCTTGTGTTTTTGCCTCTCAGGCTTCTTCAGGCGAATAATTAGATTTTATCCATGCCCCTATTCAAAAACGTTATTAGAAACTAGGTGATTTTCTGTTGATTTTTTTAGGTGTAAAGCCTCACTTTATCGTGATTTTACTTCTGTTTCCCATTTTCCCTTCATGATTCATCCGTCCCTTATATCTTATGTTCTTGGTTTTATTAATTACGAATTTAGAATATTAGATTTTTTTTTATATTCTCATCCTTATGTCATTGGTTAGTGGGTTTTAAAATTGTTTTTAATATCATGCGCATTAATCTATCTGTTGATAATTTCTGCAGTCTTTTAATATAAACTCTTCTTTATTTATCTGTTTATATATTTCCAGTCAGATTTTAATCTCTGTGCGGATGACTGGTCATCATGAATCATGTTGGTTGTATTAGAGTGTCGCTGAAACTTCTTATCCGTCGTGTTGGTGATTCATCAGTCAAGTGTGATGGGTTTCACGTAGTTGTTAGTTGTCAACTGATTGTAGAGTCTGGCTCTATATGGCACTGATATTCCGTGGTTTGTTCCCCTCACATTTTCGGCGGGTTAACTTCTATGGATCCAAGATAATTTGGGAAAGATATTGTGATTCGTCTTTGAGGATCAAATTGTACTTATAGTGATTGGGGGTATGATAATGAGGTAACTAGGGTGATCGATTTTTATATGGTCGTTTTTTTAGTAAAAAAACTTTCGAATGTTGTCGAAATCTACTTCATTTTTTCACTTTATTGAGTCTGTCTTCTTAGTGGAGGTGATAATTTCGTATTTTTCATTTAGACATAAGTATCATGGCGTTTCAATAATCTGGCAACTGTGTGTTTATTTTATTTTGATTTTCCATTTCACTATGGATGTTAGATAGCTGTCTTTGAGCTCCAATAAATATGTGAACATGAGCATTTTTTTTAGAAAGATTTTTCATTTGAGATGGGTGAAGTATAAAGGGCTAATCTTGGTTTAAATGATTTTCTGGATATTCCTATGAAGAATTTCGTTTCTAAGGTTTTTTCTGGGGTTGATACTTTAGCCTGATATTCGAAACTAGGCCTTAAAAACTTGTTTTGACCAGGGCACCTACTGCTATGTGTACAAATTGCATTTGTTTGCATTTTCTTCATTAGTATTTTCCTTATTACTTTGTTGTTTTGCTCTGTTATGATTTTCCGGAAGTTGTCTATACAGCTATATCTTAGTTTCCGTTCGTCTTTGTTAAATATTTGACATAATACGTTGCTTTGAGGAACCATTTCTCAATAAATTAGAAGAATATTCTCATGATGTTAACTTTGACCTGTAAATAGTAGTGTATACCTCATTTTGTTATTGCTGTTTTCTATTTTGTTGGTTTTCACTTTTTCATTGTACTTAAATCTAGCCTCAATAAAACTGATATCCATTAGAGCTCTAGTATATTTATTGCTAACATTGTTAAATATTGTTTAGCAGAGAGAATTGTACATTAGACTTCTTTCTATGGATTTATGGATCTCTTTTTATAACTATATTTGGGTGGTTTGATTCCGTGTTAACATAAATTACTCCAGGCTTTTTCTTCATATATGATTTGTGTGTGCGATTATTGAGGTTGAAAGTGATATCTAAAAAATGTACTACTTTTATGTTGGCATTAATTTCGACTTTAAAGGACAAGTCTCAGCTACATGCATATATATAAAATACCAAGAGAGATATTTTCACCAGATGGACGATTTGCTTTACAGATTGAAATACTATGTGCATTTATGAGGCAAAATCTTTTGAATGTCTGAATCTAATGAGCGTAAGTAATGTATAGACATTTGTGATCTGGAGCTTTCCGATATCAAGGTCGTAAAAAAAACTATTGATATGATGCTGATTTTTAAAATGTGAAGAAAAAAACGAACAGAAACACTTCAATTTTTTTCCAGTTGTGTGACAGCGTTATAGGCAGAGGGACTCAAAGAAGCTGTCTACAAAAAAATTCAAATTTCATACTATATACATACACAATTTTCTAACTTTTTGGGATACCGTGTGTACAGTCATCTGCAAATACATAAATGTGTTTAAAAATATGCGTTGGAAAATATCTGTCGATCGGAAAATTATTCCTGGATCTGCCCCTAAACTCGATCAGTCCTCCCCTATTCCCTTGCTCACCCTTCCACAAAATTCAATAGGGATTCATCAAGAACCTTTCGAGAAATCACGTGGACTGACGGACAAGACAAATTGAAATAAAGACGGACACAACCGGAGACACACACCTCCCCAACCTCGTTGGCAAAGGTAAAAAAAAAAAAAAGATACAAGAAATAAAAGACTAAAAAATACAAAATCTGAGCCAGGAGACTAAGAAGCCATTGTGGGTTGCTTTAATGGCGTGTTGGGACCCCCGAGACATTTTGTGAATCGATCTATATTTACCCTCGGACGTCGATGCAGTCAGTCGGATTTTTCCTACCTACAAACTCTGCAAAAGTCAACAAGAAACAAAGAATCAGCAGAAGAAAAAAAGAAAAAACAAAACAAAAACAAAACAAAACATAAAAACAATAAAAGAAACCCAGAACAACACGGAGACAAGACAATACAATTCCTGCTGGAGGCAAGAGATTTTTGTGTAGATTGGACGTAAAACAAACTTACTAAAGATTTCTGATTATAACTCAATGGTTAAAAGTTTGAACTGAATGCCAACCAATATGACCATTGTTTCTGGGGAGTGGGAAGGAGGCATATTTATATTCTTGTTACTACAAAAAGAACAAAAAAAACATCATTCGGTCTAGAGAAGAAGAAGAAGAAGAAGAAGAAGAAGAAGAAGAAGAAGAAGAAGAAGAAGAAGAAGAAGAAGAAGAAGAAGAAGAAGAAGAAGAAGAAGAAGAAGAAGAAGAAGAAGAAGAAGAAGAAGAAGAAGAAGAAGAAGAAGAAGAAGAAGAAGAAGAAGAAGAAGAAGAAGAAGAAGAAGAAGAAGAAGAAGAAGAAGAAGAAGAAGAAGAAGAAGAAGAAGAAGAAGAAGAAGAAGAAGAAGAAGAAGAAGAAGAAGAAGAAGAAAGAAGAAGAAGAAGAAGAAGAAGAAGAAGAAGAAGAAGAAGAAGAAGAAGAAGAAGAAGAAGAAGAAGAAGAGAAGAAGAAGAAGAAGAAGAAGAAGAAGAAGAAGAAGAAGAAGAAGAAGAAGAAGAAGAAGAAGAAGAAGAAGAAGAAGAAGAAGAAGAAGAAGAAGAAGAAGAAGAAGAAGAAGAAGGAGGAGGAGGAGGAGGAGGAGGAGGAGGAGGAGGAGGACGACGACGACGACGACGACGACGACGACGACGACGACGACGACGACGACGACGACGACGACGACGACGACGACGACGACGACGACGACAGAAAAGGGAAAATAAAGAAGACTTGAAAAATTGGAAGAAGGAGGGGAAAGAAAGAGGCCAAAAAAAAGGAAATTTGGAAAGTGAAAAAAAATATGAAGGAGAAAAAAGAGAGGAAGAAAAACTAAAAAATAATAAAATTTGATGGATGAAAAAAGAAAAAAGGTATAAACGGATAATCATGAGTAGAAAAATGGAAAAAGATAAAGAAGGAAGAAGAGAGAAATATTACTTAAAAAAAGGTAAAATAAAAAGAAAGAAGAGTTGGAAGCCTCAGATTAAAAGAAAAAGAAGTGAAGAACGATGCAAAAAGAAAAACAAAAACAGAAAAGAAAGACAAAGGAGTAAGGAAGGAAGAATAGAAATGTGTGTTTTAGCGAGTTCTTTTTGAGGTGTTGCCCCAGGGGAGAAAATTCGTCTTTGGTGAAGACTTTAGATGCCACCAAGTGATTCTGTTTGAAAGAATTATTTTGTTTTGTCTGCTGGGCCTTTTTCGTCTGGGAACTAAAATCAAAATAAGGTAAGCTTGGAGCTTGTGATAAATAACAGTTTTTTGAAAAACAAAACAAAAAAACAACAAACTTTGGTAAGGTCGATATGTTTTGTAAGAACTGGAGATTTTTGCCCCATTTCTGCTCTACAAATGAAAGAAAGATAGATAGATATCGATGGACTCGATCGATCAATAAATAGATACAAGCAGATCAAGACTGAAATAAGTGGATAGAGATGAAAAAAAGGAAATAGGTATTTTAAAGATGAATAAAAGTAACCCAGAAATCAATGAAGCAACGGAAAACCTTGTACTTTATGAAAAATGTATTGTGTGACAGTCTTTGATGGTGGAACTAGTTCGGAAAACAGAATCGACGGATGAATTTCGAATTTCGACTGAACTTGCTCGTATCTATTTGAAACTAATGCCTTCGTGAATGAATCCACGTTCCTCTATTTTCTGATCAATCTCGAGACATCTTGAAAAAAAATGCCTCGTTTTTGTTTGACAAACAGGGAAGGGAATGACGGAGAGACAGGAAGAGGAGAGTCAGATGGATACTAGGAGGAAGAGAGGCCGGAAGAGAGAGAGAGAGAGAGAGAGAGAGAGAGAGAGAGAGAGAGAGAGAGAGAGAGAGAGAGAGAGAGAGAGAGTAGCGATTAACAAAATATGTTTCTTCTGTAAAACCAGAAAGCATTCTTCTCATTCAAAATGATAAATCAGAAAAAATATGATATTGTTAAATCCGTCAGAGAGCCCCACCCGCACCTATTTTCCAAAATCAATAAAATCGTTTTTAGAAGGGGCCCAGTGGAGTACTGATACCTATTTCTAAGCCTGTAGAGATAACAGTATAGCCAGGAGCACTAGAACCTACGAACGAACACACGAACAGACAAAAAAAAAGGCATATAAAAAAGGATAAAACCGTACACCATCTTTGATGGCTACAGTTGTTCAGAAAGGCTACGTAAGTCCTCCACCCATAAATGAATTTACAATTTCCCTCCTTTCATTTCTTAGAAATACATTGATGCTCAACTTTAATCAGTGTTGAAAATAAACTAAAAATCATGAACAATTCGTAAGAAAGTAAATCTATTTCTGTGATCCTTCTATCATTGGGAATCAGTAAAGCAAAACAGATAAGTTGTTTCCCGTCTCTTCCTCACAGGGCGTCAGTGTGAAGCGAACACAAACCGCCCAAGCCACAGTTTGAACTTGGTTCGCTGATTCATTTCTCCTTGCCGTTAACCATTTGACCACCTACACCAAAATCAGTGCTCAGTTTTAGTGTTGATCTCTTTTCCTGAGGATAACATCGCATTATCCGGCACATTTCTTGACAGACAGAAAAAAGAAAAACAAATTCAGATCGATTACGTGTGTGAATGGGTGTAATTTTTTTTTATTTCATACAACTAGTCAACGACTTTACGTAGCTGAAATAATCTGAGATGGCGGCAAAGTTTTTAAAATCCGATATAATCAAATTCTCTGCAAGGCATCCACACCTAAGATGGCGCTGAAGATAGAAACGAAGCTAAATCAGGCACCTAGAGACGTCATTCAATGTTGCAATGTGTGACACTATGACTGACCTCTCACCTCTATATCGGCACTCTTAATCACAAAATAATGCGTATCTGATTTAACTTCTGTGTTTCAAGACGCTAAACATGCTTAGTTAAAATACTTTACTTGCACGCAATTGCTTATGGCTTCGATCCTCATTGGGCACTGCACCATTGTAGCCTTTGCTAAATTTAGCATGCGTTGCCACGGAGCAACGGTTACAAAGCTAGACTCCTCAACTATAATAACTGTAGTGGGTTCGATCCCCAATGAGGTCCAGACTCGATAAATGACTGGAAGAGTAAATGATTGAAAGACGCATACCGTGGTTAACAAGCTCGTTTCTTTGAGCATATTAGCGAGTGTTGTGAGTTCAATTTTCAGTGGGCACTCGACTAATTGGGCCTTATGTCAGACTAAGCTGAGGTTAGTAAATAATTAATAATTGCATATTTCCTGCTGGAGCCAATTTCTTCAATGCGTTTTACTAAGCTAGTCAATGAATATCATTAAAGGAGAGAGAGAGAGAGAGAGAGAGAGAGAGAGAGAGAGAAAGAGAGAGAGAGAAAGAGAAAGAGAGAGAGAGAAAGAGAGAAACTGAGAGTTATAAAAGCGAGTCGCCGATAAGTGGAATGCAGAAGATTAAAAATTGGAATGAGAGACAAAGATAGGGTAATCAAAGAGAAGAGAGATTGGAGAACAGTCTGTTAGAAAGAAAGAGAGAGAATAATGCATGTAAAGATCATTTTGGAGGGATTAAATTGCAAAAGGCATATGGGAAAGAGAAGGTAGGAATAAAAAAAAAGGTTTGAAATTCGGATTAAATTTTATAGCATGCCGGAGGCACGACCTTACCGATGGTGTGAGTGGGTTCATTTCACCTGAAATAATCTTTGCTGCTTCCTCAACCAACCATTTTTAAGACACGTCACGCCCAATACAGCGTCGTTAAATCTACCCTGATCAGCGGTTATCGTTAAACCAAAAATGAATAAAGACAATCGAACGGAGAGAGAGAGAAGAGAGAGAGAGAGAGAGAGAGAGAGAGAGAGAGAGAGAGAGAGAGACAGAGAGAGAGAGAGAGAGAGAGAGATCACGTCAAATATTCAGGATCAAAAAGTAATCTGGCTGCAATTTCAGCACTCACTTTCATTTCTGATTTATAGCCCAAGGAATAATTAATTTTACTCGAGGTTAATCTTAGAAGAAGAAAAATGAAATATAAGGAGACGACTGATTCTTGCGATCAAATTGTGATTTTGTGTATCAATCTCAGGGAAGATAACGATGCATTAATTTGTTGCGTTTTTAAAGGTTAAGAGTCAATGAAGTGGGTTTAGCAGAAATCTTCGTCAGTTTTATCATATAAATCTCGCGCTGTTTTAAAACAATTTGGAGCTGGGGCTAAATGAGCTGCAAAATATAGTCGTTTCGTAAATAGAACAGAACAAGCATCAGTTTTTAATATACCAAAACCCTCCAAGAAGTTGACAGTTCAGCTGTACTGTCATTGTAGGAGGGCACAAGAAGCGAGAGGAGAACTCATTTTTCCTTGTAGACCTATTGACGATGACAGTGAGGAAATTAAGATATTCCTTGAGGATCAGAGTTATACGACGCAGAAGATAGTTATTATACTAAAAATATCAAAATCAAACGTTGAAAATCATTTGCATTAGCTTGGTTATGTTATTCGCTTTGATGTGTTGCATCCACATAAGTTTAATTTCAAGTGAATAAATTACAACGAAATGAAATGCAGGAGATTCTAGGGAAAGCGAACAAAACCCCTGCAACCGTACCTAAGACCGTTTTGTTTATGAAAAGAAGGCTAGGCTGTGTATATATGGTGGGATTGGAAAAGAGTCATCCACTGTGAGCTTCGTTGGGAGAACCAAACGATTGAATTAGCCAAACACTTCTCCAAATGAAACCAATTGCAGGCACTAATCGATGAATGGCGTATCGAATTGAAGAAATTACGTAATATCCGATCATGATGACGTTGAACCACAGGTTTATCAGGTGACCAGCCACAAATTGTTACAGCTTTCACTCCTAATCTGCCGTATTAACTAGATATTTCACGTTTGAATTACCATTTAATTCACTTATTACAGAATTACGTTAATGGAAATAAATGAAATATCATGTAAGACTGCAAAAAGCAGTTCTTCGCACAGAAAGAGGGAAATTCTGAAAGGACGAATTATGAAGTTGCCTGAAAGGAGGCCAAATATTGTGACAGAAAACAGTAAATATGATGTTTGTAGTAAAGTGAGAAAGTGCCGTTGGGTAAGCGGATAGGCCTGGGTGTACGCAGTGCTGTAGAAGATAAAAACGAAATTTTCCCCCCGTTATTCATGAAATCTAACTGGATAAGCCAGTTCAATTAACATACTATCTCATCCTATTTACATCTAAGGTTGGGGCCCAGCTTAGTGTTTGTGGAATATTTACAAGTCTGACAGATTATCTAGTTCTTGTTCAGCTGCATGAGTCGTTCAGTTTGAGCATACCTCTCCTTTAGATATTAAGTTTTTAACTTAGTAAGAGTCCCCAAGACTGTGACATTTCAAACAAAACTAGGGTAGTAGTTTACTTATCCAGTCTTGATCTATCACTATGGCGAGGGCAACAGGTTACTTTAAGCAGTAGAAAACACATTTCTTTTTCTTTTTACTTTGCTGAAGAGTAATACACTCGAACCTGGCTTGGAATAGCAAGAATTCATCATTGGGGACCGGCCTATCTTAGGATCTAATCGTTTGTTTCTATGTTTTTATGGCCAATCTTGCGGGGGAGGTTGTATTTCCTTTCGAGTTTTTCTTTCTCTTTTTTTCTCACTATTTTTTTTATTATCTTATTTTTTCAAATTTATTTTTATTTTCATCCCTTCAACCGTCCCTTCCCGGGCCATACACATCACAAGTTTCTCTTTGTCTTTCGGGTGTGACTGGTGAATATTGACAGAAGTAACAAGCATCAATTACTTCACCATAGCTTAGGAGGGGAGTTGCTTTCATGCCTTCTTCAAGGTCATTATTTCCAGTCTCAGGCGCATTCGGAGCTAGTCTCCTCCTCGGTCTATTTTCTGCGCTGCCAATCGATCGGCCACCGAATTCGCCTTTTATTTCCTCAATAAACCTTTTACGTTTCTTAATATATGTCCATCCAGGCATTGAAGGATCCCAATATTCGATCCTAGCGCCAGATTATAAATTGCAAACCCAAAGCTCATTGCATGCAATCTATTCTACATCTTTCTGTCCCGAATTCAATCAAGCTGGGGATGTTGAAGGTGCTGAATCAGACTTGAAAGAAAGATTGATGTCGTCGGAATATTCGCCAAAGAAACTCCCCAAAAGTGCAGCGTTTGGTTAACTCAACCCATTTAGACTATTCCAAAATTAATATGGCCAATTCTTCATTTTCCTGCTATTTGCGTAATTAATTCGAGGAAATTGCGATGACCTTTCCTTCTTCCACGTTGATCTTCCATATTTGATGTCACATTGATAGCAATATCCATTATTACCTTCCTTTAACGAATTGATTTACACGACGGGATGAATCGGTGGGCAGACGAGGCTAAACTTGTATTTCACCATACATATGCGTTTCTTATTCAGCAATATAATACTGCCTCGTTTTGGGGCAAAAGAGAATGACGACTGATGCTATATGACTCATCTGTATGCCGTCGTACCAAAAATCTCAAAGCAAATGTAAGCATTAGCAGTTAAATGTTATGAGAAGTTCTATCGTTAATAAGAACCATTTGCAACCTTATGAATTATAAACTTGTGGAAGACAGAGTTGAAAGCTGATGTATTGAGAAAATCTACAAGAATGAGAACACTGGTCGGAACATTTCATAAAATACTAGCAGATACAATTCAGTGAAATTATGAAACAAAATGTTCCTAGTCACATTAGAAACCGGAGGTCATACTTATGGTCCGCTGTTTATGGTTCTATAAGGGGGCAAGTTGGATCACCAGATGTTATAACATTGATCATGGATTGATAGAAACACAGTAAATAAGTATAAAATATTTTAACAAATGCTGGTCGGATTAAAAGAGTTGGGCTACAGGAATGAAAACCGTAGAAGAGGTTGAGAGAAACACAAACGACTAAAGAATTTATCGCGATTATGATTATCATACCGGTGATGGCGGCTATCTTGAATTTTTTAAATCTTATTTTATTATCCAGATGAACATTTCGAAAAACTATGTCAGTTAAAATAAATTTAACTATTTATGTCCTTCAATATCATAATGTATACAGTGCTACCAGGAACTATGGTTTGAAAACAGCTGTTGGTGACAGCCATTTTGGAATGTCTGTCATAGGTGAAATCTGGAAAATTCACGATTGCTCAATATGCAATTTTTTGAGGGACGCCTTTGGCTGTACGTGAACCAAATTTAATGCTTTTAGCACAAAATGCACAACTGTTTGAGTAAGCAACCCTACTGAAGGGACTTGAGTAAGAGGAATCGTAACAAGGAAGTCAATGCTTCATCTAATATATATAATTATATATATATATATATATATATATATATATATATATATTCATATATATATATATATATATATATATAAATATATATATATATATATATATATATATATATATATATATATATATATATATATATATATTATAGATTGACTTTAGAGGATGAAACTTATATGTATATTTCTAGGTTTCGAAGAAACATTTTCTAAAAGCATAGCAAGAAAATCCTACGGTTCCTACGGTTTTGAAAAAAAAATCTTACAGAGATATCAAAATGGAAACACTGGCGCCCCTCACAAAGTACGGCTAAGAACCTAAGTAAAAGGAATCCTTATAAAAAAGTATAGCTGTTCGTTTCAAAGTAAGTTCAATATTTTTAAAAAGAATATCAGGAATATATTTCCAGGTCCACTATGACTTTGAAAAACAACAGAAAAAAAAACGAAGTGTTTCACTAAAATTAATATTTATATACGATCGAGATTTTCTGTCTTTTTGCTGGTCCCTATTGCATTGGTGTCATTTGATTTTCATTTTTATACATTCATTCATGTCACGTGCAATTTTTTCTTTTCATTTTTTCTTTCTTCTTTTTCTTTCATTCCGTTCACGACTTTCCCTCCCCCAACTTTTCTTTTATTTCTGTAAATTTCTTTCATTCGTTTGTTTTCGTCTTGTTAGCATCTTTCATTTCACTGCTCATGCCCCTCACTCATTTTTTCCTCTCTTCCTTTCTATTTTTCTTTTTATCTTTCTTTCTTTTTTCCTTTCTTTCCTTCTTTCTGCCCTTCACCTCTTTGCTTTCCTGCAATTAGAAGCTTTTACGACATTCATACACGCACAAACACACACACACACACAGGTGAAATATATAACAAACTCATAGAACAAAATCTGCTGATTGTAATTACATCTCAGTTAAAAAAAAGCTTTGATGAAATAATATCATATAATTCTTGCAAGACAAATAATTAAAACTAACTTGAACCGAAACATTTCGAATCATAGTGAAAATTATCTTCCAAGTATATAAAGAACTTGAAGGCTCAGTTACATTGTCTATCTGTGGAGCTGAATAATGCGAAACAATGTCATACCAGTTATAGATAAAACTTATGTATTTGATCGATATGTAAATATATCATAAAGAGATGGGTATATAAAATCCGACGATTATTATAAATGTGTTATTTTTCTTATTTGAAACTATATTTGAACTGACATCTAGTTTTTACATGGTGAATGTGTCAGTTGGCCAAGACTAGATAAATAATTACAGAAATGGACTGCTGTAGAAATCGAACCTCCGTCCAAAAGGAAGCCGTTTAGTTATCTTATTCTTCTTGTTATTATTAGTAATAGTAGTAAGTATAGAGGGAAAACATCATTTCACTATATATATATATATATATATATATATATATATATATATATATATATATATATATATATGTGTGTGTGTGTGTGTGTTTGTGTGTGTGTGTATTTATGAGTATGTGGCTAAAGAAAGGAAATAATTGCTTGGAAAGGAATATAGCAGAAAGGGGAAGTTTTGATCTCTACAAAAGAAAAGCAACAAACAACGTTATCAGAAAAATGAAGTCAGATGGAAATGCTACCAGTTTCGCATAGTAATTGACCATTTCAATTTCATAGTATTCCATGTATTTGTCTTTTGGGAAAGTAACAATGGTATGTACTTCTAAAAATCTCAGAGAAATATAACAAATGATAATAACGAATGGTTTCAGGAAAAATGCCTTGAACGTCTTTGGAACCAGGAGGAACTTATCGATTTAACCTGAAACAAAAAAAGTTGGATTTTATTAATTTATTTATATTTACAATGGCCGAATCGAAGAATATACAGCCAAAAGTGTTACCATAACTGTCAACACAGATTTCCCTCAGTGTTTAAGTTGGTCCTGTTTGGTGGTTGACCATGTATATATCACCTATGGAAGAAAAAAAGTAATCTTACAACACCACTCAAAAACAACTTATAATCAAGAGGAAAAATAATAATAATAATACCCATTTGTGTCTGCATGATCTCCCAGGTTAAATATATGCGAAGAAACGTCAGTTTTTCATTGAGCAGATCAATTTTCTTTAAGTATAGAAAATAATCTAGGAAGATTTTGGATTTTATGGGGTTCGCAATCATGTGAAGTTGGAGAAAAAAGAAATGGGACCATCTAAGAAATTAACTTATTGAACTGATCAGTTACGCAACACGTTGGAGTTTATTTTTTGTTTAGGCTGAAAAAGTATCTAATATTGAAAAGAAAATGTGAACAATCAAGAAAAGAAAGAAACTAACGTTTCCCGAGAATGGAAATGATAGAATAAAACCGTTCCATCTTACTGATAACCAAAAATATAATCAAAAATAGAATAAAATAGAAATTAAAAATAAATAATAAAAATCCACGGGTATGTCTGCATCATCTCCCCGGGGTTAGGAAATATCCAAAGAAATAGGAAGTACATCAGGAAGTCAAATCGATTCTTCCAGGAGCATCAAGAATAATCTCACAAGGTTTTGAATAGAGGATTTTATATCTCGAGATTTTGATTTATCCGATATCCACATTCGTTCTGGCCGTCTTGTTCTCCAGATTTTGCCAAAAGCCAAACGTCTGATCTTTCTCACTTCCTGTCGGCCTGCAGGGAAGACATTTCAGTCTTTTCTTGTCTTCTAAAGACACATTTCTACATGCAAGTGTATTGAGGAATGTCTGTGGGTGTGTAGACAAGCATGGAGTGGAAGACTTGTCATACAATTCGTTTTAAACATATATTTGATTTTATATACATTTCTTTTTACTCAGTACACATGTCTTTTTTATTATTGGCATCGTCTGGCACGAGGTCACAATCCCTTACAGCACCTGATGACTAGTTTGTTCAAACTTTTTGTTCATACTATCTATCTATCTATCTATCTCAGTCTTTTCCACTGTATCTATCTTTGACAAGGAATAAATGATAACACTTGCCCTCGTCTTAAACCGATACTGCTTATTCAACAAGCTTCAACCCATGGCCAGTGTAACGTCTTCAACAAGAAAGAGATGCAAGTCCTACCTACTATTGATTCTAACCCCAAATTATCCCAACCCTAATCCTTACCCCGAACTATCACCACTGGAAACACAAGCCAATCAATTAACATAATCGTCTTCGACTAAAATATTTCCTGATACATTAAAGGTCTGTATTTTTGGAAATATATTTGGCAGCACTCAGTATTGCGGTATATTTCTCCCCACTTGGCAAATCGACCAGGCGTCGACGACCTTTGGCACCGGAAGAGACAGTTTTTCAGGTTTCTTCTGCGCTCTTTTTAATTCTTTTTGGCAATCTTTAGCATTCGTCAACGGTGCCCTGTTTTTTTCTTGTTTGCGTCACCGTGGTAGAATTGGCAATTTAAGCCTTGAACGTTTTTAACCTCGCCCCCATCCACCCGTTCTTTTCCATATTGTCTTGTCTTCAAGTCCGGGTTCTTCGTCCGATGATAACGCTAGTTCTTTTTTTTTCAGTATGAGAATTGTCGCTCTCCTGACAGATATGGACGAGTTTGAGGTGGTGGGTAGGGATTTTACACGACGACTACGACGACGACGACTACGACGACGACGACGACGAGGAGGAAGACAATAAATAACAATTTTAGACAGAATTTCCAATTTTGTACATATGTGTATATACACGAGTAGATGTAATAGCTGGCGTTTGGGAAAACGTAAGTAACTGAGTTCGAATCCTGATTATGACCACTGATTAGAAAAACTCCCCTGAGAAGAAGCATGAACACATTTTCCCCCAAGCTTCCAAGGCCTCTCGAATTCAACCATGGTAATGTGATTTGTTTGCCATTATGGCCTGAGGAAGTGATCAAATAGAATCAAAATAATCACAGCACAAGAAGACGGCCATCTTGTTGAGAAATATCCGCCAGCATCGCTCTAATAAATAATAAATCTGCCTTTTCTTTGATTTTGTTATTCACTCGGAACTTACTGAATTAAATATAGACACAACGTATAGCAATTGTAATGTGGTTTACATATGTGGCAAACGCTTGTCCTGTACTGCAAATTTATCTTTTATTTTCAGGCAAGCATACAAGATAATACTCTTCTTCAAAACCGAAGGATACATAAACCAAAATGCCGTTTTGAAACAATGAGGATAGATTAATTGTTCGTGGAGTAACAAAAACAAATTACCTCAAAATTACAATTCAAGGTTTCTACGGGTGCTTTTGAATGTTTATCAGAAGAAACTCATGGTCTGTTTATATTTCCAGAACTTTTTGGTAGCACCTTCTGTATACCCATACAGCAAATGCAAGCTCACGGACATACACACACACACACACACACACACATATATATGCACACGCGTACACACACACACACAAACACACACACACACATATATATATATACATAGAGAGAGAGAGGGAGAGAGAGAGAGAGAAAGAAGTCTTTATACATATATGAACATACGTATATATATATATATATATATATATATATATATATATATTTGAGATTAAAGCTATAAATATATACATGTTTACATATAACCCTTATTAATATAAACAAGTTTTAAAACCGTTGTATATGTCTTATGTTTTGTTTGAAAAGTTAGATACACACAATATGAAGTGATAAAAATATACCTTATTGTTACAAAACCTTACAGACAATAAAAGCCGCCAAAATTCCTTGAAGGAAAACCAGTATTATTCCATTTTCAGATTCTTATCGGATTTCTTATTGCATCAATTATTTTCATTTTTGTCAGTATTTGTTTTTCCGTCTCCTTCATCATCCTTATTCACTGTCGTCCATTTTTTGTATAAGGGAGACCTTTTGTTTGGGAACTGAATCTCTAGCAGAATTATAGAGTCATTTAACTGACCTTTTAGCAAAGATCTTATGCAAATAGCAAAAGAAAGAGAAAAACGTTCTTTGATTGTTTGTTAAAAATGCATTTCAAAATCTCCGTAGTTTATGAAAGTGTTGATTCAAGTTTATTTAAACATTTTGAAAATATCCATTTAAAAAACACTTCTATTTTCAAATCTCTCTTTTTTCCCAAATTTTAAAATTTCGTAAGATATTGGCTTCCCCGATATCTCTGCTCTCCCGTACCTTGTTCCCTATAGTTATCGTCCCTGTCTTTCTAATCTTCAATTTCTATTCTGTCTTCATTCGGTTCCATTCTGTAGATAATTTTAATTCCTAACTGAACTTCAAGAAGAGAATCTATCAAAAACGCTGGTCGTCAAACATGTTATAAAACGTTTTCATCATTCAAAGACTGTCGTAAAATACAATGTATAGTATTTCGAGCGGATACTGCTGGTTTTAAACAGAACATTTCCTCAAATACTACGAAATGTGTCTCTATTGTTTCTCTCCAACACGTGAATTGATCATAAAGACAGAACCTGTGTGAAGAGAACAGTAAAGAATGGCAGAGTTTTTTTTTTTAGCATATTCAACTGAATTCACTCAAGAGTAAAAAAGACTAATAACATACAAAAGCTGGAATAGATCAGGGACAATGGAGATATCTAAAAGGTGAAAAACAAAACAAATCAGGAGACAGGAAAAGCGCAAATGTCGGTACAAATCTCTTATAGATACAATTCCTTAACAAATGAATATCAGTGCAGGCGATGTGCCATTGTTTACACAAGTCATTCTACGACGTGTCATGTTCTTCTTTAGTTATACCATACAAATGAAAACAAGGAACGTATCTTCCGATCACATCAACCATTGTCTTTATGACTGAATATATTGTGGCTATTTGTTTGATGATTGAAGAATAATTTTGCCTCATAATGTTGCGATAAATGCAACAAAAACGAAATTAAAAGACAAATCATCAAATTATAATTCATAATCTCTGTTTAAGGTTGACTACATTTCAGAATTCAATGCAAAGTAAAAAAAAAACTCTTAGAATCAACAGATAATGATTATAATGGAATTATGACACGTTCACTGAAATGTTATGGAATTTTAGTTTTTTTTTAATGCGAATCAGGAAATAATAAAAACTACAACAAATCATTATATCTCAGGACATAAAAGGAGAATAGGCAGGAAATATACCCCTTCCTTTCAGTAAGGAAGTCTTATGAAATACTGATCATCTCAATTTTTGCAGTTGGCCTAACGGTTAGAAGCACAGAAAATGGAACCTGTGAACCAAGTTCAAACCTCAATTGAGAAAGTTTGTGTTCGCTTCACTTGGAAAAGAAACTTGGTTGGCACACAATCTAAGGGAAGAACAATTCTAGATTTAAACCGGATGATTCCAACCTTTAACTGGACTAAGCAGACATCTCAGAAGAAACCAATTGTCAATTCAATGTTCAGAAAGGTCGCAATCAGCAACGCATTCTTGAGTGTGATGCGCACGATGTGACAAGCTGAGTTCTCTGTGCTTCAACTGCATCCCTCACAAGCATGTCATGGCATCGAACCCTACAGTGCAATCTTCAACATCAACAACTGAATATCATCATAAATTGAAAATAATTGAAAATCCGTGAGTATAGATCAACTACATACATAAAAACTTGGACCAACAAGAACAATGGGTGCGATACTGGAGTACTAGATAGACTTGTTGTCGATTGATCTTGAGCAACAGCGACCAGAAATTACTAGTGTGAACATTAGTAAGATAGAACCAATGTATTCTCCTGATAGTCACTTATGGAGCTGAAACATGGAACCTAACCAAAAGACAGACCCATAAACTGAGAAGCATGCAACGTGCACATGAGAGAATCATGCTCAACCTCACATGGAGAGATCACAAGACAGCACAGAAAATCAGAAAGAGAACAGGAATCGGAGACACCATAGAAACTATTAAAAAACTCAAATGACAATGGGCAGGCCATGTTGCAAGAATGGAAGACAACTGATGGACATCACGACTCACAGCATGGATCCCCAGAGATCACATGCGAAACTGAGGCCGACATAATACAAAATAGAGATATGAACTAGACAAATTCAGAAAATACTGGCTCCACGACGCCCATGAGAGAGAATTGTGGCAGATCCTGGGGAAGGTCTATGTCCAACGACGGACGTTAAAAATCTGATGATGATGATGATTTACTATGAGGCTAACGAAAGTGACCGCAACACCACGAGTGTTATAAATAATTCGTCAGTTGTAAATCAGACTGGGCAGCTTGAACTGAAAATGCAAGAAACCGTGAACCTTTAGACATACCTTCTATTGCTCTTCCAACAATTCATTCTTAACACTTCCAAATGCATTAACTGACCACCCGTATTGATTCTTCACTGTTTCTCCATCATCCTTTGCTGGTCTCAAAAGACATCCATGCCCAAAGGTACATTGATGCATTGCTAACCTATTCCCCACCCCAACCCAATCTGCCTCAGGACAGCTCTCAGGTCGGTAAGAGTGACGTTGGTCTTCCCTTAGGCCCTCATCTGTCCAGCAATGATGTCAATCATTGATTTTTGTTTGTGGCCTGACAGGCAACCTTTCTGGTCAAGCCTCGTTGTGGCTTATATTTGACTTGATTGAGAAAATAAAAATGAAGCAAAACGAGAAGGTTGGAGACGGAAGATGAAAAAAAATAGAAAGTAATTATATAAGATTGTTACAATTGAAAGTTTCTTTTTTTACGCAATAGAGAATAATACTACAAGTGAGAGATTTGCCATCATCATCATCATCACCACCACCATCATCATCATCATCATCATCATCATCAGTCTTTTAAAGTCCGTCGATGGACATAGACCTTCCCAGGGATTTGCCACACTTCACTATCATGGGCGTCGCGGAGCCAGTACTCCCTGAACTTGTCTAGCTCGTCTCTCCATCTATTATTATGCCGGCCTCGGTTGAGCATGGGATCTCGGGGGATCCACGTCGTGATTCGTAATGTCCATCACTATAGATAGAAGATAAAAAAAAAAATTAAGCTGTCTGCATTTTTCTGGACTGTTTACTTTATAAATCTTTCACACATAGCAAGATGTTCAACACACGCATACACACACACACACACATATATATATATATATTTATATTAACACTCCCTTTTTCATTATTGAGCACTCTTTACGTAGGGAAACTCGTCCATTATAAGCTATATAGCAATGCTCTTCCATCTCTGGAATGGAGCACTAGTGGATGAGGAATTATGCGTAAGTGAATCACTTTAATTCGGTCCTACTGACTGTCCAGTTCTGCGTAGGGCAGAGTTAAAATGCCAGCCTCTGAGTTTTGAGGCGAAGGTTTCAATCTCGTGATACTGGATGGGATATTGGATAGTCTATAGCCACACTGAAGAGCTGTAATACAACAAAACAGCTGTCTGTGGATGGCACAATTATATATATATAGCACGTGTTATATCCATTTTTGGAGGTATAATGTGTGTTGTACAAATATCTATATAAATACTCAGATCAAAGATTCCAAAACAGCCCAAAAGACCTAAAAATCCTCAGCATATATAAAATGCAATGCGAATTCATATATATTTTTGTATGTAACACATTTCAAGGAGCGTGCAAATACTACACTATAATTGTAAGTAAAAGTCTTGAAAGTGCCATTTTGATCCTAAGCAGAGCACACATATACTACACTCTTGTCTGTATTTACCCACAAGAGTAAGATGTATCGGCTGAATGTGGAGTTCTGAATACGGGAAAGGTTGAAAAACTGTTCCAGTTCCCTCGTCTAGTGTTGCAAAGGCGTCCGTTCAAACCTGACCCTAGCCTTCGAGTGCAATGGGAAGGTGCTGCCTGGGGCTTACTGATCCCCCAGACTGGGCAGGGTTATTTCTTCAGGTCATAGACTAATCCTAGGCCTCTTGCACTCAACAGTACCGAGCCTCAGTAAGCCATTACCGGCCACTTCATCGCATCGGTGCAAGCAGATACCACTCCCTTACAGGGCTGCGGATCGTTACTTTGATTCTAGGCTAAGTGCACGGATATTCTAGTCTTAAGCAGAAGTGCCGATCCCTACCTAATTCATCTCATTATTGTTTACTGATGGAATGTTAACAACCGTCATCATGTCGAAACTTCATCCAAAATAATATTTAGACAAAAAGGAATTTTAAAAGCATGGATTCCTTTGCAATACTGACATTCTATTTTTGCCATGAATTAATCTTATAAAGAATTTGAATCAATTTATTTCATATTATGCATATGTTTATAATTATTGGACTTCTTATATGCGTTTGTTTGTGTGATCATACTGTTTTTTCTATAAACTTGAAAATTGGCATCAGAACTCCATTAAAAATGTTTGATTTGATATTTCAGAAAAAAAGCATTTTTGACCCTTTGGTGGGCTTGGTTTGACGGGTTTATTGATAAAATCTAGATTCTCCAGTATATTGATGTTTGTATATGTTTTGTGTTCTATTTTAGATATTTTCCGTTAGAAAATATCAGTGATATTATTAATAGAAATCATCCTCCGATGGAATGTTTTACATGATTTTAGATTTTGACGCAACGGTTGTTAAGTTACTGACTGCGATGGAAAGTGTTACTTATGTGTATACTTAAAAAAGATGCAATCTCATGAGGGCATTCAAAATTTGACTGTGGGAAATATTTTTTACATATTTCATTATCAGGTCTTGTGGTTAACATTTGAATTATAGTGTGATCTTCAACACGAATCGTGAAAAGATATCCATTCAGTGAGAATCCCCCCAAAGTTATCAGATAATGTATTAGATGCATAGTTACACCTCCCAATGAATCGATATCACGTGCTTCGTGATAAGATAGTATTCACGAGGAAGTTGATTTTACTAATAGTACATCATCGCGTCATACTTCAGAAAAGTACATATAAAAGTAACTTCAATTTGGGGAGAGAGATTTCGCTTCAAGCATTCTCTAGTGGATGCAGTATATTGAAGTTTCATATTACATTCATGACTGGGAAGCTTTCCACACACTTTGATTGGTAGTTCTATCTTTCAATTTTCGAATGCCTTGAGATATCAATCGAGCCTTCATAATAAAAAGGGTGAAACCTATTTTGTTCTGTAAAGTCCACAATATTAAAAAAAAGACTTACAAAAAGTTTACTTGATAAAGTAAAGTTTCATCTTGATGGTTTGTAAAATCAGAAAATCAGAAAATGAGATCAAGCATGATTCGATGTCAAGTTACATCAAGTCTGCACAACCGGTTCTTGAGATATTCTGAATAAATAGTTGTGTGTTCAATCAGTAATGTCTGATTCTCTAATGAGATCTGGTATCAGACTAAAAGTTTGGTAAATTTCTGCCCTGGACACCAGCCCTACATACCTAGAATCATCTTCATTGAGACCTTTTTACTATGGTCTTGTCCCTGACAATGCCAAACTGAATGAATATCTAGCCATGTATTAGTGGGAACATACTTAGAAAAGACAGTCAGATAATTCACTGACAATTGGATCTTCTCTGCTTGAGAAAGCAAGCCGGACACACGAAGCTAGAAAATTCGTTTGGTTCTCGTCGTTGAAACAGGCCCTTCATGTTTTGTTATAGTGACGGGAAGACTCTTAAAGATTTATACAAGTAGTCACCACATCCGCTCTTCACAAGCCCAACAAGGGGCACATACTTTGTCATTTGTAGTATTTGATTTAAGAAGGAATTCTATTTTGTTTTCAAAGCGATTATTCTTTGTTCTGAGAAGTATCATCTGTGATGACAAGGGAAAAATTGAAATCAATTTTGGCATTTTGTTTTCGTATTATGTTAACTATATTTCTTGGAAAAAAAAATTTAGAAATGAAAAAGAATCGTAGGAGGAGCCGGAAGAAGAAGAAGAGAGGAAGAGAGGAAGAGTGGAGGAGTTAGAAAATAAAAGATGAGCATAAGGGGGGAAAGAGGAAGGGGAGGAGAAAAGACGGAAATCGAAAGGAAAATAGATAAATGATGACAGGGCACAAGAGGAGGTGAAAAAGAAAAGGAGAAAGAACAGAAAGCACGAAATATAGAATAAAAAAGGGTGGAATAACAAAAGAAAGAAATAAAACTGAAAACGTTTCTAGAAAAAGAAAAAAGGAATAGAGAAAACGAGGAAAGAAGAAAGATAACGAAAAATGAAAATGTTGACAAAATGAAAGATATAACAGAAACAAAGAACGAGAAAAATACCAATTCATACGATGAAAAAAGTTATAAGAAATAGTAAAAAAAAAGAAAAGAAATGAAGACGAAATGTATGATGGGAGAAGAAAGAAGATAAAAGACTGACGACGAAAACAAAAGTAAAGAGAAGTAGTTATAAGTAAAAGAATACAAGAGACTGAACAAGAGAAGATGGAAGAGAACAGAAAGAAGAAGGGGAACTACTTCAATGGTCGAATAATGATTCTCTGAATTTTTTGAATAAAAGATTCTGTCAAAAATTGCTGGAAAGTTTAGTATCAACTTAATATTAGAATACGTATATGATTCATTAATATAGTGATATTTAGATATTATATAATTCTGATTTAAAAATCGCATTATGATACACAATTTTAAAAAATATTGTCTGGTTGAATTGATAAAACGAGTAATTCATTGTATGCAAAGCCACACTCCAAAATATTTTAATGAATACTATAAATGATAACGCTTTCTCAGAATTAACAGTCATTCTGGTGCCATTAATTGCTCAAGCAAGAAAATTCATTTCCTTTCCAGAAAAGCAACTGTGTGAACTAAACACAAAACGAAATGAAATATGTAAAAGTACATCTCTATGGTGAGGTCTGAGCAAGGAGCTGTTGACTAGAAAAGAGAATGTCCCTCTTTGGCGACGAACAAGTTCAGACGATTGATTCTTCTGTTCAATTTAGTTGATATTTTTAGTTGAACGCTAACAAGGGAACTAACCGTGACGTTCATGACTTGATTCGATTTTCCTTTTCGTCTGCAGACTGAAGATGCTAAAAAGGGTGCCTTTCATTGAGTTTCATCCTCGTCAGATAAGTTCGGGTGTGCAAGGAAGAAAGTTCGTTAACTATATTTTCTAGACTATCCTCTGATGAGAATTGACAGTTTTTAGAAATTTTTTTCTTGTTACCAGCACGAGCTCTAGCATTCAGTTCTGTAAGCTCGCTAAACCATGTTCATGTTGAGGATTTGAAAAAGTATTGAGCAGCTTTTAAAGACCCAGGTTTCAATATACATCCGATGATGACCGAAGAATGTATCGGCTGAAACACTATATTAAAAGTAAAGAAGACAAAGAAAGTATTCTGAAGATTATACCGAATAATGAAGTTACATTTTATCGGAACGTAGAGAATAATACATCTTGAAACATATAGATCATACATATTATCTGACGACCAGAGAATGTGTTGGAAACAGATGAAGACAATATTCACTGAAATGTATCGAATAATGGGAACAAATACCATTAGAATCATGACTAAACAATGAATTAAGTGGAATATTTAAAACAATATGAGAAAGATAAGAATAAAAGTCTGAAATTGCGAAACGAAAATCTAAATTTTGAAATCGGTTTTTGAAAAAGGTGATGCAAAAGATTCAGCCGTAACAACTCTTGTTTTAAAAATAATGGGAACTCTCAAGTTTTATCCGGAAACTTTTAATTCAATACAAAACTGAAATCAATTCTAATACAAAGTTGCATTTTTGATTTGCTAATTAAAGCAGACAAGATGGTGTCTGTTTCTGAACTTCTCAACCATTTCTAAATTTATGCAATCAATAATTAGATTCACTTGTTAATTGTATTATTCGTTCCGGCCTTTCCCGTCTTTCTTGATTTTTTGTTATCATAAATCCTCAACATTTAATGCTTTGGTAACTCGACGTTTGTCCGTTGCTCCGGTGAATTCGACTGACCATAAAAATCATTCTTTTTTTTCTACCAACTCTAAATTGGTTTATTGACATTCGCTTTATAAAAAGGGTTTGCTTTAACACAAAACGGATAACATGGGTTTGTGTGTGTGTGTGTGTGTGTGAGAGAGAGAGAGAGAGAGAGAGAGAGAGAGAGAGAGAGAGAGGAGGATTAAAAAATGATGTAACTACTTCATGATGTTCTGCAGCTGGGCTTCCAGTAGTTTTTACTGACAGGTTTGCATAATCATACCATGAATGCAATAAATACAGACGGCTAATGAACCCATTTTATTGACAAGGACCTTTTTCTCGGGCATAGAAGGTCATTTTGACAAAGGGATGATTGATTGTACTAAAGAATAATTCATATAATGTTTCAATTAATCTTTTGTCTTGCTCTGTCTGCAATTACTATTTGAAAAATGTTTCTGCCTGAACACCAGCTATTTGTATAAATGAAGTAAGTAAACTAAACTATTTGACTAAGCACTTGCCATTACATCTAATATCAATAATGTCCTTAAAATAGGAAGTTTAAAAAAAACTTGTTTTTCCCTGCGATTAAGCAGATTATCTATCGAGTTAAGATTTTTCTGGGTGCATCAAGCACATTTTGAGGAACCTCAAATGAACACTGCAAACTCCGTTTGAATATCCTGTTGTCAGTCACAAATTACACTCCACAGTTGATCTTGAAAAAATGAGACATTGAGTAATGTTTTACTCTTATTTTCAAATTGAAAACAAAAACAAAAACGTACAAATTTTGTTTTGGCATGAAAAGCGAAAATATTTAAGCGTTTTTATTTTTTTTTTTAATGCAATTCCATCATTTATAAATCCTAAAAACCCGTGTATCAAACTGATAATATGTTTTTGACAAACCTTATTCTGAAACCTCTTCATCAATTTTTTCAACGTGACACTCTAAAATTCTGAATTTTCGAAAGATTTATATCCTCTGGGACGCATAAAATTTTCACCGCCCTTATTTTTATTTCTAAAAGCCTATTTTTTTTTTTTTAGGGAAAAACCTTCGAAATTAAATCGATTTTAGAACGAGTGGGAATGCTCATTGGGTGAAAGAATTATTGAATTATGTAACCATGGAAGGGAAATTTATCGGCAACAAATAAATAAACGTTGCAGTGAATTTTTGAAGGAGAGAGATCTGATAAACTGTTCAGAGAAAATGAACAAGGAGGAGATATAAACATCGTGAGATACGACGTCTGTTCAGAAAAAATCGAGTCATCTGATATTAATGAAAAATGGCCCATCAAAGGTAATGGCGATTTCGTTCACTTACACCTATTACTCCCTGTGTGACCACATACACGTATCGTTAGTGTCCCTTTCATCTTTAAAACCATCCGTCTTTCAGCTACCTCATTGAGTTCCCTTAAAAAATTGCAACGATCTGAAAAGTCAGAATTGGGTGATGCATTGTTTTTGTAAAAGAAAACCTGCACAAGAAATAAAAAAAAGTGACTCTTGTGGATGCGAGAGTCACACAGTACATATGCACATTCAATGGCGACTGACTGCCGACCGGGAAAACCCATAGGAGAGTGTCTGTTCATGTATATGCAGCAATGCTCCTGATTCATTGTTAGTTAGGTCAACGCTGTAGGATATTCAACATGGCCGGATACTTTCCTGATGGATTTTCTACACGGGAATCATGAGGTCGAAAAACATAGGACGGTACCTATAATTTTAGGAGCACGTGGAACGGACACTTGAAAAGGGGTAAGGAAGATCCACTGTACTGCTGGAATTTCGCAAAGAATACTGAGGAAAATGCAGGAGTTTAGAGAGATTTGCTGTCACTGAATCCCAGCAATTATCACATGATACCCCTGGTGTGAAGACGCACCACTACTACTACTACTACTACTACTACTACTACTACTACTACTACTATAATAGTGGTAATTTTGGAATACCAGTTCTCGACGCAAGCACAGAAGAATGAAGGGTTTCTCTTGAGGCTTTTATAAATAGAATCTTTTGAAAGTATAAAATAAATCTGACGTCTGAGACGTTAGTAAGGAAATCATTGCTTCAATAGATTCATTTAAAGTCACATTGTTCTTAGCCTGAGGCAAGGAAAAAGTTTTTAGTGGTAGACGTGTAGATAGAATTGAACTATACATAACCTCGAGGCAAAACGTATTAGTTGATAATCTGAAGTCGAGGAAGTAAGATTTAGGCAAAAGGGGAAAACTTGTTGATGTTCAAGAATTCGTAAAAAAAAATTGAGCATTTTCTTAGAGTAAATAACATTAGAAAAACATCCCAGAGAAATGATGTAATATAAAAAAAGGTAATTCATGTGGGTCCCAAAAAGGAGTAACATCCCTCCTGCAGTGGATTTGCCTCTCACACTCCAATGTCTGTTGCCCAAAATCACCTACCTCTATCCCAAATCCTAAGCCTAACATCGTACAACAGGTATGTTGGCAATGTTTTGTACATATATTGCATATTTCCTAATGGTATGCTATCCCCTTGGAATGCATTAAAAAATTATTATTACTGATTGGAATTCATTTTGGAACTTATTTTGATTGCAAGCCTATAATTGTTATAAAACGAATTCATAATTACTGCTTGGAATTAATTTTAGTTTTAAAGCTTTTAATTACTTTAAAACAATTATTCAATGGCAGTGGCCAATCTACGATAAATGGTTCGAACACTTTCTGGATTCTAACTGCGACTATAGCATGTTATCTAAAGGAAACATAAAGAGATGAAATCTCTGGACAAATGGATCCCGTATGAATTGGATAGGATTCTACATTGTCACACCAGGTCTCAAACCTCTTTGCTGACTGTGCCTGAGGTTAGAGGATTCGGGTTGAAAGTCGTGCAGTATCCTCCATATTTACCAGTTATTTCCCCAACAGATGTTCATATTTTGAACCATTTTGAAGTTCCTATCCGTAATAAAGGTTTCAATTATAAGGAAGCCACAATTCGTGCTTTTATTGAATTTGGGATCTCTAAAACTGAAGAAGTTTATTGAGCAAAGGAAATATTATCAGGAGATCACAGGGAAAGGATTATTGATCAAAATAAGAAATATTTGAATACAATATTTACCGTTTTTGATATTTTTATCGACCTTCGTCTTACAGTTCAAAACACAATGAAACTGTAGAGACTTAATCGTGCTGCCGAAATGAAATACTACTACTACTACTACTACTACTACTACTACTACTACTACTACTACTACTACTACTACTACTACTACTAATAATAATAATAATAATAGAGGAGATCGGGATTAGGGGGAGGATAGAGACCGTACAGACCACAGCACTGCTGGGCACTGCACGGATACTGAGGAAGGTGCTAGAGATATAAGGACTGCAACGAATCGTAGCTCTGTCATGATATGCGAAAGAGAGAGGAGACGTTAGCTGAAGACCTGAGGAGACTTATTGTCACTCAGCCTTCAGCGATAACCACTGGGCAACCGGTGTGAAACTGTAAATCGCAGAATTACTGCGACCTATGAGTACTAGGAGAGGAGGGCTGGAGACTTGAGGAGACTTGCTGTCACTCAAACTCCAGCGGTTACCACCAGGCAACTGGTGTGAGATTCAATAATAATAATAATAATAATAATAATAATAATAATATGAAATTTACGACCCCAGGTATTAGCAATGGCCCAACAGTAATAATGATGATGATGATGATGGATAGTAGTAATAATATCAAGTAATATTAATAGTGATAGATAGTAGTGATAATAACAATTGGTAGTTGTTCTGAGAGCAGCTTGAAGTGAAAATAGGTTTTAGATAATGAAAAAAATTGGATATGAACCAATAATGCAGTGTGCAAAGTCAAGTGACTTTCTTAAAGATCATAACAAAATTTATCAACAAATTTTGATAAATATTAGAAGAAGACCAGAAAAACAAAAATATCCTTATTTCTACGGATGGAAAAATAAATATTTGTATATTTCCATTCTTGGCAACGTTTCTCAGCGACTCGGATTTCCGGTTCTCATGTGTTTCGAACAAAAATTTGTGACGTGGACAGGTGTGAACTTCTCATGCACTAGGATTCTCAGTGCATGTTTTTTCATTGAATTCTAATTTTTCCATCTGAACTTATGATTTTTCGCCAGAGAAAAGTACACACAGATACATAACATAAGTAAATGACATCATTATTTTGCTTACTTTTAATATTTAATAAAAGTATACCCATTCATAATCATTCAATTTAATATAAAAACGAATGAGAAATAATAGAATTGCTTTTTTTTTTACCCCCTTTCAATTTTTTGTTTCACACAGATGTACATTCTTTGGGAGTTTTACTTCTCATCATAATTTTCAAATAATACCATTTTACAACTTTTTTTGCTTTTTTTGATAAGCAGAGATCTTTTCTAATCAACCGCAATGACGTTCTTAACTACTACTTTTTCAATGTATTACTACGCAGTCATTTTCGCAACCAATAGGAAGAATTCTTCCACTAACTGTATGATCTTACAAACGAAATCTTGAACCGATTATGAACAATTTGAAATTTCTTAGAGAGGAACCGGAGATATTGAACCTGTAACCGGAAGACACGACCACCCTTAAGAGGATTAGGTAGTAAAGGAAAAGGGTCAGGGCTAGGTGAAACCTTTGTTTATATCATTGGTCAGCTGGAAGGCCGGGTAGATCAAATATGGATGCAATTTCTGAAATTGACCACTTCAAACTGAGCTGGACTTTCAGCTGAAATTGAATTGATTAAAGGTGCCAATAGGAAACGCGTGTGAGTTTGAATAGGTCACATAGATAGATAAAGGTCGTGAGAAGAATGATTTCATTACATTACATTAGATTATTACATCGGTTTTTGAGTGGATTGTTTATATCTACCTCTATACTGATCTGAATTGATTCAATCTAATCACATAAACTTGATTTTTAGTTTTCTCTAACCGCTCCTCACTGCCATATTTGTTGTTGTTGTTGTTGTTGTTGCTGGTTTTCCTACAGACATTCGTTGTATTAGTAGTTGTATTATCGTGATTTCTTATTAGATAAAGGGCTGTCAATCGTTATTGGTTGAAGTTATTATTGGATGAAAAATGATCCATCTAATAGAAATTCAAAACGATGATTTGTTTTTTACTTTCGGACGACAGTTTATCTGGAGTGACCAAGATGTTTCGAAAAAAGTGCGTTACAAAGTTCTAAGCAGATAAAATCTGAAGATATTTTGTGCATGCATTGTTTTAGTCGAAGATTATCTTAGATTCTTTCGTGATCTTTAACCATACTCACGAAGATATTCTTATGAATAAATTTAACTTGCAAGCTGAACCATTCGATGATATTAATGTACAAAATTTGTATCCACTTTTCGTGGACATGCTGTATATAGTATGTTTATTCTCTTTTCTGTCTCTTCCAGATTGTTTTATGTAATTATTTTTCTTCTCTCTCATGTTGTCTCGTCTATTTTCTGTATTTCCTGCTTGCTTTCTCATTTTCTTTCTTTCCATTTCTTTTGATTTCTTTCCTCACTCCTTTTTTCTTACTTATCTTTCTTTACTTCTACTCTTTCGCATGTCATGTTCGTAGGGTTTATGTCTGTGTGTGTAAAATAAAGAGAGATTAACGACTGTAAGCTCTACTAGGATTAAGTGCTCTCGTCTCGGCTTAACCACATTATAAAACTGCCCCAAACCATTTAAAAAACGGAAAAAACCTCAACAGAAAAGGCGAGAACCAACGATCGAGACAAAGTTTAACCTTTGCTGTTTGGTCAACCTTTGTTCCTGCTCGTTTTTGGTTTTGCATTCAATTCTATCTCCTTCATTTTTCTTCTGCCAGATACACACCAACTTGAATTGATAGATATACAGCCTACTCTTTTACAAAAACGCCTTTCATCTCACTAAGAGAGTCAAGATTCCAATACTGAAATAATAGACATGGATACTTTCGTCCCAACTCCACAGAATTCGACACGCTTTTAGGAAACAATCTCCAGTAAAATAATTTGTTGTTTTGTAACCCTACCAAGGTTGACAATAGGGATAATAGCTTTTGTCATCAAATTACCAAGGAGGTTCATACAATGTGCTCAGTCAATTTTTCTCTGTAAACGATCGTGGCACGCCAATGTTGAAACATTTTGTCAGGATATCTTGTGATGAGACAGAGCAAATGGAGAAGTGCATTCGTTCCTTTCTCAAGTGTTTTAATATGAAATGATTATAAATGGCCCCAGGTGAAATTTGAATCCTGCTTGCCGATCCCAAGATCCTGTTCTCTCTGTCAAAAACCGTTTCGCAACTCTGTTTCTAATTACTCTCCACCTGATATGATGAATTGTGACACGTTATCAGAGTTACATGCTGGGCCTCACATGGAGAGACCACAAAACAGCACAGTACATCCAGGAAAAGACAAGAGTTAGAGACATCATAGAATCCATAAAAAATCTCAAATGGCGGTGGGCTGGCGATGTTGCAAGAATGGCAGACAATCGATGGACATCACGACTCACAACATGGATTCCCCGAGACCACATGCGCAACCGAGGCCGGCAAAATGTTAGATGGAGAGACGAGCTAGACAAGTTCAGGTAGTACTGGCTCCGTGACGCCCACGATAGAGAAGTGTGGCAAATCGTGGAGAAGGTCTATGTCCAACGATGGACGCTAAAAGACTGATGATGATGATGATAATGATGATGAGAGTTGCATTCAACGGTAGCACACGCAAAAAAGACCTCTGCGTACAGGCTGTATCTATAGAGGTAGAGGGTTGAAATTTCAGCATTCACTGCTTATTATGTCTAGAAAGAACCTTTTTGTTTTTCAGTTTGCAATGTAAGTCTATGCTAAATTGAAAATTAAAAAATAAACTTTAATCTAGACATTGTGTCACGTTGATAATTCCGACTTTTTTAATGATCACAGCTCGACAAAACGTGAGAAAAATAACATCCATTGATCACTCTTTTTCCAAAATTTTCAATTGATCACCCCTAACACGGTGTGCTGTTGGTTACGCTACAGTTTCTATTGATTGACTTACCAGACCTGTATTTTTAGATCTATCCACACATCTGTATTAGACGCTTTTTGGCCCGTCAGTTTGTTCCAGTTCTGTTAAGCGATGGACATCGTAAGAAATGGAAAGGTGTGATGTCATTGAAAGGTGTGGTGTCATCAAAGGATGTGATGTCATTGACAAAATACTCTTATAATTTTTTACCAGCTGGTTACGATGTTCTAACAGAATATCCGAGATTCGCATTTTTGATCATTTGCTAATACTTGTGGAATGTTTCAACATTGTTTTACGAGTGTGATACTCAAAGAAAAACTGCCTGCTCTCCTTTCCCTCTTCTCCTCCTTTTGCCACTACTACTACCACGGTGGATGTATCATTGAACCTAAGGTTCTTGTTATTGTTTCTCTGATGTAAAATACTTTTTCTGTGTGCAAGAGAAGCAGACAAAGCAATGGGATTGTTTGGAACAAGAACGAACAAGACCAATTAGACTAGAATCATTCGACGCTAATAAAATTCTATATCCTGAACATGGAGTTACTTTTCCTGTTTGTGTCCAGTTCTTCAGATTTCTATGATCGCTTATCTCCCTTGCTGGGATGAACAAGGTGAATATCACATGAATTATACACGTCATGTCAGCTTGCGTCACAGGAGGACGATAGAAGCCATTCAAATGCTAGCGTGATCTGGTTTAGAGGAAATCATAGCCACAAGGAAGAGAAGTTTGTCAATTGCAGCTGGATTATCAATTAATATTGATTTCGTATTTGGAGGAAATGACGTGCAGTTCATGAATAGGACTAGAATTCAATGATATATTGGATAATGTTTGTGCACGAAACACTTTTATGTCCTCCGGTAAGCTGTACATTTTGTTTGTATATATCGTTGGGTATAAGGATTTATGTAGTCAATGCGAATGTTCACAGCGCTATATTTTGCTCAATGTTTGTTGAATCTTAGAAGTGTCGCTGAGGTTTTCTCAGGCATTTATTTTTGTACGTGCATCCTTTTCCCGTAATTGCTGACAGAAAAGAGATAAATTTAGTTTATTTTTGGTAAAGTTCATGGCCGAATATAAAATATATGTAGGTACGACAATAAAACTGCCGTCAAATCATGAAAAAAAAAAATTTCACACAACATATATTCATTTCACAGCAAACTTTCCTTTCTTGCCGATATATTTAATTCAGTAGGGAATATCAATCGTGTGGTGAAAATTTCAGATCAAAATTCAGCATCAGATTCTGGATTTTCGATTCCCCATTTTTTTTTGGTTATAACCATTGGTTATTTTGCAATCCATTCTCTCTTTTTACCACCTTCTTTCTCCCTCTCCAGTTGTCAACTTTGAAGACTTCAGGTTCTTCATCTCATAAGTTAATCCTCACTACCGTGACCCATTCTCTGGCCCCTCCAGTCTCTTTTAACTCCCTTTCATTTTAATAGCCCCATTCTTTTTCTCGTTGTTTTAGGTCTTCCAAATGATTTTCAGCCGATCATTATGTATCGTTCTGTCTCATCTTCATTGTCTTTCTTACTTGGTAAATATATTTGTCAACCTTTTCTAAAGCCTCACTTTCTATTTTAATATTCTTTTGGGGGACTTTATCGTTGATCATTTCTTTTGTCTTCATCCTGTTTATCTTCAAGCCTACTTTTCTACTTTCCCTATTTAGATCAGTCAACAAATTTCGTAATTCTCCCGATGCTTTTGACGTCATGGAATCGTCAGGGATGAAACTGAAATGGTTTGAATATTCTCCATCGATAATTATCCTCATTCTCTCCAAGTCGATTACCCAAAAGATGCTCTAAATAGTTCAGGTGATATTGTCTCCTGTTGTCTCACTCATTGTCTCATTTTCGTCCGTTTCTTTCTTTATGTAGTATAATTATCACAGTGCCATTTTCGTATATGTTTTGAATGACTTGATTGTTTTTCTCGTTAACACTTTGTTCTTGCATTGAATTGAAGACAGCCGTATCTTACACCAAGTCAAATGCTTTCTCTTAATCTACGAGGACCGAACGGTTTGTTGTACTCGTATTCTAATGGCTTTTCGATTAGTTGATTTATTGCATGTCGTTGGTTGAATAGCCATTTATGAAGACTGCATGGTCTGGTGGCTGTTTTTAATCTAAAGTGCATGTTAATTCGTTTGTGACTACTTTTGTGAATAGTTTTAATATGTTTGGTCGTAGTGTTACAGAGCGGTACTTGCCGAGGTTGTGATTATCTCCTTTCTAGTTGAGTAAGATCACTATTTCTGGACAAAAGTTTTATGCACTGTTTGAATAGCTGTTCTAGTTCGTTGTGGAAGATATCTGCTTTGTATAGAAAGTCTGTCTTTATGCCATTCTCGCCTGGAGCATTCACAAGTTTCATATCTTGTAGTGCAATGAGAGAGTGGTAGAAAAAGAAAGAGAAAAAAAGAAAAAAACAGAGATATGTATAGAGAAGATTGAGGTCAGAGTGAGATTGATAGATAAATATGTAGTGACTCTATGTGAAGAAAAAGTCACAGTCGCAAGAAATCAGTGATAGGTAATGTTGATGAAAGCTGCAATATGAAAACGAAATGACCTGATATAAAAGTATTTTCCTGAACACGATTCTCTTGTGTACACGATAAAAGACATTTAATAGCGACAAGAATTGCTCTGGCTTTATTGAGATTGTGTTGACAGAGATCAACGGCGCTACTTTTAAAGAAAAGGAATGAAAGATTAATAAAAAGGAATTCTGACAGATTTTTCGACATGCCTCCCACTTCCTTTTTTTTTATTTATCAAGAGATACTCATTGACAACCTTTTTTTGGTATACACTGATTTTTATGTATTTATTTTTTTTAGAGCCCCTGCAGTCACTTATCCAAGACGCAGATCCCGATGAAAACAAAATGAAACTATAAGCTAACCAATATGATTCAGTGCACGCGAAACGAGGACATGTAAAAAGCATTGAGCTAAAGAAAAGGTCAAAACATTCATCTCTATAGAATAAACATGGCGTCGAAGACTGTCCAGGATTCGATAAAACATGGCTGCCACAACTACCTTCATTGATCGGCTAGCATGCATCTCTATGTTTTCTGCGTGGAAAATGGCAGCAATCGACGCCAAAGAAACTAGGATTGTTTAATGTTAAGTTGATGCAAAAGTTCAAAGCATGATATTTAGCATAATCCTAGAGAAATCTTACAAGTACTCAAAAAATTTACTCACCTTAACAACATGGTTTTATAGGAATAGGATTTTCTATTCTTACAAATTGGGAGAGTTAGGATTAGAAAATCAACATAAAAGTTTTAATACATCCATTTTCCTTACAGGTTGTGATGTGAAAAAAAAAGGAAATTTTTTTTCCTCTTTGATCGATGTCCTCCTTGCTGAGTCCGTGGGTTTTGGTGAGCAGCCCCTTCTCAGCAGGTTTGTTGTGGTGCCATAGTTTTTTTTCGACTTTGTGATAATCCATTTGACAGTGCTCCACAGGATTTTCAAGGTTTGGGACCCAACCCTCATCTGTGCTTCTCGACATCTTTATCCCTGATTTGTTTGGAGAGTTCTTTGGTCTTCGTAATGGCGCTTGCTCAGTGGTGTGCATTGCTCAGTAGAATAGAAGATTCTGGGACCCTTCAAAGCTTACATATTCTGGAATAATGTTGCTGATTATGTGACAAACAGATGGAATTTATTTTACTAATTATACGGCTTGTGAATGTTATTGGTTGCATTTGATTATATTTAAGAGGTTTATAGCAAACTTATAGCAAATACTTATGCTTACATCAGTTTTTAAAGATTCTGAAACAAGATTCTTCTGAAATTTCACTTGACTAACTTGGAGTAATTTGTTAATGCCATTGTGTTTTTGCGACGAAATTGGAAAAATGCCAAGGGGGCTGAATGCTTTTTCTTATATATATCTTTATATGTGAAACTTAAAGCCTGTTAAATGCTGATTTAGAGTTTTCCACGTTTTATTCAGAATTTGATTTTACTATCATTATTTAGATTTGGATCCTAATGTTACGCGCTTAATTCATATATAGCTGACCACAATAGCACGAAAACATGACCCTGAAAATCATTGTTCATACCACCTTAATTTTTTTAAGTAGCGTTTGTGCCTACGCAATATGATACTAAACCGAAAGGCGAAACATGTTGGTATGATAAACTTGATTTAACTATTACTTTTTTCCTTATTGTCCTCTAAATAATACTGTCGGATAATGTATCCACAAAATTTCTCTCTCTCTCACGCACATACATAAATATATATAGTCTAGCTTTACACCTTTTAACACTAAACATTAAGAAACTTTTTCAAATATCTTTTTGTGTCATTTTTTCCCTACATCTGTCAAATCAATTTATGTAATTTTCTTCAGTGTTTTTCCGTATCTAACATATACTTTGTTATTATGGCGCAATGTGTGAATATGTTTTTATGCTCTTCCAACGTAGGAATAGAGCACTGGTGGATGGGGGATTTATGAGTGAGTAAATATATATCTCAAATTCAACCTTACTGACCGTCTAGTTCCGATGCCAGAGGTAAGATACGAGCCTCTGGGTCTGAAGCGAAGGTTTCGATCCTACCTCATGGTACTGGATGGGATAATGGATAGTCTATAGCCTCACTGAAGAGTTGTAGTACAACGGAACAGCTGTCCGTGGATAACACAAATATATATATATATATATATATATATATATATATATATATAAAGTCACATAAGAAAGTTAGTTGCAAACGTTACTGCACTTGATATTTCGTATAGGAAAAAAGAAGTTACAAATTATAAATGGGAAAAGTTTACAAGCATTCCCAGGCATATAAGTAACCTTCTTGTATCTGCCCCAATGCCGTTGCTCAAAATTAACTGTCATGGAAAACTTGAAATACGATGGAAGGCTTGATAGGGGAAACCTGTAATAACATAATAATTTTTAAATTATCAGGTCTGAATTTAGTTATATATTTATGGTAGACATCAGTAATTACTACTGTTCTCATTTACCTTACTGGTCAACTGCACAACTGCTCATTGAAGCAATGGTCATTTGGATAATGGCTTTCTGCAATTATGGACTTTAACGATACTGACCATTTAAGTAACGTTCATTTAGGTTAATGGCGTATACTGCATAATGGTCACTTGGGATAGTTCCCGTTTGGGGCAATGGTCATTCAAATAAAGTTGTTATCGTCTTGGCCTTTGGTCAGTCAAAGTCTGAAACAATTCTTTATGTTTTCGGGTGATTCTATTGGGGTTGTTGAATTTATAATTTAACTTTGTCACCCGTTGAACGGAATGCGTCTGCAATATGAGAGGTGACGCAGAGCGTAACAATAAAGATCTATATTACCGTAAATCTGCCTTTGTGGTTCTCTAGGCTTCTAAATACTCTAATTACCTGGAATAATTCACTTTTGATAACGTTCGTACACTGTCTGATCAAATAAAGTCTGCAACATCCAAATATTGCAATATAGACATTGATAAGGTTGAGGAAACTGGGAAAATTTAGTAAGCATAAGATTGTTCCGCTTCGACCTTTCAAGTGAAGACACTCTTCCAAACTTGAAATCAGCATCCTGAGTTTCAAGCACTGACTGATGCCAATTTATATATATATATATATATATATATATAAATATATATATATATATATATATATATATATATATATATATATATATATATATATATATATATATATATATATATATATATATATATATATATATATATATATATATATATATATATATATATATATATATATATATATATATATATATATATTATATATATATATATATCATAAATCACCTAATGGACAAATTCTTTTCCAGTCTCCTTCTATGGCCATCGTGGTCATGCTAACCTTTGCCATTTCTTATTGGCAAACCTTTCTCTTTCATCCTTTTTCTCTGGTATTTTTTCGTTGCATTTACGGTCTCATGGGAACCAATCGGCTAGTCTTTTGTTCCATCTTTTATCATCTCCCCTTGCTAAGTTTCAAGCCCATCTCCAATTTTGTTATTTGATCATTTGTATGATATCCTCCACTCTAACCCTCCCCACTGATCCACATTTTTCCCCCATCTTTTAGACTTATCCCTAGCGTTATTCTTTCTGTTGTCTTTATCGATAATTGGTTGTCATGAAATAAAAAATTGTATCATTTCAGTAAAGCTGAAATGAAACAGAAGATTGTTTTTTCCTGTCTAATGCTTTGAGGAGTAGATTTTGTTCATATTCAGGGGTTCTCTCGAACTATCCCCATCTGCATTGCTTTTATAACGACTTTTTGGCTGTTTTATTCAATGGCCTTCCTCAGCCGTATGGCACTCCAGAATCTAAATAATGGACTGAAAACTATGAATATAAAGATTGTAGTTTGAAAGAATTTACGAGTAAAGACTTGAACTCTTGTGGACTTCCATTAAAAACTTATGATTAATGTATATGTACAACGTCATTATAGTCTAGACATTTGATCTTGAAATTTCGAATAATTTTTGAATGTATGCAGGTGCTTTTACTTTAGGTTGATTGTTTGGCTGGGGGGGCGGGAGTTGGATGGCGTATTTTCCTAATGGTTTCAAAGGTCGATGTTAGAGTCCAATCAAAGTGGAACTCGAATGCTGATTTTCAAGGCAGACATACCTTCTCCATTAGAAGTTTCGGTTCAACATAACCTTTCAAATCCAATTTCCTCACATTGGTCTTGTGTGAGGGTAAACCCATTTCGTATTTGTGCAAAAACTCAAAAGATAATATTATATAAACCACTTTGTCTATATTATTAGACAGGCTTTTTCTATGATTACTTGTCCTGGTAACAGCTCGAAAATTAATTTGTATATCTCAACAGTAATGAGTGATGGACACGGATATATTGATCAAGAATAACAGTGTAGTGCCATGGCTGAATGTTATGAGAACTGCTTTACATCTCTTTAGACCTGCTATTTTTACATCTGTGATACGCGATGCTGTATAACCCAGAACTCCATGTTCCATGGAGTCGGAATTTTCTTACAACAAGCAACAATCACCGAATATTGAAAAATAACCTTCAAGTAGAATATATATGTATCGTCTCTAAACTGATATTTTGCACGCTCATCAAAAGCCTTGAACGACTAGTACTTCTAATTCTGATTCACATCACACTCGAATCTTCTTTATAATTTTAATCAGTCTAGTCTTATGCCACCATGAGTATTATTTAATTGAAAAGATGGAAAAGTCCGAACGGAGAGAATCTCTCTTCATTTATTTTATCCATTTAATTTGAAGAAAAATTATTTCGTTTTATTTTCATCTTTTTTCATTAATTTTTCGATTTGTTCTCTTCCGCCCATTTTTTCTCACTCACTCTCTTTCTCTCTCTCTTTCTTTCTCACTTTATTTACTCAACGCATATCTTTTATTCATTCATTCTTTTTCTTCATTCTACTATTTCTCTCCCTTTTTCCCTTCGCCCTTTCTCCTATCTTTCCTTTTTTTCCTCCTTCTCTTTTCGTATTTAATTCGTTCATGCCTCCTTCGTTTACTTCATAACTTTCCCTTCAATTATCATTTATAATTTACTCTCAATTTCAATTCACTTTTTCTACTATTAAATTTCACTTTTCTTTCTTTTTTTCTACAGCTTCATTTGCCTATCAAAATTTGCGCATGCCCAGTCTCCATTAAATGGCGGAAAAATATAATGACCCTCATTGCAGGAAACGCAGGAAGAAGCATTGATTTTATTGACATAGCATTGTGTAAATACGGTAATGGAGATTGACTAATACAGCGAGCTGATGGGAAAACCTTGGGTTGCTCTAATTGCAGAACTATTTACGACACGGAAAATAAAGAAACTTTCAAAAACTACTACTCTGAATCCAGTGACTGTGTGACCCATGATGGTCCGAATTAAATTAAGCCGAGTCAATATAGCGCTGAACAAAGATAAAAGGTTCTGTGGAGTCAGAGGTTTCATTATCAAAATGGCGGTCGTAGTTACGGTATCTGCTACTCTGGCAGAAAGCAAAAACATAATTAGCTACAGTGAATCAGGCAAAATACCGACCATTGTGGGAATTCTCTGATTGAGTGATGTTTGTATGCATGAATCAAGAATTTTGCTATTTTTGTTGCTGTTGTTGTTGTTGTTGTTGTTGCGAAATGTGTGTTTGTCTTGTGTAATTGAATTGACGTCATATAGGAAACGCAAGCAAGAACGAGGCTCTATTGATCACGTATCGATTTTGCTTAATAAGACTTGGGCTCTCGTGTCTATTTGCGCATCCATTGAAAAGTTATGGAGGCCGGGACGCAATTGAGGGAACAAACGTGCATCGTTGGAGACAGCAGAAAAAAAGGAGAGAACTTATTACACAGACAGACAGACAGACAGACAAACAGACACACACACACACACACACACACACACACACATACACACACACACACACACACACCCTGTCTCTCACTCACAGTGAGAAATAAACTATATAAAAGGCACTAAATGTTGCTTAATACAACTTTGTCTTGCTAACGTGCACAGTGATTTTTGGGAGTGGGAACACAGTTTAATGAGCTGTGAAGTTATATAAGAGGAACTAGGGAATCCGAAAAAGAGAACATCCATATTTTTCAAATGTATACAAGCCTTGAAACATATACACCCCACAGGTGCACATTCATATTTGTACACTCAAATGCACAAACCAAAAATAAACACACATAAACACTTACGAATCGGAAAAGTAAATAATTTAAATTACATTGTTTTACTACACACACACACTCATTCACACATACACATATAATAGAATTAGGATTTGCCACACAAACACATTTATATTTCTGCCTCGCTTGCGCTTCTTTAGATTCGCTTGAAGAAGCCCACACTGGGCAGAAACATTAACGTGCATTTGTGCAGCAAATCCTCATTCCATTAAACTTTAAGCTCTACTCTAAATCAACTTAATATTCAAATTTAAATGCATCGAGCGCTTTATGAAATGAACCCATCATACATTGGATATCATATTATATCATATCATATTGTGCCCAAGTGTAGTCCTGTTGTGATGGCTGAATGAGTTGCATATTTCCAATCTGTACTTACTTTGAATCTTAGTTTTCAACTCTTGATTTTCAATACAGTTCCTCGATAGATTGGTACAAGATATAACATAACCCCCCTCCCATCCCTCTTATTTTTATATATAAAGAGGCTAAGCTTTACCTGATTGATCTCTATATGAAAATACATTATAGTTCTATCAGTTTTAATTTAAAAAAGGAACAAACTTAACATATGTGCTTCAGAAACTACTATCTATATATAGGCAGGAGAATCAAAAGACCGCAGTATTTGTTTTAGAAATAAATACTACTATTTCACATAATCTCTCCCCTTATTGATGCACCTTTTTTCCGGTCGTAAATATCAATTACATAGATAAAAAGCTACGGATATTGATTTACGTCATGAGAATCTATTGATCTTTCTAAGCCCGATAATCCTTTCATCTCATCTCTTTATTCATTCCTATTTCACCCTGCCCATATGAATATGAACTTGTTTGCATATCCCCATGTGTCCAAAGACATATACACTGTGTATTAAATAAACTGTAGGTTCCAAATAAAGACCCCTGGTCCTGCAGGAGATTTATGTAGACATCTGATTAAATTTTAAAATTTCTTGTTGAAGACACGACCACACCTGGTAATTTTCTCAAACTCACCCGAAAGTTCTGCAAACGATTCAAAAATGTGTTTCTCTATTGTCCACTGCGTTTTCCCTTCTTCACTAATAACTACAGTTACGACTTACTTCGAGAGAAAGAGCTTGTTCCAGTTCAAAACACTACCACAGCCCATTCTTTTCCATCCCGAAAGGCATTACTGCCAAACTTCATGATAATGTCCAATCCATGAAGAAAGTAACTGCCATAGGCAAAACGCCAATATCGTGTAGAACACATCGTTCTACATACCAGGATTCGAATTCAGTCAGTCTTCAATATTTCTAATCACTTCCCCATGATAGGTTCCCAATTATATATCTATTATCTTCACTTCTCCAATGAGCAGTGAACTAACAAATAAACGAATTAAATTTGAAAGCTGAATTGTAAAAGTAATGCGAAGCGACTTCTGTGAAATCCATGTTTTGCTAAAAATGCACAAGATCCTTCAGTCGCGAAATTAGCCTCAAATTTCTCATTTCTGCCTAATCCCCCAGGCCGGTATCCGGAGAGAACGAGACAAAGCTTCAAAGTTATCGACAAATAGGAAAAGGTTACAGATTATTCGTAAACATGAATCTTTGTCAGAAAAACAAGTCTGTCAAAGAAAAAAAAAAAGTGGAAACGAATAAATTTCAGATTGATTTCCAAAAGATTAAAAATAAAAATGATGCATATAAATGAAAATGAATTGAAACTGACGAGATAACGAAAGAAAATTTCAAGGGAGATAATAAAGAAATGAGAAATTGTAATTTGTGAACAGTGTAAAGAGTTTTTCATATACTTTAATTGATTCTGCTGTTAGTGTTGTTATGATCGAGTGAGATCGATTTCTTTCTTTCTTGCACGTTCTCCTTTTTTTTCTTACGCTTTCTTCTTTTCTTTCTCTGTATTTTGTTAAGTTAAATATTCAGGAATGAATAAAGAAAAATCACTCCAACGTTATTTTTTTTTTGTCTTAGAGTCCATTTTAAACATAACATGCAAACAAAATTTATGATAGCGATGTCGGCATTTAATCTTGGGAGCATAATTATTTCAAGTCAAAAATTTTTATCCAATTTTGTGTAAGAGAATTCGATCGAGATTTTGCTTCTCGATAAATAAATAAGTAAATAAACAAATAAATAATTGAACCTCCCCCCCGCCCGATATAGTGCGTAGGATTCGAAATGAAATTGGGGTATACATACTTCCTAATGGATATGTATGTGTATGTATTACTAAAGGAAGTAAATTTGCTTTTAAAATATGTTTGAGTGTCATTGAACAAATCAAATTTTGGAAAATGACAATGCATGGTCAAGAGAGAGAGAAAGAGAGAGAGAGAGAGAGAGAGAGAGAGAGAGAGAGAGAGAGAGAGAGAGAAAGAGAGAGAAGAAGAAAGAGAAAGAAAGAAAAAGAGAAAGGATGAGAGGAAGAAAAAGAAAAGAAAGAAAAAGAGAAAGGATAAGAAAGGAAGAAAAAAGAAAGAAAGAAAAAAGAAAGAAAGAGAAAGAAAGAAAAAGAGAAATAAAGAAAAAGAAAAAGAGAAAGGAAAAGAAATGGAGTATGATTGTTTTACTTGAATTTTTTTAAAGTTATTCCATACTTTTATGGTAGTAAGGAAAACTAATCTCCGGGTTTCTGTAAATATGCCACTTTCAGAATCAATTCCTTTTGTACTTATGAAGTATTTATGACGAAGAGCCTTAAAGGTTAAAAGGCTCCGAATCCAAAAACCCCAATTCCATTTCGAATTCTACACACATATATCGGGTGGGGAGTTCAATTATTCATTTATTTATTAGCCGAGAAGCAAAATCTCGATTCAATTCTCTTGCACAAAATTGGATAAATATTTTTGACTTAAAATAATTACGCTTCCGAAACTCCCATGACTGGGAGGGAGCTGAGTGTTAACGCCTTCCCCCAGAGTGAACACAAGCTATCCCAGCTGGAGTCTGAAGTCGGCTCACCGGAACCAGTTTCTGTAAGATTAACCGTTAGGCCCCCTTAAGCTCGTGTATGTATGCCATTCTCTGCATCAAGTGTGCAGATGAACAACATGATTACGTCGCACCACATATCGTCAGTTACGACTCATCTGGGAAAGTCGGGATCAAGGAATGTATAATTGATTACAGCCTAAAAAATTGATCCTTTGAACGTTCTACTGATATGACAGGCCCAGCACTAAACTCTAAAACATATTGATCTATACATTCATTTCCTTATTGATGTAAAAATATCATCTCGCACATGGAATGATATAGAGATCACAAGACAATGCATTATATTAGAGAGAAAACAGGAGCCTGTGATGACATAAAATCTATTAGATAACTCGAATGGCATTGGGCAGCTCATGTTGCATGAATGTTAGACAACAGCTGGACAAGTTCAGAAAATATTCGTGCTGCGAAGCCCACGATCGAGAGGTCTGCTAGATTTTAGGGAAGGTCTGTGTCCAACGATCGACGTTAAAAGATTATCTTTCTAAATTCATATCCCTTATAGTTTCCCTTAAAAACGAAATGTTACTATTGCAGTGAGCTCGACCCTACCTCAAAATTTTCGCAGCTAGTAGATCCAACTTTTTTAACGGATGCCATAAAAATGGTGGTTTTTTTAACGACAAATTGATAGATTTATCAGCTGCAATATAACTGATTCAGCAGCTGAAATGGTTTTGTTTTCCACACTGTTGAAATCAGTTGCTTGGATCTGTAAAGTATGATGTGTTTTATGAAGGATCACAAGTCCGCATTGAACAAACGCACAGGCGTGTTTGGTCTATATTAACATCGTCTTCGACCATGATGGATAGGATTAGCACGATAGTAGAGGTAAACGAAAAGTGATGCATACAACTCTGTCAAGTAATATTCTTTATAACATTTTTTCCTTTCGACTATAAAAAAATGAGTTAACCTATTTTGTATGCCTAATCAAGAGACCGATCCACAAACTGAGAAGCATGCAACGCACGCTTGAGAGAATCATACCCGACTTCTCATGGAGAGATCACAAGACAGCACAGTATATCAGGGAGGAAACAAGAGTCCGAAACATCATAGAATCTATTAAAAAACTTAAATAGCAATGGGATGGTCATGTGGCAAGAATGAAAGACAACCGATAGACATCACGACTCACAACATGGATCCCCAGAGATCACATGCGAAACCAATGCCGACAGAATACAATACGGAGAGATGAACTAGACAAATTTAGAAAATACTAGCTCTGCGACGCTCACGATAGAGAAGTGTGGCGGATCCTGGGGAAGATCTATGTCCCACGACGGACGATAAAAAACTGATAACGATGATTTCGTACATATGGAAGAAAAATACATTGATTCCATTTGAAGAATCCTTTACATCTCATACATGTGTCAAATGTTATCAGATTAGCCTCTTTCTCTTCCTTTGATAAAAGCAAACAGACGATTCAGAAGAAAAGCTGCCATTGTAAAACTTCCATCTTGAAAACAACCAAAGCAAAAGTTTTGGCAAAAGAGATGTCAGCACACTCCAATCATTCATACCCACGCATATTTTCTCACATATACACACACACTGAGGTGCATGTAATTCTATAAGTATTCTCTAAGTATCTGAAAGTATCAAAAGCAGTGTCAGAGGTGATCGATAAATGCCATGAAAATAAGGACACATTCTTCTAATCTCAAAATGTTGATGAGTCATTTTTTTCCAAGAATACAGAAATTCGAAAAGAAAACAGAAAGAATAAAAACATTCGCGGTAAAAGAAGAATCATTGATTGTCGAGAAGAAAAAAGAAAAGAACGAAAAAAGATGTCTGCTTGGAAAAAAGATGTGCAAAAGTGATAGACTGTTGAGTAAATAGAAAGAGAAAAGATACGGAAAAGTGGATATTACATTTCTGACCAAATCTTCGAAGCTTGTAGTTTTTTTACAAAAAGTCAGTTACAAGTTACCTTTCGTCGGAATTGGACATGCCTTGTACGATCAAACTCCACGGGAAATGGGGTTCTTCAAGACAATATAGGTACCCTGGGTTTTAAGATGGATAGAGATTTCCCAAATCCTCTCAATTATTTCCGAAACAGGATAGATGCAAGAAAAGTAATTAATAGAAACAGAGAGGGGAAGTGAGAAAACTGGGAAGAATGACGTAAAGAGAGAAAAAAGAGAAAAGCAAAGAAACCAATTGTTAATTGTGACGTAAACTGTTGATGATATCTGATGTCATCGCTTTGACAGAGCCATGACTGACTACTTAGAAATTCATGTAGGTAGAGAACAGGTTGCCTATCCCTCACTTTTTCGTCTATTCATCAGTCTCCCTCTCTCTTTCTCTCTCTCTTTTTCCCTGTCGATACATAGAATTACTATTTACAAAAGTAAAAACAAACATTTTCATCAAAGAAAAGAGACTTCTTCCTTCTGATTGCAACTTCTGCATACTTGTATGACAATGTCACTGAAAAAAAGTCTTTTGCAAAAAAGAATCAGACCACCCGTCTTTGACGCAGATATCAGAGCGTACTAGTGGAACCACGATTTTCATCACAATGGGGAGATGCTATCTGAAATCACTATCACTAGGTTACACCAGTATTTCACCCAGCCGCCCGATAATGCAGTGAAGTAGCAAAATATATAGATACTATGGGTATGTACGACTATACTGGCATGGTTATCGTGATATATTCATTGATAGGCATCTGTAACATATATTGGTAGATATTAACTGATTGAAATAGATAGATATTTGTTTGAAAAGATGTAGGTTATCTACGGTGACGGAAGGATTTGCGAACTGGTGTGCTAGACCAGTCGCCGATTTTAGTGAATTCGATCCTCAGTGGGTACTCCACTGACATGATTTCATGCTTGACGTAGCTGAATTGAGTAAAAAAAAAATGCGTCACCCATTGGTTACAAGATCAAGTCATTCGTATAGCATAAACATTCTCTATGTTTGAGGCAAGTAAATAAGTAGATAGATAAATACAAACAGACATAGATATAAGGATTTGAATGGACGGATACGACCTAGTGACTGGAGAGCCGCCCCCTATCAGATTCGGAGGAAAAAAAAAACAAGGATGCATTGGCTCTCTATTAAATGACCAACCGTGAAATACCTCCCCAAATCACTTGCTGTATCCGGGGAGTACACGTATTCTTTCGCACTAAAAAAAAACGTTCAGTCACATTTTCTCTTTGCTGGACGGCAATTAAATACCAGAACAGACAGAGATGGGTATATATATATATATATATATATATATATATATATATATATATATATATATAAAGAAAAAAACGAGCTGTATATTGAAAGGTCGATAAGTTCTACTTATGCACTTAACTAACTGCTCCCAAAAAATCCATCTTTGAGAAACGCATATCATTTTTCATTCTTAAGTTCGTAGTAGTGGTAAGACGCACAAAAATGTAAACAAATTACTTTAAAGATAAAATGCATATATGCAAACAGAATAATAAAATTCTCACAATGACTGAAAGTATGAAATCTGCTTCATTCTTGCAGAAGAGTAAAAATGCATAAATGAAAACTTTTAATGGAGAAGAAAATAAAATAATCCAATATGGCGACGAGAACAGAATTTATAAAAGTTGTCTGCATTCTCGTATTATTTTCGAATACGCCGCTTTCTTTACGACACGAAATGTTAATATGAATCATTTTTCTGTTTCTCACTTTTTGTTTTGAAGATATTCTGTACTTCGTTGCTGGAGTCTTTTAGAGTTTTGTTTCTCTTATATTTGATGTTAGCTTTTATTTGGTATATTACTTTTTGTTTGTTTATTTTAACATTTCATTCCAACTTCTATAGATATTTCTTTTCGTTTTCACAATCTATACCCACAGGTAATTTCCCTTTTTCAAACACAACGGGAAATAGTTGATCGTGTTTCTTCCCTTTTCACCAACCATTCCTGAGATCTTCTAAAAGGAAAAAGTTAACACAAAAATACTGAATTCTAGTTTATAAAATATCCTTCAGAATTGGCTCTCCTCGTCTTTTGGAGTTACAGAGAGGAAATCTTTAGAAAAGCATGTTATGAAGTGTTCATTTAGTTGTATTATCAAAAAATTCAAAACCTGTATTCTGGTTATTAAACCCGTCTTGCAGACAACTGATAGAGTAGTAGGTTTCGATTCTTATTTTGCCCTTGGGACGGACCAATTTGAACTTGATGAATGTCTATGCCTGCTCAATAGTGAAGTACGAGGAAACTAGGTTTGCAGATCATTGCTATTGTAGCAAGTTCAATTCTCACTGAGGTTGTTATTTGGTCCTGAGCTGGTCTAAGCTGAGCTTACTACATGACTGCATGGCGCCTGCCAGTGAGCATTTATCAGCAAATTTAACATGAAGAACACCAATTGTGTACCGAATTCGATCCTAACTAAAGACCTCATCATTATTTTTCAGTGCAAGACTAAAACGAGCTTAGTGAAGTACACATGTAGTGTGGTCAATCCTCATTAAGTACGCAAGATTACTAAAATTTCTCATTAAAGAACGGTCGTATAAATGCAAATAAGAATATACTGCATCGAACAATTGTTTAAGCTTAAACATTTAGAACTCAGATATCGGTGAAATACCGCGTCAACCATTCCAGGACAATCATTGCCTCCATTTTGAATTGTGTTCATGGATTCTCTTGAATCACAATCTGGACCCAGGACAAGACATGTATCGTGGGATATCACATCAGCCGTTCCACAAAATGACTTCTTTCGCTGTCTTCATTACCATCTACAAATCGTCTTGAATCTCTGCCTAACTCATTACCGGAGTAAGATTAAAGAAAGTGAATTTTCACTGAAAGTATGTCGTCAGCTGTGGTAAAGTGTATGAGTGTTTGGTGAATGAGTTTCCTCAATGACAAATATGGATCTATGTAGGAATAACGTATCTTTCGTAAATTTTTTGATCAATTGATATTGATTTTAGAATACACAAAGTTGAAATAAGGATTAAAAGTGAAATAATTTTACGTCCAAATGAATTTCGACCCAGGGATTGTTGTCTTTCAATTTAGAAAACGGAGTTGGAATACAAAATGTCAGCTTCTGTGAGAATGACTCAAGTGACTTTCGCAAATGATGAGTTCATTTTTTACAGCTGCGTCAGGTCATAATTTCCTGGGCATGCTGACCGGATTTTCCGACCAAGGCAGGAAACGACGAGAATAATGATCCAAAACTTCTGCCTGTATCATAGTTTAACAGAGTCTGTACAAACGGCTGAGCCATGTTTGGTGTTAATAAGAAAAATTGTGTGACTGAATGGAACCATTTTCACATTCTCCAACGTCACATGGCGAGAAAACATTTGGTTTGATTTTCAATACAATACGATTGGATTATTGATGAATTGTATACTTACTTTTCAGATGATTTCATCATAATCATCATCAGTCTTTTAACGTCCGTCGTTGGACATAGAACTTCCCCAGGATTCGTCAAAATTCTCTATCATGGGCGTCGCAGAGCCAGAACTCCCTGAACTTGTCTTGCTCGTCTCACCATCAAATATTCTGCCGGCCTCGGTTGCGCGTGTGATCTCGAAGGATCCATGTCGTGAGTCGTGATGTCCATCTGTTGTCTGCCATTCTTGCAGCATGGCCAGCCCAATGCCATTTGAGATTTTTAATGGATTCTATGATGTCCTTGACTCTTATCTTTTCTCGGATGTACTGTGCTGTCTTGTAGTCTCTCCATTTGACGCCCAGCATTATTCTTTCATGTGCACATTGCATGGTTCTCAATTTAGGGGTCTGTCTCTTGGTTAGGTTCCCTGTTTCGGCTCCATAAGTGACTATTGGGAGGATGCATTGATTATACACCCTTCTCTTTAGGATTAATATGATCTTCTTATTTTTGAAAGTTGAGCTAGCTCTGCCAAAGGCTTGCTACCCTAGTGTGATTCTTCGCTTGATTTCTTCTTCTTTTGAGGGTCTCATGGAGATTTGTTGTCCTAGGTAGATGTAGTGGTCTACTTCCTCCAGTTGTGTGTCTTCGATTTTGATCTTAGTGTTTTTATCTCCGATGTGGTTGTTACACATGATCTTCGTCTTGCTGAAGTTTATGTGTAGGCCGACTTTCTTGCTCTTTTCATTTAGTTCATCTATCATTAGTTGGAGGTCGTGTAGGTTCTCTGAGAAACGGGCAATGTCGTCTGCAAATCTGACGGTGACCAGATACTTGCCGTCTATTTTAGTTCCTTTACTTTCCCAGACTAGTCTTCTGAAGATCATCTTGAGGCAGGCTGTGAAGAGTTTAGGTGAGCTGGTATCACCTTATTTGTTAGATTGGGTCTAGCTAAATCGGTTGAAATGGGAAGTGAAAAGATTGATTGCTTAGAATACAGGTTAGTTAGACTGTGTATCTCTGCATTTGTCTATCACGTGTATGTTTGTGTGTTCAAATAGAGTATTTAGGTATCATACGTTTGCATGTGTGTTTAAATTCTGTGCACACGTATGTTTGTAGAAATATTCTTCATCGTGCAAAAAAATAAAACAATCGCCATTATATAATAAAATTTGAACCTTAATGATGACGTAGACGCATTATAATTTTACAAAGAAATAAATTCCAATACTTTTGTAAATTGTGTCGCCTAATGCAGAAAATGGTGAGACAGCCTCAAATAAATTATTTGATTAAATCGAATTAAATACATGGCATATCTTTATTTAAAATAAGTAATGTCAAGGTATAAACAGATTCATGGATAATGAAAGATTCATATAAACTGCAATATATGTCCAGTACAAATCAGGAATACAATATAATATAATGCAAGTTTCGATGTGTGATGGATTTATTCCATAAAGCAAAATATTTAACAAGGACAAACTGACAATCAGCTATAGTTGTATGGATAATTTCAAAAAGTTCGTAACGAAACATAACAATTAAGTAATTAGAAATAGCACCAATGGAGGAAACATGAATATATCAGATTGCAATATTGCAAACAGAAGCAGATGCTCTTTTCAAAACAAATCGGATATTGTATATCAAGCTGAAACATCAACCAAACAGAAACACTTAGAAGTGAAATATTGTATACGAATATCGAAAACATCCCTCAAACCAAGATTGGCCCGCCATATATCATCATTTACAAACGAAAAATTCAAAACGGTACATCACTCTCGATATATTATCGGACTCTAACTGATAGCAATCTCACATCGACATTAAAATCGAAAATATTGAAATAAACATATATATGTCAGAACATTGGAGCCCCATGTTGCCTATGCTTGAATGAAGAAATTCGAAATTTTCACCTTTGTTAATAGAACAAAAAACAAAATTAGAATTATCAAATAGAAAATATGAAGTAGCGTTAAAGTACTGGCTCAGCTCAAAATTTCTATTGAAAAAATATGATTTAACACCCCACATACGGGTCCTCGTCACATAGTAGTGGCAGCATTTCAATTAACATTAATAGTATTAATATTCTTATTCTTAGAGAGGAAACATATCAGGAATAGCTGATGTGTTAGTAACATACTGATAAGGAAAATGCCTACAGTACGCCCTGATAATTTATAATTTATAGATACCAGACGGTAAAGTATCTCCACTATGTCAAACAGAAAAAAAATAGCAAGCAATGACCGACAACCAAGCAAAGAAAAGAAATATATATAAATAGAATAAGAGGAAGATCCCGTACCCTAGGAAAATAGAGCCCCCCCCCAATTGACGTCCTGAATAGAGGTCTGATATAAATCAAATCATCTGCCTGAAGAAGGCCAAACAAGACAGAAACATACATGCGCTTGTGTATCGAACCCTTTATTTCATTATATATATATATATATATATATATATATATATATATATATAGAGAGAGAGAGAGAGAGAGAGAGAGAAGTAAAGAGGGATATATGGATAGTTTTGCATACACATGCACGGATGCACCCGCTATTTTCTCTCACTCCCCGAAACTTTTAGATATATCTGACAGCAAACACACACACACACACACACACACACACACACACACACACACACACACACACACACACACATATATGTATATATATGTATATATATGAAGATAAATATTAATCACATTGGTTGAATATTATTGTATAAAAGTTTATATCAGACTGAAATCCAACTAATCAGTAGGTGTCATGTTATGGACTGCAGTTTTCAGTATGAATTTAAAAGTGCAAAGCAATAGCCACCAGAACGTTCGAACATTCACTTGCTGAAATGTTCATTAGCGAAGTAATGAGGTCTCTTCAGTACAACTTTGTATTCATTCCCTAGACTGAAATAATCAAATCCTATCAATGTGATTGTGACCATTTTCAAATCTACCAGGTTTTGATTTCCCTTGATAAATCTGACCACAATGAATCACTTGTCAAAATACGGACTTGGATTGCGCTGATATCTCTCCGGGGTTGAGATAACTGATATTTATAGCCAAACATTAGAAGGCCAACATATCATAAACTGACCTACATCCTACCTTGATTGACATGATGACTGAGTTATCTTCAAGAGGTCATGATCTTCGTATTCTGGTGTAGATTCGGTGAAGGCTATCCCGTTTGGGACATATATTACGAGAGTAGCCGGTTGAGGAGGCATGTTTCCAAAATTTGAAAAAAAAAAAAGAATTGTTGAAAGGAAGCAATAAATTTAACCGTCCAGAAGGAATAAATTCAACTGTCTGAGGAATTATATTCATCTTTGGACTTTACTTGAGATTCAAGTTGATAGAGTACTATTTTTGGTGGAATGTAGCATGGAAATTCTGCTTAATTAAAGGTGGCAGCTGAGTCAGAGGGGGGGCTTTGCTTGTAAAATACTTTGAGTTTAAGGAAACTGGGGTAGCACTTTTAAAACTAATTATAACGTCTCAGTACACAACCAATCATACATATACGCACACATCTTAGGGATAAACGTACATACACACTCTGTCATCAAGTTTAGCGCTGTAATTATATTGTAAATAGAAGCCCTTCCCTGAAAGCTTAAAAATTAATTGTTTTCAAAACTGACATATTGGAGCGAACAGATGACAGGGATTGAATGCATTTGTTACAAAAATTATTTCATTTCAAAGTGTTTCAGATATTTGACTGGAAGGAATATTTGTGCAAAGGTCTGACTAGGATTGTCTGTGGGCCTATCTGGGGTGACACGTAGAGGAAAGAAATATGCAAAACTGCTGTAAAACCATCGAAATGTCCACATGTACACTCAATTAAATCAGTTTTTGCCTCGGTGGTTTGTGTTGAGTGAAGAGAAATATATTGGAGAAAAAATATTTTTACTGTTTTCTAATTTTAAGTAAATCTCTGCTAGTTGTCTTTCCAACATTTATCTTAATAAAAATAAAAAATAATCTCTCATGATCTTGAATAACCTCAGCAGCCAGAGTCTCATAGCTCATTGGTAAAACAATTTGCTCTCATGCAAAATAACAGCTTTTCATGAGCAAAATTGTACCTTAAAATATTTGTGATTTTAAAAGACCTCAAATGACCTATAATGACCTTCCAATGTCACTTTCCATAGCCCATGACCTCCGCAGTAAAATTTGGCTATATGCCAAATTTTAGCTTCCATGGAGCAAAATTATTGCTTACATTCGCTTTAATTGGCTAAACATGACTAGGAATAACTTAATGTATCTTTGAATGACAACCAAGCTCAATCTCAGATAGCGTATGAGTACATGCTGGGAAATGATGTACAACTGTGCCAAATGTCAGCTTCTCAGATGCAAAATCAACTTCTGATTGCATCAGACGAAAAGTCAGGGCCCAGTCTAGTATTATGATTATATCGTGAATAGAATGCCACTGTTAAAACCACCCGTCCTATGTTCTCAATCGTGAAAAGATGAACCGCTCTGCAAGATTTCAGATTTCTACGTGCAAAATCCTGACGGACGGACTCACACACACACACACACACACACACACACATATATATATATATATATATATATATATATATATATATAGAGAGAGAGAGAGAGAGAGAGACAAATATGCATACAAATTTGCACTCTAATATGTGCTCTGACCCATGCATAAACACAAACATGCACAAATACACATGTATATACGTACACACGAAGACATACATACACTTGAAAAATTGAATCCATTGATTGATATCTGCCCTGCTCGTCATCTAAGGTATCTGAATCCTCGTCTGCCGCAAGCAATGAGAAGATAAATATCTTTCAATTGTAAGGTTCAATTGTACTTTGATAAATCGGCGGGAAATTACTTTAGAATCGGTTGTTAACCGGATGAAGTATTTTCACTGATGCGAAATGGCTGTCACTGCTTCGAGATTGAGTTCATCTTGAGATCTCTCGTTTGCCATGAGAGAATGGATGGGAGTTACTGCTTTTGATTCGGAAAACGATAACGCATGTCAAAATCCCGGGTAAGTGCGCTCGTTCATAAATAATTAAACATTTCAATCGTCTCTGAAGGATGAACAATGATATGAATGAAGGAAGGTTTTCTGGACATTTAGTTCAGGAATAATTATATAACTAGAGTTTTTTTCCATCTCTATACCATCTCTATACAAGTATTTACTCCTTTTGGTGATTATTGGGAATGATTTAACGCTATTCCAAATGTTATGAATACAAGTTACGTTTCTGTGACATTTTAGTATAAAAAAATAGTATTTTCCCATTATAAACTGTAAATAATGTGGATAATATTTTGCATTCTTTTCAGGATGGGTCAATCTGTTTTTTGTTATGTGCTTTTGTAACAGTGAGCAAAGGGCCTCAAAAACATTTGTCTGATCCGTTGAGAATAAAAACGTTTGAGAGGCTCTGCTGCAAACCATCATACTTAATTTTTGACTATTATTTACCTTCATTTTGATTAGTTTATGATTTCTGATCCCAATAAAAGCAAAAAGCATATCGAACATTTTTGATTACGATGTGCTAAACTTTGGAACTTCCCATCTATCATACAACCGTGTAAAATCATTTTTCAAAGATACAGAAATTTATGTGAACATAATTGAAAATGGAAATACCCCCGGAATAATTTATCAAACGTCAAAAGTAACGTAAATACATCTTTCGTTCAACTGATGTAAGGCAAGGGTCTGGGTCAAGATTACAGTTAAACATGAATAGGACTTTCAAAACCAGTGAAAAACTTACACTTCCCAGAACGTAAAGGTTATTTCATCGACTGAAAGCACAAAAAGTTTCTTCTGACTAAAAAAGCAATAAAAAAATCTTATACAATTTTACGCTTTTAGTGGTTAAATAAATGTTGAACATTTTTAAATATAACTTAACGTAGGCTGTAAATATACTATATTCAGTGAACAGCGCAGATCATGAGTAAAAAAAATAAACCTCGGTGCAAATGATCTCTTTTTCCATTTCTTGTTTTGCGTTCAAGGGAAATACATTGAAGAACATACTTTCCACCGTGCAGGAGTGGGAGCGAACCTATAAGAGGGTGCATATCATCGATGCCGAGAATCGATCGCATTATCTGCCAGTTACTACATTCAATACACTCAAACATTTTGTTGTTTGTGCCACCCCAGCCTATCTGGTTTGCGCCTCGTAAGATGTTTTATTTCTTTAATTCCAGATGTTCAGTTACTTTTCCCCAGGCAACACACACACACACACACACATGAATGGATTACTTCACATCCACAGTACACACACACACACACACACACACACACACATATATATATATATATATATATATATATATATATATATATATATATATGAAATCACGCACTCATACATCCACACCACACATTTTCTCAGAGCGTGAGTCTCAGAGTGACATGACTAACTTAAGCATCGCGTGTAAATTCCCTGAAATTAATGATCAGCTTTCACCTGTCCACCAACAAGACAACTACCCTGAACCTATCAATTAATCAAGGGTGGTCTTCAACCAATGCATCCTCCTGATAGTTACCTATAGAGCTGAAACATGGGGCCTAACCAAAAACTTGACCCTAAAAACCATGCAAACCATGCAAACCATGCGTAACATCACATGGAGACATCACAAAAAGCGCAGCATATTGCAGAAAACTCAAATAAAAATGGGCTAGTCATGTTGCAAGAATGTCAGACAACCGATGGACATCACGACTCACAACATGGATCCCCAGCGATCATATGCAAAACTGTAACCGGCAAAATATAAGATGTTATGATGATCTAAACGAGTTCAGAATGTATCGACTTCGCGACACCCATGATAGAAAGGTCTGGCGAATCCTGGTGAATGTCCAGTAAACGGACACTAAAAGTCTGCTGCTTCTGCCGTTGCTGATGATAAAGGGGGACCCCAGTGGTGACTTCGAAATCCCAACAACGTGGCCGGTTCAGAGTTGAATGTGAACGACAACAATGAATTGTGCAATATTTTTGCTATTCGATCGAGAAATTAGCCAGAATGTTTTATTTTTGTTACTCAATATCTAAATTTGCAGGGAAGATGAATCAATGCTGAACCTGTTTGAATTAGAATATTCATTCCTAAAAAAAAAGAGAAGAAAGAAAATTCAAAATATGCCAGTTTCCAATTTATGTTTTGAATATTGCTTTTTAAAAGTTTTATCTTCTATTTCCCAAGTCAATTATCCGAATCCGTTCATATCTGTCTCTATCTATCTATCTATCTATCTATCTATCTATCTATCTATCTATCTCTCTATCTATCTATCTATCTATCCACCGATCTATCTACCAATCGATATATCTATCTATCTATAAGGGATTATGAATATGCGTGAAAAATTCAAAATTATTGCTTGAATGCATTGCTTTTGCTGAGACTAATATTTCAGAAATATTTATGTAGATGTCGAAAGCCAAAAACGAAAAGAAAATCGGTGCTGATCTGCATTTTCATCTATAGCTTATCTTTTTAATTTCCTGCTCAAAATGCGAGACATGGCGTCGACAACCCGGCTGCAAAAAAGCTAAGCTCTTCAGCAAAATGCCTAATCTACATTGCTGTACACCAGCAAAAGAAATAATCTCAAGAATTGAAACACGTTGGAGGACACATAAGAAAAATTTTAAAACTAAATCTCTATCTGCACACAAGGGAAATTTTATATTCTGTCCACGTTCCCAACCCACAAAACCGAAACTGCAGTCAAAGAAGCGAAATTCTATTTATTACCTTTTATTTTCACTCCTCAGCCGTAGTTACCGATTTAGCGCTTTTCATGTATTATTCAGCGCGTTTCCTGTTTTGCCTAAGCAAAAATTCAATATCTAGTGCTCATTTTTAGTGCTATTTACTACCAATTTTAGTAACCTTTAGTTATATCCTCGATATTTTAGGCAAATCCACGTGTAGGAATTAAAATTGGCCATAAAATGGCTAACAGTGCTTGTTTAGCCTTTTTTGATGTGGGCTAACCACATCCCCAATTTTTATGTTATTCACTTTCTCGAAAGCAATAAAACAAGTCATCGATTGTCAAAAACCTTTGAATGAAAATTGTTTGTTTCGGCCATAAAGCTCCGGTCATTGTATCGCTTGTATTGAAGTTGTTCAGCAGAGAAACATTCTGGAGCCATTTCAAACCAACTAATATGGTTGCCCCTTTGTGTTGATATTGTAACGTCGATTGTATTATAGAACTAACGGCTTCAACATATGGAACATATCCTTTTCCCCATGATTTGAGATACGCCTATTCCGTCTACAAACATCTACATGATAATTTTTGCTAACTGGTGGTCTTTTTTTATATCGGACATCAAAAGATTGTTCACATAGAAAATCTAAAAATCACCCTCTCTTTACTTTCATATTCATAGAGAATAAATACAATACGAATGTATTCTATTCGTCATATATATCAAAGCAGTTATTTATCTGTCTTAGTCTGTTCATATAAATCACTTTAAGTAAATCAATATATATATATATATATATATATATATATATATATATATATATATATATATATGGGGGGGCATGTGCTAATCTGACAAAATGGTGGTGTTGATTGACCTTGTGGAAAGTAAAAAATTGAGAAGAACCACTGTTGAATTTCAATCGTTTTATTATCATAAAGCGATGCAGAAAACCGTTGTGACGAATGTGTGGCTGTTTAAAGAATGAAATGAGGAAACCCATTGAGGAAAACCATATTGTTTTTTTTTCCAGATTTAGAAGGAGAGGAACGAGAGGGTTCAAATGGAGTGGAGTGAGAGCAGTCGGTAAAGAGGGGTCAGTTTTGTAATGTTCTTTTTGTCACTGCAGGGGTTCAGTCAGTGAGGTAATATGTAATCAGCTTTAATATTTAAGTGTGGAGGGATATGAAGACTGTGGAGTAGGGTGTTTCTTGTTCTATCTTTCGATTGTGTATACGTTGTGCGACTAGTATACGTTACAGTCCAGATTTGGGCGTGTGCGAGTGTATGTATGTAAGTGCGTGTGTAGTGAGTATTTTCTCAGAAAGGCTCGTGTTCACTCATATCCCTGTTAAAGGGTCAAGAGCATGTTGTTTCAAAATTAGCATATTTAAAGTGTCTGCAATTTAAAAATGTCCAAAACTTTTGAGTTTTAGTGTTGCATTCGGATAAAAGGGTGGCCTTGATTTATTTGCGTGTCGTAGAGTCTTGTATATTTCTGACAAGGTGGGCTTTGTGAGAGTTTCAGTTGTTATTGTATGTATTTCTGAGTTCGACATGGGTTTCCATCTTTTCATCTATTTTAGGGCTCTTTTGTGCTCACACATTCTTCTGTTCCCAATGATTCACCTATCTAAATCTTATTGCAATCGTTGCATGGTACTGCATAAACGTCGTCTTCGGGTGATGGAGTTTGTATCGTGTTTTATTTCCAATTCTCTGATGCTCATTTAGTTGTTGGTGTCGATGTGTATGTTTAGTCTGCTCCTATTTACGCTACATCAACGATGCCCTAATATTATACTCCCAATATCCAAACCTAGGCAGCCAAGTAAAACAACTCAAGACAGTAGAACTATCCATCAAATTCACATATGACAAAGAATCTAATAACGCCTTACATTTCCTTGATACCCAACAGTACAGAACTGACTATAGCATCATATTTAAGGTTATCTGCAAAGCAACGAGCAAAAGTGACCACATACACTTTTACTCTCACAACTCTCTCAAAATAAAATCTGGATTAATCATAGGTTTCTACCTAACGGTCCTCAAAATATGTAGCCCGAATACGCAATGCAATTGTGACAATCGAAAAACCATTGATTGAGGATTTGACTCCCATTCAGCGCCAGTCGGTGAGGTTATGAGCAAGATTAAGCCGATACTCGTAAATATATGTATATATTTGTACAGTTCTTTAAGTTACGCATGAAATGTGTCGGAAAAAGTCAAGGAATAGGTAGGACAATGTCCTTTCACATGAACGTGGCCTATTTTAGAGAAAGTCTATCATATATATATATATATATATATATATATATATATATATATATATATATATATATATATATACTTGTAAAATTGAGGAAAAGTTATAAAGAATGTATTCAATAAAGGCAGGCAAATGCCTCCAGTAGTTGCTATTGACACATTTGAACACTCCGAATTGTTGATGAGGGAAAGATTGAAGTCTGGAATCTGCAACTACTTCAGCTTTATCAACAGGCTCATGTCGTTCTCTCAGAAATCGGATGCCCTACTTTAAACAACTTTACTCCGTGTTGAATAAACACGAAGAACTGCGATAATCTAATGATTTTTAGGTGTATCACATAACAAAGTTGATTTATTCTGCAGTTTATCTTTATTATCGTTTCGTATAGCTCAAGTGAACTTTCGTGGTAGTCAGCAACATTTTGTGAGGAACAATTAATGATTATATAGAAAGTTTTAGCAATCTGAGTAAAAGGTACATGTTGTTCACCAATGCCAACCAATCATTGTATTGCATAGTCGCTGGTCGCTTTGTGAGAATAAGGTCATCTTGAAGGGAACGGCAAGCCCGTAAGAGCAATAGAAAGAAGATGAAAATCAATAAAAGGGACTCGATCCGCAGTTGGCAAGAAATGTTTGGTCTCTTTCGATTAGCACATGGCAAGATAGACAATTGATAGATTATTATAATCCATAAAGATCGGCTATCTTAACAGCAGTCAATGCGCACGGGGCTTTTAGGAAAAAGGAGGGAGAAAACAATATATGATATATTTCGGACTTTTCTTTGTATCTTGGCTGTTTTCAGCTCAAAGTTTAAGCCAACTGTTTTCTCTGCCCCCAACACTGTCTAAAGTTCTGAGATGAATATTTTCATTATTTCTGCATATTTCGTATTATTCTATTCATTGTTTCTATTCTAAGCTGATCGTTTCAGCCAATATATCTTCCTTTAAGCGTGTTATTCCAGTTTTATAATGAGACCACCATGTCTACTAGTCTGTGACAAATAACAACTATAACGTTGTGGACGTTTCCGAGTGAAAGAGTTTTGTCAAAATCCAAGTGTATGAAGGCGAGCTGAGTTATCGCTTTTGGTCTTTTTCTTTTTCCTCGTGAGATGCTGATTTATTCTACATGCAAAAAGATTGCGTTCCAATGTATTTCATTTTAATTCAATGATTCATTTCAAAGATACAGGCAACTATTTCTTCCGTGAAGAAACAGTTTTTTTATCTTTATTTTTTTCTCTCAAGATATTGTATTTATCAATGTCTGCGTAACCTACTGCATTATGAGGTTTTTGTTGCAGCAATATGCTTTCCTAATGTTCCTTATCTTCGATCACCTTGCATGAAAGAGAAAATTATTTTCTGCCCCATCCATGATGGACTGCAAATGTCCGTTGGCGAATATGGAAGAAAAAGATCTGCTTTTTGTCTTCTAAGGCGAAACATTGACTCGTTTTCGCTTTTGTAATCCGGTTTTTATTCCATGTTTTCTATGTCAAAATATTTGTGGAGCCAGTCACGTGCTTCTAGTCTCTCTGTTTTTCTTTTTCAAATTCGTCTCTCCTAAATCCATTATCTATATTGTTTTCATTTCTTTCTCTTCGTCTGCTTCTTCCCTCACTCTTCATTCTTTCTTTCTTCCCCCTTTCGTTGATTTTTCTTTTTTTGTTCCCCCCTCTCTCTTCTCTTCTTTTTGCCACTTTTCCGTATTTCTCTTTCTTCTTTTCACCTTACTATTTTATTCCCTTCCACTCACTCATTGAAAGGAAGAAACATAATCCTTTCTTTCTTTCTATCTTTCTCCCTCGCTTCCTTCCTTTCTATTCCTTCCCTTCCCTTCTTGTCTTTGATTAGAGGTTCCTTCTTTGTTCTTCTATTTGTTTTTTAGGTAAGTTAAACAAATATTTTCAAATCTGCTAGTGGATCTGCTTTTGGTCCAGCGAATATGAACATGGACAAAAATAGAGAAGGATAGGTAGATACAATACCTACAAACCGATCTATCTATCTATCTATCTATCTATCTATCTATCTATCTATCTTTCTATCTATCTATCTATCTGTCAATCTATCTATCTATCTATCTATCTCAACCACGTATCTATCTATCTGGGTCTGTAAATCCATATTTTTCCACCAATAAGGCCGCTATTGCTGATGCCGCTGATGGCAAATTAATATATAGAGACACTTTTCGACATCTGTGTATTAGAGTAAAATGACTATTTCAAAAGACCATGTTCTGCAGAAGTGCAGTGTTTTTTTTCTTTACTTCAACGTTTCGCCAGCTAAAACGAGGTTTAGGAAGATTAAAAGGGATGGGTAAAACTACTCTAAACGTAACAAAATATAAAAACAACTTGAGTGGCGTCAAGTTTGTGAAGATCCAGGCCTGCCATGTTGAATTCACGCACGCATGCGCTCTTATTACTTCCGACATGACAGGCTGCTTACGGCCGGCCTACCAATTCCACTCCTGCCAGTTTTTGAAGAAAAAAAAGTCTACCAGAGTGAACTGAACGCTTTGCTTCACCCTTACACCCTGACTGAAGTAAGCATGGGAAATGAATCGATCTCCGCTCAGGTTGGAAACGGTAAAGAGAGACAAAGTGTACCCCTTCAAAAATCTTCACCCACATTCTACTTCTATCTCAATCTATTTGTAAGAACTATCACCGTATTCTTCAGTTTTTTTAATGGGTGTGGCTGACTGGTTGACTGGCTGGCCGGCTTGTTATGTAAGTGTTTTGCGTACATGTCGCACAAATAGAGCTAGAGGACTGAAAAAACTTTTAAAATTGATGTTTTTGATTCCCTATAGGCTTCTAGTGGTATATTCAATTTGTTTAATGATGTAATTTTATGCTAAAATAGTTCTTTGATTTGTATTCAGCACCATTCGTTCTCGTATTTTGAAAATTAGGACCTTTTCAGGGATCACTACCCAACAAAACGCGAGAAAAATAACTTATTCATTGATCTCCTGTTTTCCCCAATTTTTTTGTTGGTCATGTGGCACTCCATATTTAATGACAAATCAGATCTATCTATCTATCTCACCTACGTATCTATCTATCAATCTATCTATCTATTTGGGTCTGTAAACCCATATTTTTCTATCAATAAGGTTGCTGCTGTTGTTGCTGTTGCTGCTGCTGCTGCTGATACATGAATATATAGAGACATCCGTGCATTAGAGATAAATGACAATCTATGAAGAGCATGTTTGATAGAAATGAAATGTCTATTGTTCATTTCAACGTTTAGCCATTGGATTCTAGCATTCTCAACAGAACATGGACTAATGAAACATTGTCATAAACTAAAGAGGCTCCATTTGTACTCACACAAACTCCTAAAATTGACATGTCACTCTTATATCATCGGATAAATAATGATTCACATTGATATACTGGTTACATCTGAGTATATATATATATATATATATATATATATATATATATCATTGTGTTATCCAGAGACAGCTGTTTTGATGTATTACATCTCTTCAGTGTGGCTATAGACTTTCCATTATCCCGTCCAGTACCGCAAGGCAGAATTGAAACCTTTACTTCAGACCCGTAGGACTATGCGACTGGACAGGCAGTAAGCGATTTTTTAAATTACACAGAAATCCCTCATCCACCAGAGTGCTCAATTCCTATAAAAGAGCATTGCATAAGCTTACAGTGGATAAGTTACCTCACTTAAAGAGTACTCAACCCTGAATAGAGGAGCATTAATATATATATATATATATATATATATATATATATATATATATATATATATATATATATATATATATATATGTGCGCGCGCGCGCGCGTGTGTGTGTGTGTGTGTGTGTGTATAAATGCATTATTATGCACACACACTCACATATACACACCCACTTTTGATAATGCATGTACGAATAATATGCGTAGGTCAAAGTAGAACGAAATCACGATTCTAAGCATATTAATCATCGGATCTCAAGTATTTTTTTTTCGTTTCTGTAGGAAAAAATGCTTCCTCGTGACTTTGCAATTCTTTTTATTTGGGGAAGAGAAATAAAAATTATTGGGAAAAAAGCCAATAATTTTCTGGTGAATGAAAAGAGAAAATCGAACACAAAAAAATCCGAGGTAAAAGATCGAGTAAAATGAGGCAATGATTTCGCTGGGAAATTATTTGGAGATTAATTCTTTCGACCCGAAGACATTCGTTTAAAGATATCCATTATTGCTTTAGCTTAAGAAATAACATATAGCTTGCTGTATATTCTATACCTATCTTTGTATCTCACCTTCTCCAACTATATATATCAATCTATCTATCCTTCTATCAAAGTCTTTTTTTGATTGAAGACTTCTTGGATAAACTTAAATCCTCTTAAATTTATCTTTTCTGAAATGTACGTGATATATGTCTCTACAATGGAACATGTATCAATCGGTGCCTATAGATATATATTTACTAGTATGATCGTTTTCAATTATATATCTATCAATGTATATATCTATCTAATTCTGTACTTATCTCTCTCTCTCTCTCTCTCTCTCTCTCTATATATATATATATATATGTGTGTGTGTATGGATTTGTTTATGGTTACATCTATTTATTAACTTATCTCTCTTCATTTGTCATTCGTATTATGTTATCATATTTACCCTTTTAGAATGTATCCATTTCGGTTTTTTAATCATAGCTATCTTTAGCTTTTCATAAAAAATACGAATTGATTTTTCAGATCACTATTCATCAATATCACAAATTTACATTTATCATTTTCTATGAGTTGAAAACTTCGCGTTGCTTTACTTTACTCTACAATTTGCAGACGGTAAAAAGTTTATCCATTCACCGTGAAATTTTCTTGGGGTTGTTCCCCAATCGATTCTTATTATTTTTCTGCAAATTCATTTGTGTGTTTCAAATAATATTTTTCCATATCTTTAATGGTGAAATCCAGGAAAGCTTTATAGAATTTCCAAGCATTCAGATATCAGGTTGAAATTCTAAATCTAGTCGATAATCAAGGAAAATGTTTAAAAAAAAATCGAACCCATTGTTCAAAATGATCGACAACACAACCACAAAACCAATTGCAGAAACGGTCTCTATCGGTAAAGAAACTAGTATTTCGAACGTCATTCATCAATCTAATAGATTCTGATGAAAATATGCATTTCCACGGATACAATGTACGCAAAATTTATCCTGGCATATCCAAAGAAATTCCTTCCATATCAGATTTTAAAAAAAGAAGAAGGAAAAAAAAACACGCAGGTGAAATCTATGGACAAATCATACCAATTATTTTCTGCAAAAAAACCTTCCTGCATTTACCAATCTTATTTTAATTGAAAACTTTGCATGGCTTCACTTTCCTAAGATTAGCAGGAATACAAATGTCGACGTTTATCCATTGGGAAACATTCAGTACACCATTTTGTTGGAATTGATCTTTTAACCTCGCTAACTATTTTTATATCACTCTTTTGTTTGTTTAGAAATCAGATATTTTCATATCTTTAGAGTTAAAGTTTGGGAAGGCTTTACAAAATCTCAACAAATTCAGAGATCAAGTTTAAATTCTGTATGTACTCGATAACCGACGGGAATGTTGGAAAAATCGATAAAACAGCCCGAAAAAAATCGACTACTCATCATCAGAATGATTCCAGGAATTAGAAAGAGAAGATTACTGACGTTCATGAACTTCTATGTTAATTGTACGGGGTTTGCCTGGAGAGTATCAAGTCCAACAAGAAAGGGCTTACAAAGGGATAATGGAGCCTTGGTTATCTTCGAAGTATAGCACGTGGTATGCATCGGCCAGTAAGTAAGCATGAACAACGAATGAAAGTTTCTACCTGCTCGCACCTTTATCTGATCATTTGAAATAGACATGTTCTTATGACGTTTAGAGAAATGCCGGAGCAAAAATCAAGCAACGCATTATTTTGAATGTTTTTGGTGAAATTAGGCAAAACAACTACTGATTCCTTTTGTCTAGTTACTGAAATTTATTGAGAATGTGCATCTGTTTTCAACTAGCATGAGGAATTTTGCGATGGTCGACAAGACGTCGAAGATACAAAACTTACATTATGGACGCCATTGCACGTCAATAACCCTCTGTTTATTGATGGAGAAGATTTCTGTGATCGTTCTGGTGCCAAGGCATCAGACGTTTCCGAAAGTTTTCTGAATATTCTAGCCGTTTTTATCTATCTATAGATAGCAATGGAAGGGAGGGAATAGTTGTGGGAATTATTCTTATCTTTTAAAACGATAACTACAGTTTCTTACATTATGGTCAGGGGAAAGTACTTACAAAAAATACTTACACAGTCCCCTGTCTTATTTGATCCCTGCACATTCCCTAGCATGCTTTTCGAAATCACTCAATCCTTTATGGTTTGAAATTATTAAAGAGCGAGATTTTATTTTTAAAGAAACAGACATGTGCTACATTCAGGTCATAAATGTATTTACATTTGAATCATGACTTGTCATTAGTGGGATTATATATTATCAAGGTTTGCAGAATGCTGTAACGATTAAATGGCCAGGTATAATAATCGTCTCTATTTTTAACAATCCATTGTTTCTGCAACAACTGTACAGCTTCACAAGATAGGGCTGCTATTCCTGCTAATTAACCTTAGCTTGGGAAAGAGGGCATTTATCTGAGGTGAACGTAAGCAGCCCCAATGGGAAAAAAAATTCTGCGAATCCGTTTTCACTACATGTACCTCAACATAGCCAGCGGTGAAGGCAATGTATGTACTGTAGCTTTCTTTCATTCCAATTCAATAATTCTATTCCATTATTTCATTTTTATGCAACGTTTCTTTGATATTTCTCTCAGTTTTTATATTTAGGTTTTGTTTCTTAACTGAATCTTAAAAAAATTCTTTCAATTCAATCAAAGAAACATGAAAGGTAAGAGAAGTCAAAAAACGAATTAAAAAGTATCGTCTGCTGCTTCAAAACTTCATGTTGTCTTACAATGGCGGGAGGCAAACGCATCGATATGAAATAAAATGGAGAGACAAATAAAAAGAAAACCACAAAAAATGAAGAAAGAGAAAAACATCTGATGAGATTCTATTTTAGAAATAAAGAATAAAATACAAGTATTTGTTGAGAGTTTTGTTTTGTTTTGTACTATTTTTGCTTTGGATAAGTTCCAGTACTTTACAAAAGATAATTTTCCTTTTTATTCACACGCTATCCTTACAGGAAATAATCTTCAAAGAAGAAAGGTCCCGTCTGCTTTGAGAGCCTGGATTTTAGTCATCGTTGGAACCCCGACATCTGGCCTCGGATTGTGGATACATAATCCATCCATTTGCGAAGAAGACTTGTTAAATATGGTTGGATTATGAGTTAGAAATACATAACCATTTCCTTCAAAAACGTTCAGATATAAAGAAGATATCAACATTTTTACAACAAGGCTAACGGGTACGAATGCTCTGTTGGAGATGAACATTAGAAATCCTAGTTTATTTTATCTTGATTCGAACGATGACGTTATTAAGAAATAAGCAACTACGATATGTATGTGTCAGTTTTGTGTTGATCTTCCAGAGCACCACGTGGCTTCATCGCAATAAAACCTCCTGAATTTTCACTTTTGCCGAAGGACAGTAATCTCAATCCTTTGTTTCAGGAGGTGATTTCCTTTTCTTCTGTCCTGGAATAAATTATGATTCTCAAATGTCATAAACCTGTTGGCATTCCTTAGTTTGAAAATGCACTTTCATGAGTTTTTGCTGAGAAATACGCTAGAGTAATTATAAAGCAAAAAGCACCTGGGGGAGTAATTGTACATGGACCGACCCCAGAATTTAATCCGTTCTTCCATAGCCTATTATCCATCCAGAATCTCTTTGAAATTCACTGAGAACATTTGGAGATATCTCGTGGGCGAACATGAAATTTTGACACTATTATGTGGTCTCGACAGACAACTACGACTTATAAAAGATAATTGTACACGGATCCATTCAGAAACTTATCCAGTTATTTCATAGTGTGTCGTTCTCTCTTTCACTAAATGTCATTAACATTCATTGGTAACTTTCAGAGATATCATGGGAAAAGAAAAGAAATGGCAATATTGTTTAGTTTGCATCATAGGGCAGGGAATTGTGCAAGGATCCGCCATAAAATTTGATTATTTCTTTCATTGACCTTTGTTCTCTCTTTCAAAAATTTCATAGGAATTCATTGAGAACCTTTGGAGATATCAGGAAGACAGACATGAAATTATGACGATATGATGTAACTTGGATATATAAGTACGACGCAAGGGGGATAACTGTGTATATATCCGCTCTAAAACTGTTTCTCCTGACGCCACCCCCTCAACAGGTTTACAGATAATTTCCCTGGGAACTTTTAGACAGTGTTTGGACGGTCACGAGCGTATACATATATGTAACTGAAAATAAAATAGAAAACGGGAAAACATGTCTCAATCAGGAAACAATTCCTGGACCCACCCTAATTATTGCCACCTCTTTCTCACCCAATGTCCCACTCTTCCACAAAATTGCATTGAAATTTAGCTAGAACTTTCGGATATAGTGTGGAAAGATGAACGAAGAAACAAACTGACGCGACCAAATAAATATACCACTTTTGAACTTTGTCGAAAGAGGTAAACTACCTATTACTTACTTGATGTTACTTTCCATCGATAGTAATTTCAAAATAAGTAGCTTGCAAGCTACTGGGCCACGGCGAGGTGCAATTATATGATGTCTGTCTGGAAAGTTATCTACAATTTGATAAAAACGGTAAAAGAAGCCCACTTAGGACAATGGTGATACAAGGTAATTATCCCAGCGTCCTTTTCACTCTTCAAAACAATTTGTAAAGTCCTCTTTCGAGATCACAATCAACTGTCTCAACACGTTCTCTTTAATCTCGTTCAAATGTAAAAATCTTTCTTTTCCGTCTCCCTTTCTCCTTTTACTCTTCTTTCTTCTACATCGATTCCTACATCATTTCTCCCCTTCCACTTCTCTCATTTTCCCTAGTTTCTTTCTTTCGATAGTCTCAATAGCAAAACTTCTTCCCAACCCATCGGATAACAGTTAGAAGGAAAAAAAATGCACAGCTTGTCTCCCTCAAGATCAACTTTTTACTAATCTATTAATTGTACTTGGCCGAGAAAAGGTTGATTAATTAACATCTCAGATATTTTGTCTAGCTGTATTTTTAGTTTTTATTTTCCTCGGTTTTTTAAATTCTTCTTTAATCTGTAAAACCACCCGTGTTATTTGATTTAATGCCACGGGTTTTGTTGCTGTGAACTTTTGGGAAACTTTCTTTTTATTCTCTTTTTTCTTTGCGAACTTTGCTCAAGATTGTCCTTCTTTCTTTCTTTTTTTCTTTCTTTCTCATTGATCAATGCACAAAGCATTTAAAAAGAGAAAAATGAACTGATTTGTTTTCATAACAAATGCAATACCTCGTGTATATAACCAGGCGTAAGTAAGGATACCTTACAAAGGTTTCTTTGTATTGATACATCACATTACTATACTCAATAATTATATATAAGTATGTATTATGATAATTTTATACATGCATATATTTCATATAATATATATATATATATATATATATATATATATATATATATATATACATGTATACATATATATATATACATATACATATACATATATATATGTATATATATATATATATACACACATATACATACATACATACACACACACATACACACACACACATATATATATGTATATATATATGTATATATATATATATATATATATATATATATATATATATATATATATATATATATATATATATATATATCACTGACCGCTACCTATCAAAACAAACAATGGTTTTATCAACCTTCCTGCTGCCTCTCTCATATAATCATATGAAGGGTGATTGTTCAAGTCTATTTCATAAACTATTTCAAGTTATTTACAAAGGTTAGCTCCGTCAGGCAAAATTTCATGATTGTTCCAGTGAGGATTGAAGGCATTACGATACTAATAGTTTCATATGTTATATAGTTAACAATTGCTTGACGGTGAGACGCTCAATTACTTGTCAAACAGCCTGTACGGAATATATATCCATGTATTCCTCATACATATTATTATGAACAATGTGTATTTTTTTATGTACAATGATATGTACCTTATAGATGAAAAAATATATCTAACACATCTTTTCAGGAGAATGAATTCAAACAAAATACTATGTAACTGTTTACCCATGATGACAAACATCTCCTAAATTAAACAGTCACTTATTACAGTTAGGGAATTATGCATGAGTAAATATATCGTTTAATTCGGTCTTAATGACCGTCCAGTTCCACGTAGGGCAGGAGTAGAGCATCTGCTTCTGAGTCTGAAGCGAAAGTTCGACCCTACCTAGCGGTGCTGGAAGGGATACTGGATTGTCTATAACCACTCTGAAGAATTGTAATACATCGAAACAGTTGTCTGTGGATGATACAATTATTAATTATTGTATACATATATATATATATATATATATATATATATATATATATATATATATATATATATATTCTCAATTTGTAAAAATACAAAGAGAAAGAGAATAGATTCTGTAAATAGAGCTATCAATGTAGAGAAATAGGAATTACAAGGGCATATACTCAGTATATCCTTGTAAGACGTCAGTTTAGAACTCCACAATGTTGAACTGTACTAATACACAGCTATTTTTTTTCTTTATGTCACTAAACCATTGGTTTAGTTGTAGTCTACATTTTTGATGTTTCTAACCATATATAATCATTTACAAACGAAAAATACAAACAGTACATTACTGTCGATAAACTATTGGAGACTAATCGATAGCAACCTCAAACAAACGGTAAGATAGAAAATATCAAAACAAAAACACATATACGAGAACATTGAAACACAAAGTTATCTATGGAGAAGATTGAAATGACTACTTTTGTCAATAGAACAAAAAACAAAACAAAAAAGATAGCAGAATTATTTAATAAAAAAATCAAGTAACGTCAAAGTGCCAGCGCAACTCAAGATTTCTGTTAAAAAACATAATTTAACGCCCAACATATAGGTATAATGAACATTAAGCACCATAGCTATCTCATTTCCCTCGATATTATTAACAACGGCGGTAGCAGCATTACCATTAACATTATTCGTATTATTATTTTTACCCCCAACCACTTTAGGAACAATCACTTCAAAATTATCTTAGATTTATAGAAACATACAAAAACATACAAACAAACAAAAAATATTTAAACATACCAAAACATACCAAAACTAGAATATTTGGATTAACAATTAAGGTCATGCAAAAGTGACCCCAACGCTGGGAATCAGAATTAAATAAGAATGATATATCCTCAGAGAGGAAACTTATCACAAGGAGCTCATTTTATAACGACATTATGATGAATGAAGTTCCCACAGTGTCTCTTGCTAATTCATTTATTTCAATCAGCAAGCAAAATATCTCAATTATGTAAAACAGAAAAAACAACATCACAAACAATGACCAAGGTCTAAAGAAAGAAAAGAAAAAAGAAAAAAGAAAAAGAAATGATATATGAATAGAATAAGAAAAATTTTCTCCAACCTAGAAAAATTGACACACCTCCAAAATGTCCTGGATATGGACCTAAAATAAAACGAATCATTCGAAGAAGTCCAAACAATACAGAAACATAAACGTGTTTGTGTAGTGAATCCTTTATTTCATCATATTTTAAGCTCTACTCTAATTCAACTTAATGTTCAATGTTGTATGTATCGAGCACTTTCTGAAATAAAACCATCACATCTCAGATATTGTATAATATCATATCATTGTATTGTATTCCTGATTTGTATTGTGCACATATATATGTGTGTGTGGGGTGTATGTATATATATGCAAGTGCATATCTATATGCTTGTATTGTGGATATGAAAAACCCCCACCTTCCTGGAAAACTTTCATTTTAGTCCCGACCTGTTACCCTCACTACCACTTCTTATGTAAGACAAGCCCAACATCCACAGATACAGGGAACAAACAACCTCTGATCTCGCCTCTCACAAGCCCTTCTCATTTCAAACCCAAATTTAGTCTCACCGACACAAACACAAAAACCTTCCCTCCTGATCCTACAAAACAACCAAGCAACACAGAAATATCCCAATTTTTTCCTCGCAAAATGTTCAGTGAATCTCTACAAGTTTTCCTCTGAAAAGGATGGCTGACACCCGTCAAAATGCATCGAAACATGCCCACAGAATAATACAAAATTTCGAAATGTAACACCTGCTTTCTTTCAAGTTTTCTCCTCACTTTCCAAGATTCACTTTCATCAACATATTTATATACATGAGGAGATACATCATAATGTTCGTAGCCTAATAACAGAAAAAAATCACACAACCTATATTTATTTCCAACGCAATCTCCACCCTTGTCAATGCAGGTTTTCTATTATTCATATGCAGTGAAAATTTCAGATCAAAATTCAACTCATAACTGTTTCTGGATACGGACTTTTTACTGCACCGCTATATAATATATAATGTTCGGATACTAAGGGAAATATAGAAAAATGTTTTATAAAAAAAGCAATGAAAACTGGTCCATTCAATATAAGAATTCCATGCATTGCACGTGTTGTTTCCTATCTTTTCTTATTTTCTTACTTCATCTTCTATGGTTTCATATTACTCTTTGAGAAGGCAAGAATATATTAGCGCCTCTTGCACTTTGGAAACCCGCAGAGATCACTACGTCCATGTACGGAATATTATTCAAGTTTCCAGCGAGCGGTTCCCTAACAACTGATGCCCCCAAACCATGAACAGAATTCTTTGTGTCAACACTAGTGCATGGCATAGGCTGTCCCAGATGCTATGCCACCGCACCATACGACCCTACACGTGCTTTGAAAAGGAGTCTGTATTTGGACAGTGAATCGAATTTATTCATCTTGGACAAGATTCGTGCCTGATTCGGGTTCATAATTACCAGCCGAATGCTTTTAATATGGTTTTCATCTCTCCTGTTTCGTCTTTTACGATTGAGAACAGCGGTGTGAGGGACGAGGCCGGCTGGAAGGACGTGTGTTGTTTTGAAATCGTTCTCTTGAGAAGGAGGGAAAAAAGGAAGTAGAGGGACAAAAAGGAGGAGTAGGGAAACAAAAGGAAGGGGAGGAAGAGAAGGCAGAGAAGAGAGGAGAGGAAAGAAAGGACGTACACACCCAGCCTTTTCCATTCAGTATATACATTGCACGATAGATGGAACGACTGGAGGGAAAAGTTGTTGAGGTCAGTGAAGGATGAATTATACTCAGCTCACAGAAAACCTTGAAAAAGGGTAAAAGATTAACTTTTCCATAACGCAAGTTCCTTCGTGAAAAGAGAAATGTTAGCAAATCGTGTATAACGCCAAAATGGGTAGTATCAATTCAGCAATAATTTCTGCCTAGAAACCGATGATCCTTTGCCAAACAGCACCCCACATTCCATTAGGAAGTTAACGTACAAGGTACATACTGATGTTTGGGGAAAGACTGATAAACCAAAGTCCTTTTTTTTTTACCTTTCTACAATTGATAATAAACGAAAGTAATAAGCTGACTTCTTATTTTCTAATATAGACAACAAACACCACCTTCATTGCAAAATATATTGATTGCTAAAGTGTGTTTCAGTTCTGGAAAAGCTGCAATCGTTTAAAAATTAGGCATACTGAAAGAAATAGCAAGAATGAGTCGAATTTAGACTCAATATTTGACTGATATGGATCGATAACATTCAAATATTATATAGCACCGCAAAAAAGCTTCAAATACTTGGAGCTACCTTGAAAACAAAACAATATGCATTGAACAAAATATCATTCTCCCGAGGGTAGGGATTTCGAAGTATGACATGAACATCGAGCAACACAGCGGCCTCGTTGTGGTGTCGTTGTCACGAGACCTATGAGGTTTTGTTGTCAGATTCAACGTGTGTGTATGTGTGTTTGTGTGTGTGTGTGTGATTATATATTTGTTTTGCCGTATCATCGGAATTGCTTAATTGGTAAAATTCACTTTTTGATGAAAAAAAATCGTAAGAAATACGTATTTACCTATTTTAAGAAAAAATTATCTCATAAATTTTTGATTGTGCAAATATAGTTGTTTTATATCCTTGAACGTAATTTTGATCAAATCAAAACTACGTAATTATTCATTTTTTGTGAAAAAAAAGGTTAAAATTTCGCCAATTGGGTAATTTCAACAATTCGATGCAAATATGAATATAATACTGTAATGAGAAGTAGTACTGATTACTCTTTGAATACCACTATCGCATCTTCTGTATAATGACCAACGATGGTAGAAAGATCTTGAACCATAAACTTGAAAAAAAAAACAACAAAAAACCCCCAAAACAAACAAACAAACAAAATACAGAACATAATATTCTCCCGAGTGTAGGGATTTTGAAATGACACGTAATATTAAGAAACAAAGCGGCCCTATTGTGGTGTCGTTGTCATGTGACCTATGAGAATATGTTGTCTAATAGAAAACGTGTGTGTGTGTGTGTGATTATATATATGATAAAAAGGCTTGCACAAAAACGAGAATAATTAACCAAAAATTAAATAGACAGAGTTTGTCTGTTATTTTGAACAATGTAGCTTTAGATAGAGAATTGCTCCCTCGTTACACTCTTTATATAAAGATAGAATAAAGATTTCAGGAAAATGAAGAGAACTCATCCCAAGATCTCAATTAGGAAAGACAAATACGATTTGACAAAATTAACGGATGAATAGGAGTCCAGAACCAACAGGGCAAGCAAAGGAGTTCACTTCCAAGGGTATATGCGTGCATCGAGAAATAGGGAAACGGTTATACAAGAGATAGAAATGATATAGGTAAGATAAACCATTGAGGAAATCTTCAGTTCGCTAAAGAGAAAATACAGCTTTAACACTGATATTGTATTCGTACTTTAAATGACGATGGCCATAAATACAGCCTTTGTTTTCCAACCAATCAGTCCATTGATTGGATTATTTCACACTTTGCTCTTTTCCCCAAACTTTCATCTCACAAAATATCCGTTTGTAATCAAATCACTTGACCTCAACTGACCATTTCGAAAAAAAAAACCTAATAAGCCTACTATCCAATACAGACATTACATAAGAAAAGATGATTGTGTTTTAAGAAAGTCATCGAATGCCAAGGCAAAAAACAATGCAGATGTGCCTTGAAATAGTACACATCTGTTTTTGGCTCTCGTTCGGGATAGTTTCTTAGTTTCGATGGTAGCCTGGGGTTTTTAGTCGAGATCAGTTAGAAGAAATGATTCTGAATGCTGGTTATCAAAATGGACTGGTTGTTACTGTCTGGAACGTGGGGCTACCAAAATCTCAATACCTGTATTTCCTCTCGAAAGAAAATTATTATAAATATATCTTATGATACTGGGGCCCAAAATAAAGCATCGTATCATAAGTAAATCGTTTCTTATTACGGAAAATCTCAAGGAAGTAGAAAGCGTTTCTTATTGTTAAAATATCTGTGTCAGTTTAAAAAGAAAACTATGAATATACCCAACATAACCCAAAATGTCATTGTTACACGGAAAGGAATTGTCTGATTAATTTCAACACTGCCGTTATGGTCTGACTATTCATAATGCTTAGGTTAATGTGTAATAGAGCCACAAGTATCAGAAACCCAATGAGGATTGAGAAGTCTCTAAAGTAATGATAATCTGCAAGACAAACTTGCCGACAATTTCCCAATTGCGAGCTGTTCTAGGTATATATCAAGCTTAGATTGACACAAGGTCACATGTATGGAGTACTCAGTCAAGTGATGGTGTCAATGTGATTTTTCCTGAGGTGAGTTTTTTTACGATGTATATTGTACTATGTGTCAGTCATAAGATGGTGGACACCATTGCCTTGGAGTTTTGTCTGAACAATTAAAAGAATCGGGCAGATATGATAGCTGTTATAATACGACCAAAATTTTTTTGAATTAGATTTTTCGGCCAATCCAATGATATAATAAACTCGTAATTATCTATAGAAAAAATCTCTATTACCTCAGATTTATCAGAAATATAATGATACGCCGTCTTTGTATGTAAGCTCCCAGCCGCAAAAATGGGAAAGGAGATACGATTTAATGACAAAATTACTTATATGTTTTGATTTTATTGCATGAAAGTTCCAGGCAATACTTTTCAGCAGATATTTTAAAAATGTTGTTAAAAACAGACTAAGATACCACAGGAAAAAAAACATATACATTTTACTTTATGGAAGAAGAAAAATGAATACAGATGGAAAACATAGAATTAGACTGACATGGCGTAAAAATATCGATGTAAAAGTCACTATTCTTAGAACCAAACAAGAAACATAAGCACTTTCTGTGAATCTTGTATGTTTGAGTGTCTGAGTAAATGGAGGTAAAGTTTCTTTTTGGGTGTGGCTGGTCGCTTCATACGTCATACCGACTGCCCGCTTTTGAGCGAAGATTCTGAGCCATTAAAAGAACAGGTTGGAGAATCAATATTCCACCGTCCGTTCAAATGTGAAAGTGAACGATTCGCATTAATTTGATGGACAGATCAAATGCATTTTGACAGACCAAGTGATGGTATGACACTGATTATTGAAGAGCCACCTATTATCAAAGCCCAGGTTTTCCTTTCATTTCACTTGAGTGTGAGGAAGTCTTCGCAAAAGATCGTCAATGTACGTCAGGAATTTTGTTTTTTCATTTTTCTTTTCAAGAATGCCGTTTCCATCAATCGATTGGTACTCTTTTTATCAGTCTTTCTTTTTTCCTTCTTTTTTCCTTCTTTTTTCGATTTACCACTTCTTTCATTCTGTATTTCTTTTCACTTTTCCTTTCTCATTTTCTTTCATGATTTTTTCCCTTAGTCTTTTTTCTTTCTTTCTCTCCTCAGATTTATTGTTTCTGACATTCTTTCTTTATTTTATCATTTGCTCTTCTTTCTTTTTTTCTTTGGAGTTTTCTTTCTCTTATTATCTCTTTATCACTTTCTTTTTCTCGATAATTCATGGATTGATTCAATTCGTCTCTTTCTTACATCTCCTTTCTCCATTTCTTCTTTTTTTTTCATTTCTTCCTTCCTTCCTTTCATTTGCCATTTTCTTTTTCATTTCTCTCTCTGTTCTCTTTGCTTGGACGTGTTCTCTCCCTTTTCTCTTCGTCTCTTGAATCTACATTTGTCCTAATCTCCCCTCGAGTGTCTCAAGAATGATCCCCCGATCAACAATGAATATACGCACAATCCTAACCCAGAGAGTCAGAAATTACTTTCAGCTGTCGCACGAGGTTATTATATCTTTCCCCAATAGAGCGGGTACAACAATTCACTTCAACAATGGCTTCGTCTAGGATGTTGGCAAATGATACGAAATGTAACTATACAATTTTTTAGCTAAAAACAAAAACAAAAAACAAAACAAAAAACAACATCTGCTTTGCTACCGATTGTGTACCTTTCCCGTATTCAAGCGTTAACTGCAAATGCAATAAGGTATTTTGACTTAAAATCTGCTTGAATTAATATTGATATTTAATCTACAAACCTATAATAATGTATTGTGTTACGCTTGATACTTTAAAAGTTTTTGGACAAGAATGTTATTCTTCATTACTTGTAGCCCTTATATCAACTATACATTTCATTTATCACGTTAAAATACCCTCCGAAGAAGTTTAATGTATGACATTCGCAGGGATTCAGATTTCCCCTAAAAACAAGACTTACCGATGCCAGTATTACTAAAAAATGGGGGACCTACATTCAGTAAGATGTGGTGACCTGAAAATGGCGTAGTTGGGAACGCACCACGTGACAAGAGTCTGATGAATGAAGTTTGTAATTTTTGATTAATCAGAGAAGTAGAATTGAGCATCTTCCTATATTCAAATTTCGATGTATTTTGAGTCACCTTGACCAAGTTTATGTTATAACATTTTCGAGCCAGCAGGACGAGCTGTTCTCCATTGGCGAACGGGGTTCACGTTGAAGATCACAAGAACGCCAAAAGATATTGCTAGCCAAACGCATCCGTCTTAAAAGATGTACATACCGACAAGAACAAAAAAAAAAAAAAAAAGAAAAGAAAAGAAATACTTTACAAATATTAAATCCATTCACATTGACCAAAAAAAGGATGCCACACTAACACCAATATAGATGGGAAATATTACCCTGATTACATTCTTGAAGAACAGTATGTGATCGTTGATGAACGCAGATGGTCATACCTCAACCAATTCGCACCTGAAGATAGCAAATGTGTTACAATTTGTTATTACTGGAAAAAAGTATTTCAGCCATCGAGCTCAATGGTACTGAAGAATGGGGTCTGATTGAAAAAATTCGATGACTGGTAGCCATAAAAGTGCTATCAGAATTTTTGAAGAACTTCTTGGAAAGCAATAAATACCAAACGAACAGCTTTACGAATTGCCAGTGTGTGATATTTTTTTTTGCTGAAGTAGACAGCACAACAAAGAGTCTTGCTAAATTCGAATCGGTAAAACACTCGATCAGTTCAGTATCAGAATGGGCGTAAACGACTTTCTAGCACTATCTAATTGTCATTTTCCGGAAATACCAGATGATATTGTTGATCAGTCAAGTCATGATCAATAGTGTTTGTATAAAATATGTTGGGCAGTATTAAATGTAACTGATGACAAAGATTTAGAGTTACCAGAAGGTTTTTGGATCTAGCCATTCAAGGTGATTAACTTTTGCTTGTAAGATCATGAGAAGATACGCGACCATGAAGAAAAGTGAAGTAACCATAAAATTAAAGGAACCTACTGAGTTTGCTATTAAAGATTATTACCCATCTTGATTCTAAATCACAAGGAAACATAAGACATCCGCTAGAACCTCAAGCGTCTTCTCCATTTTAGAATAAAAATCTTGAGAATTTAGGATGATGTAATTATCCGAATTAGAACACATTTTATCACTGTTTTAAGTAAACGAAAATATGCATATGCAAAAAGTACCTCATAGGTAGCAAAATGGGTAATTGTTGCTCCCCCCAAAGACTTTGCAAGATTTAATAAAGGTCTACAACCAATGAATCCTCCCGATAGTCACCTATGGAGCTAAGACATGGAAGCTGATCAAAAGAGGTTGACCCCGAAACTGAGAATCATGTTACGTGCACATGAGAAAATCATGCTCAACATAACACGGAGAGATCACAAAACAAGGTAGTATATTAGAGAAAGAACAACAGCCAGGGATATCACAGAATCCACTAGAAAACCTAAATGGCAATGGGCTGGTCATGTTGCAAGAATCGTTGTCAACCGATGGACATCACGACAAACAACGTGGATCCTTAGAGATCATATGTGAAACTTTGGCCGACAAAATATAAAATCGTGACGAAAATGACGAGTTCAGAAAGTATTGGCTCCACGACGCCCATGATAGAGAGATCTAGCGAATGCTGGATAAGGCCTATGTCCAATGACAAACGCTAAAAGGCTTTTGATGATGATGATGAATACTATACCATCGTAAATTCAAGATAAAAGTTCAAATTTCGACCTGCCCAACTTGTAACAGATGAGATATTTCAGGGGTTGCAAATCCATACCATTAGTACAGTCGACTCAAACAGTTGCCAAGAACTCTTATCCAGGTCGAGAGTTGATCTTGTTACGTACATGTACCCAATTCTGTCTCCTTTGCTTTGTAGCTTTGAGGCCTTATCCAAGAGAGCCTGCTGCATTCTCAGAACTTCCCCTTGACGGGACTCCTGACTAATTAGGGTGGTGGACTGACAGGGAGGGGGGACAATGGAAAGGAACCCTACTTCATAGCCATTTAGTTGAGTGCTCGAAATGAAAAGAATCAGGGGTTGGAGGGATTTGCTGAAGATTCTGATGGAGGAATGTCCAAGTCAATCACTGAGATTGATGTTTGTGTGTGTGTGTGTGTCTGTTTGTGTGTGTTTAGTTGCAGTAGAAGAATTTCCAGGAGAGAGAGAGAGAGAGAGAGAGAGAGAGAGAGAGAGAGAGAGAGAGAGAAAGAGAGTCATAAATCTCTTGTTTATAACTGACACACATGGACGCGCACATACATGCATACAAACTCACATATATAACCTTGTAGATTATATATTCTTATATGCCAACACATATTGACGTACATTTTTTTCAGAAATTATTCTAATCATCCCTGTTTTGATAACAACATTTCGGCCGATGTTTTCTTGAGCCCTCTTCACTTTTTCGATGTATCCAATTTGAGAAAAAAAAAAGAACATGGTCAATTTCAATAGTTTGCGAGATAGGCGCAGTAATCATTAGAAAAACTCCCAAGTTATTTGTTTGGCTTGATCAGCTCTTTTAGGGTGTGGCAGTTTTTTAATTATAAGGGAGGGATGAGCACGGTAATGGTTCCATCCTCAGCTGTTTTGTGGAATCGATCACCTATGGCTCATACCTGTAACTTGCAACATTCATTGTCTAGCTGCACATTGGATAAAACTAGAAGGATAGTTGAAGATGGGTGAAAAATTCAGAGACATGCATTTTTCCCTCGATATTTCTTGCTGAAAAAGCCGGGTATTATATGCTAAATTCTGTATTTTCAAACAAGTATTATTTGGTTTCGTCTTCACCAAACAACCGCATTCCCTCAGCGCTCGCAAATATTCAATTCACCCCCTGCACGGGCTCGAGTCAATCTCTAGTAGGATTGGACAATAGTAAATATTTCCCTGACATTCTAAAGGCGATGTCAATACCCTCTGCCTTACACGAGAAACAGGTTATTCCAATAAGAGAATAGAGGCATCCATTTAGAAAATTTATTGTGACACGATGCAGCTTTTATCGTCATGAGACTTTATTATTCATCTAGCTTTCTAAAGTTTTTTCCACCCCCTTTGTGTTATTCCACTCTCTAATGTTTGTCTTTATCTCAACAAAAGCAGCAACAACGTCTTTGCATATCAGCGTAACTGAACAGACATGATTTTTTTTTCAAATCTTTCCCATGCATTTATTCCATGAAATGGCTTGGTTTTTCACCGCTTGCGAATGTCACTAGTTCCACTTTCTGCAAATGTTGATTTGAAAACCGCGTTTGTCTTAGATGAACAGTGAAGCACGTTTCTATTGAAACCAAAGTCACGTCAAGTCTGCGTGGGTCTGTGGTTCCGTGGCTTCGACGTGACAGAGGAGGATTCCGCAATTGTCACCGAGGCTCTTCCCATTTGCTTAATTTCAGATTTTTTATTTTATTTTTCACTGTTGGACGGTTTTGTGTAGAATAAAGTGCTCAGAATTGAAAGCAATAATGACACCAGCTTTTACTTATTAACATCATTTCACAAACCCGATTTACGAAAAGAATGGGATAAATAAATAAATAAATAGATAAATAAATGGATTCTCAACTTTTAAAGTGATAAAAAAATTAATAAAAAATATCCTTCTGATGTTTCCTTTCTGGCTTTGTATTTTTAAAGGACAAGAAAATATTTTACCAGAAATCATTACTCTTTCTAGTATAATTGTAATTCTTTTGCAAATGATTCTAATTGCTCACCAAATTGACGTTATTCATGTTAATATTCGGTTTAAGCTGGTGGCTTAAATTAATATAGCAAGGTTGGATAGTTACCAAGATACTTCAACACGACGTAGCAAAGTCATTATGAAATTTATTGAAAGTTTGAATATGATGCGAGTTTAAGAAGCCAATCGACAATTGTGAAATTCGCCGATGATTCAAAATACTATGATCTTCAGCCTAATAGTGTGCTGTTATGTATTTGAATGTTATGTGAGTTTGAGAATACATTTAACTGTCATGTAATATATTTGAGCAAGAATGACTAATTTCTTTCAAAGGAGTAGGACTGACTTAAAGTATTTACTATTTAGTCAGGATGGTCAGGTTACAGACAAGATATCAATTGTTAAATGCACTCGTGTGTATTCACTAATCAAATTGACTTATGTTGATGCTATATAAAATCATCGCAATCACTAGAATTTGAACCGATAAAGCTACTTTAATTGATCATTAGTTGTAAAGGCCTGATTAAGCACTATCTATTTTGATCTCACACCAGTGGTCGGTGTTCGAGCTCAGGTAAGAGGTCAATACTAATTTTAAAGGCAAGTAGCCCCCCACCATCACTAACGGCAATTGCTCGTTCGAGAAATGCATACTTGTATATTTTTCATTGCTGTTACAGGTTCGTATTTGAGAATAGATAAAAACTAATTTTTCGAATCCCGATTTTCAAGGCTGCCTACGCACAATCCTCAAGTCAGGGAGAGAAATCCATAAACTTTGGACCAGTGGCTTAAGCAGAAACAACATCATAAGGGCTAATCGACCGAAAAGAATTAATCAATAACTATAGTCCATCATGGACAGCGAAATGAAAACAATTAACCCCGTTAATTGGAATAGTGTTTGGATAGGAATTCCCAGAAGTATGACAAATACCTAGATTGGAATGTAGACCATCCTGAACGTTTAGACTACAACAACTAGAATTAAGTGAACAGTTGGAATAAATCAGTGTAAAACTTGCAATTTCAGTCAATAATTGAACAACTTTAGCGTCAAAAATTGATGCCATGTAACCATATTAAATCGAAAAATAAATATGGTTAGAATAAATTCCATTTATGACATCATCAGTGTTTTCCACTGAGAAACACATCGAATATAGCGGAAAAACGTTTACAAACATCTACATTCTTCAGAGTCCGGATGTTTTTAATAAACCTGCCAAAATAAAGCCCCAGAAAGGTCTAAAATTTTTGGGATGGGTTTAGTGGACTTCTGATGCCAAGTTTGTAAACAAAGATATATTGCCAGGAACTCTGGAACACACACACACACACACACACACACACACACACACACACACACACACACACACACACACAAACTAAAAAACAAGACCAAACAAAACACGCTCATGTAGAAAAAAGGTATTGAACACATCGCCATCTTCACTTCGGTAGTATTCATCGTAATTGAAATAAAACTAATTTGTGTCCAAATGATGGAAATCTTATTCAAAGAAATAAAAATGATAACGACGTGGAACAACTCAATTTCTATATTTGCTGCAAAAAAGATTTTCAATTTCAACATAAAGAAGAATTCTGTCCGTCTGACATTATTCGGAAAGGACGGTGAATGACTTTTATCAATTCCCTTTAAACAAAAACTCATTCGAAATCTCATGTGAAAAGCACTGTTAAAAGCAGGAGATGGTGACAGTCTATTGAATTTCAGAGTTCAGACGAAACTGCTTATTATAATCAGGAATACTGTTATCAAACAGTTATCATAATAAAAAACAGACGGCTCCAAATACTAGATTTAACGTGATCAAAATGAGCGACTTGATCAATTTATCTTTTGATTAATGTTTTTAACCGATTATTTGAAACACCTTGTCCCTTAGTGATCCCAGTAAGCGGCTTCTTCATTCCACTAATGTCTTTTCACTGCCAAAACATTTGACTATCCAATTCTCAATGACGTACTTGACTGCTTCTAGTCCCTTTGCAGTCGTGTCAGGCACCGCCAAAGGAAAGAAGAATCAAATCGAGTTTAGTGAATATACCAATAAAAGCAACCTCATTTAATTACAGCAAAGAACGACAAAAGATTAATTAAATAAGCAATTCATCTCAGGGAGGAAATTGAGTTATCAATTGAAAGGAACTAATCATTCCCCTGGGGGACCAACTCAGGGTTAGGGTTAGAAAGAACATTCTCATTCGCTCTAGCCAAACACAAACGAGCTTTTATTTAAAGAATTTTAAAAATATACACAAATCTCATGTTACTGATCTTTTTTCTATACGAAAGCTTTACTACGCAATTTGCATTCATATCTTCTGACCGTTGTTTCATGAGCAGAGCGGCCCATGAATCAATAACGGACAAATCTGCGACCGGACGAGAGTTGATCTGTAAATGCTGAGGGCAAAAATATTTAATCATACCAGTCAATCATATAGGCATGTGATTTAAAGCTCCTGAACTCCATTCGGGAATAACCATAGCTATCTGTCCACCAGAAAGACATAGAACGATCATTTTCATATTACTCGTTGGTTGACCCACACGAAGACCTCAATTCAAGAGGTTTTTGTTTTGAATGACCTAGCTCAAATTGAGCTCACAAAATCTTCCAGTTCTATATCAGGGAAAGTTATTGCTGGGGAAAACGAGTTGATCTCTCCACGAATGGGCTTGAACGAACTATTTAGTTTTTACGGCTGAGCGCCAAAAAGGGAATGTTTTAGACTTCAAGTTGATAAGAAATTAATTGATTGTTGGTATCGAGAGACAAAGCTGTCATTGCATGTGCTTGATATATATATATATATATATATATATATATATATATATATATATAGAGAGAGAGAGAGAGAGAGAGAGAGAGAGATAGATAGATAGATAGATAGATAGATAGATAGATAAAATGATAGATAGAGAGAGGGGATTATACAGGGGTGAAGAATAGACAGAGGGAATAAAGAATAGTAAACGAAGAAAGGGAGAGAGAGAGGGAGAGAGAGAAAGAGAGAGAGAGAGATTTAAAATAAAGACGTAATTAGTTCGGTACAATGTAGAAAAGAGGGAAGAAAACTATGTTGTGCCTGTTATTCAAATGGAGAAGATTTGTCTGCTTTCCAGGGACTTGGATTTGTAACCAAGATCATTCACTAAATTTAACTTCCTCTTCATCATCATCATCATCACCACCACCACCACCATCATCATCATCATCATCATCATCATGTCTTTTAACGTCCGTCGTTGTACGTAGACATTACCCAGGATTCGCCACATTTCTCTATCATGGGCGTCGCGGAGCCAGTATTTCCTGAATTTGTTTACTTCGTCTCCCATCTTGTGTTCTGTCGTCTTCAGTTTCTCATTTGATCTCTGGGGATCCATGTTGTGAGTCGCAATGTCCATCTGTTGTCTGCTTTTCTTGCAACATGGCCTGCCCATTGCCATTTTTAGCTTTTTGATAGTTTATATGATGTGGCAGACTCCCGTTTCCCCCTTATTTAATATGCTGTCTAGTGATCTCTCCATGTAAGCTTGAGCATGATTCTCTCATGCGCACACTGCATACTTCTCAGTTTGTAGTTTCCATATTTCAGCTCCATAAGTTATCATCGGGAGAATGCATTGGTTGTATACTCTTCTTTTCAGGATTTTTGGGATCGTCTGGCTTTGAAAGTTGCTCTGCCGAAGGCTTACCACCCCAGAGTGATTCTTCACTTGATTTCCTCCTCTTTTGTGGGTCCCATGGAGACTTGTCGTCCTAGGTAGACGTAATGGTCTACCTTGCCGAGTTTTGCATCTTCCATCTTGACAATTATGCTTTTATTCTCAACATGATTGATGCACAATGATGCAGATGAAAGAGATGATAAAAATGGCAGAAGAATGTATTGCACCGACATTTAAATAGATGGCAGTTGGCTGCTTCAAAGATATTCTGGAGATATCTAGATTTCCTGTGTCTTTCTTTCCTCTGATAGTGAATTGGGTATCAATTCAACACAATGTATATATAGAGAGAGAAAGAGAGAGAGGTTATATACAAATACGTATACATATGTGTGTGTGTGTACTATATGAAAACGCACACACACACACACACACACATATGTATGCATATATATATATATATATATATATATATATAGAGAGAGAGAGAGAGAGAGAGAGAAAGAGAGGGGGGAAAACCTATGAACTGCCCAATCATATATGCACAGACCTAAAAAAAACACTAAAACATGTATCTTTGCGTGTATTTTTACACGTACATAAGGATAAATTGACAGAAATCATTCTTTAAAAACCTGTTCTAAATCAGAATTCATCGAGTAAAACATTGCGTAATACACCAGCGGGCGTATGAGATTCATTTTCCTCTCACTCATTCAAAGAGACGATCGTGCTTTTCTTCATCAAAGTCATTCATATTCCCAAGCCAATAAACATTGTGAACACATGACAATTTCTCTACTTGATTCTAAAGCCTGATAATCGAGTCCTTGTCGTCTAGACAGGATTGTCTTCATCTTTGAATTGATCGATTACTTTGGAGAAAGTCATACCTTTTTGAGTCTTCCTCCTTATATTTTGGATTCACTTCCGCTTTTATTGCTCAGTTGGAAATGGTCAGACACGGCAACCCCTGTCTTTCGTTCGTTGCTCCCCGCTTTGCAAAAGCACAAAACCATTCGACGGTGATCATTCTGTTAAAGATACCGGAAAGAATTACTATTCCTGAATCATGGACATTTTTACAGTTGTGGGGAGGGGGCAGCAGAATAGTTGGAGTCTACTCATCCATTCAAGTATATATCATTTCGATCTTTATATCTCTTTTCATTCAGAAATAGCCGTTGATTGAATCTACTTCCATTAGAACGATGTTCTGATATAACTTCGCAATTATCACAAATACCTTAGGATTCTCTATCACATTCAATCATATTAAGCTTATTATACACCGAGTTACAGATATATTATGGATTTTAGAAGTATATGTGTACACGATCGGACATTCAAAACTTGGAACAATACGCATATCAAATGCAATATTTATTCATATATATATATATATATATATATATATATATATATATATATATATATATATATGTATATATATATTGTGTAACACTTTCCACAGAGATACTACATTCTAAATTTAGGTAGGAGCGGCAGTTTGATTCTAGGCAGAATGCACAGTTACCACACTCTAATCGTTAATAGCTAAAAAAAGCAAGAATGGAAACTGCATGTATAAAATAAATGCACCCAGAGCATAAAAATGTACAACACATTTTGAAGAACAATGATCAACTTTGAATAAAAACTCTAATAAATGACGGAGAGGGTGAATAAACGACAGGGGAGAGAATGGAGGGACGGGAGGGAGGGAAGAAGGATGCAAGAAAGGGAGGAAGGAGAAAAGATGAAAGGGAGGAAGGAAGGATATAAAAATTGAAGAAGGGAATGAAAGAGAGGAAAGGATAGAAGAAATGGAAGAAGAAAAAGAAGAAGAAAGAGAGGAATGAAGAATATAAAAAAGGAAGAAGAAAGAGAAGAAGAAAGGGAGGAAGGAAGGATGGAAGAAATGAGGAAGGAGAAGAAGAAGGAGAAACAGAGGAAGGAAAAGAAAAAAAACAGAGGAAGGAAGGAGTTTTTGATTTCACGTGTTCAGCAATTGGAAGATCACAAAAAGAAAGTTGAGGGAAAATGTCTTGTGGCAGATTCCTTTCATCAAATCTGAAAATAGTTACCAAAAATAAAAGACAGGAATCGTCAGTTTCTTTAAAGAGAATGGCATTTGCCTCAGAACTTGTCTTTGTGTTGAGAATTACTTTCTTCGATCCGATTGGCACCGTTTCAAAAATTCTGCAGATTCTGACACTTCAAAGACATTCTGAAAATATTGCCGGGAAAAGGGGCAAAAGAGTGAAATGTAATTACGTACGCACAATTTATATATATATATATATATATATATATATATATATATATATATATATATATATATAGAGAGAGAGAGAGAGAGAGAGAGAGAGAGAGAAAGAGAGAGAGAGAGAGAGAGAGAGGGAAAAGGAAAGGAAAGAGAAAGGAGGTAGAAGAAGGTGAAAAGATAGAGAAACAAAACCTGTAGAGATGGTAGAATTAGAACTGAACATGTGCTCACATATATGCACACATCTATGCTTGAAAGTATACATTTATTTTTACGCTAACACATAAGCGTTATATATACACTCGTTCAATTTCAGATATACATGTATCACTCATATAATATACTCACACATAAAAATACGTGTTCACAAACTAATAACATATATATTTTCACACTTTGGTGAATACCGTTATTCATGTTCCATACATATCAGTTCATCTCCTGTTATATATATATACATATATAAATCAGGAATACAATATAATGTGATATCACATATATAATGTGTGATGTTTTTTTATTCGCGGAGTACTAGATGTATTTAACATTAAACATTGAGTTGATTTACAGTAGAGCTTCAAAATAATGAAACATGGATCCGCTATACGAACACGTTTATGCTTCTTCCCTGTTTGGGTTTCTTGGACCGAATGATTCCTTTTATTTCTGATCCTTATTTGAGACACTTTTTTGGAGCGGGGATCCTAGGTTTTCTTCCTTTTATTCTATATATATTTGGGGGGTAATTTCGTTTTAGTGGTTGATCATTGTTTGTTGTATTTTTTGTTCTGCTTAGTGGGGATGATGTGCTTGTTTGTTGATTTAAATTACAAATTAGGAGGATATGGTGTAGGCATTTTCGTTATCAGTATGCAAGTAATACATCAGTTGTTTGTAGTATGCTTGCTCTCTGAGAGTGTTTTATTTTCACTTAAATCTGTTTCCCAATGTTAAGGCTCCCTTTTACATGACCTTAATTGTTAATCTAATTATCCTGAGTTTGGTCTGTTTCCACATGTCTAGAGGTATAGAATAATGATATTGTTCATAGTAATAACGAAGGGCGATTTTTTGTAGATCCATGTGCAGGTTATTAAGTCATGTTTGTTAATAGGAATTTTGAGCGATGCCGGCATTTTAAAGCTACTCTATTTTTTAATTCAATAATTTTTTTGTTCTATCGGCAAAAATGAGGATTTCGAATTTCTCATTCAGCCATAAGTAACATGTGCTTTCAACATTCAGGCATATATGTGGTTGCAGCAATATTTTTCATTTTAATATTGGTTTGAATTTGCTATCAATTAGTTTCCAGTGATATGTCGATAGTGATCGCTGTTAAAAAAAAAATTCGTTTGTAATATGCTGATATATGGTTGGCTGATCTTAGTTTAAAGGGTGCCTTCGATATTCCTATATATCATTTCACTTCCAAGGGTTTCTCTTGGGTTGATAGTTCAGCTTGGTATACAATATTCAATTTGAGACCTATGTTTTGAAAAAGGTATCTGCTGCTGTTTGTGTTATTGCAATCTTCTTTAGTTATGCTTTCCCATTAGTATTATTTATAATTACTTCATTCTTAAGTTTTGTTATGAATTTATTAAAATCATCCGTACAACTATAGCTAATTTTCAGTTTGTCCTCGTTGAATATTCTACTCAGTGGTTTGGAAGTTTTTTTTTTTTCAATCGGAGGAATATTTTCCCAAAGTTGGTTTTTACATGTAGCTTGAATGGCAGTGTATACCAGATGATTTTCATACCTCCTCTTTTTTGTTGTTACTATGATTTACTCCGTTATATTTTACTTTTTTTTGGTAAAACTGCAGTCCTTTACGGCTTTAAGAAATTTATTTCTACCATTGATAAATATTGTTCCATTCGTGGAAATGTATATTAGTCTAGCTTTTAGTGATACTGGAATCTTTTTAATGATTCAGTTTGGGCGTTTGAGTCTAGTTTTCTGCTTGGGTTATAAAAAATATACAAACTGATCGGGTCTGGTATTTTGGCTGAATTGAGACTGCCCATAGAAACATCAAAACTACAGACATTTCTTCAGGCTATTGTTCTTGATAGTTGAAAAGTACTATCCGTGTATAGTATTTGATTATTGCTATACCTCTATTTTTGATGTTTGTATAGATTTTTGCGAATTCCATGGCTTCAATATATATATATATATATATATATATATATATATATATATATATATAATGAAATGAAGAAAAAGGAAAAAAATTAGACCCCCCAATATGTTTTAAATAGGAATTTAAATAGAGGGAATCATTCGTCTGAAGGAAACCTAATTGGGCAGAAACATAAACGTGTTTGCGTAGCAAATCCTTACTTCATTATAAACATATTTATAAAATGCATATATATATATATATATATATATATATATATATATATATATATATACACATATCCATACATGAATATATATGCAAGCATACACACATGCACATACTCATATACACATATATAACACCATACATAAAACAACCTACCGTAACACATATGTTTCACTGTCTCCTTCTTATTAGTTTTCGTTATCATGTATGCAACGATATCAGAAAAAGTATTGCCCCAATGGGTGGCGGGAAAAATTTGTACTATCTCTGGTTCGCGCTGTTAAAAATTAATCGAATTTTTGCAGATTACCTCGTATGTATATTCATGACTTTCCAAAGTAAGCACGCACATGATTTATGTTTCAATGAACACCTCAGCGTGGTATACTTTGATCTATTTGATTCAGACATGGAAATTTATTTCAACAACGTGAAGTAATTCTCAAATTTTCCCCGCAGTTTCGATGTAGCAGTGTTTAATATCAGAGACGCATTTAACACTACAATGTTTTCCCATGAAAAGACCTCGAAGACAAGTTTATGCCAGGCTGTCTAGACTGGATGAGCTTTTGCAATAATAGGCCACACTCAAACAGAATTGACAAAGAGGGTACATTATTTTGGATGAGGGTGTTATTAACTGATATGCGCTGATATATATATATATATATATATATATATATATATATATATATATATATATATATGTGTGTGTGTGTGTGTGTGTATGCATGTGTGTGCTTGAGTGCATGTGTCTATGGACAGTAATCATTAATCTTCACTTGATTAAATTTCAGGGACAAGAAATCGTTTTTAGTATTTTGCTTGATAAGTGAATGTAGGTCAGTTATTCATCATCATCATCATCATCATTTTAGCGTCCGTTGTTGGACATAGACCTTCCCCAGGATTGCCAAACTTCTCTATCGGGGGCGTTGCGGAGCCGGTACTTTCTGAATTCGTCTAACTCCTCACGATATCTTATATTTCACCAGCCACAGTTTTGCATATGATCTCTAGGTATCCACACTGTGAGTCGTGATGTCCATCAGTTGTCTGACATTCTTGAAACAAGATTAGCCCAATGCCATTGGAGTTTTCTAATGAATTATGTGATATCACAGACTCCTGTTTTTTCTCTAGTTTACTGCGCTGTCTTGTGATCCGTCCATGTGATACCGAGCATGATTCTTTCATGTGCACGTTGCATGGTTCCCAGTTTGAGGGTCAATCTTTTGGCAAAGTTCCATGTTTCAGCTCCATAGGATAGTATCAGCGGAATGCATTGGTTTAGAGTTTTTTTTTCAAGACTAAAAGGATTTTCCTGTTCTTAAAGGCTGAGCTTACTCTGCCGGGGGCTTGCCATCCTGGAGTACTTCTTCGCTTGATTTCTTTATGGTTTCATGGAAACTCGTTGTAGAGATGGTGAATGGTCGAGTAGCCTTTTTTGAATCCAAGTTGTTCTCGTGACTGGTTTTCATCTAGCATTTTGATGATTCGGTTGGTGATCACTTTGTTAAAGAGATTATAGATGCATTTGAGTAGACATTGGCGTATAGTTGTTTAGCTCTTTCGGGTATCCTTTTCTAATGTAATAGCATTATGACTGCAGCGTTCCAATCTTCTGCGAATTCATTCCGTGATAGCAATAAGTTGAATAGGATGGTTAGTTTCCTGGTGATTACTTTACAAGCTTTTTTGAGGTGATAAATGTTGATGTTATCTGGTCCAGGAGGATATTTCTTTTTTCGTTTGTTTGATAGCTTGCTTTACCTTTCTCAGAAAAACTTCTGGGAAACCTTTAAACTGGTTGCTTGTAACTTGTTTATTCTGTCCGTTGTCTAGTGTCCCTTGTTTGGAAGAATAAAGGGTTTTGTAGAATTCTTTGGTGCGTTCGACCATTCGGTCCCTATCCATTGTTAATATTGATTGAACGTCTTCGGACATTCGTTTAGCCATTTTCAAGTTGTTATTGGTCGGAAACAAAACTTAAGATAATATGAGTTTGTTAATTTTTAAAATTCGGTCGTTTAATGTTGTAATTACAATAGAATATATACGTGAATATCGTCTCTGAAACTCTAAATGTGTCAAATTTTTCGTTTAAAAATGTAAATACTTTCATTACTTTTGTAAAGGCGTAAAATCCTCCCAGCATTCTTTCTAGCTTTTGATTATTCTCATAATACGTTGGAATTCTCAAACTCACCCTTTTTTCCCTTCAAAATAAATAAATGAATAAATGTTATTCAAAGCTGAAAAGTATGTAAATAATACAACAAAATCACCGGAAAATCCTGCCGACCTCAGAAAGAGATTCTTCCAATATCTCTGAAATGAAGAAAGGAGTAACGTAGAGACAAAGGAAAAGTTTTCTTTTGAGCGCGTTTTGTCATTTTATTTTGTTTGAATTTACTGTGTACCTTCAACATTCTGCCATTATCGAATTTAGCTTTCAACTTTAACCTTTTAAATAAGAGGTTCCTGTTTACTGCTTCGCCTTCCTGCTTCAGATCACCATTGAAAATTAAACTTCAGTTTAAAAAGTTACAAAGTTATGGTTTTATACTAAAATTAGCTTATTTTTTCCCTGGAAAGGAGAATCCTGGCTGTATAGAGAAAATATATAACAACAAATTCACAAGTCTGTTTGTCTGTCTATCACATTTTATATACACCAATAATGAGAAGCTACGTTTACAAAACAGACAGACGATACGTTTTGCATCAATTGATAATTTTTCACCTCACCTAACAGCGTTAAGAGAAGAAAATCTTTTCTTTCCACACCAAAATCCGGTGAATTCTTCTGATTATTTTTGCATTGTCGTTGGATGGGACGGAATTCGAAGAAAGGCAATTAGTTCGCATGGACAGACGAAAATCTACCGACATATTTCCCCAAGAATTGTGTCTGTAAAATCCGACCTGGGAATTCTACTGGTAATATTAATTGATGTTTTCTCTAGCGGGAATGAAACGTGCGTAACCAACCAACCATCCATTGATGTCCCGAGAAATGATTTTTAGATTGAATGAGGCTGGTCCTGCAAACATTGTGAAGCATTGAGAGATCACAAAACGAAGGTGTAGATGCACTAGGTAGGTTAACCAGACAACCGTCTGGTGGGGGTTAAAAGGGAACCCTCGAAAAAAAGCATCGCCTCTCACTTGATGGAAACCTTCAGATTTCGGCGGAATTACGACCCGATGTGGGGATATCAAACACAAACATCAGAAACAGTGCCCTTTCCGACATTATGTAGCAGACCACAGTTGTCGGGAACACAGTGAGAATCAAAATTACTTCAC